>OW121704.1:35814872-37028206 GCA_933228785.1 Lasioglossum pauxillum
GCAACATTCCCGGTTGTTACGCGTCGGCTGTCCGAACAAAATCGTGTTTCAACAATTTTTTCTTTTTCGTCGGACATACAGGATCGATGCGAACATCGCTAATTACGGTAAATCTATTAATTACTGGGAATCGATAAGCTTGACATTTTGCAGCCTGTCACTTGTCGTAATAATTTCATGCGTTTTCTCATCCACCTGTTTATCTTGCGCGAACGGTAATCAGCCAGCCAGCTATCCAACCGATAAAAAATTTCTCGTCTTGTAATCGTTAAATAACTATTTACCGAGTGACCGGTATTCCTTGAACACGAGCATTCCAGAAACCAGTAAGCATAATTTATGCACCGCATATGTTATATTCAATCTCACATTTATCAGGCACGTGGGATTATATGTGAAAAAGTTGTCACTAACCGCGAAATGTCTCGGAATAAGCTGAAACCTGTAAACGAAAAAGTTGCCCACCAGTATATTTTCTATGAAACGTTCTAGAAACATTCTCTGCTTTGCATTTGTTTATGACGAAATCGTCTATTTTCTTTTGAATTCGAAAACTTTGTTTTAGGTTGCAACAAATCAGCTGAACTTTGAAGTCACGTAAGCACCGGAAGCTTCGGATAAATAATCAAAATGAATGTTCCTCAACGTGTCTTATCCCGGCATTTTAAGTGTGTCCCTCGCTGTATGCGAATCAATAAAATTCATTTTACGTTCGTATATATAAAATCCATTTTATATGTTCGAATCAATAAAACTCCTTTTCCGATTGAGGCATTCAGCAGCTCCGGTAGTATACATTTTTATTAGCTGGTTGACTTCACAACTGTGTATTGTGTAAAACATGATCGAGATCTATCAAAAAACTTTCATGCATTGCAATGAAATATACTGAGAAACACATGGTCATCATCGTCGTCATTAACCTCTTGTAAATTCATTGTAATTGCATGCAATCACATTCGGACACTTCATTTTTGTTTCTCGATTGGTTAACATTTTTATGTATTTGTTTTTATTGCTATGAACGCCAGTGTCCTCGTGTTAGTGTCGCGATACTTTTGTCTGAGCAAGCGCAAGCCTGCGGATATCGGTCCACCGCGAGAAAACTTGAGCGAGAGGTAAAGAAAGAGAGAAAGACTGTTGAAACCAGGCCTGCACCAATCCCCGGCAGATAATTCTCAAAGCATATTATACGAAATATCAAGGCCTTGCCTTTCTACGGTTACCGAGTACGTGCGTTTCAGTACGCGAGAGACACTGCACGCAATAGAACGACGAGCACTAGTGATGGGAGTGATCCAATTTCTTCTGCATCATTTTCAACAATTAAACTGTTGCACAGATCACTTTTTTCAATCAGATCTTACTTAAACAGCTTGTGAACTTCATTTGAAGTAACTTTCTCCTTTGCAGAAATGTTCTCCGTGGCTTCGTTACCGAGTTATTAACGAAAACACGCGGACCAATCCGTGCACAAGTCCCGCCCAGCGGGGCGTTTACGTTGACCGAGTCGCGCCGTGATTGGTCCGTGTTTTTTCGCGAATAACTCCCGAACGGAGCCACGGAGGACATTTTCGTAAAGGAAAAAGTTGCTGGAAATGACCTCTGGAGAACCTGTGGATTAAAAAATTATAATCTAGTGGTAATTTAATTAAAACAAATTCGATGGAATTCGTATTAAAAGTCGATTTGCATTAAAATTGCACTCCGGGAATCGGTCTAGATTCGAGCGAGAACCGCGATTGCAGAAACGTTGTTTTTTCTCCTCGGGTGGAACCTGACCGGGATCGATTCAAATCGACTACGTCGACAGGCCGTGCCCGAGCTGTTCGGCATTCGATCGAGTCGATTGAGCGGTTAAGTCGAAAATCGCGTCGTTATCGCGAACCTTTTGCGAGATTCGCTCCAAATAGAGTAGGCGCGCGGCGCGGCCGAGCAACGGGGCGCGTTCGCAGCGTATTGCCCGCTCGACAAATTGATCATTGAACGGAATAACTTTGCTTGTCACCGCTCACTTACGCAACTTTATCCGCATGCGCTCGTTGAACCGATAAGTCGACGCACGCAACAACACCCGTCGACTCCCTTTTTTTCTTCTTCTTCGGAGTTCAACGCGGACAATGAAACCGGCAGATTTCCAAAAACAGGTTCTCCGCCAGAACGATTACAAGATAAGAATCTTAACGGAATGAGAATGGCAGAAAGGCTGCACGATACCCCGTAACTGTCGTGACGGTCTCTACCGTAACTGTGAAAATCGTAGCCCCGCCCCCTTGGAATCTTGTCAGCCAGTGAACACGGTGTTGCTTCCGTATAAAAATGAACGCGTTCCTGGCTGCGATCTCCATCTCCATTTTTTCTTGAATTTCTCTTCGAGTGGAATCCGATGCATGCTTCGGTGGTCAGATTCGCTGCAATTGCCAATACGTTTTGCAACAAAGGCAGCACACATTGAAATTGCAGTCGACCCAGCCACTAAACCATGCAAATAGGATCACGCGAATTTTTTTGGTGAAACGTTGAGAAAACACAGTTATTAAAAAATAGTTGGCTGATGGCTGGGAATAAATATGTGAAAAATATTTTTCAACAGCAATTTTTAGAAAAATGTTTAAAAATAGCTCGGAGCACGAGGGCTGAGAATAAATATTTTTAGAAAAATTTTCGACACAGAGAACGAAATAGCAAAACTACCCGAAAATCCAGTTAATGCAATGAAACGGTTACACGTTGAATAATTTATTTATATTTGCGGTTGTATGGTTCAGTTAATGGTTACAGAAGAGGAAGATTTATCGGAGCGGTTTTACATTTCGCGATGACATTGTCGTAACATTGAAACGGCCATGTACAGAAATCGTTTTTTAGTTTCGCGTGATAAGTTAACAATTTCGTGATTGCGCACGCTAAGAATAGTGGACCCGTGTAGATCGCAGACGTGTAGTTCGTTGAACCCCGCTGAAAAATGGCCCCGATACGGGCAAATATTTTCTTAATGAAGTATATATATCCACGGGATTTGTTAATTAAATGTTATCAGACAAATTAGCTGATCGATATACGCTCGAGGCGTGTAAAACGTATAAAAATTATGGCAAAACAAGAGCTATTAAGGAGATACCTTATTTCTGGACAGTTGGTCATCGAGGGTCGCACGAAACAACAATTAATATGAATTATTATGAATAAAACTCGAGTAAACACAGTGAACGAGTACATATAAATACATTTAGTTGACTGTTCGTGAAACTTTCTTCTCTTCCTTCAATTCTCACTGTTATCCGGAAAGTTTGGTAAAGCAACTTTGTTATTAGACTAACAAAAAGTTTCGGAGAGTGAACAGAGAGAGACTTTTTTCACCGACTGTATATCTCCAACCCTATTTTCACCCTCCTGTCCGACAAAGGGAGAAAATGCTTTCTGACGGCAGCAGCATCCGCCCACGCACCCACACAAGAATTACAGAAGGTGCGCGCGCGAGACAATCGCATTTAATGACAAGGAAATAACGCGGACGCGTGGGCGTGGGCTTTTTCCAGTGGTCCGTGTCGTGAACCGGGGACAAAAGCTCCGAACAATGTTGATTTATTAAAAATATGTGGGAACGAAATTTTCAATGTGAACGGAGCGAAGAAAAATTGATAATTATACAGAAAAAATGATACACCTCACGGAATTCTCTTTTAGATGCCTCGCAGTGAAGGGGATGCACGTTTTTCCTAGATCGTGTAGTTACGAAATCGGTCATCTTGTCAGATCTGATTGATCAGATAGAGAACACAAAAGAGCAACCCTGGAAAAGGAATTCTCTTTTACATGCCCCGGAGTGGAGGGGACACTCGTTTTTCTTAGATCGTGCAGTAACAACTTGTCAAATCTGATTGAGTAGATAGAAGAGAGGACGCAAAAGAGCCACACTGAGAAAGGAATTCTCTTTCACATGCCCTGCAGTGGAGGGGACACTCGTTTTTCTTAGATCGTGCATCTTGTCAAATCTGATTGAGTAGATAGAAGAGAGGGCGCAAAAGTACCACACTGAGAAAGGAATTCTCTTTCAGATGCCCTGCAGTGGAGGGGACACTCGTTTTTCTTAGATCGTGCATCTTGTCAAATCTGATTGAGTAGATAGAAGAGAGGGCGCAAAAGAGCCACACTGAGGAAGGAATTGTCTTTGAAATGCTTTGCAGTGGAGGGGATACTCGTTTTTCTTAGATCGTGCATTTTGTCAAATCTGATTGAGTAGATAGAAGAGAGGGCGCAAAAGAGCCACACTGAGGAAGGAATTGTCTTTGAAATGCTTTTTCAGTGGAGGGGATACTCGTTTTTCTTAAATCGTGCAGTAACAACTTGTCAAATCTGATTGAGTAGATAGAAGAGAGGACGCAAAAGAGCCAGACTGAGAAAGGAATTCTCTTTCACATACCCCGCAGTGGAGGAGATACTCGTTTTTCTTAGATCGTGCATCTTGTCAAATCTGATTGAGTAGATAGAAGAGAGGGCGCAAAAGAGCCACACTGAGAAAGGAATTCTCTTTCAGATCCCGTGCAGTGGAGGAGATACTCGTTTTTCTTAGATCGTGCATTTTGTCAAATCTGATTGAGTAGATAGAAGAGAGGGCGCAAAAGTGCCACACTGAGGAAGGAATTGTCTTTGAAATGCTTCGCAGTGGAGGGGATACTCGTTTTTCTTAAATCGTGCAGTAACAACTTGTCAAATCTGATTGAGTAGATAGAAGAGAGGACGCAAAAAAGCCACACTGCGAAAGGAATTCTCTTTCACATGCCCCGCAGTGGAGGGGATACTCGATTTTCCTAGATCGCGCAGTTCCGGAATCGTTCATTTTGTCAAATCTGATTGATTAGGTAGAGGGCACAAAGAGCCACCTTGAAAAAAGGAATTCTCTTCGAGCCATATGTTGACTGACACTTGTTGCTGGACCGGTGCAATAGCCTTTCAATCCCGAAGCGCCTATTTGAGCGCAACGGACGCTTCGTCGAAGGCGGAAAAAAAGATCAGAGAAATCTCGAATTCGATATCCACCAGAGATCTCTGTATCACATTCCAGTGAGCACGGATTTTCACTTTGGAAACGCAACCAATCAGTTTCGCACGATATTAAATTTTCTCTGGTGAACGAAAGCTTTTTTAAATTAATTTTGCTCGATGAGTATTTCAAGGACTGGAAGGCACGTGTGTGTGTGATTCTTGACGTTTATGAAGCGAATTATTTTGTATTTTATATTATCAGTCTTATCGAATTCGATGCTTGATATGCAGACACGTGTAGCCTCAGTAGCCTCCATACATAATCAACTGCGTAAAGTAAAGATACTTGAATCATTCTGAGTCAGCTTGCAAGAATACATACACGAATTTCACTGTTTAAGGAATAATTCATTTACAAAATTTTCACGTGCCTCAAAAGTTTCCGGGCCAGAACGTGACATTTATCCTGAACAACAATGCTAACCTAAAAATAAATCGAACTTGGAATTAAAATTCGTGCAACCCGTCTGTTGATAAGATTACTGTGTAACTAATTTGTCTGAAACCTGTACTAATGTTTATCGTATTCACTGATTTCATAAAGCAGCCAAAGACAAAGTATATTTGCTAAGTAAACCAAATTGAACGCCACGTAAACAGAAATTGGCTTTTGTTAATGCTAAAACTGACGGGTTTGACATTTTTTTATTTATGTTATAACGTGTTATAAAGCTTCACGCGGGAATGGTGCAATGTGAAGTCTCAGCGAAAAACCAGTCTCGCGCTACAGGTTAAATAAACAAATAGAAAATAAAAAAGATATTAATTAGTATCTATGTAAACGACCACATAAGCAATTATAAACCTAGATAAGCAGCATCCGGTCTTTGGATCGACTTGCTCGGCACGTAATCGCTCTCTTCTGTAATTGTCGACTTAACAGTAATCAGTAGACAGCGGATGTCTGTGGAAAATAAGAATTTTCTGCTTCGATTGCAAGATTACAGGAAGTGTGTAGAAATTTGTTTCCTCTTTTAATCTTCCTGATATTTTTGTTTTGCATTTCATGTATGTACAGCGAATATTAAATAAATTATTGTCTCTCAGTGGAATATTTTTATCAGAAGCAGTGCGTTTTGGGATTGTCTCGATCAGAAATGCGATATTATCGATCATTAAAGTAATGACTTCGATCGCGTCGATAACAATTCGATTGCAAATTAATCGAATTGATTTTCTACAGTTTTTATCTGATCGAGGTATTAACAAAGAGCAGCGATTTTTTTTAAAAGAAAGTTAGCGTCAATAAAAATGATCACAAGTGTTCTGGAATTACTGAACGTGGGGAAGTGAATGAACACGTTACTACTCGAGTCAGTGAACGCCGATAAGAAAAGGAATAAGCTTGATCGACATCGTCAATGACACGATTGGATACGCCGATTAGAATAGTGCTGGCACGGTGTTATAGTAATCAAAGTAGCGTGACGTTATCGGGAAGGTGTGTGTTCCGATTAACACACTATCGAGTGCACTGCTATCTGATATAAGCTCCGGAGCTTATAAGACGAACGAAATATTATAGAAAATATTCAGTTCCACCGAGAGATCACGAATTTATTTCGTTAAATATTCGCAGTTTTTGCGCCTCGATTTATTAGCTCGGCTCAAGATTCAATTATCTGATAACTGACAATGATGTACCCAACCTGTCTCGGCCACACGTGCATAAAATCTCGTTTATTAAATCGGCCATTTGAAAATTTTCATTATCTTCGAAATTGTGATCGGTGATGAAATTATAAATCGTAAATCGACATTCTCGATTATACAATACTGAAAGCTGACGTAACTTCGCGATTCCAACCGGATGCAATTTTTAAATTTTCAATTTAAAGAAAAAGATAAATTCATACACACACTTGACAGTACAATTGAATTAATTTTCTTTAAAGTAACATGATGTTCACTTAGATCACTTTCCATACATTGTTGATATCGATTATGACACCGTCGATTTTAACATGAGTTTTTCTCTGACGATAAAAAACTTGTTTTGACTCGATTACAGAATAATCGACTGTAGCAACAGGTGTGTTAAAGGTAGACACGAAGTTTGAAGGCCGACCGACAAGCAATGTATGAATATTTACATGAATGTTCGCAGCTTGAACTGATTCTGATATTTAAGTGAATTACTGGTCCTCGGAAAGATTCATTGCGATAATTAGACTGCGGATTTAATGCGTTTATGATGCATTTATGCAAAACTGCCTTAGTGAACTGCAACACAGTGAGGACATTAAAAGAATTAAAGTTAATTAATACTCTATACACAGTCTCTATTAACGATTTACCTACCGGGAGCCTATTAATAGGATTTTCAACAATAAACAGCTGCTTTTCATTTTTCTAGTAAGATGAACGAACAATAAAGGTCGTCGCTCACTAGAACGCCCCGGCGCCCACCCGGCACCGCGCGGCCTCAGCTGTTTTGGATTTCTTCTATGTATTTTAATTGATGTACGCACATCCATTTAACATACATAGAAGAAATCCAAAACAGCTGAGGCCGCGCGGTGCCGGGTGGGCGCCGGGGTGTTCTAGTGAGCGACGACCTTAAACAGCTGTTCCTAATTTTTCCTGTAAAATGAACGAACAAACAATAAACAGCTGTTCCTCATTTTTCCTGTAAAATGAACGAACAAACAATATACAATAAACAGCTGATTTTCATTTCTCAAGTAAAATGAACGAACAATAAACAGCGTTCTACATTTTTCAAGTGAAATGAACGAACAAACAATAAACAGCTGTTCCTCATTTTTCCTGTAAAATGAACGAACAAACAATAAACAGCGTTCTACATTTTTCAAGTAAAATGAACGAACAAACAATATACAGCTGTTTTTTATTTTTCAAGTAAAATGAACCAACAAACAATATACAGCTGCTTTTCATTTTTTCAGTAAAATGAACGAACAAACAATATACAGCTGTTTTTTATTTTTCAAGTAAAATGAACCAACAAACAATATACAGCTGCTTTTCATTTTTCCAGTAAAATGAACGAACAAACAATATACAACTGTTTTGTATTTTTCAAGTAAAATGAACCAACAAACAATATACAGCTGCTTTTCATTTTTCCAGTAAGATGAACGAACAATAAACAGCTGTTCCTAATTTTTCCTGTAAAATGAACGAACAAACAATAAACAGCTGTTCCCCATTTTTCCTGTAAAATGAACGAACAAACAATATACAATAAACAGCTGATTTTCATTTCTCAAGTAAAATGAACGAACAATAAACAGCGTTCTACATTTTTCAAGTGAAATGAACGAACAAACAATAAACAGCTGTTCCTCATTTTTCCTGTAAAATGAACGAACAAACAATAAACAGCGTTCTACATTTTTCAAGTAAAATGAACGAACAAACAATATACAGCTGTTTTTTATTTTTCAAGTAAAATGAACCAACAAACAATATACAGCTGCTTTTCATTTTTCCAGTAAAATGAACGAACAAACAATATACAACTGTTTTGTATTTTTCAAGTAAAATGAACCAACAAACAATATACAGCTGCTTTTCATTTTTCCAGTAAGATGAACGAACAAACAGTATACAGCTGTTTTTTATTTTTCAAGTAAAATGAACCAACAAACAATATACAGCTGCTTTTCATTTTTCCAGTAAGATGAACGAACAATAAACAGCTGTTCCTCATTTTTCCTGTAAAATGAACGAACAAACAATATACAGCTGTTCTTCATTTTTCAAGTAAAATAAACGAACAAACAATATACAATAAATAGCTTTTTTCACTTTTCAAGTAAAATGAACGAATAAACAGCTGTTTTTAAATAATTGTGCTGTACCAAAAGAAAGCCTAGAAATTTTCCTCTACATTGCAATTTTATACTAGAGGGTTATTGTTGTTCGCTCGCAGGGTTGTTTTTGCTCGCTCGCTGCGCGAGCTCGCGGGTAGGACTGCTCTTGCGAGAGGGTTAGTGGTACGCATGGCTAGTATAGGGCCTACAGCTATTAATGTTTTTTATTTGGTGCGTGACTCTCCAAGAGCCATACAAAGAACTTCCCGATTCGTTAGTTGCAGTATATTATTACCATTATTAAGAGTACGTTTTAAGAAGATTATACGTTTTAAGGGAAATTCAATAGTTTTCTACTTATCAAAATGTTTGCTATATGGCGTCGCATTGAACCAACATCGTATGCTCGTTGGTCGCTTGGTTCCTTGTTATAGCAGAGTAATGTTACAAAATAAATTGCAAGTGCTCCACAAGCGTTCCCACATATCATCAATCGATGCAGCTGGACATTCGTTATAAAAAGGTAACTAACCTATGCATGTCGAAAAGTTAGTGGTTCAGGAGATATTTCAATTTAAATAATACTAAAACACCATTATTATCCTACTAAGACGTTACACAAGTAAGTAAACACTAACGCCTTAGTACGACAGTAATGGTATTTTGGAGTTATTTAAATTGATATATCTCCTGAACTACTAACTTTTCGACATACATAGGTTAGTACTTTTTTATAAAGAATGTCCAGCTGCATCGATTGATGTATTAAAAAATACCTCATTCCATTTAAAAAAACATCGATAACCTTGAAATCTCATAAAAATGACCTTGAAATTTTTTTCCCTTACACCGTTATATGTGGCAATTCAAACAGTGTAACTTTGTCCTACGAAGTTTTTTTGTACAACGAAAAGTAACGGAGATATTGAGCTGTTGAGAGTTATGTGGGCCACCCTGTATATACACATACATATATATACATATATATTACATATATATAATTACGTTTGTTTCTTCGGTGGAAAATTTCCGTCCACTCGTATAAATTGCATTGTGGAATCAACTTCTTTCGAAAAAAACTAAAAACCTACTGGACCAAATTGGATCAAAATCTAATCAGCTCTAGGTTACAGCGGGGCATATCGATTGCATCATTCATCATTCTGATCGCGTTGTTACTTTTTCAGAAAACGTTAACCAAAAATTTGATACCATACCCACGGACATACATACGCACACACGTACGAACATTTTGCTGAAAATAGTCTAAAATGACTCCAATGACCTTGAAACGTGAAGATCTGTAAAAAAATCGATTTTTGATTTTCGGGGTCATTACAATAACTTCCCCATAAATCGGGAAGTTAATGAAACTATTAGATGACGTTATTAAGGGTGACTTGTTAGTTCACAATGAAAATTGCTGTTGCTATTGAAGGTTCCATTAAAACGTACTCAGCGATGTACCATAAATTTTACAAAATTATGCAATAATCACTAGACAGCGAATCTTTAAGCAAAATTAAAATTTTCTACTTGATTTGCAGCCAACTGGAGTGAAATAACAATTTATTGTCTTTCTTAGTATGTTTAACAGGTCGAAGGTAATATAACAGTATTTTGAAATTCTTCTAATGTTTTCACTGTTTCGAATTACACCTACATATTTTTGTGATAAACGCATAATATCCGCTGTCTACTAATCACCGGTCGGTAATGTGTTAATAATTGACGACGTGGAAATGGAAATTAAAGTTTGCACTTCGAGTTCGAGACTGTCCGTTGAACTTCGCCGCCTCGCTCGGAATTATTCACACATCTGGCCGCGACAAGCTTTATCGTGCATCTACTCTGTAACTGTCATCGGGCAGCTCTTATCTCTACAGTGGCGACACCGATAAATTAACCAGGTAACACGTGGACACCTGTGCCGCCTGGTACCGGCTGATGCTTTCAGTGAACAATTTTGAACAATTCATCATCGAAATTAATAGACCGAACACAATATAAACAATAAGAATGGGAATCTCATTAGCGAAGACTGTGATTACGATTCTGTGAACAGTGTAGCACGATGAATTTTCGACGACTGGGTATACGATAAATACATAACCATCCACGATGTGCTCATCAGCATTCATAGTACCCCACGCGCCGCGTGTATGCGATACGCTGCGAAGCGCAACAGTGTGACAGGGCGCCGGGTTTCTGTGACGTCGAACTACTCGCCCAGTGACATTGATCCAGACTAACGTCACCGAAGTTACCAGTGTGTGTCAAAAGAGGGAGACAATTACGAGTCAAGAGCCAGATGATCAATTCAATTATTTTCGCCGAGTGATCCAATTTCACCAGCAGAAAAAAACATAATGCCTGGTCGGTCAGTTCATTCGATCCCAAAAAAGCATTTAAAACAGCAGGTTATCATTTTTTTAAGTCGAGTGAAGGAACAAACGATATACGATAAACAGCTGTTTTTCATTTTTCAAGTGAGATGAACGAATAAACAGCTGTTATTAATTTTTCTAGAAAATGAACGAATAAACAGCTGTTTTTAATTTTTCATGTAAAATAAACGAATAAACAGCTGTTTTTAATTTTTCATGTAAAATAAACGAATAAACAGCTGTTTTTAATTTTTCAAGTAAAATGAACGAATAAACAGCTGTTTTTCATTTTTCAAGTAAAATCAACAAACAAACGACAAATCATGAACAGCTGTTTTTAATTTTTCATGTAAAATAAACGAATAAACAGCTTTTTTTCATTTTTTAAGTAAAATGAACGAATAAACAGCTGTTATTAATTTTTCAAGTAAAATCAACAAACAAACGACAAACAATAAACAGATGTTTTTAATTTTGACTGTAAAATGAACGAATAAACAGCTGTTTTTAATTTTTCATGTAAAATAAACGAATAAACAGCTGTTTTTAATTTTTCAAGTAAAATCAACAAACAAACGACAAACAATAAACAGATGTTTTTAATTTTTACTGTAAAATGAACGAATAAACAGCTTTCTTTAATTTTTCAAGTAAAATGAACGAATAAACAGCTGTTATTAATTTTTCAAGTAAAATCAACAAACAAACGACAAACAATAAACAGATGTTTTTAATTTTGACTGTAAAATGAACGAATAAACAGCTGTTTTTAATTTTTCATGTAAAATGAACGAATAAACAGCTGGTTTTCATTATTTAAATGGTTATCATTAGTAAAATGAACGAACAAACGATAAACAATAAACAGCTGTTTATAATTTTCCAAGCAAAATCAACGGATAAACAGCTGTTTTTAATTTTTCTAGTAAAATGAACGGATAAACAGCTGTTTTTAATTTTTCTAGTAAATGAACGAATAAACAGCTGTTTTTCATTTTCCAAGTAAAATGAACAAACAATCGACAAACAATAAACAGCTGTTTTTCATTGTTCTAGTAAAATTAACGAATAAACAGCTGTTTTTCATTTTTCATGTAAAATGAAGAAACAAACGATAAACAATAAACAGATGTTTTTAATTTTTCATGTAGAATGAACAAAAAAACGATTTTCAAGTAAAATAAACGAATAAATAGCTGTTTTTTCACTTTTTAAATCAAATGAACGAACAAACAATAGAGTCGTGCAAATGAGTGACAATTTTCTTTGATACAGTCTCGTCTAATCGTAGATATTTATTCAGTACGAAATATTTCTGTTAATCTCGTTGGTGTAAAAAAATGCGCAGTAAAAGGTGCACCCTCGCAGCGATGGGTACAGTTACCGTGTAGTAGACACTGTATACGGCAGCCAGAGCCAAGGATATATCTGGGTCAATCGGTTGCCTGGTAACAAGTTGGTGGTCCCTTCCCACGCATCATCTGAAACCGGCTACGTTGCACGTTGTTCATCTATGTTCAGGGGTTGTGTGTCACGAAGGGCGTCGCGACGCAACGCGTCGTCGCGACCGGGCGACGTCGTTCCTCGTTGAATAGGGAAATAACGCGAGACCTACCCCCGTAGAAAACACCTCCACTTCGCCGACGAACAATTTGGAATCAATTACGTGGGCGAATAAGTAATCAAACCTCGGCCCCTCGTCGATTCCCTCGCCGTTTTGCGTGCTCGGGCAAACAGATCCGAGTTAATTCACCGGGATTGATTAGGAACGAGCTGCGCGACGAGGTGAACGGTACTGATTCGCTGCTGTTCCTCGCAACACGTTCTTACCGAGCTAGGTCCTCCTATTTCTGCCAGAAAACAGCGGAAAAAAATAGTACACATATAAACCACGTCTCATTTTAAAGCTCGAAGCTTCTACTTTCACCACCCGTCATTTGGTCCTCTCTGAGATCATTCTACCCGTGGCGACACCAGGGAAACCAATGACGTGTTTTCTCTCGAAAATGATACAAATTCAAACCTCTCTGGAAACATTGAAAAATTTTTTCCGGGAACAAACTTGGACTCGTTTTGAAGCTTGACCATTCTTCTTTCGCATGCCTCAGTTAATTTTTTCATAGGATAGTTTCGCACGATATGGCAGGTGAAACAATGGGGGCCTTTTTCAGAAGAATACCGCGACTTTAAACGCTTCCAGAAACGTTAAACAATTTTTTCTTTCAATAAATCGTCCATGAATTTGAAGAGCGATTCATCCTCTTTCCAACGACACATCAAAACAATGATCTACGATTTTTTTTACCGTTTTATCAAGCTCCGAATGGCAGGTGGATAAGTACCAAGGCACTACTTATGATTGTAGAGACAGACTGTGGTACATTGAAACGTCTGTAAGGAAGTTAAATAATTTTTCTCGGGAATGAATCTTTCACGAATTTGAAGAGTGATTCTTCCTCTTTTCAACGAGATCTTAAACATTGACTTACGATTTTTTTCACGGTTTTATGGAAGAAAAAGGAGGCCACTGTGAAGTGACCTGTACACCTTTGGTTGGAACTTCGATAGAATGACTAAAGAAGAATGACTTAGAATGATTAAAAAATTACATGAATGAGTCACGTTTAAGCTAAAACTGTTGTAGCTGATCGCCGAGTTGAATCTCACAGACGTAATCGTCATTTGGATTTGATTTAAAATTATTCAGTGGCAACGACCGACGGACCTTGTAGTCGACTATCGAGCCAGAAATTGATAATAAACATCCATTCACCTGAGAACAATAGCACGGTGACAGCCGCGTTCACGATGTGTAAATGTCACTCGGCGAGCAACAATGGGTGCCGGTGATCTGTTGAAATTAGACAATAATGGTAGTGGATCGTGTCTAGACGATCCCAACAAATTACCATTCAGTTGTATTTATAGAAATTATTTCGATTAACTCAGCTCCGTTCTAATTAATCCTAAGTCCTGGATCATTGTCTCTGGAGGATAACACGTATCTACAATTCTGTTCGATATTATAATTAATTCGCAGACCTCCATGCTGAATTTACAAACAATTCAAATGTATTCCCATTTTACTTAAAAAATGCTACAAATTCAAAACTCTGTGAAAACATGGAAAAATTTTTTCCTGGAATGAATCCACCATGGATTTGGAGAGCGATTCTTCCTCTTTCCCACGAGACCTCAAAAAATGATCTACGATTTTTGTCACCGTTTTATCTAGCTCCGAATGACAGGTGGAAAAATAGACAGTATTTATAATTGTAGAGGCAAACTATGGTGTGTTGAAACTTCTGTAAGAAAGTTAAAAAATTCTTTCCGGGAATGAATCTACCATGAGTTTGGAGAGCGATTCTTCCTCTTTCCAACGAGACCTCAAAAAATGATCTACGATTTCTGTCACCGTTTTATCAAGCACCGAATGACAGGTGGAAAAATAGACAGTATTTATAATTGTAGAGGCAAACTATGGTGTGTTGAAACTTCTGTAAGAAAGTTAAAAAATTCTTTCCGGGAATGAATCTACCATGAGTTTGGAGAGCGATTCTTCCTCTTTCCAACGAGACCTCAAAAAATGATCTACGATTTTTGTCACCGTTTTATCAAGCACCGAATGACAGGTGGAAAAATAGACAGTATTTATAATTGTAGAGGCAAACTATGGTATGTTGAAACTTCTGTAAGAAAGTTAAAAAATTCTTTCCGGGAATGAATCTACCATGAGTTTGGAGAGCGATTCTTCCTCTTTCCAACGAGACCTCAAAAAATGATCTACGATTTTTGTCACCGTTTTATCAAGCACCGAATGACAAGTGGAAAAATAGACACTATTTATAATTGTAGAGGCAAACTATGGTACGTTGAAACTTCTGTAAGAAAGTTAAAAAATTCTTTCCGGGAATGAATCTACCATGGATTTGGAGAGCGATCCTTCCTCTTTCCAACGTGCTTTTAAAACGTGATCTACGACTTTTTTCACTGTTTTATGGAACAAAACAGAGGACCTAGTTCCGTGATGCAAGTTGCAAGATCATTGTCAAGTTTAAACTTTGATAACACGGCTAAAAGAAATCGTACATCATGTTTGTTTACACAGTTGTAAAGAGGAAGAATCACTCTTCAAATCCTTGGTAGATTCATTCCAGCGAAAGATTGTTCAATCTTTCTACAGAGGATTGAATTCACAGTATTTCTGAGGAAAAATGGGTCTCCGGTTTCTCAGCTACGTCACGTAAAAAAATGTTCAAACTACTTCTCACTTCTTATTTTCGGCGGATCGCCGAATCTGCGATTCGATTAGTTACGCACAGGTCCGGAAGAACTAATGAAATCGCTTTCCTCGGCAGCGAGGCGTTCCTCGTTAACAGAGAAGCAGAATGTAAAATTGCATAATTTTCAGCTGCACACTTCTCTCGGCGTTCCTCGTTCTTTGAACAGCTGCAGCGCATTTTCTCCTAAACAAGACGTAATTATAACAGAACGATTCCGCCCCGAAGCGTAAAACGTTCCCGGGGAAAAGCAATTTTTCCGTGTGCCGTACAAGAGAGAGAGAGAGCATGAAACCGAGGATTTTCCACGCGGAATGATCGCACGGCGAGCAAACATTCTCGATCATACTTTCTCGATTTTAATCGGATGGTTTTGCTGCTGGACAATTAATTCTTCGCATGAAACGCCGTGTTTCTCTGACGCGTTTCTACCCGGTGTGACCGCGGGCGTTCTCCTTTAAAGCGGAAGATTCAGCGGAACACCGACGCGCGGCATTATAATTATGGGGAATTTATACGCGCGCTACGTTTCGAATTAATTAAATGTAAATTCACGATGGTCGCAATGAAAGAGAACGTCATTTACGACGGTTTTTAGTCCGTTTAACGCTCGCGAAAATATCCCCTTCGCGTTTTCTTGCTGTGCTGCGAAAGCAAAGTATGAAACGGAATGCAGTTACCCTCTCCCGACCGGGCTAGTCACGTGGCAGTCTGACGTAAGCGGAGGGAGCGCAAATATAATGTATATTTTTATTATCAAACAATATTTGTTGCTAAAGTCTATTATGAATATGTATGTAATGTATTCTAATAGTACCAAAATAACCAATTTAGTTATTGAATTTTCTTAAATAAATAAATGAAAAACTATGGGACCACATAGATAGATAAGTCCGAAAACGATGTCCCAAGCCTGAAAAACATTTGTGGGAAATATTAGAATCTGAGTGGAACCTTATTGAAAGTGAAGTAATGAAAAAGTTAATAGCCAGAATGCCACGACTAGTAAACGCGGTCATAAAAGCACGTGGTGGATATGTAGACGAAAAAAAAATATAATTATTTTTTATCATTATCGGTGAGATATTTAATAAATTATTATTAAAATATGTTCTCCAATACTGTACGAACTGAAATACATACAAGATAATCAAATTTAATAAAGATATCATAACTTTTTTCAGGTAGTTATAAGAATTAAGGAAGTGTCCACATACTTTAGAGCGGCAGTGTACATATTGAGAAAGGAACTAAACTTCTATTTCACTCCAATTTCTTGTAATTCTGTCTAAATCATGATTGATTGAAGAATACGAATTCGAACAGGCTGCGACGAGAGAAGATTTTAAAATACTAATACGTACATTCTGAGTCTCGGAGTGTCTCGGAGATCATCGTATCAATATTTATTGGTTGTCCGAGTTTTCCCGGCGTAAAATCAAAGCCATGATTAGTCAGAGACCCATAGTTTCGAGGGAAATCGATGCCGTGAATGGCACCGGACAAGTGAACGACGGCGGTAGGGACAAGAGCTGCTCTCTCGGAGTGCCATAAATCACCAGGAGGACTCTATCGTAATTCAGTTGTACGTTTTAATCGAGCACATTGCGCGCCGCGGCTCGTAAATGTCTGTCTCTTTCTGCGCGCACCGACCAGCCTCTAAATCGTCCAGCTTTTAACAGGCGCGGTTGCTTTCTTATCTGACGAGCCGATCGAGCTCTCGATTTACGAGCCGCCGTTAATTAGCGAGTCGGGAGTCTATCGAGAACACACACACACACACACGCGCTCGGCTACCGACGCCTCTAAGGAAAAAAACTTTCTTAGATCGTACAGCTCCCGTTTTCCTACATCGAGGATCCACCGGAAAATTTATCCGAGCACAATGGTGATGTTTAAAGTGTTAAATAGATAAAGAGTCGTCAATTTTATATATGGATATCTAACTTCACTTTTAAAAATGTTTACTTGCGTGCAAGCTGATCTTTAAGGTCTCACCTTCAATTTTATACTTCGGGTACCTAATTTGCCGTTTTACCACGCTTATATTAGCCGAGTTGTCGTTGTTGTTGCTGTACAACGACGCGAGCCGCGCGGCGCTCAGTAGTACGTCAGCACGTTCAGCGATCCCCACTCCGCGCGCCGGCGCTCCCTACTCCACTACGCGTTCCCACTCCGACTCATCCCCACTCCACTGACCCATTTCGCACCGAAGGAGCTCAGTCAGTGCAGTGTTCCGTTCATTCAGCTCCATTTCGGACAATTTCGGACTCCATCAAGAGACGTCGTGTCGTCTCTCGGAGTCATCCCCTCATTCTATCTTGCGTTTCTATATCTTACTATTTCACACCAGTATCTTGCGTTCTATTTAAAAAAGATTCAAAAGTAGAAAATAAAAAATATATAAAAAAAACTTGTTAAAAACCACGCTTATATTAAAATGCACTAAAACTGAGAAAATAATTTTTTTAGACATTAGTCACTGCAAATAAAAGCGTGGAGTTTATAGTAACTAATGTCTAAAAAAATTATTTTCTCCTTTTTAGTGCATTTTAATATAAGCGTGGTTATCTAAAATTTTTCCTTTTTAAATAAATTTTATTTCGATTGGATTGTGTGTTGAGTGTTCTTTTTACACGAATAGGAAAATAATGTTTTGTCGATAGGAGTACGTTCGGTTAATAATAATTTGGATACCTTACTTCACTTTGAAATAATGCTTATTTCAAAACAAGATGATCTTCAAGGTTTCACCTTGAATTTTATACTTTGGGTACCTTGTTTGACTTTTTGAAATATATTTTATTTCGATTTTCGACTGCCTCGTGTGTTCTTTTTATACGAATAGGGAAATAATGTTTTAGGATTATGTTTGGGCAATAATGCTAACTTTTTTTCCCCGATAGTGTTATGTATAGCGTTCGAAGCTTTCTACGAGGTTGCTCAACGTAACCGGTGCCGAACGTTTATTCAACAGTCGCGGATTCCTCTCGCGAAATTAGCGCGCATCGTTGCCGACGAAATATTACGTTAGACGAGAGCTATGCCCGATGGCATTACGAAAATGCCTCCGGCACAGCGGACCGAGTAAAAGCAACTGCGAATCTTCTTTGTGTACGCTCGTTTGATGCGCTTGTTATAATGTCAAGAGCAACTGGTGTCACACGCGGAGATTGCTCGATGACGTTGCGGACAATTTTCAGGCACCGATTCAGATCCGGAAAGACGGCCTCAAGGAGATCCGGAAAAGGAAAGGGCCTGGGACTTCACGGTTGCTCCGCCTACCACCCACCCGATTAATTTGGTTTGGCAAGAAAGTAATTTCGGTATTTTAAGGTGAAATAGAGCCGAATTTTTTTATTCAAGTAATGAATTTTGATGAATAAGATTTTTTTCCTTTTGTTCGATGATCTTTCGGCAAAAAGAATTCATAAGAAAATATTTTATTGATTAAACTTCATCGCTTGAATAAAGAAATTCGGTTTTACTTCACCTTAAAACACCGAAATTACGTTCTTGCCATCCCAATACAGTAAAGTCGCGATTACTGTCCGTGCAGTACACAGTCTGTTTGACAGTAATCGCGAATTTTAATGAATAAGATTTTTTTCCTTTTGTTCGATGATCTTTCGGCAAAAAGAATACATAAGAAAATATTTTATTGATTAAACTTCATCGCTTGAAAAAAGAAATTCGGTTTTATTTCACCTTAAAATACCGAAATTACTTTCTTGCTATCCCAATACAGTAAAGTCGCGATTACTGTCCGTGCAGCACACAGTCTGTTGAACAGTAATCGCGAATTTTAATGAATAAGATGTTTTCCCTTTTGTTCAATGATCTTTCGCCAAAAAGAATAAATATTTTATTAAGTACTCATCATTCATTCAATTCACTTCGTTGTTTGAATACAGAAATTTGGTTTTATTTCACCTTCAAATACCGAAATTATTTTCTTGCCATCCCAATACAGTAAAGTCGCGATTACTGTCCAACAATCTGTGTCCTGCACGGACAGTGATCGCATAACGACAATATTTTTTTATGACTGCGTCTACCGCGCCGATCGTGCCGAGAGTTCAAAAGAAAGCGGAACATAGAGAAGGACAGCATGACAGTGGAGTGTGCAGTCATTGGACAGTGATCGCGTACGCGATCGCGGACAGTAAACGCGACATTACTGTACGTCATTCCACTGCCACACGATAAGACAGTCGCCACTACATTATTTTGTTTCATTTTTAGATATTTCAGTTTTATTGTCGATATTTTGGAAGATTGTTTCTTAAAGTATATTGTAGGGAAAAATACATTGTTATCGGATAGTTGAATGAGATGTGCTGAGTTGGGACTGGCGTCGCAGCGACTTCCGCGCGGCCATTTTGTTGAGCGGCGCGTGAAAACCTGCAGAAGGAGCATCGATTCCGCCACCTGATCTAGCCTAACCGGGCTCGCGCGTTTCGCATCCGAGAACAAGAAGTAAAATCGCCTCGGGAAGATTCCCCGGGGAGGCAATCTCCAGGGACTAGTTAGCATTTCAAATAGGATAATATTCTCGGTTCCGCGAGGTTTCCGTTTCCCCGTGCAGGGTCGACTGCGTGCCGTGATAGAGGACACCTTGTCGAACAGGTTGACTCCGTTTGAAAATCAATCGACGCTCCGCGAAGTGTTGAGGGCGTGACGCCTTTGCTTTAGAGAAAGAGAGAGAAAGACGGTGGGGCGATAATGGAGAGAGAGAGAGAGAAAGAGAGAGAGAGGGAGAGAGAGAGAGAGGGAGAAACCCCCATCGATCGGCGAGATATCATTTATATGGGTGGCCGCGCGCAATTACGTGCCACATGGCGGTCTGCCCGATAAATCCCACGAGATGCTCTTCTTAATTATTTAACGCCTAACCTCTTATCGATTCTCCCCGATATGACAAGGCCACCAGCTGCTTCGTCGTCTCGTTTCAACCGTTATTGCGAAACTCACGCCTCGCTGCTGGTCCGCATTCTTTTCTGGTTACCGGCGGCGCGAGCGTTCCTTTCTTCCAGACAGTTCTCTCTTATCTGTTCACGTAGTTCCAGCGCCGCGTTTTCATTTTCAGTGACCCGAACCCACAGAGTCAGAGTCGCCAGAATTCACTCGAATCGAGGGGACTACCCTCTTCCTACCAGTACCGGACTAGTCACGTGACATTCTGACGCAAACGCAGTCAAAGTCGCCGGATCAGAATCCACGCGAATCGAGGGGAGTACAGTTACCCCCTCTCTACCAGTACCGGACTAGTCACGTGACATCACGTTCTGTCACGCTACGTTTTCGAATAGATCGAGTTTAAAAATACTAAACTAGAGCCGGTAGATTAGGGGAGGGAGCACGAATCGAGGGGAGTACAGTTACCCCGTCTCTACCAGTACCAGACTAGTCACGTGACATCACGTTGTGTCACGCTACGTTTTCGAATAGATCGAGTTTAAAAATACTAAACTAGAGCCGGTAGATCAGGGGAGGGAGCACGATTCGAGGGGAGTACAGTTACCCCACCCCCCTCTGCCAGTACCGGACTAGTCACGTGACATCACGTTCTGTCACACTACGTTTTCGAATAGATCGAGTTTAAAAATACTAAACTAGAGCCGGTAGATCAGGGGAGGGAGCACGATTCGAGGGGAGTACAGTTACCCCACCCCCCTCTGCCAGTACCGGACTAGTCACGTGACATGCGCGGCAGTAACGGAACGCGTGACGTGCCGTGCAGAAAAGTGGGGGAACAGAACACAGAATGTTTCTTATTCCACTGTGAAGAATTGCATGTTAATATTCCAACACTCTCAGTTTCGTTCTCTGTTGAGAATTTCAGCAGAAAGCATACGGGTTTCGAGTAGGTTCCGTTCCGCGACCGGTAGAAAAATGGCAACGAAACCGGTAGCGGCGGAATGAAGGGGAAAAAATCGATTTTCCTGTCACTTGCGACCTTCCACACTTCGAAACTGGTGAAAACCGACCTCTCGAGTTTTACATCCAGAACCAGGCAGGGTGTGGTAGGTAACGCGCAAGGTTGACTACATTCACGCTGGCGCCATTATCTACTCGCTCGAACGAATTGTTCAAGGAACGACGCTTAAAATTGTCCCCGTTCCTGTCGAAAGAGAACTTCGATCGACTTCTCTATCGGTCACCTGGTAGCAAATCTGATCTATCACTGACAGACTCCGATAGAATTTATACCTTCAAACTCCGAATTGTTTTTTCAATCTTGTCGCCAACAACTGGCTGCTATCTTAACCCTTTTTAATTCGAAAATCGAGACATTTCTTCTTCTTCTTTCATCTTCATTTTTATCCTACGCAATCTTTCTTACATCGTGCACGTCGAATTGAACCAGTTTTCTCATACAACAGTTAACCTTTTTACAATTTATATTATCAAATATAATATTAAAACTGTTTTGAATAGTGGTGTGGCAATTTTTACTGGCGCCTCGGAGTCACACTCGACAAAGGAGTGCAAACGGTTAATAGTTATTTCAACGGCTGTTTTACATTTCTTCTGGAACAGTTATGCTCCCCGATTTATGATACTTTGATCGACCAACAGGAAGATTTCACCGCGAGATTGCCGATATCTTATCGCTGTCTATCGCCCGATAAAAGCATGAAAGCGAAAGAAGAGATTTCTGTTTTATATTCAATTAAACTTCGGAAAATTTTACCGGAGAAGATAAATTGATTTTTTCACCACGCTTATATTAGCTTGCCGAGTTGTCGTCGTTGTATGCGTCAAATCATGTAATCAAATCTTAAACCACTTCCCGATGAGCTAGAGACTTGAAACTTTAAACATAGCTCAGAACTGGATGACAATGTAATATTAAAAAAATTTTTTAAAATTGTGCGTCTAGGAGAAGAAAATTTTAATATTAACCGTCACAGTTCGCAGCGCGACGCTCTGTAGTAAGTCATCGCGTTCAGCGATCCCCACTCCGCGCGCCAGCGCTCCCTACTCCACTACGCGTTTCGACTCCGACTCATCCCCACTCCACTGACCCATTTCGCACTGAGTCTGTGTGTTCCGTTCATTCAGTACCATTTCGGACAATTTCGGACTACATCAAGAGACGTCGTCTCTCGGAGTCATCCCCTCATTCTATCTTGCGTTTCTACACCTTACTATTTCATACCGGTATTACTATATCTTGCGTTCCATTTAAAAAAGACTAAAAAGTAGAAAATAGAAAAATGTATAAAAAAACTTTTTAAAACCACGCTTACATTAAAATGCACTAAAAAGGAGAAAATAATTTTTTTAGACATTAATGACTATAAATAAAAGGGTGGAGCGCTAAACTATATTGTCGTAATCTTCGTGGGCGCTCCACGCTTTTATTTATAGTCACTAATGCATAAAAAAATTATTTTTTCCTTTTTAGTGCATTTTAATATAAGCGTGGTTTTCAAGAAGTTTATATATATATATTTTTTTAATTTATGTCGGTTTGCAATTTTTCAGACCGGTCGGAAGGCCGAAGTGTTCGAACCGGGTCTAAAAAATGTTTGAAATTCGAAGAGATGTTCTTCGAAGATTCGTTTTGAGAGTTCGAAAATCTAGAAAGTCCGCGCGCGGTCTTGTTTCTTCTGTCGCCGCGTCTCTATTTCGTCCGAGCGAGCTCATTTGCAATGTTAACGTCTAATCCTTTCTAAATCTCGGTTTACTCGGTCTGTTCTTTGTCTCGCTGTGTTTGCGCAACTCGAGCGCGTATCGGCGATGTCATACACCGTGCCTATAGCGAAACTGAAAATTCGACGTTACAAATAACGAACAAGAACAGTCGTTTAATCATCGCCGACATCGCAATCAATTCATCGAGCAAATTACTATAATTGAATATTTAAATATATCCAGCGGACGTTATCGGAGATGCATTCTCCCGTCTGTAATTTATTACGATGATTAAACACGTTTATTTACCAGCCGAACTCGCTCACCTTAATGTGCTAATGGGCATGATGCAACGAAGACGTTATCATTTCGCTTTTGGAGGACGTGTCGACTTTTTTCAACTCTTTCTCTTCTGCGTAGAGAATTCCTGTTAATGAGTGCTGTATAAACGGTTAAAATAGTCGCGGACGTCGTTCAATTCAGGGACGTCGGAATACAAAATTCAATTTCTTCAGTTTTCAAGGAATCTCAATTTTTACTACATACGTACCTAAGAAGAGGATGATCAGAGATTGCACTCGTGACCGATGGACATCTGCAAGAAAGATGCAACAGAGTGACGCGAATTTTTGGTTGTCGGCCGAGACACCAGTTGGACCAGTTTCAAAATTCGCGACGAGCCAGTGCGCCGCATCACGTGCAGCAGAAACCGAGTGCACAACCGCATGGCTCCGTTGCAACATCGATGCAATCTCCGGGTGCAATCGCCGTGTCAGGAGAGCGCATCTCTTCCGGAATCTTTTTATAGACGATATACAGGCTGTCTCAAAAATGTTGTATCTTCTTGTGCCGATTCCTCAGGTGATTTCGAATCACTTGTTCCTTTACGAAAATCTTCTCCGGTGCCTCATTACGGAGTTATCAACGAAAAACGCGGACCAATCACGGGACGGTTACACTCGGCGTCACGTGTCGCCGAGGCGGAGCCCGTGCGCTGAGCCACGCCCTGATCGATTAACATTTTTCATTAATAACTCCGTACCAAAGCCACGGAGAAGAATTTCGTAAAGGAAAAAGTTGCTTCAGATGACCTGGGAAATTGTTCCTCCGAAGTACAACGTTTTTGGTTAAATTATGCTCTGCTGTATGGATTTTATTGACATGTATTGGTAATGTACTACATTGTATGTTACTAGTGTGTATGATAAAATATTATGTAGGGTTGTATCTCCTTGTGACGATTCCTCAGGTAATTTCGAACCACTTGTTCCTTTACGAAAATCTTCTCCGATGCCTCATTACGGAGTTATCAACGAAAAACGCGGACCAATCACGGGACGGCTACACTCGGCGTCACGTGTCGCCGAGGCGGAGACCGTGCGCTGAGCCACGCCCTGATCGGTTAACATTTTTCATTAATAACTCCGTAACAAAGCCACGGAGAAGAATTTCGTAAAGGAAAAAGTTGCTTCAGATGACCTGAGGAATTGTTCCTCCGAAGTACAACGTTTTTGGTTAAATTGTGCTCTGCTGTATGGATTTTATTGACATGTATTGGTAATGTACTACATTGTATGTTACTAGTGTATTATAAAATAATATGTAGGGTCTCCCGATTTTGATGCTCGATTACGACACTGATCGACGCCGACGTGGCATGCCAGGAACCCTATCGTCTGCCAGCTCATCGACGTGCGTGGATTAGGCGTCGGTTGAGCTGGCGCCCAGCTCTTCCTGCTATTTCACGGCAGAATAATAGCTAATTAAAAGGCTAGTTACCGCACGTCGATGAAGAACGCAAACGATTCTGATGTAGGCAATCTTTCTACAATATGGTAGTTAGGCGCTAACGCGCTCGCTAGCAGTTTAATGTGCTTACTACCTCTGTTAGGTACAATGGAAATTACGTTGTTAAATAAATCTACGGTTACAAGTTATTTAAAGAACCACTTGACAAGTAAAAAATATTTATAAGAAGATAAAAGAATGTTTCATTTTTAGTGGTAGAAAATTATTTAGAAAGTATACGTGAAATAAAATATAGTTGAACAAAAGTGAGCTAGTTGAATGAGTAAAAGATGTTTAGAAAAAGGTAAGAGAGCTTTATTTTTCTAGATATCGTGAAATGAATTTCCATCGAGAACAGCGATGGCATAACAGAATAGTAGACGTTGTTTGTCTCGGCTTAAGGAGGTGACCCGCGATAAGGCTGGCAAGAAACTGAAATAAAAAGGTATCGGGGCAGATACTAGTGTTAATTTTCCGTCAGTTAAATTTATAATTCCGCTGGCGAGATATGCTAAACAGCTTTTTATCAAAACAGGAAAGATATTCGCGAAAGCGTGTTGCTGTTGTAAATACATTGAGGTGGTTATCTTCTAATGTGGTTCAACCGCAATCTTGGCTTGTTTTTCGACGGAAGAAAGCGAAGCATTACAACGGAAGCCATAATGTTTTGTTTGTCGAAACGAGCCGCGGAAATCTCTGCTAAATTATGCGACAATTTTTGAAAACGAATTGTCTCAAGAACGTTTGCCCCAAAAAATGGATGAAAATCAACATTTCATTAGATGTGAATACATTGTATGAATCTGTGGTAGAAATTGTAAAAAACAATATTTTGTTAAATTTATATAAATTTTATGAATTTATGGTAAAAATGAATTAAAACCTGGAAACAGATTATTGAAATGATTCACACGAGAGATCATTTTACGACCGTTTAACACTCGCATGAATTATTAATATTTTCTTCGGTTTTCATTGAAATAAAAGACAACCTTGCTCAAAAACCAGTTTCAGCATAAATCTTATCTTCAAATCACTACACGTGTAAGCCCCGTCTACGATAATTTTCAATTGGGAATCTTTATGTATTTCCAAGAAGAAATTACTAAAATCATTTCGTCGACAAGACTATTATAGTTGGTCCATCCCGTGTATATCATCGAAAATACGATTATAGTCGTCCCGTATCCGCGGAGGTCTGAATTGTTGCCTGGTAGCTGCTCGGTTCTTCGAAACGAAGACAGTAACTGGCTCTCGTCAACAATGGGGGTCATTAAAGTCGATTATTATTACGACGAACGCTCCTCGATGGATATCTGTAGCCACTGTCTTTTGAATACAAGCCGCGAACAATGCGAACATTGCGACAGGACGTAGTTCCATCGCCGCGTTGTATTTGGAAAATATTTTCAATTAGAACTCGCAATCTGGAGGAACGCTTCCTGTCCCACTGATTACGGTTCACCGATTATTCGATTCAAATCACCGAAACCATCTCTTCATTTCTCCCATCATTTCACCTATTAAGACATTTTTTCCCGTGTGTGTACATTGCCGAATTTTGTCGATTATTTTTTTGTTACAAAAAGAGACTTCGATGATCAGGTCAGTATTTTTTCCATCGATCTATCTCCCGCCATTCGAATTCTAGAATATTTAGAAATTGAAGTGAGTCACTATAATATTCAGAAAATTTGTTCCAGTGTGTGTACATTATCTAATTCTGTCGATTATTTTTTTGTTACAAAAAGAGACTTCAAAGATCAGGTCTGGGAGTTTTTCATCCCTCTATCTCCCGCCATTCGGATTCTAGAATATTTAGAAATTCGTAGAAATCGAAGTGAGTCATTATAATATTCAGAAATTTTTTTCAGTGTGTGTACATTAACGAATTCAGTTGGTTATTTTTTTCTTGCGAAACGAGACTTTAAAGATCAGGTCTGGCTGTTTTTCATCCCTCCATCTCCCGCCACGCGGTTTCTAGAATATTTTGAAATTTGCAGAAATCGAAGTGAGTTACTATGATATTTAGAAAATTTCTCCAGTGTGTGTACATTATCGAATACTGCCGACTATTTTTTTATTTCAAGAAGAGACCTCAAAGATCAAGTCAGTATTTTCATCATCCCTCTATCTCCCGCTACTCGGATTCTAGAATATTTTTAAATTCGCAGAAATCGAAGCGAGTCACTATAACATTTTGAAAATTTATTCAGTATGTGTACATTATCTAATCCTGTCGATTATATTGTTGTTACAAAAAGAGACTTCGAAGATCACGACAGTATTTTCTTTATCCCTCTATCTCCCGTCACTAGGATTATAGAATATTTTGAAATACGCAGGAATCGAAGCGAGTCACTATAATATTTAGAAAATTTTTTCAGTGTGTGTACATTATCGAATACTGTCGACTATTTTTTTGTTTCAAAAAGAGACCTCGGAGATCACGTCAGTATTTTCTTCATATTTTTAAATATATTCTTAATATTTTTAAATTCGCAGAAATCGAAGGGAGTCACTATAATATTTTGAAAATTTATTCAGTATGTGTACATTATTTAATCCTGTCGATTATATTGTTGTTACAAAAAGAGACTTCGAAGATCACGACAGTATTTCCTTCATCCCTCTATCTCCCGCTACTAGGATTCTAGAATATTTTGAAATTCGTAGAAATCGAAGTGAGTCATTATAATATTCAGAAATTTTTTTCAGTGTGTGTACATTAACGAATTCAGTTGGTTATTTTTTTCTTGCAAAAAGAGACTTTAAAGATCAGGTCTGGCTGTTTTTCATCCCTCTATCTCCCGCCACGCAGATTCTAGAATATTTTGAAATTTGCAGAAGTCGAAGCGAGTTACTATGATATTTAGACATTTTTTTCAGTGTGTGTACATTATCGAATCCTGTCGATTATTTTTTTGTTACAAAAAGAGACTTCGAAGATCACGACAGTATTTTATTTATCCCTCTATCTCCCGCCGTTAGGATTCTAGAATATTTAGAAATTCGTAGAAATCGAAGTGAATCATTATAATATTCAGAAAATTTTTCAGTGTGTGTACATTATCGAATCCTGTCGATAATTTTTTTGTTACAAAAAGAGACTTCGAAGATTAGGTCAGTATTTTTTCCATCCCTCTATCTTCCGCCGTTAGGAATCTAGAATATTTTGAAATTCGTAGAAATCGAAGTGAGTCATTATAATATTCAGAAATTTTTTTCAGTGTGTGTACATTAACGAATTCAGTTGGTTATTTTTTTCTTGCAAAAAGAGACTTTAAAGATCAGGTCTGGCTGTTTTTCATCCCTCTATCTCCCGCCACGCAGATTCTAGAATATTTTGAAATTTGCAGAAGTCGAAGCGAGTTACTATGATATTTAGACATTTTTTTCAGTGTGTGTACATTATCGAATCCTGTCGATTATTTTTTTGTTACAAAAAGAGACTTCAAAGATCACGACAGTATTTTCTTTATCCCTCTATCTCCCGCCGTTAGGATTCTAGAATATTTAGAAATTCGTAGAAATCGAAGTGAATCATTATAATATTCAGAAAATTTTTCAGTGTGTGTACATTATCGAATCCTGTCGATCATTTTTTTGTTACAAAAAGAGACTTCGAAGATTAGGTCAGTATTTTTTCCATCCCTCTATCTCCCGCCGTTAGGAATCTAGAATATTTAGAAATTCGTAGAAATCGAAGTGAATCATTATAATATTCAGAAATTTTTCAGTGTGTGTACATTATCGAATCCTGTCGATTATTTTTTTGTTACAAAAAGAGACTTCGAAGATCACTAGGATTCTAGAATATATTGAAATTCGCAGAAATCGAAGCGAGTCACTATAATATTCAGAAATTTTTTTCTGCATGTGTATATTATCTAACCTGCCCATTATTTTTTTGTTACAAAAAGAGACTTCAAAGATCAGGTCAGTATTTTTTCCATCCCTCTATCTCCCGCCGTTAGGATTCTAGAATATTTAGAAATTCGCAGAAATCGAAGCGAGTCACTATAATATTCAGAAAATTTTTTACGGTATGTTTCGACAAAAGTATCGAGTTGTCTGCTAAACAACAACTCGTACACGTCGATGGAGTAGAAGAAACGGTGGCCGACTTTTCGGTTGGTGAACGTTTCCGGAGCCTACTGTCTCCGGCGAAATGTACACGCCTAAAAATAACGAAGGTCTATCGTGGTCGCGGGATCTCGTATGTTAATTGACTACTTTCTACGATCTAATCGTGTTGGCGACCTGGTCGAACGCGTTTTTTCCGCTCGTTTTTTTCGTTCGATCGAAAGGCCCTTGGACGATTTGCATCGCAGAAGGAACAGCAGGTTCGCATTAGGGGAGTAGCAATGGGCACGATCCTTTTCAATCGGTAACCGTGATTCGAGAAGTAATTCGATTGTAAACCAACGCAACTCTGGTCGATTTTCCCCTCGTCAAGAATTGGATCACACCCATCGCTAGTGTAGAGGCTCGCAAATCGATTAATACTGCGACGCAGCCTTGGAAGCTGTCCCTTCAAGGCGGAGAAAACTATTGATAGTACGAGGATAAACTTTCTTCAGATGTGTAGAGGCATCCTAAGCCCTAGTGCGTTCTTCCGTTCCACCATACGTTCAATAATAAATCTGCAATCGCTGCACGGTCGGCCAGAATCGCGAAAGCCTGGATACAATTCCTATCTTTCCACAGTTATGGACTTATAACTTGGACAGCCGATCTTCGTGCAAAATAAAAATGTTTTGCATTGATTGTGGCAAGCGGGAATAACATACATATACATTTATAAATAATATTATTATATATAATATTGTAACATGATATAAATAATGATATATAAATAATATAAATAATATATAAATAATAATATAATACTGCCATAATATAAATAATATTGTATATATAATAACAGAAAAATTCCTTTTCATTCGATACAACATTACAACATTCGTGAATTTTTTAATCGTTTACTGTTGACATCAGCTACGACACTGTGAAGTGGAAAATACGTAGAGACATTTAAACACAATGATTAGAACTCATTTTTATGTATCCTCGTATTTGGGTATTATTTAAAAAAAAACATTCAGCCCAGCGTGTTAATAAAAGAGCAGCAACGTCTCGCGTGCCATTCATGTTTGGAGCGGTCTCGAATGAAACGGCGCGGCGCGCCGCGGACGGGCATCTTCCCTCGGAATCTCGGCTGGTCGTCCATAAATACATCGGCGACAAGACATTCTCGAAGTGCACCGCTGAACGATAATAATCTCGAGGACCGGAGTATAGTATAAAAATGTTTCGCCGCTGTTCGACGCAGGAAGATGAAAGGGACAGCCCGCCACAGCGAAGATTGATTCCCCGTCGTTGATCTATGAACACGTTAGAGGAATGCTATCGATATGGTGCAACGCGGACAGTAGCGGACACGGTTCTATTAGCGTTTGCAAAATTAGCGGCATTTGCGGTCGGCCGGACGAAGTGACGGAATTTGTTGGAGCGCGTCGCCTGCGGTCGAAACGCGAATTATATGGTGATTCGATTAAACAGATAAATTCCTTCTCCACTGCGCGAAACTTTCGTAATAGCGTTCAGTCGCTGGCTACACGTTTTGTAACCCTGCGTTTTCTATTTCTCCTACCTTCAACCTCTTCTTCATAGCCGCTACAATCATTCAAAAACAGTCTCCAAAGTAGTTGTACTTATTTTGCAGGGATGATTCCTCGCGTAATCCGAAACAACATTTTCCTTTGCGAAAATGCTCTCCGATGCCCCGTTACGGAGTTATTAACGAAAAACGTTGACCGATCGGGGCGTGGCAACAGCGCGCGGACTCCGCCTCCGCGACAAGTCCCGCCCAGCGTGGCGCCGGTATTGGTTGGGGCCAATTTCGTTAATAACTCCTCAACCGAGCCGCGCAGAGAATTTTCGTAAAGGAGAAAGTAACTTCAAATCACCTCAGGAATCATCCGAAGGAAGTACAACATTTTTGGGAAATTTAGGAATTTTATAAATCAACATTTTTTCATGTTTTCATTGTTTCCACTGTTCCGAGCCGCGTCGAGGTTCAGTTTCCTTGACAAGGCCGGGGTCTGTCGGACGTTTATGCGGTAACCAGGGGAACAAACTGCGCTTGACTTAGCCCGGATGGCCCTGGTCGATATTGATTTAATTAATCTTATTACGGCGACGATAAATTCGAGTTTCATTCAAGACACGGTTCAGCTCGGTAAACCCCTCAACTGCGAGATATTGGTTAACAATGACCGCCGTTATGGATTACGAGGAACAGACTCCCGTAACAACCGATGCCTATCCGCTGATTTATTTTCCACGTTGCAGCTGGAATTTCTTTCCGCGTAATGTTTCAGGACAGGCTCGACGAAAAGCAGGATTTTCAATTTAAAAATCCAAAACTAATTGCAGAATATGTGTATGCGGGTTCTCGGACACGTCTCAGATTTTTCTCCGAATTTCTAAAAATCGTTAGCCTGGGAAAATAGGCGAAAAACTGGTTTTTCGATTTTACCTCATACCTACCCTCCCGATCGAGATACAGGGTTGAAATTTTGCACAGTGCGTTCTTTCTCGATGCTCTATCGAATGACCCGTCGGCCGTACAATTCGGCTGTGAAGGCCACTTTTCATCATCTTATCCGTTTACAAGACTTTTATGCTAGCAGTGTTACTTAGGCTCGCAGCCTAACCCAGTTTTCCAGAGTCGCCGAGCATAATATCGCTCGTAGTCCCGGCGAACACGGTTTGCTAAACTTGTTGAACAACATCGGCCGAGATTGAAGATGAAATTCTTGCTCAAGTCGCAGCAAACTAAATTACCCGGCAAACGCTGTTACGTGCTACCATTTGGGATTGCAATTAAAACTGATACAGTTTGCGGTTGTGCGAACCGTGGTGACGCTTCCCACGCTCATCAGAAGGCCTGCCATAAATCTTTGTTGCTCGTTCCCACTACAGTCGCCCAACATACTCCCTTAAACGGCTTCGATCTCGAGAAACGTTCAACGTTCCCAATCGTCAAATTATTCGAGCCGCGAAAGACGCTCTTTAGTCAAACCATAATCTTGGTTCAACCATAATCATCCGAGTTCAAAAATTCGAAGAACCGCGAGCTTTGTCTGTGGTTTATCTAACTTCTAATTATTCCTCGCTGTAATTCTGCCTTGGATATATGTACAGTTTCCTTATCTCGTTATCTGATCGCTCATTTAAATTTCATATGTCACCGGCATTACTAATTTTGAATAATATCTACATTCACAAGTGTACTCCACGACTGATTGTTATTTTAAACAATTCAGAAAGATATCCGGTGTACGTTTTCATGTCTGGTAAAGATAAACACGACGGGAATAGAACAGCCGATCGCAAATTGTTATGCGCTTATTCTGTTGCACGTTTATTATTCTACACGATCGTAAATAATTCGCAGATTTTTGTGCAACTTCATTAAATTTCAACACAATCTTATGGTATATCGTTTCTGATTCAAGTCCAAGAGTTGCCGCACAAACAAGTCAACAAACAACAGAGACAAAGTTGCAGCTCGGATTGCCGCTGTCTTATCCGAAGATGAGATACAGTGTCACGCGGTCAATGATCTATTTATCCACTAAATTTATTCACTGAACTTTCGATCCACTTTATTCAGAAACGGATGAGAAAGTGTGCAAATATTTTTAATGAATTTTTAACCGTGCAACAATGTGAGAATGATGTTCTTCAGCGTTCATTCTTGAATTTTTTCAGGAACTTTTGATTCGTGCAACAATGATCTACTTATCCACTAACTTTATACACCGAACTTTCGATCCACTTCATTTAGAAACGGGTGAGAAAGTGTGCAAATTTTTTCAATGAATTTTCAACCGCGCAACAATGCGCGAATGATGTTCTTCAATGTTCATTCTTGAATTTTTTAAGGAACTTTTGATTCGTGCTACAATGATCTACTTATCCACTAACTTTATTCACCGATCTTTCGATCCACTTCATTTAGAAACAGGTGAGCAACTGTGCAAATCTTTCAATGAATTTTCAACCATGCCATAATGTGCGAATGATGTTCTTCATTCTCGAAATTTTTAAATAAATTTTGATCCGTGCAATAATGATCTATTTATTCACTAACTTTAGCCACTTAATTTTCGATCCACTTTATTCAGAAACGGACGAGAAAGTGTGCAAATATTTTTAATGAATTTTTAACCGTGCAACAATGTGCGAATGATGTTCTTCAGTGTTCATTCTTGAATTTTTTAAGGAACTTTTGATTCGTGCTACAATGATCTACTTATCCACTAACTTTATTCACCGAACTTTCAATCCACTTCATTTAGAAACGGGTGAGAAAGTGTGCAAATGTTTTTAATGAATTCTCAACAATGCAACAATGTACGAATAATGTTCTTCAATGTTCTTCATTCTCGAGTTTTTTAATGAAATTTTGATTCGTGCAACAATGATCGATTTATTCACTAATTTTAGTCACTTAATTTTCGATCCACTTCATTTAGAAACGGGTGAGAAAGTGTGCAAACGTTTTCAATGAATTTTCAACCGTGCAACAATGTGCGAATGATGTTCATCAGTGTTCTTCAATCTCGAATTTTTTAAATAAATTTTGATTCGTGCAACAATGATCTACTTATTCACGTAACGGGTGAGAAACTGTGCAAATTTTTTCAATGAATTTTCAACAATGCAACAATGTGCGAATGATGTTCATCAGTGTTCTTCAATCTCGAATTTTTTAAATAAATTTTGATTCGTGCAACAATGATCTACTTATTCACGTAACGGGTGAGAAACTGTGCAAATTTTTTCAATGAATTTTCAACGATGCAACAATGTGCGAATGATGTTCTTGGGTGTTCTTCATTCTCGAATTTTTTAATCAAATTTTGATTCGTGCAACAATTTGGGCAACCCGAAGCTGTTTTGTCGAAGACGCGTTATCTGACACTTAACTTTTGAACTCGCGAAGATTTATTGCATATCGCCGATATTTCGTTGCTCTCTCGAATTGCAATCGCGTTACACAAACGACACGGACATCTGTTCGCCGATTGCTGGGAAACGTGATCGCATAATTTCGCACCGGTATCTCTGCGAAAATACCGTGTTCCTCGATCAACCGCTGAACGCGAGTAGCCGCTTATCACGGATTAAATGCTCGCGAATATAGTGCGGGAACAGTTACGAAAGATTATTGCTCGTACCCGTAACGCTATCTTGCGCAACGTCATGGTACGATCGGTTTGTCAAGTTGAGATTTTTCCAGAGCGACAGCGACACCTGAAAAATTCCTAAAAGTAGTTTGAAAAAATCCCATTCAACATCACGCTACCGATGACGTGTATACTCGTCGAATTTTTTCCAAAAAAACTATCGAACCCCTCGCATTCATATTTTGCACATATATTCGTGGATATTCGAGGTGCATTCCCAATTTTTTTCAAGTAGAAATAATAATAAATTGATCGAGTTTTTTTATAAATCCTCTTTTAATACGTTCCCACAAAAAAATGCAATGGGTCATTTTTGTACTGAAAAATGGCAAATGAAGTTTGCTGGACCACCCAGTGCGATCGCGAGTTTGCAGGAAGAAATTCGTCGAGTCTTTGTTTCTTCGAAACAGTGTAAATCCGGCGATGGTGAAACGCTCGATCAACTATATCGCGGGTCATTGATTTAGCCGGTCTCTCTCGCCTATGCACGGTGTGCACAGCCGGTCGCAGTCGTTTATACATTATGCAAAGCCGTTTTTTCTTCTCTTCTTCTTCCCTGCCCCCCACTATTTCCTCACGCCACGAAAACCGCCGAGCGCCGTGACTTTAGCGATCTAGCCGGGAAAAGAATGGAAAAAGTATTGTAGAAGCTTGTGTGTGGCAAACGTTTTGTCCCTCGCGTTCTACTAGAATTCCTGCGAGAAACGAACACGATATCATTCCGGCTATACCTGGTCAGTGGAACTGGTTTTATATATGCAACCGATACTCGCTCGGTCATTTATGACCGGGGAATTAGATCGACAACGAAAACTTTGAACTTGTTCATAAACGTTCCTACTTCCTTGCGAAATATTGATACTAACACGACCGGACGTACGTTAGGCGAATGCGGTGACCCTCATTAATATTCAGACGCTTTTGCAAACAAGTTTACTCTTCGAGAAGTTAGCGCGATTAGACTATTCGATAATGTATTATATAAACTGTTTTAAAAAATTGCGACAGTTCTGGTGAACTTACATCTCCCCACTTTACCTCCCCCTTCTGCGACGCTGTTCCCCCACGCTTCCGCCCGCACACGTGATCAATCCTCGTCTGTACGCGATGGAGGGTGTAACTTTTCACTCGGATGCAGTGATCGAGGGGAACAGAGTTTACCCCCTCTCTGATGACCAGATTAATACGTGACCACTCTGCGGACTTAGTGGGGGATGTTGGAGTATGCTCATGGTTAGGGATGGGATGAACTGCTACTTCTGAATCAATCGTGATTCGATCACTTTACGAATTACGGTGGTTTTTCACAATATTTAGTGGAGAGCATAGGAACATAACTTCTTGGTCACTCTATGTAGAAGTCTGTATTCTCGGGACATGTTACATAACAAAAGAAAAAGACAAGAAGAATAATGATTAAATTCATAATTAGTAACAACTAATGACTATGAATTGTTAAAGAAAGTCCAGTTTAAAATTTTTTCGAACTTTAAACCTTACGAAATGTTTTATATTTTGTGTGGTATATTGTATTATACAGGGTGAGTCCGAAGAAACAGAACACATAAATATCTCCGTTACTTTTCGTTGTGCAAAAAAACTTCTTAGAACAAAGTTACACTGTTTGAAGGTCCACATGTAACGGTGTAAGGGAAAAAATTTTCAAGGTAATTTTTTGTACAAGATTTCAAGGTCATCGATATTTTTTTAAATGGAATGAGGTATTTTTTAATATATCTATCGATGCAGCTGGACATTCGTTATAAAGAAGTACTAACCTATGTATGTCGAAAAGTTAGTAGTTCAGGAGATATTTCGATTTAAATAACTCTAACTAACTTACATTAGTAAGTAAACGTTTTAGAGTTATTTAAATTGAAATATATCCTGAGCTACTCTAACTTTTCGACATACATAGGTTAGTACTTTTGTATAACGAATGTCCAGCTGCATCGATTGATGTATTAAAAAATACCTCGTTCCATTTTAAAACAATGAAGGTGACCTTGAAATCTTGTACAAAAAATTACCTTGAAAATCTAAAACGTTTACTTACTAATGTAAGTTAGTTAGAGTTATTTAAATCGAAATATCTCCTGAACTACTAACTTCTCGACATACATAGGTTAGTACTTTCCTATAACGAATGTCCAGCTGCATCGATTGATGTATTAAAAAATACCTCGTTCCATTTAAAAAAATGAAGGTGACCCTAATATCTCTAAAAAAAATTACATAAAAACAAAAATTGTTTTGGTGTCGTATGAGCACCATTTTACCATTCAACTTTGTCCTTCAGACGTTTGACGTATCTTTAAAAACAACAAAGATATTCGCGGTGGTCAAGTTAGCTGGGACACCCTGCATATAAAAGATATACAAATGTTTAAAAATATGTAAAAATATGTAAATATATTTGTATGTCTTATATAAACAATATGTAATACATATAAAAATATATATAAATACTCAACCCAAAAAGCGAAATAGAAATTCAATAAAAGAAAGATATAATGAATATAACAAGTTTACGATTTTTTAACTCAAAGATGAAGAATTACTATGACCCGAGATAAAAAAGTTAGGATCACAGTCGTGATCGTGAAATAATCACGACCTTCGAATTATCATTGTTCATACCACGAATTATCATTATTAAGTAACGTGTTGCCTGGTATTGGTATCTAAATAAGAAATTGTTTATACCTTTGTACTAATTACATAAATAATACAATTTTTTAACTAAGATTTTCTATGACTCGAGATAAAAAAGGTAGGATCACAGTCGTGATCGTGATTTTTCAATCACTGTGATAAATCACCGTGTGTGATTTTGAACGTCATCTCTACTCATGGTGCTGGAAAACTCGACCAGTTTTGGTCGATTTTGACGACACTGCTCGGACGCGAAATTGAATAAAATATTGAAAGGGTTGAAACGCGTTCGCGTGATTGAGAGCCCAAGAACCGCGGCGAATATTGTATTAGAATTACAAGCGATTCGCGTGATGAAAGGGATCGGTTTTTCGTATTATGAGAGAGCCGCTCGCGGCTTTGATCGATAGCCCGATGGCCTTGAATAGACACCGGACTTTTCTAACCGAGTAAAAGTCGTCTCGGAGGCCGGCCGTTTTACAATTTTAAGAGATTGCATGTCGCCGAGGGCGCATTCGATCATGCGTATTTATGCCAATACGATTGTTCGAGAGACACTTTCTAATGGCTGGCTCGTGCGCCGAGAGCAACGTGACCGACGCGACGCAACGTGTCATCGAGCCGGAAAAATTGCAAAATCGATTCTTTTTTGGAATTCCTCCTAGTGATGGGATCTGAATCGCTTCGAGATTCAATATTTACGACAAAAAATTCGAATCACTTGCTACATACAGTGGGTGTACAAAGTATTCGTACACCTTTTAAAAACTAATAACTTTTTTATAATTGTACCAAACGACCTAATTTTTTATAATCAATTAGAAGCATTAGTTTACAAACTGATATGCAAAAAAGATTTTCCAAAAATTACAATTTACAAGGTTGCAGGTAAAAATAAAAAAGGCATTTTTTAAAACTTTTTTATTTGGGCCCTTAATGAAAATTTAAAACATATGTTTTCTAGATCCATGTTCTTTATACACATGTTTGAAATTTCATCGAAATCGATTCACGCAGGAAAAAACAGGCGTCGAAAGATGTACGATTCTGTGGATTTTAAGCAGAAACTGATCAAAAGTCGTGGAAAACTACGATTTTCGCCATTTTTAACCGCTTGTAGCTCGTGTGTATGTTAATCGATTTCAATGAAATTTTCAACATGTGTATGACTACCATAGATCTACAAAACATACATTTTAAATTTTCATTAAGCACCCAAATAAGAACGTTTCAAAAAATGCCTTTTTTATTTTTCCATTTAACCTTGTAAATTATAATTTTTGGAAAATCTTTTTTGTATATCATTTCGTAAACCAATGCTTCTAATTGATTATAAAAAATCAGGTTGTTTGGTACAATTATAAAAATGTTATTAGTTTTTAAAAAGTGTACGAATACTTTGTACACCCACTGTAAGTCGAAGCTTAGCACTCTTGAAACTCTTGGACGCCTTGAAAGTCTTCATTGTCTTGGAAACTTGAAAGCCTCAAAACTTTGGAAGGTTTGTAACGAAGAATGTAAGAATTGAAACTCTTGAAATGTTACATCGATCACGAACAATGATTACGTCATGTTACCAATATTATAAAAAGTATAACATTTATTAAGATTATCACACACACACAAGACTTTAAAAATTTTCAAGACTTCAAGACTTTCAAGAGTTCCAAGAATTTCTGATTTCGAATAAATATCGAATTGATTCGAAACTCTGTGGTGATTGATTTGTTCGAAAACTTTGCAAGACAGAGTATTGTATGCCCATCACTAGACTGCGGATCGCATGCATTTATAACAAAAATGGGCACGTACAATTTAAAGCAGTGAACATGTTAAAAATATTTAAGAACATCAGTGTATTATTTTCAGCTTAATAGGATAATTAAGAGAAGGCTACAATTTTTAGTTGACTCCTGTGTCCTGCAATCGATACTAACATTTTTTATTTTGCATAAAGATCCGCAGGCGCCCATCACTACACAACAGTTGCCTTGTGAATTTTAACATTTTTCCTTGAAACTTTTGCTGGGGCACTGGAGGGGCTTCTGCGATTAAAAAGAGTCCAAACACGATTTAGCGGAGCCTCGACTATTCGAACCGACGATTCTTTCCGGGAAAAATTTACCCCCACTTTCCAATTTCAATATTTTCTGCGAAACTTTTGCTGGAGTATTGGATATGTTTTTCCGATTAAAAGGAGTCCAAACACGATACACTTTGGACGTTGCCGGGCCGTTTAATCCACGATTTAGTACAGCCTCGACTATCCGAACAACGATACCAGAACTTCAGAATCGCCCCAAGAGTTTCCGAGATCTGTCGCGCGCCATGCCTTTCGTCTCGAAGTAATGAACACATAGAATTCCCAAAGAACTTTCTTACAATTAGAATAAATAATAAATGGTTGTGAGGTTAGAGGACTGGCTTAACATTGGCATAACATTTATTAAGATTATCAGGACTTTTAAAAGTTTCAAGACTTTCAAGAGTTCCAAGAATTTCTGATTTCGAATAAATATCGAATTGATTCGAAACTCTGTGGTGATTGATTTGTTCGAAAACTTTGCAACACAGAGTATTGTATGCCCATCACTAGACTGCGGATCTTTATCTTCCTTATAAATAAAAATGTAAATGTTTGTTTGTTCATAATATAATATCTCTGGAACGACTGAACGTAGAAAGCTGCTGTTTGAGCCATTAGACGCAGCGTTTCTTCGGGAAGGTTTTAGGGCAATCCACATTCGAAAAAGTCCATTCGTTCAAAAGTTGTGACGTCATTAGTGACCAGAGACGACTTGTTCGCCCTCTTTCGAGCACGTTTCTGCTTATAACTTTTGACTGGTAGCACCAATATTCAATTTGAGGCTCTCATTGGATTCAGCTCGCCGAGATCTTTCAAATGGTCACTGAACCGATTCTGCAGGTTGCATAGTTTAGGAGTTATAACACAAAAAGTGTGCGTTTTTCTTAAACTTTTTGGTTAGCTGTAGCTGTAGCTAAGAGACTGAACCATAGCAACGCGTGGCCGGGTACAGCTAGTGCAAAATAAAAATTTTCTTTGTCCATTACAAGATGCGGGCACCATATAAAAATTTCTTCCTATCTTTAACAACTGTAATAAATTGAAAGTAACATATATTGATGTACTTAAATCGTCCTAATGTTTTTACTGTTTTGAATTACATCCACCCATTTTTGTCATAAATACATAAAATCCACAGTCTTCCCATCACTAATCCCTCCTCGATCGAACTTAATTTTATACAGGATATAGCCTATTAAAAAATATTTCACACGTATTCTTTTCTAGCTGCTGACATTCCTGATAAAAGGTATCCTGTAAAGATTTCATTAAAATCGGCGTGTTACACTTGGGTAAAATGTCTCCTGTTAGCACTAAATCTACAACTGCCGGTCAAATGACCGGTTTCATATTTTTCATTTCACAATTATTGAAACTATGAAGTTGATTATTGCACATATTGTCATAAAAATTGCACAGAATCTAAATAAATAGAGCCTTGTAATGTTTTGTAGAAGAAAGACATTTTAGTTGCTTTTAGTGCTCGGTAGGATTACTGTTATACTGCGTCGTTAGATTGACAATTTGATTGTTTTCATAGAAAACAACGGTCGCGACTAGGATATTTTTGATAAGATAGATCGCAGTACAACGTCTTGGTTCAATTAATCAGAAAGATACGAGTGTACACCTGAAGATGATCGTGCGACACCTGGAAAATACGTGGTTTGCGTCAGAGAACAAATAACCGATGCTGTTGTCAATTCGACTGACGTCTTTTCCTTTTTTTTCAGTAAGCGTTGCTTGAATTTATCACACGAAACAATAGAATTGAATTTCTATTTTTCTTCGCCATTCATAAATAATTGGCCCTCGTTTACAGCACTGACGTCTTCTTCTGAGTAAGAGTTAAATTTACAACACTGAATATCCTAGTAACTATTTATCAAATTCACATTATCCCGCCTGGTATAATAACCTCGTTTCTCGCATAATGTGTCGGCATGTCGTCGCCGGGCGATGCATATTTTGAGAGACTATAACTCGGTTACAATGATCGATAACGATGGATGTAAATTTCAATTTAATAGTCCTCTCGCAGAGGCTGTAACTGGAAGTGAGTCGCGATTTACATAAAACGTGGAGCATCTAGATTAGAGATAGCCAGCACTGAATACTTAATTATTTGTCTAGGCAGCAACACTTCCTGATATGGCTGAATTTCTTCGTATTAGAAAGTTTCGAATAAGATCATGCCAAAATGAAAAATAATAAGAGAGAAATATTCTTGTGTAATTTACTGCACTGTACTGGTTCGGCGTCTTCCTGGTTCAAGTGACAAGGTTTAGTAATTAGCGATTGATGGTTAAAACGCGCGAGATGTATACCATCGATAACGCCACTGTAAAAAGCGACTTGTACTCCGAGTGACGTACTCGCTGATAACATCTGGATCGAATTCGTCGCACCGTTAATTTATGCAACAGGGTCAGAGCAAAATTTGATCGATCGTCGATCGAAATCCGCCAGCTGTTCTGGTTTTTCAAAAACCCTCCCTTAGATTTAGAACCTTCACTCTCTTAAACAGAAATATATATTTCTCCATGCACTGAAAATAATAAAGTAAAAATAGAACTTTTTAAAAACCACGCTTATATTAAAATGCACTAAACAGGAGAAAATAATTTTTTTAGACATTAGTGACTGTACATAAAAGCGTGGATCGCTGAACGCGATGACATACTACTCAGCGTCGCGCGGGCACGTGTAACGGTTAAATATACAACATTTTTTTTTCTCCTAACGCACAGTTTTTTTTTTTAAATTTGTTTTTTTAATATTGCATTGTCATGCAGTTCTGAGCTATGTTTAAAGTTTCAAGTCTCTAGCTCATCGGCAAGTGGTTTAAACTTCGATTACAAGATTTGACGCACACAACAACTCGGCAAGCTAATATAAGCGTGGTAAAGATATGGTCTACAAAATTCCAGAAGATTAAAGTTGAAGTATTTCTGAAATAGAAATGTTTATTTCTTTTCTATGCACTGAAAATAATAAAATAAAAATACGATGAATGAGATATAGAATTCTATAGAATTTCGGGAATTGAAGTTGAAGTATTTCTTAAATAGAAATACTATACACTTTTCTGTGAACTGAAAATAATAAAATAAAAATATGGTAAATGGGTCTACAGAATTCCAGAAAATCAAATTTGTGGTATTTCTGAAATGGAAATATACATTTTGTTTCAATGCACTGAAAATAATCAAATAAAAGTATGGTAAACGGCCTAAAGAATTCAAGAAAAATTAAAGTTGAAGTATTTGCTAAAAATTAATCATTCTCGTCGGCGCACACACATACGTGTTTGGCGACAAGTATTCCACCCGTAGGGGTGAGAACTCGCCAAAATTCAAGTGCTTCATAAATTAATCATTTTTCCGGGACACACACGCGTCAATGAGAATTGATTTTTGGGATTGTCACCGACACAGCAGGCTAGTTCCCGATTAACTACGATTAACCGAAAACCACACTTATATTAAAATGCACTAAACAGGAGAAAATCATTTTTTTAGACATTAGTGACTATACATAAAAGCGTGGATCGCTGAACGCGATGACGTACTACTCAGCGGCGCGCGGGGACGTGTAACGGTTAAATATAAAAAAATGTTTTTCACCTGACGTACAGTATTTTTTTAAAAATTTGTTTTTTAATATTGCATTGTCATGCAGTTCTGAGCTATGTTTAAAGTTTCAAGTCTCTAGCTCATCGGCAAGTGGTTTAAAATTCGATTACAAGATTTGACGCACACAACAACAACTCGGCAAGCTAATATAAGCGTGGTAAAAATATGGTCTACAAAATTCCAGAAGATTAAAGTTGAAGTATTTCTGAAATAGAAATGTTTATTTCTTTTCTATGCACTGAAAAAAAATACAATAAAAATATGTTGAATGAGATATAGAATTCTATAGAATTTCGGGAATTGAAGTTGAAGTATTTCTTGAATAGAAATACTATGCACTTTTCTATAAACTGAAAATAATAAAATAAAAATATGGTAAATGGGGTCTACAAAATTCCAGAAAATCAAATTTGTGGTATTTCTGAAATGGAAATATACATTTTGTTTCAATGCACTGAAAATAATCAAATAAAAGTATGGTAAACACGGCCTAAAGAATTCAAGAAAAATTAAAGTTGAAGTATTTCTTAACTAGAAATACTATACACTTTTCTATGAACTGAAAATAATAAAATAAAAATATGGTAAATGGCGTCTACAGAATTCCAGAAAATCAAATTTGAAGTATTTCTGAAATAGAAATATACATTTTGTTTCAATACACTGAAAATAATCAAATAAAAGTATGGTAAACACGGCCTAAAGAATTCAAGAAAAATTACAGTTGAAGTATTTACTAAAAGTTAATCATTTTCGTCGGCGCACACACATACGCGTTTGACGAGAAGTATTCCACCCGTAGGGGTGAGAACTCGCCAAAATTCAAGTGCTTCTTAAATTAATCATTTTTTCGGGACACACACGCGTCAGTGAGAATTGATTTTTGGAATTGTCACCGATACAGCAGGCTAGTTCCCGATTTAAACTGGGAACGTACTGCGAATAGCGGCACGGAACCATCGTAGAAAGCGAGCAACAATTTTGCTCGGCTCGGTACTCGGTTGCGATATATTCAAGGCCGCTCGAGGCCGATCGAGTGGCACGAATTCGTTTATTCGCGGGTGCGGTAGGTACTCATCTCTCTTCTCTTTTCCACCGTGTAGTCGGTCGCTTTCTCTCTCATCTCCTCTCTCTCTTTCTTCGTTTGTTTCTATTCTCCGTCTCCATCGTGCGGGTGCATTCACTCTCGGTTTCCCTCTCGTTTCTACGCACACTGCTGCAATAGTTTCGCGTTCTCTCTTGTTCACTCTGACTCTCTCTTTCTCTCTCTCGCCCCCTCTCTGATTGCACTAGCACTTGTATTCGCTCGATCAATGCATCCTTCTTCTATCGAACGGACTCTAGCAACCTTCTCACTCTGCCTCTCTCATTCACTCGCTTTCGTACCGACTCTCGCTCTCTTCTCGACTTTTTCCCTTCTCCCTCTTTCTCGGTTCTAGTCTCTCGTTCTCCTCATCCTCGTCTCTCCCGTTCGAGAAACCACTACGAAACGCTTCGAACCAGCTCGAAATGTTGCGATCTCTTTTAAAAATCAGTGACGAAACGGCGAACCTCTCGCAGCTGAAATATTCTTCTAGCAAAAAGCTGGAAAACTGTGGCATACACATTTCCGGAGGTCTTCGATTTGCTGAAATGAGACACTGTCTGCAAAACGACCCTCACATCCATGAAACACGATTTCTACAATAAAACGATTGAGAATAAAATGTATCTGGATAATTGACGAAGAACTGTAGAGTCCGGCCTCGGCGGATATCTTTACGATGATCGACCCAGCAGTGACCGCCCTAAATTAGGAGCCATATGTTCGATGAGATCACGCCTAACTCTGGTACATCATTCGTTCTGATCTTAGCGCGCAATCATTCCAGGAAATGTGTCAAGTTTCAAATTTTAATTATTCGGCGAAGTATGTACTGTGCTTTAGATAGTGGTTAGGCGATATAAAAGAAAAAGTGCACACGGTGGTTCGCCTAATTTGCATCCAGCGCGACGGATGGCTCCTTATCCGTTCGACGTGTCGGTCAGCGGCGCCGTAGAGGTTAAGACAACATCGATCAAAAACGAGCAAGAGAAATTCGCCGGCGAACACTATAGAGAGTAACGCAATCGTTTAGCCGGCGATCAAAAGTGAATTTTACAAGGAAAGAAATTCATTATCGCGTTAGGGAATCGTTTTTAATTTATAACTCTCCAGCCTCGCAACGTTCGCCCGTTTCTTCCGTTATGCAACGTGGCTGCGCGGGGTCTTACCACATATTGAACTTTTCAGAGACAAATCGAATCCGATTCCGCAGGACTCGGGCACCCGTCGCGACCCGTGCGTCACGAGCGGCGTCGATGTGTTTGTGACAATTAGCGAAACAGTGAGCACACTTAGGGGGCAGGCCTAAAAAATCAGGCTACTGTTCTATAACAGGGAAATCATGTCAGATTCACAAATTAGAAATAGTTGATTCAATGGTGCATTAATGGTAAGTTCAATGGGCTTGATGCGTTCGTTACAATTACAGAAACAGTGAGGACAGTTACGAAGTAGAACCTCAAAAAATCATACTATTGTACTGTAACATGGAAATCATGCGGGTAACGTAGATTTTAAAACGAACGATGATCAACTCAATGATGCATTGGCATAATGTTTGTAACAATTAGAGAAACATAGAGGACACTTGGGGGTAGAGTCTCAAAAGATCATACTACTGTTTCGGAACATGAAGATCATGTGAGCAGTAGATTAAAAAAAATTAAGAATGGTCGACTCAATTACACAAACACTCACAATTAGAGAAACAGTGAGAATATTTAAGGGGTAGGATCTCGAAAAATCAGATTACTGTTCTGTAATATGGAGATCATGTTAGTAGTAGATCCACAAATTAGGAATATTTGATTCAATGATGCAATGACGTAATGGTAAGTTCAATGGGCTCGATTGGTTGTTACAATTGAAGAAACAGTGAGAACAGTTACGGAGTAGGACCTCAAAAAATCATATTTCTGTACTGTAACATGGAAATCATGTGGGTAACGTAGATTTACAAATGAAAAATGATCGACTCAATGATGCATTCACATAATGTTTGCAACAATTAGAGAAACAGTGAGTACACTTAGGGAGCAGGACCTCGGAAAAATCAAACTACAGTTTCACAACATGAAGATCATGTGAGCAGTAGATTCAAAAATTAAGAATGGTCGACTCAACTATACAAACATTTACAATTAGAGAAACAGTGAGGACACTTAGGGGGTAGGATGTAAAAAAATCATACTACTATTACGCAACATGAAGATCGTATCAGCAATAGATTCTAAAATTGAGAATGGTCCACTCAATTATACAATCACTTACAATTAGAGAAACAGTGAGGACATTTAGGGGGAAGGGCCACAAAAAAATCATACTACTGTACTGTAACAGGGAAATCATGTGGGTAACGTAGATTTACAAATGAAAAATGATCGACTCAATGATGCATTCACATAATGTTTGCAACAATTAGAGAAACAGTGAGTACTCTTAGGGAGCAGGACCTCGACAAAATCAAACTACAGTTTCACAACATGAAGATCATGTGAGCAGTAGATTAAAAAATTAAGAATGGTCGTCTCAACTATACAAACATTTACAATTAGAGAAACAGTGAGGACACTTAGGGGGTAGGATCTAAAAAAATCATACTACTATTTCGCAACATGAAGATCGTATCAGCAATAGATTCTAAAATTGAGAATGGTCGACTCAATTACACAAACACTCACAATTAGAGAAACAGTGAGAATATTTAAGGGGTAGGATCTCGAAAAATCAGATTACTGTTCTGTAATATGGAGATCATGTTAGTAGTAGATTCACAAATTAGGAATAGTTGATGCAATGATGCAATGACGTAATGGTAAGTTCAATGGGCTCGATTGGTTGTTACAATTGAAGAAACAGTGAGAACAGTTACGGAGTAGGACCTCAAAAAATCATATTTCTGTACTGTAACATGGGAATCATGTGGGTAACGTAGATTTACAAATGAAAAATGATCGACTCAATGATGCATTCACATAATGTTTGCAACAATTAGAGAAACAGTGAGTACACTTAGGGAGCAGGACCTCGAAAAATCAAACTACAGTTTCACAACATGAAGATCATGTGAGCAGTAGATTCAAAAATTAAGAATGGTTGACTTAACTATACAAACATTTACAATTAGAGAAACAGTGAGGACACCTAGGAGGTAGGATCTAAAAAAATCATACTACTATTTCGCAACATGAAGATCGTATCAGCAATAGATTCTAAAATTGAGAATGGTCGACTCAATTATACAATCACTTACAATTAGAGAAACAGTGAGGACATTTAGGGGGAAGGGCAACAAAAAAATCATGCTACTGTACTGTAACATGGAAATCATGTGGGTAACGTAGATTTACAAATGAAAAATGATCGACTCAATGATGCATTCACATAATGTTTGCAACAATTAGAGAAACAGTGAGTACACTTAGGGAGCAGGATCTCGAAAAAATCAAACTACAGTTTCACAACATGAAGATCGTGTGAGCAGTAGATTCAAAAATTAAGAATGGTCGACTCAACTATACAAACATTTACAATTAGAGAAACAGTGAGTACACTTAAGGAGCAGGACCTCGACAAAATCAAACTACAGTTTCACAACATGAAGATCATGTGAGCAGTAGATTAAAAAATTAAGAATGGTCGTCTCAACTATACAAACATTTACAATTAGAGAAACAGTGAAGACATTTAGGGGATAGGACCTCGAAAAATCAAACTACTGTTTCGCAGCGTGAAGATCATGTTAGCAGATTTACAAATTAAGAATGGTCGCCTCAATTATACACTGTCACAATGGTGGATCGGGTTCTGTGCCCCTAACCACTGTGCCCTAACTATGCGAATAATTCCTAATCAGTCCTCTTTCTCTCCTCCGACACGGAGAGCCGAGCTCGAACGTCCTTGACGGTCGCCTAAGCGTAGCCTAAGCGACGGCGCAACGAAGCACAACGTTGCGCGTCGTTGCGCTTGCGCGCACCCGATGCGTTTGCCCCCCACTTTTTCGTCCTCTCACGGGACACGTTGCCCCGCTTTACTGTCACTGACGCTCCCCCCTAAGGTCCCCCGACTACGTTGCTGCACGTTACGTCATCGACACCTTCACTTCGTCCGTGCTCCCGAGCACGATGCTCTTCGCCATTCGTTGCTCTTTCGTTGTTGGCCCCCGCTGATGATGTGCGTTCCCGCGCATCACTGCATTCGCAACATTGTGGCCTGCATTACTGCTCCGACGCTCTTGGCGATAGACGAAATTGGTTGCGGTTTGCGATCTCGTGCACCGAACCAACCAGTTTCCTGCAAAATTTACGTCGTAGCAGAATCCTGCGGCCGTCAATCAAGCCGTTAACTTCGAGGAAAGTCGATTCAAAGTACGGATGCGGGTGAAAAAAATCTTTCAGACTACCATGCAAAAGAACCGCCACATCCTCGAACGCCTCTGTTCTAATTAGCCTGTAAGGAAGTAGCACTGTTTATGCTCGTTACGAAATATTTACTTTTTTCATTATTCATAAAGTTGTTCTACGTTTTTACTGAATCCTCGAGTGATCGAACCACTTGGACAATTTTTATTTTGCACGAGGATCCACAAGAGATCTTATAACCCGACGAAGACCGGGAATAGACAAATTGCACGGCTTTCATCTAAAAGCTCGTCCGACATTGTGACGTGAAAGTAACGATCTGATGTAGAGTCAATAACCCGCGTTAACTGACTGACCTACAATTTGAAACTCTGCCGACGTGCTTCTCTTTCTAATAAAACGCGAGTCGAAATTAAAAGAAGAAGACAGGGGCAAGTAGCTGGGCTAATACCCTTTTCCACCCTTAAACGTGCTTCCTGTATACAATGTTCGCTATATATCGGAATGGTAGACTTAGTTCCTCCACTTTGCTCCTCGACAGAAAGCACAGAGCGTTACTTCAGAACTGGAAGTTCTGCGGACAGTGTCTGTTGTTGGGAACAGTCCCTTGTTTGACGACAGGTTCAACACCAACAAGCAGGGCCCGTTCTAGGGGCGGGCAATCCGGACATTTGTCCGGGGCGGCAAAATTTAGGGCTGCCATTTTGACTGTAAGTATGAGAAAAGTATTGATGTGTTAAATACCCAATTAACAGAAAATTTGCTTTCATTAAAATTTAAATAAAATGATTTGATTTTAAAAAAATATATACAGGGTGTCCCAGTTTTTTCCGACCAAACTTTGCCAGCGTGTTTTACACGCAAAAGTAAGAAAAAAAATGTTGTATGAACATATGCTCTTAAATGTTTGATTAAGGAGTTATAACTAATAATACAAAATGATAATGAACTGGCATTTCGTCGACACAGCGTACGAACGTATTATGAATACATTTAAATGGATACATTTAAAGTCCAATCTCATGGTCTCCAAGATCACCAGATCTCACGCCAATGGATTTTTACGTGTGGGGAGTTGTAAAACCAAAAGTTCACGAAGCACAAATTAATACTCGTGAGCAGTTAGTACAGAGAATTGCAGACGCATTTGCTGCGATTAGAGAAAAGGAAGAAGAAATCAGTTGTAATACGATAGAGTCAATATTTCTTAGATGGCAATCCTGTATTCGTAATAACGGACGTCATTTTGAAATGTTAACTCGTTAATAAAACATTTAAGAGCATATGTTCATATAACATTTTTTTCTTTATGTAAACACAGAGATATTTATAATACGTTCGTACGCTGTGTCGACGAAATGCCAGTTCATTATCATTTTGTATTATTAGTTATAACTCCTTGATAAAACATTTAAGAGTATATGTTCATATAACATTTTTTTCTTACTTTTGCATGTATAACACGCTGGCAAAGTTTGGCCGGAAAAAACTGGGACACCCTGTATATATATTCTTAAGGGGCGGCAATTTGATTTTTTGTCCGGGGCGACGTAACCGCTAGAGCGGGCGCTGCCACTAGACATTTATCGGAAAAATGAAAAATCGAAGAATGTTATATCGCCTTCAACGTATCGAAATGCTTCGGGGATGTGAAATCAATTTTGATCGAAACTCCTACCAGACATTTTCGAGGATTTATCAGAAAACTGAAAAACCTAAGAATGTCGTGTTATCGAAATCTGTTCTGTTGTCGATCAGCTCAAATCGGAGTTCGTTTATCTAGTCTACACAGACGAGCACGCACGAGCGCAGCGTTCGTGTTAAGAATTTCCTCGAACGAGAATCTCCGATCTCGCGAAAGTTGGAAACTATTTCTCTGGGGGCGTGTAATTTAACACGATTTTTTTCCCATTCCTCCGGCAGCCAATTAAAACCAGTGTAGCTACTTGCATCACGTTGCTTTTTTTTACAGCAATAGAGAAATTGCGGGGTACGGCGACGTAGGCTCGAGTTCTAGTCCAATAAACGCGTGCACCGATATCGTGGCCGTTTATCGTGCTCGAATATTATGAAAATATTATGCGGACATTACGAGAACGTTGCGAGAAATACTCGTCTCTTTGCGTGCACGTTTAATTCGCATGATCTCTGCACATGTCAGTGTGCGTGTGCGATCGTTCGGACACAGTTCTCGGGCACGTTGCATCTTAATTGCATTAATTACCGTCTTCCTTTTTCCGCGTGCACCCCGGAATGGATTTCTGCGTGAACGTGCAGCACGATCCTACCGCGCCGGAAGAAACGACCAGTCCGTAGAGCAGCAGCATCGATCTAGAAAATTTCTATTCGAATGGGAAGACCGCGTGTCACACACACACACAAACTAGGGCGACACCACTTTGAAACTTCCGTCGATGTGGAAATATTTAAATGGCTTTGTCGGAGAGTCATTGCCTATGGACTTTCCGGCTATAGACGACCGTAGTATCGCGATTCTAGAAACCGCTCGGAACTATATACTTACAAAATTAACGTGGGCGCAATACTCTACTTTCCACCTCCCTCTTCCCCGGATTAAGTGATTTTCTTCAGGAGAACCATTGGACCCTTTGTATTGAGATTTTTTGTTCATATTTAATGGTATTTGAGGCGCGTTCTTGATTTTTTTCAAGTAAAAATAATAAAAAATGCTGGAGTTACAAAGCATTTTATAGAGCCTGTTTTAGGGAAGTATTCTGTTTCTGAGTGCTAAAGCCATACTTCGGGAATTTTTTCGGGAGAACCATTGGCCCCTTGGTATTGACATTTTTTGTACATATTTATTGTTATTTGAGGTGCGTTCACAATTTTTTTCAAGTAGAAATAATAGAAATTTCATAAGTTACAAATTTTTTTATGGTGGCTGTTTTCAGGGAGTATTCTGGTGTCGAGTGCCAAAGCCATATTTTGGGAATTTTTTTCGGGAGAACCGTTGGACCCTTTTTATTGAGATTTTTCGTACATGTTTAATGGTATTTAAAGTGCGTTCACAATTTTTTTCAAGTAGAAATAACAAAAATTGCGGGAGTTACATATTTTTGTATACAGCCTGTTTCAAGTGAGTATTCTGGTGTTGAGTGCCAAATTTGTCATACTACAGGAATTTTTTTCGGGAGAACCATTGGCCCCTTGGTATTGCCATTTTTTGTACATATTTATTGGTATTTAAAGCGCGTTCACAATTTTTTTCAAGTAGAAATAACAAAAATTGCAGGAGTTACATATTTTTTTATGTAGCCTGTTTCAAGGGAGTATTCTGGTGTTGAGTGCCAAATTTGTCATAATTTGGGAATTTTTTTCGGTAGAACCAATGGACCCTTTGTATCGAGATTTTTTGTACATATTTAATGGTGTTTGAGGTGCGTTCGGGTATTTTCGTTATCTTTTACCAATAAACCAGATAAACCAAAGTGGTTCGGACAGCCAATCGGGCCGTTTGAATCGACTGGAGCAGATCGAACTGGCAGGTTAATTGCTCGAATCCGCAGGAACTTTCACGGTAACGATAGGCGGACAAACCCTATAGCGATTTTCACGAAGCGAATTCTCTGCCGAGTCAAATGTCACGCGTCATAGACAGCGTCACTCGAGCTAAAGGTTATTTCGAGTTCGATTGTTGCCTCAGCTTTCGAGACCCGGTATCGCCTACAGTCGCTGACCAATGGCATTGTCGAATGCTTGTCTTCATTCTCGGTTAAAGCACGAAATTTCCACGCTGCATAAACTTTCATCTCTATTTAGAAAAAGTTCTGTGTTTCCTACAATTGGTTTGAATTTTTCTTCTGCAACTGTTCGACGAGTTTGTTCTTTCGGAAATGTCTTCAGTCGGATTTCGGAATCGCACAGAAGCTGTTGCGCAATTACGTCTAATTACCGAGCAATTAACTTTTGATGTTGAAGAACAGCGGGACCGCTTTGTACGCTTCCTACGTGAATAAACATTTCATGAATTGTGGAGCCTCTTATCTGGTCGCAGCTGTCACAACGCTTTCGTAACATGAGTGATGGTTTACAACGATAGTAGAGCCGAACGCACGGTATTTTTCTATCATAGAATGGTGACGATTTATACTCGAGCAGGCACACCGGGATCCCTCTCTTTTATCTAGCCTTCGTATAAGGTCAATCCTATCTTCGACTGTTTAACCCTACGAGAATTCATCTCCGCTACACCGCCGTCTGAACAATTTAGAAGATATTCGAGAGTAAACGATTTCACGAGCAACTAACGAATTACTTCAACACGAACCATACCCAATGGCGCGTTGCCCTATGGGCAACTTGGGCAAATGCCCGGGCCCCAAGCAAAAGGGGGTCCCGAACACAAACCAAGATGATTCTACGTTTTTCTAATAAAGTTATTTAGTTGGGGTTAGGGGCTCCAACATTCTACTTTGCCTCGACTTGCCCAGGGCCCCAACTAGTTATAACGCGCTACTGACCGTACCTAATGTGTCGGACATACAGGGTGTCCCAAAATTCCTTCAACAGCCGGAAATGGGAGGTTCCTGACGTCATTTGAAGCGATATTTTCCTTGGGAAAAACGTTATGCGCGGCTTTGTTTAGGAGTTATTAACGAAAAACACGGACCAATCAGGCGGCGACTTAGACGCGAGTTGACACAGTCGGCCAATAGACAGTTGGCGCGCCGCACAGTGGGGTATTTGTCGAGTTTAGCGCGCCTAAAGTATTGTGACGTTATTAATAGTGATGAAGGTCATACTATTATATATCGTTGAATTCGCCTCAACACCAGCTACAACACTATCAAATCAAAAATACAACTTAATGTTTAAAAAATCGAAGCGACCTTGTTTTCTTGTTTTAAACAAAATTTTTTCGAAGTTTTATATATTGAAGTTTATACCTATGTTAATACTGTTAAACTTTTATTTCAAACATTTTTTCGTCAGATTAAGAGAAAGTGCTATTGCAACGTTACTAATAGTGTCGAAACTATTGCAACGTTGTTAACAACGTTATTAATAGTGATGAAGGTCATACTATTATATATCGTTGAATTCGCCTCAACACCAGCTACAACACTATCAAATCAAAAATACAACTTAATGTTTAAAAAATCGAAGCGACCTTGTTTTCTTGTTTTAAACAAAATTTTTTCGAAGTTTTATATATTGAAGTTTATACCTATGTTAATACTGTTAAACTTTTATTTCAAACATTTTTTCGTCAGATTAAGAGAAATTGCTATTGCAACGTTACTAATAGTGTCGAAACTTTTCCCGTATTGCAACACGTGTTCTCAACGAAAAATTTTAGAGTTCACGGTCATTTCAAGGTCGTGCTACTAAACATGGATGAATACACAATAATGTTTGTTATAACATACAACAACAAAAAATGTGTGTATATACGTAAAAAACGCGTGTGACCTTGAAAAAACTATTAAAAAATTGCAATTTATAAAAAATGATTCTTCCATCTAATTCGTCTTTTGACACCATTTTGATTACGTCCGAAACATGTTTTGTATTGTCAGAGCTAGAGGAGATGTTTAGGTGTCCTGTTTTAAACGAAACACCCTGTATATTTATTTAGCACGCTACATGTCCTCCGTAGTCTATGTAGAAAAATAAGGCACTGATGTAGAAATCCGAGTCATGATTACTTTACTATGTAGCAAGGATACTTGCTCATGCTCAGAACAGTATTCGAAGGAACACTAACACTCGATTGTTAAACCACGATTACATTCTTCCGATAATTGTATAAACTAAATATTCTAGCAGTAGTGACATTCATTCTCTTTCATTTACTTCCAAGTATCTATCACCTACAGCTCAATTATTTCATCATTTTCAGTCATATTATATACGGTCGATTCATGCCATACTGATATGTATCGCACAAAAAGCTAAATATCTTTTGAATAGGCAATAGTTGGTGCCCAAATTTTTATGGATTATATAATGCAATGTCTACTGATTAACCTCGCAAAAAATTAAAGAGGTGTTATGCGCAGAAAAAAAGTTATTACATGATATATATTAATTTTCTGAAAAAAATATATCACTTTCGATTGTTTATTCTATCGAACCCACCGAAGAGAATACAAAAAAAAAAAGCCATGAAATTAATTTGTACATCTTCCTTTACATCCTAGATTTGGTCCTATCTCGATTTTATACACTTAACTTCTGAAACAAATCATTTCTTTAACGCAAGTTTTTCGACACTTCTCTTGGTCACGAGAATGTTACTAAATCGTACTCTCTATGGAAAAATATTATTGGAGATTACTCGCATATATATTCAGGTTTATGGGAAAAAAGTTTTAGTCATTTTGAACAAACTAAAAATATTGACTTTTGGGGCGCTAAACTCGACAAATACCCCACTGTGCGCGGGCCGACTGTGCCAACTCGCGTCTATGTCGCGCTCTGATTGGTCCGTGTTTTTCGTTAATAAGTCCTAAGCAAAGCCGCGGATAACATTTTTGCAAAGGAAAATATTGCTTCAAATGATCTCAGGAAACTCCCATTTCCGGCTGTCGAAGGAATTTTGGGACACCCTGTATACATTGTTCTATAAAGATTAATTTTTATAATAACACGTGATTAAATAAAGAAATTTATTGAATAATTTCTGATGGAAGCATCTTTATAATTTCAATAATAATAAAGTAACCGGTCGTGGCACGGTTAGCGTTAATGTTTAAAAACATGTTTACCATTATTTAGGAACGATCCTGAGGGACGGACGCCGTGAAAGAATGTGAAAATCGTTGGCAAGATTCTGGTGAAACTGAGCGACACGAGAATACTTAAAAATACGGATGACGGGTTCGGTGGGGGCAGCGAGTTATCTCGAGCCGGCCGGCATTCTTTGGTCGCATCATCTGGCGAGACGCGTGTAGATCCGCGCAACGCGCGTCGAAAAGCTCGCGGTTCTGAGTCAGGAGCGCGCGTGTCTCGAAACAGATAGAGAGTAGTAGATCTCCGATGACGTATCTGGTCCGTAGGGTGGGTAGGGAGAAGGATAGAGAAGGCAATGAATCTCGAGAGACTGGTGGGAGTAAGGTGTCTACGGCAAGAGGGAAGGTGACAGGCGTTCTGGCAGAGTAGTGGGGGAATGTTGGCAGTGGGGCGTGCGGTGGGGAGAGTGCGTGCGCGGTCGAGTTGAACGCGGCTGTCAGTGTCAATTGGTTCGCCGCGGCGACTTGTTGTGTGTTGGTCGACGTGTGAAACCAAACGTTGAAGAATAAGTTCGATTTCCTCGATCGTGCTAGGATCATCGTCGCGTCGTAAACCGCGCGACAGAGTTTCCCCGAACCGTTCTCGCTCTTCTCGTGTGTTTACCAACAAGCCACGAGGACAAGCGAAGAAGGCGACGCTGTTCTCCGTGAACGGTTTACTCGTGAAAACCGGAATCGATCAGACGTAGATACATTCGCAGACGACACACATTAACGGGGAAGAGGACCTGCGATCGAATTCGTTTACTGTCGCCGTCTATCCCGCTCCGTTCACGTCTGCCCGTCACGGACGACGGGCAGTACTGCGTCGTCGGTCGTCTACGAAGTTTGCCTATCTTGTTTTTGTTTTTGTGCCCGCACATTTAGCGGCGAGGACCGACAACCGTGCGTGTTGCTCCGCTGCGTATAAATTCCGGAATCTATTCTCGCCGGTTCGCGAACGGTCACGTGTGGGTGCCGGACCACTTGTGTTCGACAACGATCGATCACAAGCATAAACACAAGCGCCCCAGTGGACCTGAAGGAAACGTACACTCTCCCCGGATCGGATATAAACCGTGTGACCCACACCGAGACACCTGTGAACGCAGTGGCGAGAGAAAAAATCGTGTTGTTGCGAACGCGTCCCGACCACCGCGAAGCGACAGGCTCTTAACTGATGTAAGTACATACACCTTGTTGTCTACAGTCGACCTCCATATGGCAGCGGAATCCGTTGGCCCCCCACTATGTCGCACGCTATCGATCGCCCGGCTCTAGTGATCCGATTCAAACGCCGCTTCAGGGACCTAACCTCGCTTGCAGAATTAACGGGGTAGACTCGTTTCCCAGGATTGCAAGGGATGCGACTTCTCATTTCTCGATAATGCAAACGTGGTGTTTTTTCTGTGGTCAAAAGCGCTAAATAAATTAAATCTTGTTATTTGTATTAGACAACAAGTACTAGTCACTTTTAGTGCTCGGTAGGTTCAGTATTAACAGGGAACGTGTTCAAATCTTGGAGTCTTTGAATATTATACAGTGTACTATGGCTTTAACCCATCGTCGTATCATTTTATTGACAGTTATGTAAATGTATGGCTACATTTATTTTACGATCAAATTTTATTCAATCTAAATAGAAACGTTTAACATTCATATTTGTTGGACTTTGTTCAAATCCTCATACGGCAAGGAGTTAATCGGGACTCGATGATTATAGAAAGTTGGAAATTGAATTGTTTATCGTACTCGCCGGGTTTTCATGATTATCTAGGCGACGACGAAACGTTGTTGGGTGTCTAGCTTACCGACGGATTTTAAGCGAACGTAAACGCGGATATACGAACGGTCGCGCTCTTTCTAGAACGCGCATCGTCTGCGCAGACGCGCGACCTTTCCTTCAAGTCCTTTTCTTCCTTTCCCCGAGTACACTACTTGTTTCTGATGGGTTTTTTCCCTGTTTCGAACCTCGCTATACTGGGGAGACTCGAGATTGAGAATAGAGAAATTCGAAGCGCTATTGGCTAAATTGTTTTTTTATGTATCAAATTTAGGGATTGCAATCCCGCAGTATACGCGTCATTTTTTGGTCCCGCAAACAAAATTTTGTCGAAGATATCGACAAAACTTAAAAAAAAGATTTCCTTTGAGAGCGACGGCAAAAAGGGGAAATATTTACGTAGAGGCTGAACGAGCTTTTTCCGCTGCAGGATATCTTTGTAATGACTTGAGGAGCAAACTAGAAGATACAATAATTCATAGACTTTGCTTTTAAGATTATACTTACAAAGTTCTATAAATAAAAATTGTTTTTATAATTTTCACATTTTTCAGATTTCAATTTAATTAAAGTTATATTCGCAGACAGGTCGTTTATACAGGGTCATCCGTTTTTAAACGGACAAACGTAAACCAGCTATAAAGAACCCCAAATGGAACAAGTTTTACCCCTGCCACATTTTTTTTTCTTTTTTTTTCTGATTACGCATAAATCCAAGTTTTTCGAAGTTTTTTCATTCAGTCTCCACGACGTGCCCTATGCCAAAAAAACAAAGATCCGAAGGTCATACAAAAATATTTTGTTAACAAAAAAGATGCCCCTATTTATTTTAAACCAAACAAAGGAAAAATCATCAAGATTCATCACTGGAGTCCCGAGATATTCAAGTTTATGTGAACTAAAAAAATTATGGTTTTTTGCAATTTTCTAGAAATCAAGGCCGAAACAAAAAAAGTGGCAGGGGTAAAACTTGTTCCATTTGGGGTTCTTTATAGCTGGTTTACGTTTGTCCGTTTAAAAACGGATGACCCTGTAAGTTGTAGTACATTTTACTAGGAATACCATAGCGTATCTGAATTATTTCTATTTCTAATATTTTTCTAGAAACAAAGGTGACTTTCATTTTTTTAAATGAAATGCTACATATTTTACCACGTTTTTATTAGCTCGCTTTCTTGTCTGTCTGTTTGTTCGGTACAAATTTTGCAATTGATTTTAAACTAACTTCCCGATGAGCTAGAGACTTGAAATTTTGAACATAACGCAGAACTGGATGACAATGCTATATTAAAAAAAAATTTTTTTTATGAAATGAAAGCTAGCATTAAAGCGAGTTCAACCCGGTAGTATACTATGGTCTTCAGAGTCATACAAGGGCAGAAATACAAGAAATATATTTAACATTTCGTAATACTGTATTTACTAGTATTATTATATTAGCAAGAATGCATTTCCGAGTTATATTCCTAGTAGTTTCTGCTAATGTCGCACTGGATGCACACGCTTCTTTTATCTTAGTTTGCAAATCGTCCAAGCCCCGTCTTGTTGGAAGTACAGATCTCGTACAAGAAACAATGGCAGTGATTGCCAGTAATTTTGAAATTCACAATTTAGAAATTGTAAATACTTATATCCTTTTAGAATTCCAGTGTAAAAATAAGGACCCCGTAAAATATTAACATTGATAGAAACTACCAAGAGTGTAATCAGCAGAACTCAGAAATTCATTATTGCTAATGGAAGTCACATAGAACAAGATATGTAGTCTTATCAATACAACATACTAGTAAACACAGTAATTACGAGTTTATTTCATTTATGTCTGCCCTTGCATGACCCTGAAGACCATAGTATACTACCTGGTTGAACTCGTCGTAATGCCAGCTTTCATTTGATGTAAAAAAATATGTCACATTTCATTTTGAAAAATGAAGGTCCCCTTTGTTTCTAGAAAAATATTAAAAATAAAGAAAATCGAGATACGCTATCATATCGCTAGTAAAATATACTACAACTTCCTCCACTTCGGTTTTTTTCTAATGTTTACTGTTCACGAAAAAATCGCTGGTACAAACTATAGTACTGTATAGTTCGTTCTAAACAATTTTTATAGTTATTTTTTAAATTTCAACCAACATTTTGGTAGAGGAAAAAATTCTTCCGATTCACCTCGGTGATTAATATATAATATCGTGGCTTCGTTATTGATATGATAATTTTTTATTTAAATACCTTCTTCGTTTAACAATTATTAGATATAACGAATCATTATATATAATTATTGTATTATATATTTCGTATTATATACGTATATGTATATATTTCAATTATAGTTTGTTTTCCAAAAAGATATTTATCTTAATTTAAATCTATGCAGATTTAGATTTTGTTTGTATTTTGTTAATAAATTCTGACTAATATGATTAAAAATGATTATCTCATTAAGCAAAATTTGTTTCTTTATTAAATATATATTAGATTGTCTAATCACAATCACATTTCAAAACAAACCTTTCGACTGAGTACATTTTTTATTCCATCTTGTTTTTTTATGATACATCTGTCACTTTTGACGGTCGATAAGTTTAGTGTTAATCTGTTACTATATTGCAACGTTATGCAATGTTCCACGTTGCAGTTCGAGGAATTCGAAAGAATTGTTCGCCGAGCTGCTGCGGGGATGCAGTTTAATCGAAACACGAGCGCAATTTGAAATCAGGCGCGTTAATATGAATACGAAATGGCGGCTGGAACGCGCGGATCGATGACGAATCAATTTCAATTTGAATAGATGACACATGAAATATGTTATTTATGCCTAGACAGCGGATCTTCGTGCGAAATAAAGATTAAACTATACCTACTCATTTTCGTAAAACATGCATAAAGTCCGCTGTCCAGTCATGAATGCATCAAATCGCATCGATTTATTTCCGCTCCGACGAAATAAATTAGTCGATTAGAAAATTGTTTTTCCTCGAGACCGTCTTCCGGGAAATCTCAAATCGATCAAGGTTAGACATTCGCGCATTTTCTCGGAATCGATCGACGCGACAGGAGGGTGTTATTCACGGCAATTGTTAATCCATCTGTTAATCGTAATTGCACACACACGGACGCGCGGACACACAGATTCTTACAAAACACGTCTATTATTATCCTGGTTGTATTTTATCGCATCCTGTTCCTCGAGATGTTTGTTCGTTTCCAAAGCCGCGTTTGCATATCGTTGTTTGCTTACACTCGTTCGCATTCGCCGTTTACGCCGTTGGAACGATTTCCCTCGTGAACGTACTTTTTAATCAATTCTCGAAGATTGCAATTTTCATCATTTCTGTTCAACAGTTTACGTCTTTGACCCGCGTGAAATCTTTTTCGTCGGAATGGTTCCTTTTCACCCTGTACCACTACAAACACACGCGGCAATACATGCTTTCTCGGGTTACCCTGGGTTGGTCGACAACTCATTTGACCGACACTGTTTTCATCAACGATTGGACCGACAGTAACTTTCGCCGACACTACCTAGGTGCACGGTAGTGCACCAGCCAAGTTCTGGCACTACCTCCTTTTACACGAAACAACTTAGGCGTTTTTTAGAGGCTTATAACTCGGCACTGGAGGCAGGTGGAGAGATGTAATTTCGTACACTTGTTAAATGCTATCATGTCTCAATATTGACAAAACATTAGTCTTCCAACTTTAGTAGGATCCGAGATATAGGACCTCAAAAATCGCTAAATTTGTCACTGACTGACTGACTGACCATCATCAAAACCTTTTGGGTACTTCCCATTGACCTACAAGCTTGAAACTTGGCACACAGGTCCACCATACTTCAAAGGAATAATTGTCAAAGTTTGAAATTTTACACCTTAAAGGGGTGGTATTGAAAAAAAACATTACGAAATAGGTACGTAAGATAGAACATATAGAAAATGGCTGTATCTCGGGAACGGTGCATTCCGCAGTATTCCTACCGCAAAAATAATGAAATTTTCATAACGCTCAACCGAAAAGCATATGAGGTATGCCCAACCACATGACGTATGTAATCTTTCGATTTTTTAAACAATAAAAAAATTAAAAAATGGCTGTATCTCGGGAACGGTGCGCCCTACCGCAAAAATAACGAAAATTTTCAAAAGGTAACCTATAGCATATAGGGTATGCCCAAACCACAAAAATACCTTACGCGTGGAAAATCACGCGCGACAGAAGTGAAAATTGCTTATTAGGTATTGATACAGATAAATTATGCATATTATTAGTGCATCGGTTCTTTCGTAATGAATGCGAAATTGTCATTAAAAAAAATAAGGTCTTAAACGAAAAATCTTATCGTTACAGCATTTTATTCTTTGCAATATATACCAAGAAATGATAAAAAATGTTTAAAAAACAAGTTTGAATAATTTAGCACTCCATGTAAGTCATGAAAAATTAAATAGCGTTCTTTTAAACTAATTTTTACAAACGCTTTTTTCAGTATTGCAAGAGGTATTCCTAAGCTAACGGACTTGGCCGTATTTTGTTTGATCTCGCAACATTTTACGGCCATAAGAACTTGCCTTCTGTTTACAGAATGTTTTTGTTGGGATGTTTTCATCTACACGGTCAAATCGTCGACAAACGTCTTCATCGACACGGTTTGGCCGACACTAACACAGTTAAATCGTCAATGAAAACAGTGTCGGTCAAATGAGTTGTCGACCAACCCAGGGTAACCCTGCTTTCTCATAGATTCGTCACACACATAGTGAAGGTCGAATAATTATTCGAATGCGAAAAGGAAAGTATAAATGTTTCTCTTATCTTGCGGATAGTAGTAATGGCGGCGATAAAACCGGTGGTTATTTGTTTTCCTGTCGGCGCTAGAAGGACTTCCATTACGCTACAAACATTTCAATGTGAATATAGAGACCAATTTGGTACTTTGGGATTATCCCGTCGACCATTTTCGCCAAACACGAAATTATTATTATATTATTATTATTATATTCTTGTATTATTATTAAATTATTTATTTTGGAACTTGCTTTTCATTATGATGGCGCGAGAGGTCGACGGGATAATCCCAAAGTACCACCAATTTTTTGATTCAAGCAATGATCTTTAACGAATAAGATATTTTCCCTTCTGTTCGATGATCTTTCGCCAAAAAGAAAAAATAAGAAAATATTTTGTCGATGAAAGTTCATCGCGAGAATAAAGAAATTCGGTTTAATTTCACCTTAAAATACCGAAATTCCTTTCTTTCCAACGCAATAGATCCTTCCGACTCCATCCGGTTGCCTTTCGATCTTCTTTTTCGGCTTCGTTCAGAGTGTTTCCATTTTCTCCTTTTTTTTGAAGTTTTGCTGCGTTATTTCATGAGGCATTTTGACAAACAAAAAGCTGTGGAATTCGCAAAATTTCACTACCAGTGACAAACGATTCCCGGGCTAAACAATAGAATTTTCCACTACGATTATTGCTATCACAAGTATCTCTACAATTTCTGTAGATGTACTATTGTTACACGCACAAAGCCTGTCATTAACTCAACGATAGAACCACCGATCATTAAGAATGATTATTATCTTTTAGAAACCGCAAGATTGCATTTATCGCAACATTGCGCGATTGTCTCTACATAATGCCAGTGATAAAATAAAAGAAAACGAAAACACAGCTGTTCGTACCTCCCTGGATTCGAGAATAGCGTTTCACCTCGGAGCGTGACGGATCAGGCTGGTTCACTACCCAGCAAAAGTGTACCGTACATTCTACAGATGACACAGCGTGCGATGACGTAAGCTTCTATCTTGATGACGGGCGAAAGACAAACACCGAAAACAGAGTAACGCGATTTATATCGTCGGTATTGCGCTTAGGCGAGCCCGTAAAAGTTCCAAGAAAAAGAGAGGAGAGTCTATGGATCATGTTAGCGTCGAGGAGAAACAGCCTGTTGCACCGACGACGACACGGTTGGCCTAGGTCGCGTCACTCGAACGTCCCGCGCGCGTGTTCCCGAGTATTTCGTAATCGTTCTAACAATACGCGATCGGACCGCGCGCGCGGTAGCGCGACAAACAAGAGATCTGTTCGATCGCGGGAGAATGCGAAGAAGAAGCTCCGTGTTGCAACGTGGCATGTACACACACGCGTACAGCCGCGTTATAATTCCCGCCTCCGATTTTATTTAACCGTGATTTTTGCCACGGTTCACGAACAACCTGTTGACTGCGCAATTAGCCGCGTCGACGGCAGCCGTGCCAAAAACAGACATGTCTCTGCGCAATCAACCATCAACCTTAAGGGACCCGATTGACATTCTGCGAAGCGTCTTGATCGAACCGCCGACACAAATTAAATAATCCGAGAGACGCCGCTTCTGCGTCGTTCGCGTTCTGCGTTGTCATCTTCTCGCAATGCAACCGGTGCAGTCCTCTTTCGGTACAAGACTCGTTCGGCTTGTCCTTGAGAGCCTCCTTGATCGCCCAGAGTCTGGGTTAGGTGAACCAGAAGATCATAAACCTCTTGTGGTACACTCCCGTCTAACGTGACGAGAAACTTGATTGAAAGGTCTAGTATACAGGCTGTTCCGAATTTAAATGGCAAAACTTCAGGAGCGGGTAGGGGCCCGAAAAACTAAGACGAAAAGTCTTTTAGAGATTTGCTTGAAAATCGCAAAAAGAGAAACGAAACAAGTTTTCATATTCGTATTTATTTATTTATCATCTATTTAATGTGGATATTGTTCAAAATGTTGCCCTCTTGCAGCAATGCGAGCATTACATCTAGCACTGACTTGATAAATTGCAGCTGAACATTGTTCTGATGATATTTGGTGCACTGCATCTATGAAAGTTCATTCGGTGCCAAACAATTCAAGAGAGCAATTAAGAGACCGAATCATAGATGCAGTGCACCAAATATCACCAGGGCAATGTTCTGGTTTTTTCTATAAAATTTGTTACTATTATTTAATTATATAATTATTTACTATAAAAAAAGTGTAGGGAACAGTCCAGGACTTTCGAGACTTTATCCACCTTGTCTTCTGCCCTAGAGCGGGCCTAGTGCGCGTCTAGTGCGGATCCTATGCGGGCCCAGAGCGTACGAAAGTGGTCGATGAATGACGTTATAATACAGGTGCACCCTGGACGGTGACATTTCAGGCTGACGCACTCGATGATGCTCTTGTTCGATGGCGCGACCGATGGGGTCATTGGGAGCATCGTGTCACGAAGTAACAGGAGTCACCTTGGGTAACAGGAAAGCTAGGCTCAGTGCAAAACGTCTGCTCGTGTTACTCAGTTGGGCAACAACCGTTCCGTATCTTGTCTCGGGCCAGTGAATGCGATCCGCCACGTTTCGCCTGTGCATCTCCACCACTCGGCTCCTATTGGAGAGCGAATCGAGATAGCGACATTACGTGACACGATACGTCGCGCACGTGCGTCGTGTTCGAGTTGTAATCTCGCCACTGAATTTTCCAATCACGCCTTTCACTCCTTCTCTCGACACTTCCTCCTTTCCTCCTATTATCTTTGCGCCGGATGATTCGCCTCGCTCGATCCTCTGGACGATCTATGGGACCACTGCAGATTTCTACGTACATTACTGTGCAAAAGAAATTGTTTTGTGCAATGAATGATTTTTTTAATTTAACTATTCTCAGAACTAGTCAATTACCAGCGGAATCCTTTCTCGAAAACTACCGTGTTCTTATTTGATTTTTTTACGCTTGAATAGAAATTCAATATGACCGGGTGCCTCTTTCTTTTGCACAGCAGTGTACCTCTCACCGAGTCGCGTGCTCGCATAATCAACTCGTCCAGTCAGATCAGTAAATTCATTTGAAATTTCAAGTTTCAAATGATTTTTCAAATTAAGAGCAATTCTTATAATAAATTTAAGGGTTGAGGTGAGAAATGTTGGCGAGATATTTCGAGCTTCCGTCGGATATTCCAATTTTTAGCTTTCACTTCCTCCTTTCCTGGCGAGGTCGTTCACGTAGCAGATCGTTCACGTTGTTATCAGTCTTTGTTGTTTTATATTTTTTCGAGATCACGATCCCTGATCGAAAAGGTAAAACCCTGCCTTTCACTATACTCTCGCACTTCCTACTTTCGTTGACTTTTGTCTCTCTCCGTGTCCCGACCTGCGAGACTGACACTTTCCAGCGATGATAGTGCGACTTACGAAGTCGCCATCTCCCGCGTCATCTAATGACACAGCTCTACCACTGTTATCTATTCTGTTTGCGCGGAACGTTCACGGACGACAGCAGATAGGAACGTTAGAAATCGTATTCTCTGATTTTTTTTCATATGCAGAAAGGAATCGAAGACATGTGTCTTTCTTTCATCACCCGGTGAAAGTTATAAACAGTAGTTGCAAATAATGCAACAATATTCTCTGACATATCAGCGATTTTGTTTTTCATTCATTCACGATTAAACGATGTCGAATGAATTTCAATAAACGTCCAATGAGGTTGAACGAGTCTCCGGGAACGACAATTCGCTGTATTAATTAAAGTGCACATACCGAACGCTTTTGTCAATTCCACGACGTACACAATCACACAAGGAAGCTCCACTGACCGCATATTCGGATTCCGCAACCGGAATCCAGAGATAAATATTGTCTCGGTTGACCGGATGTCCGGACAGGATCCACCGTGGAGTACACGAACGGTAGATTACATTAGACAACAAAAATATATCTAATTGAAATCACTGTTTACAGCGGGCCCGTAAACTAGATGGAATTAAAGGTTCCCGAGTTTTTAGGAATTTATCTCAAAAAAACTAGTGAACCTGTTGCACACATTTATATGTGTTTGAGGTAAAGAGCTTTTAAAGTAAAAACAATAAAAATTGCAGGAGTTACATATTTTTTTATACAGCCTGTTCCAAGGGAGTATTCTGGTGTTGAGTGCCATGTTTTGGAAATTTTTTTCGGGAGAACCGATGGACCCTTTGTCTTTAGATTTTTCGTACATATTTAATGGTATTTAAGGCGCGTTCACGATTTTCTTCAAGTAGAAATAGCAAAAATTGCATGAGTTACATATTTTTGTATACAGCCTGTTTCATGGGAGTATTCTGGTGTTGAATGCCAAATTTGCCATGTTTTGGGATTTTTTTCGGGAGAACCGATGGACCCTTTGTATTGAGATTTTTCGTACATATTTAATGGTATTTGAGTCGCGTTCACGATTTTCTTCAAGTAGAAATAACAAAAATTGCAGGAGTTACATATTTTTTTATACAGCCTGCTTCAAGGGAGTATTCTGGTGTTGGGTGCCAAATTTGCCATATTTTGGGAATTTTTTTCGGCAGCAACATTGGCTCCTTAACATTGACATTTTTTGTACATATGTGTACATATGTCAGGTGCGTTTACAATTTTTTTCAAGTAGATGTAATAAGACTTTCATAAGTTACAAATTTTTTTATGGTGGCTGTTTTAAGAGAGTATTCTGGTATAGTGTGCCAAATTCATATTTTGGGAATTTTTTTCTGGAGAATCATTAGCCCCTTGGTATTGAGATTTTTTGTACACATTTAATGGTATTTGAGGCGCGTTCACGATTTTCTTCGAGTAGAAATAGCAGAAATTGCATGAGTTACAGATCTTTTTATAGAGCCTGTTTCAGAGGCCTAACATTTTTCATGAGTTTCCTCGGTTTCGAATTCGCATGCGGTTTATTTATAGCACGATCGGATAACATCAGTCTACGTTTACACCGCGAAATAAGCTCGCCGATAATAATAACGGCAATTTAATCGAAGACGAAACTTCGAATTAAAGTGATCTATGGTACAAATAGGATAGTTAGATCGAATATAATAAGGGATAATAGCCAGTTTCAACGCTGACGTCGGTGTGCGTATCATCAATTCACAGAGTAATACGTGTATAAGGAGTACCCTACCAATTAGTACTGTTTAATCGGTGGTTTCGCGATAAATGAACGTTGATTTTACCGTAGAAAAGGGACAATGAAATTCAGACGCTTCCGGACGCCTTTAATTAATCCTAGTCAAAGATGGCGTCGTGCCAAATACAATTTCTTGCTTTTTCAAATATTTTTCAATGATTTCTTTCCGTACGAAGTAGTACACTATTAACACTAGAACTACCACCAGTTAAGACGGAACTATATCCACCGAAACCAGTCAAAATGACTGGTCTTTAAAAAATAGCCACAGGAGCCAAATAAAAATTGTATTCTTCTTTTTATGATCATATTAAGCTGAAACTGATACATTGACGTCCTTAAATATTCTTAACATGTCCACTGCTTTAAACTGATGGTATGCCCATTTTGACCATAAATTCATGAAATCCGCAGTCTAATTATCACTATAAAGGTCAATTTCATTTTCTCCTGATTCACTTCATTCATGCTCGTACAATTCGCCATCCTCGATAGCAGATCATTCCAGTGGTATATTGTTCACTTTTTGCAACAATTCCGAGATTTTCAATCGTTTGCCATTTTTAGGGTTCGCGAAATATCGTTATACAAAAAAGAATTAGGTCCTATTCCAACGACTATGGTATACAAAACGACCGCGTGAAACAACATCGATGACTATGTTACGTTACATCGGTGCTATGTTTAGCTTAATAACCATAGCAGTTTAAGAAGCTTACGTAAAATAAAAATAAAATGAAAAGGGGCTATGTTTATGCGATTAAATTTCATAACAAAACATCGATAAATCTATCTAAATATGTAATAAACGATGTCGGGTTCGGTAAACAGATTATAGGATACTTTTCCACATCGAGAAATACCAGTCAAAAGGACACAAAATTATTTTGATTTTGAATAAATTAAAGAAAAATAAATTTCATTGTATTACACCTTTAGTTATCGCTGCGAAAGTCATCGCTTCATTGAGGAAAGAAGATGTAACACGAAGTAAGAATTTCAAAATTAAATTGTAAAACCAGTTATTCCGACTGGTGTGGTAGTTCTAGTGTTAGTCGGAGTAATACGATTGTCGAATATAAATTTGCAGTGAGGATGTTAGACCTCTCCGTAAATTGCTGAAGACGCTCATTGTGTTCCCGACGTTCAGAAGAGTTCGATCAAGAGGCTGGGCTCCATCGAGTCCCGGTGGCGTTAAGATTGGAAGGAGCTTTAAAGAGAACAGTCGGTTCCCATCGCAACAGAGTTTCAATGGCAGAATTTCCCGGGTTTTAGCGACGGCTATAAATAAAAGATCATTCCGCGAGCAACACCCACGCCTCGATTGTGCTCGAGACCTCATTTAGAAAATATTACCCGCGGGTGTGCTCGTATTCTTCCGTGGCCCTTCGACCGCGAAACGTTCAAAAGGCTGCTCTTCGCGGGCTTAAAGGCTCATTTCCATGGAGCGCGGAACCCCGTAACCACCAGGCAAACAAGGGCTGTGGATCTTTTTTTTCTCTCTCGAATGAAACTGCTAATTAGTGTTCGAGTGTTCAGAGAGGAGTTAAATTTTTCTTCAAATTTTTCTTAGAAACATTTCTTGGAATTCTTCTTGCAATGTTTCTCCCCCGGATCTGTCGACACCGAGAACTGCTACTAAAAATCGCAGCACGACCAGCAACGTGTGCGTCTAGCAAACAAGATTCCAGAACCAATTAGTCGCTGTGTTGTATCTCGTCGTGCTCTATCTTATAGCGACTGTATCATTCACCCCGGGCGACCTTTGCACGCAAACCTGAAAGCGTCAGGAATGCATAATGCGATACGGCGCGACAAATCGACGCAATCGTATTTCATTATCTTAAAGTTCAATGGAACGTCGAGACCAATCTTAAAAAGCAAAATACGGCATTTCGTGGCGCGCACGCATTACGGACCACCCTGTACAACAGGCCTGGCCGACGCTGGCTCGCGTAACAGATGTTGCAGGAGAAGGAGCAGGAGAAGGCTCCGAGCAAGAGAAGGAGAGAAGCAGCCACATCTGTTCCACGAGCCAGCGTTGCCCAGGCCTGCTGTAGAAAGATTACAAATCTGTTATCATAAAATTCATCGTAACATAAAATAAGTTTAACCCGCGCAAGGTCTAATAACACATAAATAGTAAGGTGAGGTATGTACAGTAGTGGGAGTCAAAAGTGGGTATACACAATTAACAATTATTAGATGTATGTTACATTAATGGAAACGAGCAAAGTTTTTTTACACTTTCTGTATCTTTAAACTTGTCTATGATTCTTTTTACAGTTCCATGACAACGATTTACTATTTTCGCTATTTCTCGAAATGATTTTCCTTCGTTTCTTAATTCAACAATAAGTTTCCTCGTGACATAATTTTATTTATGCACTAAAAATTTCAAAGTAATCAACACTGATGAAAATTTACACGAATTCACGCTCATTCAGAAATTACTGCTTCTAGAGAACCACTTGACTGGACTATCTTTCGTAACAGACTACAGGGTAAGGCGCCAGAAACAGGCCACCTGAATAACTCGGCTGCTATTGGTGTTAGGAAGAAATGCATCAGATGAAACTTGCTTGGTTTCGAGGGGACATCAACCTGATGTTAGTAGCTTTTTTGTAGGTGGACGTGTAAAGGACGTATGAAGGTCAACTTCATTTTTTTAAATGGAATGAGGTATTTTTTAATACACCAATCGATGCAGCTGGACTAGGGTTTATACAAAAACCGACTTTTTAAAAAACCGGCTTTCGGTTTTTAACTTTTCCATGAAACCGGTTTAAACCGGTTTCGGATTTTTACAGATAAAAAATAAGACATGTTTACAACTTAGAATAGAAGTTTTTAATTTTTTTTTATTTATTAACGAATTGACAAAATAATACCCTTAAAGAATCACAGAAATTAACAAATATTTATGAACATTATTATTTTACTTCTTTCTTTGATTAATAAAATGTGATTTTAAAAAGCAAAGAACGTCAATTGATTTATTGCTTAGTCGTGTTCTTATTTTGGACACAAACTTTCCAGAAATAGAAAAAACTCGTTCACTTGCTATTGAACTGGGCTTAATTGTCTTTAAAGCATTAAATAACAAATCTAAATTTTTTGTTCTTCTATTTGTAGCCTCTAAGATCAAATACTCCTTCTTTAATGTTTGAGGACTGGAGGAAGTCGCTTCTTCAGGTTCTTGCAGATATTTATTTATTGCTATTTCCATAGCATTTTTCATCACAGTCTCTATGCGCTGTTTTCATTTCCACATATATATGTATACAGGGTGTCCCAAATTTCGTGATCGTCCCGGAAATGGGAGGTTCTTGAGGTTATTTGAAGCGACATTTTCCTCTACAAAAATGTTCAAGGTCTTTTGAAAGAAATGTTCCCCGACCTTTCTCCGCTATACCACTAGTTGTGTACTTTTTGATTACATCGAAATCATTATAGCGGATTAATATAAGTGTTATGTATAAATTTAAAACCGGTTTTTTACTGAAAAAACCGGTTTTCGGTTTGCAAAATTTTCTTTTAAAAACCGGTTTTGAAAACCGACAAACCCTAAGCTGGACATTCGGTATAAAAAAGTACTAACCTATGTATGTCGAAAAGTTAATAGTTCAGGAGATATTTTCAATTTAAATAACTCTAAAATACCATTACTGTCGTACTAAAACGTTAGTGTTCACTTGCTAGTGTAAATTTAAGAGTTGAAATTGAAGTTGGAAAATTGGAGTTGAAATTGAAACATTGACGTTGAAATTGAAATTGAAAAATTGAAGAATTGAAAATGAAATTGCAGATTTTAAATTAACGAATTGAAATTGAAAAATTGACGTTGAAATGAAAAATTGACGTTGAAATTAACGAATTGAAATTGAAAAGTTGAAGTTGAAATTGAAAAATTGACGTTGAAACTGAAATTGAAGATTTAATTGAAGTTGAAATTGAAGTTGAAGTGGAAAATTTGATGTTGAAATTCAAATTGAGGAGTTGAAATTAACGAACTGAAATTGAAAAATTGACGTTGAAATTGAAGAGTTGAAATTAACGAAATGAAATTGAACAATTGAAGTTGAAATGGAAGAGTTGAAGTTGAAGTTGAAATTAAAGTTGAAATTGAAAAATTGAAGTTGAAAATGAAGTTGAAGAGTTGATATTGAAATGGAAGTTGAAATTGAATTGATGTTAACGTTTACTTACCTGTTCAACGTCTTTGTACGACAGTAATGGTATTTTAGAGTTATTTAAATTGAAATATCTGCTGAACTATTAACTTTTCGACATACATGGGTTAGTACTTTTTTATACCGAATGTCCAGCTGCACCGATTGGTGTATTAGAAAATACCTCATTCCATTTAAAAAAATGAAGTTGACCTTCATACGTCCTTTACGCGTTCACCTACAAAAAAGCTACTAACATCAGATTAATGCCCCCCCGAAACCAAGCAAGTTCTATTTGATGCATTTCTTCCTAACACCAATAGCAGCCGAGTTATTCAGGTGGCCTGTTTCTGGCACCTCACCCTGTATACTCTGTCCCACAAGAGTCCGGACTCGCGTAAAGACCAGTTTTCGTTCGTCGCTGCGCATCTTCGCCCTAATTGGTTCATGAAAGTGGGGAGTGGGTAGTGAAGTGAGAGATGATAGGTCCGCTGCGCCCCCACCATCTTCCAAGCTGCGCGAAACGAGTCCGAACTCTCGTGGGACAGAGTACAACTACTTTCGCTGAGTATATTCGCTTTTGACGCGTTCGTAACAAACTTACTTCAGATAGGCATTTGTTTACAAAACATTGGGAACGTAATTCGCTATGATGTGTGTTTATATACACGATTGTGACTCTAGAAATACCATGTACTACAACATCACAACTTTGGTTTTTGCGATATATGCTGTAATTAGAATGTAGAATCTCATATGTATGGGGTGTATACTTGTTTTTGACTTGCACTGTATATAGGATCGGAGTGAATCGAACTGAATCTGGCGGGCGGTAGGGGTTAATCTTTTCGAGGTCAGGCCAGCAGCCGCATAAAGGACACCTTCGTGCTCGACGGCTGCTAGCCCACGTTCGCATTGTTGCAAAACGTGTTGTGCGCCTTCCTTGACATTAAAACGTGCGCTTACTGACGCGCGTTCCATCGCAAAAGCGTAATGCCCGCGCCTACCGGCCCCGTCCCCCTTCCTTTTCGCCGGTGTTCACCTTTCCCGCGATTTTTCTTGCTCTTAATTTTTTTCGTCCACGAATATCGCGTCGAATATCCGAAATTTTATTTTCAAACGCTTCGTCAACAATTCAGCTCGCTTTCCTTGCTCCTCGAGACAATTTTCGCATTCTCGGCTTTCCACGAATTCCTTTTTCTTCGTCTACTTCTTCGTCTACTTCTTCGTCTAATAGCCGCCGATCCCATTTACGCAGTGAATATTTTGTCGCCTTTGTTCTCGGAGTAACGAGCCCCATAGCTCTCCTCTCTTTAAAAGGCGGCCATTGTTCTTGCCTCGTGTAACTGTAATGGTGAAATTTTTAGGAGGACAAATTGGCGCGTCTAGCGGACGATGGTGTTTAGTTCGGTCCAGGAGTTTCACGTGCTACGTTTAAACATTTTCGAAAAATTGTTGATATTCAAATTGTGGGGCAAGTCCGCCCTAGTTTTTGCAAGTTGGACTTTAAACTGATGTAAGTAGCGGACAAAAGTTGAAAACCGCTCTAAAGAAGACGATAACTTTTTTAATATAGTCCTATACGATTTGAACTTTGTGGGAAGCTAGATCAATTAGTTTACTAAAGGATGTGAAAAGAAATAAATAAATAAATTTATTGCCGAAAATCGTGAAAATCTGCAATTTTTACCATCTTTAAACGTTTGTAGCTCATTGCAACATCGACCGATTTTGACGAAATTTTCGGAATATGTTTAATTGACACAGATCTACAAAACATACTTCTTAAATTTTCAATATAGGCTCACATAAAAAAGTTAAAAATTCAACTTTTAGTATTTTTTCAACAATTCCGATCAATTGCAATTTTTGAAAAAATTTCTTTTCACATCCTTTAGTAAACTAATTGACCTAGCTTCCCAAAAAAGTTTAAATCGTATAGTACAATATTAAAAAAGTTATCGTCTTTTTTAGAGCGGTTTTAAACTTTTGTCCGCTACTGTATATGACTTTGAACTGATGGTAAGTAAAAACTTAACGTTCTTGGTATCAAACTCTTATCACAGTTATTACCGATGAATTAGTATTATGTAGGATTCTAATTTTGCTTGAAAATTATCATTTTGATAGGATATTGTACAAAGTGTCAACTAGGACGCACTTGCCCCGTAAATGGTACAGGTCCGTCTCTGAGAGTTAAAAATGCTTTCGAACCTTGTTTCAAGTGCTACGCGGCAAGAAAAGAATGATTAACAAGCCTGCTACAAAATGCTTCTTATTCCATTAAATTATATTGTTTAGTTTTATAGTTATCCATTTTTAAAACATAGTTTAAAAATGCTTTCGAACCTTGTTTCAAGTGCTACGGGGCAAGAAAAGAATTATTATCAAGCCTGCTACAAAATGCTTTTTATTGCATTGAATATATTGTTTAGTTTTATAGTTACCCATACAGTACGGACTTACCCCACCGTGATAGTACGGACTTGCCCCGTGTAGTAATATTTACGGGGCAAGATCATGTTAGTGTTTTCCTTAATAAATTTTAAAAAATAAAATAAAAACGGTTTATTTAATGTAAACCTACATCAATATTAGTTGTACTTACCTAAACTAATAGCACAGAATATAATAATAACTTGTAAACTATTGCACGTTCAGGGTAACCTCAAAGTTGTACGTGTACCTCGCACGTGACTGTTTGGTGAGGAAAACACCTCTATTCTCGACATCTATGTAGAATAGTTCATACTAACTTATACCACATTAATAAATACAAGCTACAGAAATTACGTTCATATGGTAATAAAAATAATCAATTAACCGACTTGCCCCGCAGAGAGGACTTACCCACCTCCACCTTAGTACAACCACAAGACAATAAAACTGGATCCGTTTTTGCAACCTTGGACGCACGAATATTCCAGTAGCTTTTTGTACAGACCAATAAACGAGCCGCCAATTAAACGAATACCTGCGCACGGAAAAAGTCGCGCACCTGCTACACCAGCGGAAAGGGATAATTCATTTTTCTGCAGAAGAGAATGATTCGTTTTTCCATAGGTATTGCGCAACAACGTATCATTACACAGGACAGAGAACGCACTAAGGTGAACACCGCCAATGATACACAGTCCGAACGTTGTCCCTCGTGGATCTTGATGACACCGAATTACCTTCCATCGGCCATCGCGATTTTTGTCGGTGAAATTAATCTTCAATGCGAGTGCTCGCTGAAACTCGTTTCGCAAGTCCTCACCGGGCTAACAAGTGGTCATTACGCGGCATTGTGTGCGCGCACCTCGGTCCTTCGTGTATGTTTAAGTACGGTCCCGTGCACCGCGAACAAAAAAAATCGTTTCGTAATCCAGTTCCTTCGATAATCCATCGGCGAACCTTTATTCTTATTTCGACGTCGTCTCGCTGATAGGAGAAATGTGGGCGGTACTCGGCGCAAGATTAATGACCCTCGCAGTCAATTAATCGTCGGATTGTCAAATTTATCAAATTAACATGACACGGGCGCTATCAATTCGCTGGGAAAGTGGTGGTCGTATAATTAATCCCAGCGAGTTTCAATTCAATGGATGTCAAGTGATTTTTATGAATTTTTTACTGAATGGAGATTTGATATACACATATGAACAATTGGACTCCCCACTCCAGCTTCTCCTTCTACGCTACTGTTCCCCACCCTTTGCTCAGTCACGTGACTAATCACACGTGATTAGTCAGATTAATCCCACCGAGTATCAAATTAGCGCATTTCAAGTGATTTTTATGAATTTCTTCCTGAATGAGGAGTGGATGTAGGGACAATTGGACCCCCCACTCTAGCTTCTCGTTCTACGCCGCTTTTCCCCCACCATTTTCCCGGTCACGTGACTATTCACACGTGATTAATCTGATTAATCCCACCGAGTATCAATTTAGCGCATTCCAACTGATTTTTATGGATTTCTTTCTGAATGAAGAGTGGATGTAGGGACAATTGGACCCCCCACTCTAGCTTCTCATTCTACGCCGCTTTTCCCCCACCATTTTCCCGGTCACGTGACTAATCTGATTAATCCCACCAAGTATCAATTTAGCGCATTTCAACTGATTTTTATGGATTTCTTTCGGAATGATGAGTGGATATAGGGATATTTGGACTCCCCACTTTAACTTCTCCTTCTACGTCGCTGCTCCTCTACCCTTTGCCCTGTTACGTGACTAATCACACGTGATTAATGTGATTAATCTCACCGAGTATCAATTTAGCGCATTTCAAGTGATTTTTATGAATGTCTTTGTGAATGAATAGTGGATGTAGGGACAATTGGACCCCCCACTCTGGCTTCTCGTTCTACGCTGCTTTTCCCCCACCATTTTCCCGGTCACGTGACTAATCACACGTGACTAATCTGATTAATCCCACCGAGTATCAATTTAGCGCATTTCAACTGATTTTTATGGATTTCTTTCTGAATGATGAGTGGATATAGGGATATTTGGACTCCCCACTTTAGCTTCTCCTTCTACGTCGCTGCTCCTCTACCCTTTGTCCTGTTACCTGACTAATCACACGTGACTAATCTGATTAATCCCACCGAGTATCAATTTAGCGCATTTCAACTGATTTTTATGGATTTCTTTCTGAATGATGAGTGGATATAGGGACAATTGGACCCCCCACTCTGGCTTCTCGTTCTACGCCGCTTTTCCGCCACTATTTTCCCGGTCACGTGACTAATCCCACGTGGCCATTCTGGTACGGGCAGAGAAGGCGTAGCTTTTTCCCCTCGATGGGGGTCCACTTTCCTGATCTGGCCTAGTTCGATTCTTCTTATTATTGATTCTATCAATTCTTGTATAAATTCGAATAATCTGTAGTTACGGTGTGTTTTATTTATCGGTGGGGGGAGGAGTTAACCTTCAAAATGGTAGAAAGTAGAAGAGGCGTTTTTCGAATGGTGTCTCCTGGCACGGTGTCAAGTATACGTGTTGCACGCGCCTCGCCGCGCCGGTCGATTTAGAGCAGCCGAGCCGAAGTAAGACGTAAAGGCGCGTGTACAGGTCGCTCGAAACAGGTGACTGCCGTCTATGGCTCGAGCGCATAATTAATCGACCGTCTAAATACGGTGTACGAGGCGAAAGACTTACCTTCTCGACGGCTATGGCTCCGTGTGGCTAATTAAAGACCGGCGAATATCGGCCAGCGAGGAAAAGACCTCGAGGGGAGGGCCCTGCCATGATTTCGAGGAACTTTCTTTGTGTTGTGCTGTTCATCCGAGGAATATCAATTCAATGAAAATATATTTCTCTTCCCCGAAGAATATCCGTTAGCAGACTCCGCAAATCTGCGAAATGCGAGGCGAGTGTATCGACAAAAATAAATTAGATGAAATTCCGAATTTAATTCTTAATTAAAAAATTATTTAATTATTTAATTGTAGCTCCTGAAAATTTTCAAAAAATGCTAGGATATAAAATATGACAGAATTCAGTGCGATTTTAATTTATTTCAGACCTAAAACGGCTAGTATGTACTACGGAAAATAAGATTCTATTTTATTTCACTTTCTTAAAACTTGTCTACAAAAATTGAAAATTGCTCTCGCTCGCATTTCACAGATTCTACTTACTGAAATTCTCGCAGGAGGAAAAATATATTTTCATTCGATCTGTACTCCTCAGGTGAACGTCGTTAAATCAAATACAGAATTTAATTCGAAGTCAATTAATTGTAACTTAATTTTAATTTCTCATCGAATTTTTGTGACTTTTGTGGTTTATGCGAATCGCTATTAAAAATAGTAGGCTAAGCAGGGACGTGCGCGTTCAGTAGAACACGCCAGCATTGGTCAGACACTGCTCCTGTATCTCCGTCGTGTTCACTGCGATCAGACTTCGTTAACCTGCGTGTTCACAGCGTGGACTTTGTATTCGCTATAGTACAATATCAATTTGTTGAACAAAAATAGTTCGCAATTGGGTCGCACATACTTTTTTCTTCTGCTGTTACATGTTCTTCTACAGCGATCGCGAACCTAACTTCAACCCTCTCCTGCTAACTCGCTAGTTTCTGCTCCGAGTGCAATTTGCGGAATTGGAGTTTTCATTCGAAGGCGAAAAGCACCGGAAGTACTCGCGCCATTCGTCCGACCAGGAACATTAATCGGATTTACGCGCAACTTGTCATTTAACTTCGCTCGGCACCGAAGACTCCGGTTAGATTGTCTTTAACATTTTAACTGCATCGGTCGCATGGTGAAAATTGCACGTTTTTCCCGATCCCACGCTCTATAAGGGATCACAAGAATCATAGAAGTTTTCAATAGGTTCCATTTCGAATATGAACGGTGAAATTGAAGGTGGAAAACTCAGGACACATTTTTGCTCGGAAATGCTGCGAATTCAAACCCCTCCAAAAACTATGAAAAATGTTTTCCGAGAAGGAATCTACCACGCATTTAAAGCTTAAAGCTTCCTCTTTCCAACGAGACCTTACAAATTGTTCTACGTTATTTTTCTGTCGATTTACAGAACTTTGAATGCAATGGTGTACAGCGAACAGACCATTGAAGAGGATACTTAACAGGCCACTGAACATGGTCCTCATTTTTCTTGCATAAAACGGTGAAAGAAAATCGCAGATTATTTTTTAAGGTTTCTTTGTAAAGGGGAAGAATCACTCTTCAAACCTGTGGAAGATTCATTCCCGGGAAAAATTTTTTAGCTTTTCTACAGAGGTTACAATATACCATAGTTTTTTTCTACGATGCTACTTAACTGCAGTAGTACCTACTTTCCCACCTCTCAATCAGAGCTTGATAAAACGGCGAAACAAAATCGTAGATAAATGTTTAAGATCTCATTGGAAAGGGGAAGAATCACTCTTCAAATCTGTGGAAGATTCATTCCCGGGAAAAATTTTTTAGCTTTTCTACAGAGGTTACAATATACCATAGTTTTTTTCTACGATGCTACTTAACTGAAGTAGTACCTACTTTCCACCTCTCAATCAGAGCTTGATAAAACGGTGAAACAAAATCGTAGATGAATGTTTAAGATCTCATTGGAAAGGGGAAGAATCACTCTTCAAATCTGTGGAAAATTCATTCCCGGGAAAAATTGTTCGACGTTTCTACACAGGTTTGAATTTGCAGCATTTTGGACCAGAAAGGTGTCTTCGGTATTCCAGTCGCTGAATCGTGAAGAAATTGGTTAAACTAAAATAACCGACGCGGCGGGTGGAAAAAGTGGAGGTTTCAAGCTTTAAAATGAGTCTAATGCTGTACTATTTCTTTTTTTACCGAGTTATTAAGTTTGTAGAATTTTGGTCCACCGCAAAATTTGCAATAATGTCTACGGAGTTGAAACGATTAACAATGTTGCTATTAGTTCCATCGGCAGTGTCCCCGATGCAGTATTCCGAAGATCGCAGCGTCCGAGAGGCGCCAGCGTAATAATTAGATCACCGCATTAAACTCGGATCCCCGGCTGAATGTGTCGGGATCGCGTAACGCAACATCATGAGACATAAAGCATACAATGGCGATTCGTTCGCTCGCGTCTTTATTGGAGGACATTTTTCGCAGACGGTCCGGTAAGCTTTTTTCCACTGGCGAACTCGAAGCTAGGCGTCTTCGGAATTATTATATCTACTCGGGCCGTGGGCCATTGTTCCCGATGTCAGCGACGCGATAGCAACCGTGCTCGATAGCGCTGGTCCCGATAGGGAAGAAGAAGTGGGACAGTCGACGATAAACCAGCAGTTTCCAACGAATTCGTGGGTGGAGCCCGGCGGTCGCGTGCTCCTCAAATTGACAGTGTTTCCGTGTCCTATTATACTGCCGCGATTACGTCGTTTCCGATGCTTTGTTAATCGCCAAGCGCCTCGTTCTACTATTTCATTATGCAACCCGTTCTACGGATCGTGCCTGGCAAATTCGACGATTAACACGTTCGCTAGACGTTCGACACAATTTTCCGACCAGAAATATTTTCGTAGCTCGTTCTCGAGCTTGGAAACAAATTCGACTACACGATCTAAGAAACCGACGGACCTGGAGCATCTTTCTTAGCTTGAAGACTCTACTTTCACATCTCTTGGTTCGTTTTTTACGACGATATTCTCATCCAATTGGCGGGTGGAAAAGTCGATGTATGTATAAAAAATCGCACATATTCAACGATCTGTAAAATTGTTAAAAAATATTTCTTGTCAATGGATTCACCGCAAACTTGAAGAGCAATTCTTGCTCTTTTCAACGAGATCTTGAAAATTGATCTACGATATTTTCCAGCGGAGGTTTCGATCTTTATCTGACCCTACCATCTTCGCAACAGCACGATTGTTCCTCATTTTCGAGTTACAAAACAGCTAATAAAATTGCAAATTGTTTTCGCGCGACCAGGCCAGTTTCTGCGTAGTATTGCGCGTCCGCTGGCGTGTCGAAACTCGACGCGATCGTCCAGGAAAATTCATTAGAATCGGGTTAGGCCCTCGGTCAACGGAGAAACCGACGATATCGTATGCGATCCACGACGTGTACCTTGTCTTGGTCACTCGTGGGAGGAGTCGCCTCTGTCAAGGTCTTCGCATGCTCATTTCACATGCTGTTATCGGCAAGGCGATGCGAGCTGCGTCTCGGCGTGTCCCACATCGCCGGATGTTCGAGGTCGCTCTCGTCTCCGCGAGATGAACGAGCGTATCTTGACAATTCTCCGGATGGATCCTCATTTGCAACATGAAAAGCTCGAAAAAAAAAGCAAAATACATTTTTCCCCATTGTTGGTGGAAAAGATCGGCTGAGGGATCCGCTGGATCTCTGCGAATCGTTTTCGCTCTCGCTGTAATTGTTCGAGGCAAGGCTGCTCTATATAAAATGGCCGAGCTACATGTCCCGTAACGAGAACGAAGTACGAAATGCCTCGCGCATTTCACCAGCCGTACGCGCGTGTATGCCTGCGCGCGTGTGTCTCTCTGCGTGTGTAACGTTCGTTTTCCAACCGACACAGAGCGCGCGCCGCGTTTTATGCGGGAATGCTCCAGTTCAGCCCTGTAAAAGGAATGTCGCTGGTCTTTCAAGGTTCACGAGCACGTACCAGGGCGTGGTATGCACCTGGAAATCCGACTGGCGAAGCAATAACCGATCTCGTTATGATTGGCAAATCCCGCGACTTGCCGTGTCGCCGCCACTTGCTTTGCATGCTCGATTTTCCTCGGACTTTTTACCCCTAGCGCATAACCAAGGCTCGCTCGACGCCACGCGCTCGTTCGTTTCACTTTCTTCTCGCGACCCGATCGCCCTGCTTTGCGTGCAGTCGATACAGTCCACTCGGGAGAGCCAGCTCGAGTACACCGACAGAATTAGAAGCAATCATCTTCGGAGCAATCCTCTACGCCGGTGTTCCCCAAAGTTTCGATATCTGCGTGCCCCTTCTATAACTGTCGCAGCACTGAGTATCCCCCGTTAATTCCAACGAAAGATTGCACAGAGGAACTTGTAGCTACCACGTGATATCCCTACTTCGCGTTGCACGTTCTCCGCCATTGGTTGAATTGTTACACGAAGACAACAAACGAGCGTATCGAGTTTGACTGCAATAGAGTTATGTGGTGACCAGAGTGGGGCAAAAATTGTATTTAAATTAAAATTTCGAATAAAGTGGGTTTACAAGGCACTTGGAAAAACCCACTTTATTCGACATTTTTATTTAAATGCAATTTTTCCACAACTCTGCTGGTGAAGCTGAACTCCTATGTGCAGCGTTCCCGCCCGAAACTTACGCGTAAGAGTCGCATCCGCAGCCTAGCGTCAAAGGGTGGGGTCTCGCTGATCCCCCTGCACCAGGATTGTTGCACTAGAATCAATGCGTAACCCCCCCAAACTCTTCCTTATTTTTTGTTTTTTAAAGACGTGAGGAAAAAATACTTTTACATACACCCGGAAGGGGGTAGTGTGGGATTAGGGGGTCACAGGTGTTCGGTGTCCCCAATACCCAGAGTTGGGCATTAAACGATTAAAATTTTAATCATGATTGATTAATGTGTACGATTAAAAAAAGAAATCGTCGAAAAATCGGCGATTGACTCAATTAATTGATGAAGTTAATCGTCAATCGTTAATTAAATGAAGAAATCGCCGAAAAATCGCCGATTCATTCAATCGATTGATGAAGTTAATCGTCAATCGTTGATTAAATGAAGAAATCGTCGAAAAATCGCCGATTCATTCAATCGATTGATGAAGTTAATCGTCAATCGTTGATTAAATGAAGAAATCTTCGCAAAATCGGCGATTGATTCAATCGATTGATGAAGTTAATCGTCAATCGTTAATTAAATGAAGAAATCGTCGAAAAATCGGCGATTGATTCAATCGATTGATGAAGTTAATCGTCAATCGTTGATTAAATGAAGAAATCGTCGAAAAATCGGCGATTGATTTAATCGATTGATGAAGTTAATCGTCAATCGTTAATTAAATGAAGAAATCGTCGAAAAATCGGCGATTGATTCAATCGATTGATGAAGTTAATCGTCAATCGTTGATTAAATGAAGAAATCGTCGAAAAATCGGCGATTGATTTAATCGATTGATGAAGTTAATCGTCAATCGTTAATTAAATGAAGAAATCGTCGAAAAATCGGCGATTGATTCAATCGATTGATGAAGTTAATCGTCAATCGTTGATTAAATGAAGAAATCGTCGAAAAATCGGCGATTGATTTAATCGATTGATGAAGTTAATCGTCAATCGTTAATTAAATGAAGAAATCGTCGAAAAATCGGCGATTGATTCAATCGATTGATGAAGTTAATCGTCAATCGTTGATTAAATGAAGAAATCGTCGAAAAATCGGCGATTGATTTAATCGATTGATGAAGTTAATCGTCAATCGTTAATTAAATGAAGAAATCGTCGAAAAATCGGCGATTGATTCAATTGATTGATGAAGGTAATTGTCAATCGTTAATTAAATGAAGAAATCGTCGAAAAATCGGCGATTGATTCAATCGATTGATTTAATCGTCAATCGTTGATTAAAAAGAGGAATCATCGAAAAATTGGATGATTTAATCAATTGTTGAAGTTAATCGCTTCACGGTCTTTCCATAAATTGTAATAAGGACGGAGAGAGAGACAGATAGAGGGAGCAGAGAGCGAATGGAGAATTGACAGAAATAATAATATATTTCAACAAAAACATGGTCGTAGCTTTCCCAGGAATAATAACTTCAATCATACAAAAACACGTAAACAGAGTTTGTATTATAGACCAACTGACAATACACCTAAACTCAGTTTACATTTTGTTCAATATTTATACAGTTCTGATTACGTATTTCATTTCGAAATTTCAGCAGTGAATTATTAATCAATTATCCGATTGACGATTAGTAATCGTTAATCGCAATTAACGACTAAAATAGAAATTTGATCGTTAACCGCAATTAACGATTAATAAGTGTTTAATCGTCAACCACAATTAACGACTAAACGAGGAGATTAATTGTTAATTGCGATTAACGATTGAAGTAGAAATTTAGTCGTCAATCGTTGATTAAATTTTTACCCAACTCTGCCAATAATCACTAAAACAACCACACGTCTAGAACTTCTTAAGTCGTTTTGTTTCCCTCTTATGCCCTTAGGATCAGTCAGTGCCCCACTTTTCCTATTTCTCCTGACTGTCTTGTGATTCGGGCTCCGCCCACTCCTGTTCTTGGCTCATGTACCCCTTCTATAACTGTCGTAACACTGAGTTATCCCCCGTTGTGTGCATCCTTTATACACAACAGTAAACTCCCGCTGCACCAGGATTGTTGCACTACAATCAGTGCGTACCCCCTCCAAACTCTTCCTGTGCCCCCAGGGGTGCGCGTACGTCACTTTGGAAAGCACTGCTCTATGCGGAGCAATACCGATTGTATTGGGAAAAATTGATCCCTCGATGTTTTCAATGTTAGTATTTTTCGGCGGAACCTTTGCTGGAGCATTGGCGAGGTTTTTCCGATTGAAAACAGCCGAAACATGATTTAGTGGTGCCTCGACTATCCCAACCAATGATTTTTTCCGGGAGAAATGTGTCCCCACCTTTTAACACTATACCTACCGAGCTTTAAAAGTAACTGTTACATATTCCCTTATAAGAATGACAAGATTGATTTTATTTAGACTTTGTGCAGCTGCTATTGTGATATGTGCTCTACTAAAGATATCTATACAATCATTTCTTATGAAATTATTTTCATTATATTAATAATCGAAAAATAAAAAATCTGAAACCGGTCATTCTGACCGGTGATGATAGGTTTACTGTTAAATTTATCAATTTTTAAGTTTTTCCGATTCGAAGGAGCCCAATCACTTTTTGTGCAAATTACAGCTAATTAATGGTGTAATTAAACTGACACGCACTAAAGTACGTGTCTGTAAATACACATGTGTTATTAATACACGTTCGAGACCAGGATGTCTACAATGAAGACTATCAAACTGAGAAATGCAGTAGTCGGCACGAGCATAATCGCCTCTCCGATAAAATAAATTTCCGCGTGCTGAAATATTAATAGCTCGACAAGTAACGTCTCTATGCGAACAAGTAACGTTTGCTTGTGTCTGTACGAGCAGGAATCCAGAGAAAAAAATCCGCGTGTCAACAGACTGTCTATTCAGCCTTGTATAAAGTTGTCGAGCATTCGACGCGACGGATTCCCCGACTACCGAAGAATACTTTCTCAGCGGTATGGCGTATAATGGTAGCTCCTCGACCTGTCTGCCCGCTGATAGGAAAGTCAATAAAGTCCCCTGTCAATCGCAAAGTTTATCGACCTGTCGGGAGCGACTTAACGACAGCCCGCGAACAGCTACCGTAACTGATACGGAGATGTAGCTGCGAAATCGTTACATAAAGTCTCAGGGGATTAGCTAATCCTCTAACCTCACAACCATTTATTATTTATTCTAATTGTAAGAAAGTTCTATGGGAATTCCATGTGTTCATCACTTCGAGACGAAAGGAATGACGCGTATCCGGTATCGTCGGTTCGGATAGTCGAGGCTTCACTAAATCGTGGATTAAACGGCCCGGCAAGGTCCAAACTGTATCGTGTTTGGGCTCTTTTTAATCGGAAATACATCTCCAATACTCCGGCAAAAGTTTCGCAGAAAATATTGAAATTGGAAAGGTGGGGGTAAATTTTTCCCGGAAAGAATCATTGGTTCGAATAGTCGAGGCTCCGCTAAATCGTGTTCGGGCTCTTTCTAATCGCAGAAGCCTCTTCAATGCTTCAGCAATAGTTTCAAGGAAAAATGTTAAAATTCAAAAGGCAACTGTTGTGTAGTGATGGATAGACTGCGGATCTTTATGTAAAATAAAAAAATGTTCGTATCGATTGCAGGACACAGGAGCCAAATAAAAATTGTATTCTCCTTTTAATTATCCTATTAAACTGAAACATTGATGTCCTTAAATATTTTTAACATGTCCACTGCTTTAAATTGTACGTGCCCATTTTTGTTATAAATGCATAAAATCCGCAGTCTAGTGATGGTAAAGATGTAATAATTGTTTCGTGATAGATGTAACAGTTCAAGAGTTTCAATTCTTACGAATCTTCCAAAGTTTTAAGGCTTATGAAGACTTTGAAGACTTTCAAGATGTCCAAGAGTTTCAAAAGTTCTAAGCTTCGAATTATCTTGCAAGTGATGCGAATTTCTTGTCGTAAACATTGAATCGAAGCGATTCGAAGTGATTCAGATTCCATCACTAATCAGGAACAATTGTTGCGGCGATGCAGTGTTGTTAGCAAGAAGCGATCATTGTTGAAGCATTTCTTCACCGGTGCGGAACTATGTCGCCCGGCGATCCCCGGGGAAATCATAAACCAAAACTGGCCCTCCGACTCGCGAGCTTTAAAAGTATCCCGCCGGTATCCCGAGGGCTTGGTGTCTTAACAAAAATTTATTCGAGCTGACATCCGCTTGTTGCGCATTCCCCTGAACTTCTCGGGAAAGTATGTCAACCCGGTCTCTTAAATTAAAAGGGACTTTACGCTCGAGCGATCGCGAGACAATAAATCTGGGCCATCTTACAGTTTACTTCCTCGTGAGACTTCGGAGATTTTTATGTGCTGACGCTCAATGCAGTGCATCAAAGAGAAGTGCTATTGATTCATGGAGTCTTTTGTTGCTGGTGGAAGGGTTTTTGCTTCTCGTTCGCGCAACTCGAGCGCAGATTTTCTGTTTATTTTTCTTTGCACGGAGATTCGAGAATAAAAGACCGAGACCTTCATCGAGCGTGGATCACGCGAGGGTTAAGCGTCTCTCTTTTTCGAGCGTTGAGGTTATTGCGAGACAGCCTACACTCCGCTCATGCGATCGGACCATTTGCCTCTCGCAAGTAAATGGTGCTCGGGAATCCGAGCTCGTTCGCGACCCAATTTCCTTCCCGTTTCCACCTTGAGACCCTTCGAGGTTACATTCACCAGCTTTCTGGAGGTCTCGTTTTTCTCGAAGGCAGCGAGCGGCGAGAGCCAAGGAAATGTCAAATCACTTGGTCGCGATAGGCAGTCCGCCCATATGAACACGATTAAGGTCCCATTTCGAATATGCACGGTGAAATTGGAGGTGGAAAACTATGGACACATTTTTGCTCGGAAATGCTGCGAATTCAAACCCGTTCAAAAACTATGAAAAATGTTTTCCGAGAAGGAATCTACCACGTATTTAAAGCTTAAAGCTTCCACTTTCCAACGAAACCTTACAAATTGTTCTACGTTATTTTTCTGTCGTTTTACAGAACTTTGAATGCAATGGTGTACAGCGAACAGACCATTGAAGAGGATACTTAACAGGCCACTGAACATGGTCCTCATTTTTCTCGCATAAAACGGTGAAAGAAAATCGCACATTATTTTTTAAGTTCTCGTTGTAAAGAGGAAGAATCACTCTTCAAATCTGTGCAAGATTCATTCCCGGGAAAAATTTTTTAGCTTTTCTACAGAGGTTTCAATATACCATAGTTTTCCCATACCATCCTACTTAACTGAAATAGTACCTACTTTCCCACCTCTCAATCAGAGCTTGATAAAACGGTGAAAGAAAATCGCACATTATTTTTTAAGGTCTCTTTGTAAAGGGGAAGAATCACTCTTCAAATCTGTGGAAGATTCATTCCCGGAAAAAATTGTTTAGCTTTCCTTCAGAGGTTCCAATATACCATAGTTTTCCCCTACGATGCTACTTAACTGAAGTAGTACCTACTTTCCCACCTCTCAATCAGAGCTTGATAAAACGGTGAAAAAAATCGTACACCAATGTTTAAGATCTCGTTGTAAAGAGGAAGAATTACTCTTCAAATCTGTGGAAGATTCATTCCCGGGAAAAATTTTGTAGCTTTTCTACAGAGGTTTCAATATACCATAGTTTTCCCCTATGATGCTACTTAACTGAAGTAGTACCTACTTTCCCACCTCTCAATCAGAGCTTGATAAAACGGTGAAAAAAAATCGTAGACCAATGTTTCAGATCTCGTTGTAAAGAGGAATTATCACTCTTCAAATCTGTGGAAGATTCATTCCCGGAAAAAATTTTGTAGCTTTTCTACAGAGGTTTCAATATACCATAGTTTTTCCCTACGATGCTACTTAACTGAAGTAGTACCTACTTTCGCACCTCTCAATCAGAGCTTGATAAAACGGTGAAAAAATCGTAGATCAATGTTTAAGATCTCGTTGCAAAGAGGAAGAATCACTCTTCAAATCTGTGCAAGATTCATTCCCGGGTACAATTTTAAAACCTTTCTACAGAGGTTTCAATATACCATAGTTTGTTGTATAATAATTCGTAATTTTTTGTTTCAGGTAAGTCGGATCGTGCTTTTACAGTGAAATTACACGTGTCTTGCAAACAGCTGTGAGTACTCACGCTACCAAAAGCAATACCTACTATTTTCTTGGCGATTTCGTCAACGAAATGGAATTTTCTCAAAGTGTCTACCGAACGAACCATTCTTAAAACATCTGACCGCGTGCATAAATGAGAGAGAACGTGTGTAGACCCATCGTTTCTAATCCCAGGCAAGCATAATTCCGCGAGCTGCGCAGTACAACACGTTATACGTGTCGCCGTTGCATAAACAGGCCATTTCCCGGTTGCGTCGGAACTAAACCGTTCACTTTCTTTGTGTTCTCGCGGCGTTCTCGAGGCAGTAGCAGGCAGCCAGGTAGTTGCATAGAAGAAAATGCATCGTCGCGGTTCTCGCGTCCCGTGAAAGTGCATCCGCGGCCGAAGAAGATGCATCTGTGACGAACAATGTCGTGTCCCCCTATTCTTCTTCCATCGATCTGACTTTAGATGAGTCGCTCGCCGCGAACGTGACCTTTTTCTGGTATTTAGGATAAAAGGTATTCGCCGACGTGTTCTGGGCTGTTGCGCAGCTCGCGGAATCGCTTCCAGCTATCGTCACACCTCCGCGCGCCGTTTAGGGCCGAGCCTAATCCAACCAATCGCAAAATCGCTATTTCCTTTCCTTTGGAAATGGTTCATCTTTCCGAGCGAGGATCCCTTGACGCATTAAAAACAATTTTCAGCCACAATTACTGTCTCTGTTCCATCGAATTTCGAATTTTCTAGGAGTCAATTGACATCATTAATTATTAGGTGGTTAATACTTAAAATTACTGGGGGAAAGATAGGAAAATTGGGAGAATAAAAATTTTGGCTGCTCTTTACTTTATCGGAGTCAGAATTTCTGCCTTCCTCCTATAAATTTTGTATGTATTTGGTATGTAATCCAGTAAATTTGTACCCGGGACGGCTGCAGATCGAAGTTTCGATCCTGTAGGATCAATGGTTCAGGAGTTATGCTTGCTTAAAGTTGAGCAGTTTTCAGTGTTTTTGTCAGGTAAGGGCACCGCCATATTGGTAGTGACGGTCGCGGGCCGCTTACCGAGTTGGTTGGTGATTAGGTCTGGGGGGCAAGGACCGGCGGTTCTGCTCGGTAAGCGACTCGCGGTCGTCACTACAAACTAATATGGCGGCGCCCTTACCTGTCCAAAACACTACAGATTGCTCAACTTTAAGCAAGCATAACTCCGGAACCATTGATCCTACAGCATCGAAACTTCGATCTTTAGCATAATTTGTAGGAGAAAGACACAAATTTTGAGTCCGGTAAAGTAAAGTTTACCCAAAATTTTCGTCCTAAATTCAATGAAATTGATAAATATAAAAATTGGGATACACTTTATAATAGCTCTAGAAGTGGTAATCTTGAAAAATAATTAATTCTGTTTATTATAAAATTTATTCATCTACTCAGAGGAAATATCCCTGACTTTAATCATGGACTAAATAGTACCATCTAATTAATAGTAATATTAGGGGAATAGTTTAAAATTCTAGAAATTAAGAAATACAGAATTCTATATATTTCGAAAGAATCAATATTTAAATAAAGATGAAACTTCTAAAAACATTCATACTTCTTCGAGATCAGAGTGCACATTCGGTCTGACGATTGCCCTACAATCGTCGGAGGGTATCCGCGAGGGTTAATAGGTTTTAAGGTTGAAAAATGCCGGACTCGACTGCATCTCTTAATTGTGAGGAGACTCTGTGTAAGGGCATGGAAAAAGCGGTGTTCGCAATGTAAGATAAATGAGCGAGGTGAGGAACGTGTTGCTCATCCAGGACAGATTACTGTGTGTCTGGCCATAAGAGTAATGAATCTAGTTGCCCCATGGTCAGGCTCCGGCGACGTAACCGCAATTAAACCTCTTTAACCGCGACAAAATTGCTCGGCTTTTCCGTCGCGGTCTTTCTTCTCGCTCAGAATTGGAAACTACATTTATTTATTGAGCCAGGCTCCGATTCTACAACGTTCAGAAAATGTGGCTGTGGTGATTGGCGACAGAATGCGGACCGGAGGAACGTGCGCGTACGCGAGAACGCGAAAAATGCTTGCGAACTATTTCCATACAACGGCCGGCGGTACGGGCGTAGGCATTCCGTGTGCATAAATCGACGATGACGAGAAACATGCTAATATATACGTACAGGGTGTCTCGAACGATTCGGAAGTAAATCTACACGCAAGGCTCAGTCGGAAAGTAAGAATACCATTTTTTCGTCCGACGCTCCGTTTTCGAGTGAATCGAGTTTGAAAAATGACAGAATCGAGGGGAATACGGTTACTCCCTCTCCACCGGATTAGTCACGTGACGGAAGCGACAGTGACGTAACGCGTCACGTGACTAATCCGGTGGAGAGGGGGTAATATTGAATCGAAGCGATTCGAAGTGATTCAGATCCCATCACTAGGAATACGGTTACCCCCTCTCCACCGGATTAGTCACGTGACGGAAGCGACAGTGACCGAACGCGTCACGTGACTAATCAAGTGGAGAGGGGGTAACGCTTCGATTCAATATTACCCCCTCTCCTCCGGAGTAGTCACGTGACGCGTTCCGTCACTGTCGCCTCCGTCACGTGACTAATCCGGTGGAGAGGGGGTAACCGTATTCTTAGTGATAGGATCTGAATCGCTTCGAATCGCTCCGATTCAATATTCACGACAAAATATTCGAATCACTTGCAACATAATTCAAAGCTTAGAACTCTTGAAACTATTGGACGTCTTGAAAGTCTTCATTATCTTGAAAATCTTGAAAGCCTTTAAACTTTGAAAGTTTCGTAAGAATTTAAACTCTTGAAATGTTACATCTATCACGAAGTCTTAGACATTTCATCATGTCAGCATTGGGATGAATAACAGTATGAACGTACCGATGTTATAAAAAGTATAATTGTAAAACAAAGTATAACATTTATTAAGATTATCAGGACTTTTAAAGTTTCAAGACTTCAAGACTTTCAAGAGTTTCAAGAATTTCTGATTTCGAATAAATATCGAATTGATTCGAAACTCTGTGGTGATTGATTTGTTCGAGAACTTTGCAAGCCAGAGTATTGTATGCCCATCGCTACGTATTCCCCTCAATTTCTGAGATTTCTCAAACTCGATTTCCTCGAAAACGAAGCGTCAAACGAGAAAATTTGTTTGTTTCATTCGGACTGACTTTTTCGTGCAGAATTTTGGCAGACACCCTGTATAAAACGAGAGATTCCGCCGATAGAAACATTGTGCGGTACATAGGAGTCGTCGTCTCGAGAGACAGAGACTGTTGCCTTCTTTGTGCAACGATCACGTAACTGGTGCGCTTAATTACCGCGAAATTTCTCGAGTGTTTTGACTTCATTCGACGCCGTTATGTCGACAGGACACTTGCCTCCCAGGCCGCCATACCTTTTCCAACCACGGGCTTACCGTTCGGTAATTAAGCTATAGAATCGCAGATCGAGTCGATGATTGACGCCGCCTCGCGATCCCCGGATTTTTACACGCGTTTAATTCGACTCTCCGATTCGACGTCGATCTTTTTCACTGCACTTTTTGATAGTGCAGGATAGATTGTTAGAGAGTCCGAATAATATCTTATCTCGGACCAATACACAGTTAAACCTCGATTATCTAAATGAAAATAACCAAACACAACAACCAGGCACAGTCTTTATTAAACTGCATAATAAATTTGAAAAAATTTCGAGACACTTATAAAATTCCCTGCTGCGATGAATATAAATGTTAGTTAAATATGTTTAATCAATTTCGTCTGGAAGAAATAATTTCGTCTGGCTGTGAAGAAGCCATCTCTAAATGTGTATTATCTCGTGATACTCGCTATGTATTTTTGGACTGGCACGTTGCATGTATCGAGGCAGTGCCGTGCTTTTGATTTCAAAGGACAGCTGATCGCTGGAGCTTGGACAGCACGCGATGATGACGGGCAAACCGGAGCCCCGAGGTGTAGCCTTTCACAACCCCACTCGGCACGCTGCGAACAATCGAACACCTTGCTTTGATATGTTGTTTACGAACCGAGCGCGATTCCCTTCTCTGTTGCATTATGCAGCGACCCGTTCCGACGAGAAAATCTGTGTTACGATGTGGCGTTCGATTTGAATGAAGCCTCGCGACTCGATTCGACTCGACTCAACTCGACGCCCGCGTAACTCTATACAGCTGGAAGGCTGTCTCGTTGTAATGCCGTCCGTAATTTCCAATTCTATGCCGCCGCTCGCCGTCTATTTAACGTCGCGTAACGTCGAAAACTAGTCGCTAGTGATAGGTACGAACCCTCGTATTGTTTTGTCGCGTAGAACCACCCCCCCCCCCGAATAAGATTCAAGCTATTTTGAGAATCCTTCCAACGAAATACTATTTTAGGCAATTTTTCTAACAAAATAAAACATCTAATACTTAGAAGTGATCTCAAATAAAACTTACTCTACTTTTAGATGTGATCTCAGATAAAATGTTTAATATTTAGAAGTGATCCCAAATAAAATATTGTATTTTTAGATGTCGTGTCAGATAAAATGTTGTTTGTAGAAGTGACACCAAATAAAATATTAAATATTTAAAAGTGATCCCAAATAAAATATTGAATATTTAAAAGTGATCCCAAATAAAATATTTAATATACAGAAGTGATCCCAAATAAAATATTTAGTATTTAGAAGTGGTCCCAAATAAAATATTGTATTTTTAGATGTGATCTCAGATAAAATGTTTAATATTTAGAAGTGATCTCAAATAAAATATTGGATATTTAAAAGTGATGCCAAATTAAATATTGAATATTTAGAAGTTATACCAAATAAAATATTGAATATGTAGAAGTGATCCCAAATAAAATATTTAATATTTAGAAGTGGTCCCAAATAAAATATTGTATTTTTAGATGTGATCTCAGCTAAAATGTTTGATTTGTAGAAATGATCCCAAATAAAATATTTAATATTCAGAAGTGATCTCAAATAAAATATTGAATATTTAAAAGTGATCTCAAATTAAATATTGAATATTGAGAAGTTATACCAAATAAAATATTGAATATGTAGAAGTGATCCCAAATAAAATAGTTAGTATTTAGAAGTGGTCCCAAATAAAATATTGTATTTTTAGATGTGATCTCAGCTAAAATGTTTGATTTGTAGAAGTGATCCCAAATAAAATATTTAATATTCAGAAGGTATCCCAAATAAAATATTGTATTTTTAGATGTGATCTCAGATATAATGTTTTATTTGTAGAAGTGATCCCAAATAAAATATTTAATATTCAGAAGTGATCTCAAATGAAATATTGAATATTTAAAAGTGATGCCAAATTAAATATTGAATATTTAGAAGTTATACCAAATAAAATATTGAATATGTAGAAGTGATCCCAAATAAAATATTTAATATTTAGAAGTGATCCCAAATAAAATATTGTATTTTTAGATGTGATCTCAGAAATATAATGTTTTATTTGTAGAAGCGAACCCAAATAAAACGGACGGTTTACTATTGGAAACAGCATTTGACCGTGCTCTGATTGACGCAGACAATTTTACCTAAAAATAATGAGAATAGAATGGGATCGTACGAGGAGGTAGGACGGTGTATTAGAGATACAAAGGCAGCTCGCGGGTATCCCCGATACGATCTGTTATTGGAATCGTATGCACGGAGTTCTCCTACGCGACGTCGATCTGTCACACCTGCTTAGAAGGAAGTCCGATAATCGCGCTACGTCAATGACGTCCGCGAACAATGCACGAGAACTCGTTACGTAAGAGCCTTGCTTCGCAAAGAACTGGTTCCCCGTGGCTTCGGTTAAATCGATAATCACGAATGGACACGTACGCAAATGCATCTGCATACCTGCTGGATCGCGAGGAATGCTTCAAGAGTATTTTCGAACATCGTCGTGTTATTTTCAACTTATTAAAAAGCATTTTCTATTTGGCTCCTGTTTCATGCAAATGATGCGTGACATTTTTATTTCCCGTAAAAATCCTTTAAGCAACTTCCTGGAAAAATATTTTAGCTGTCCTACCATTACTGCACCTAATCTACTTGCACCAGAATCGTGCTAAGCTGTCTGGCCATTATAATACCTAATCTACTTGACACGATAACGCTACGGCGCGCATGCAGCGTTGGAGCCGCGTGAATTCTAAAATTTTCTTTCACGACAGTTCTTGTCATTAACATTTTTCCACTAAACTAATTATTCCACTTACTTACCTTAAACTGATAATGCACAGGAATATAAATAAACATGAGAGAGAGAGAGAGAAAATGCAATAAAATGCATATACAAGCTGCACTTGCATATTTTTGAATAAAATACATATACAGAGTGCACTTATAAATTTTAATGAAATAGTATATGTTCGAAAGAATCTCGAACGCGAAAATAGAAAATCATGGAAAAGTTCGGACCTCCGGGGAAATAGATTGCGAAGCCTGGAGCAAGGAAATTCCGTTAGGGTAGTTTTCTGTCGAGTCACCGTACCAGCGTGTTATCATGGACGATACGGAGTTGTGTTTGAACGACGGCGTTCAGGAAAAGGCGTCGGCCGTGAATGAGCTGCGTCCACGCGTTGAAATGCGGTCGACGATCCGCGGGAACGAGCATTTTACCGTAATGTCAATGTCTGTTACGAAACGCCTCGCGAGATAACGTCTTCTTCGCGTCGAAGCTGCCGCGAGGACAGTCGCCACTGGATACGCTCGTCTTCCGAGACAATGTTGCAATGGAATGCGGTTCCAACTGCGATCAAAGCTGCAATTACTTTCGCTCCGACCCAGTACAAACCACGAAATTAATTATATTCAGAAAGAAAATTCATTCGTCCTTCAGAAATTTTCAGTTCCGATTTTCTCTTCGACCAGTTTCCCCCGAAATTAATTATGTTCACAAAGAAAATTCATTTGTCTTTCAGAAACTTTTATTTTCAATCTTCTCTTCAACTAGCTTCCCCCAAAATTAATTATATTTCGAAAGAAAATTAATTTCCTCCTCAGGGTGCCTTTCAGAAATTTTTATTTTCAATCTTCTCTTCGACTAGTTTCCCCCGAAATTAATTATATTCAGAAAGAAAATTCATTTGTCTTTCAAAAACTTTTATTTTCAATCTTCTCTTCAACTAATTTCTCCCGAAATTAATTATATTTCGAAAGAAAATTAATTTCCTCCTCAGGTTGCCTTTCAGAAATTTTTATTTTCAATCTTCTCTTCAACTAGTTTCCCCCGAAATTAATTATATTCAGAAAGAAATTTCATTTGTCTTTCAGAAACTTTTATTTTCAATCTTCTCTTCGACTAGTTTCCCCCGAAATTAATTATATTCAGAAAGAAAATTAATTTGTCTTTCAAAAACTTTTATTTTCAATCTTCTCTTCAACTAATTTCTCCCAAAATTAATTATATTTCGAAAGAAAATTAATTTCCTCCTCAGGGTGCCTCTCAGAAATTTTTATTTTTAATCTTCTCTTCGGCTAGCTTCCCCCGAAATTAATTATATTCAGAAAGAAAATTCATTTCCTCCTCAGGGTGTCTTTCAGAAATGTTTAATTCCAATCTTCTCTTCGACTAGTTTTCCTCGAAATTAATAATACCGAGAAAGAAAATTAATTTCTTTTGCTCACTCTTAGACTAGTGTTCCACGAATTCGTTAAGTGATTTTCCTGTTCGACATAATCTGTGCGAGATAAGCGCGCACGAATGCAGCAAACTGTTGCTTCACCCTATCTTTCGAGACTCGCATGTGTTCGCACGGCAATTTCGCCGCAAGCTCCGCCATAGTTTCAAAGGGCTGGGATTCGTCCTTTTCGCGGATGTGAACTCAATCTCCGACGACACCATTAACGCCGGCAGCTTTGTTAATTCGATGTTGATTACATCATGCGTCGCGCAAGCCGCCGCATAGCTGCTTTCAATCTCGGTTAAACCGTTACAAGACTGTTATCCGCCATAGTGATTCTCGCTGGAAATTTTCAACAAAACATTCATTATCACACTGCGGATTTTCTGCAAAATTAAAATCTTCTGGGTAAATTTTCACGTATAGTAGTTCAATGAAAATATACTTCGTTTAATATACTTCGTGAAGAATGCTCGCTGCTGAACGATAAACAGATCACTCTAAATCGCCGAGGCACCGATCGATGGACGCAATCAAACGTTGTGAATCCTTGGATATTTTTATAAATAACTTTTAATCGGCAGTCACGTGTCTCATCCGTGATCATGTCGGCTCGTGTTATTTGCTTATCACAGAAGGTAATTAAAATGTTAATGTACGCAGGCCGGCGATATTTTTAGCGCGCGGAGCCGATGATCCCCTAACACTACATTCATTCGCGTTCTTCTTAACCTTTAAATGACAAATCTCGTTTAACAATCACGCGTTAATACACGACTAACGTCGTTACATCGAATAAAACGATTAATTATACCCTGTTACTGAATACCGAGGTACATATCAATTTTATCAACTGCAGAACTTTATGTAAATTTGTACTCGTCGAATAAGAGGTGAATGAAAGGACAAATTATCCATTGAAAATATTTCATGAACATTACATCGCCGAAGTAAATTTAAAATTGCGAAAAATTGTGTAGCATTAGCAATGCAGTGGAAAGTGCCAACTTATGTCAGCCAACAAATAATTCTCAAATACGTCATCGCGTCACTGGGAACTATCACTGGGTGTCAGCCATTCGTCAAGCTAATCCTCAATGCGAAACAACGGCTAACTGAACGCGAGGCATTAACACAATGTCATCGTGACGTAGAGAAACATGTTTGATGGCACTGGTACGATCCATATTGAATAGATTACTATGCAAAGTCGGCGTTCACGCTCTTGTCTCACGCACTGGTGTCTCAGTGAATCATTTCGAAGTGTGTGTGTCTCGTACTTTACGACAAAATTATGCGACGTCGAGATTTTGCTTTTCGTTCGACTACAATTTCCTATTGATTTTTCCGGGAAAGAAAAATTTCGAAAGGTCTTTCGCGGATCATTAGCTAGGCACGACCCCCTAACACGCCGGATCTCGATCCCAACTGTCCCATTACGTAATGTGAGAGATCTCTGCCAAGAGACGGTCGCTTTCGATTCTATCTCTCTTCTGGTTGGCACGTTCCCGTAGAATCCACGTGATCACGTTAATGAGCGATCATGTGACCGGCTGACGCACGAAAAGAAAGTAATACCACTTACATACACGCGCGCGCCGTACTCGCTAGACGATTCACGAGATTCCAGATTTTGTCGATACGTTCTGCTACACTACTTCATCATGAGAATCAGCCATCATCAAAACCTACTTTGATGTCCAATTGTGCAACCGCGTCTAGCATCATTCAGTTGCGGTGTTAAGGGGTAGGTTCCTGGTAGAGGAGCTCGTCCCCCATCTTGTATCCAGCGAAGATAACATGTGAAAGATTCTGTCGATACGTTTATTTAACTATCTGCTACACTACTTCATCATGAGAAGCTGTCATGATCAAAGCTAACTTTGGTGTCCAATTGTGCAACCGCGTCTAGTATCATTTAGTTGCGGTGTTAAGGGTAGGTTCCTGGTAGAGGAGCTCGTCCCCCATTTTGTATCCAGCGAAGATAACATGTGACAGATTCTGTCGATACGTTTATTTAACTATCTGCTACACTACTTCAACATGAGAAACTGTCATGATCAAAGCTAACTTTGGTGTCCAATTGTGCAACCGCGTCTAGCATCTTTTAATTGCATTGTTAAGGAGTAGGTTCCTGGTAGAGGAGCTCATCCCCCATTTTGTATCCAGCGAAGATAACATGTGACAGATTCTGTCGATACGTTTATTTAACTATCTGCTACACTACTTCATCATGAGAAACTGTCCTGATCAAAGCTAACTTTGGTGTCCAATTGTGCAACCGGGTCTAGCATCTTTTAATTGCTGTGTTAAGGGGTAGGTTCCTGGTAGAGGAGCTCATCCCCCATTTTGTATCCAGCGAAGATAACATGTGGAAGATTCTGTCGATACGTTTATTTAATTAGCTGCTACACTACTTCATCATGAGAAACTGTCATGATCCAAGCTAACTTTGGTGTCCAATTGTGCAACCGGGTCTAGCATCTTTTAATTGCTGCGTTAAGGGGTAGGTTCCTGGTAGAGGAGCTCATCCCCCATTTTGTATCCAGCGAAGATAACATGTGACAGATTCTGTCGATACGTTTATTTAACTATCTGCTACACTACTTCATCATGAGAAACTGTCCTGATCAAAGCTAACTTTGGTGTCCAATTGTGCAACCGGGTCTAGCATCTTTTAATTGCTGTGTTAAGGGGTAGGTTCCTGGTAGAGGAGCTCATCCCCCATTTTGTATCCAGCGAAGATAACATGTGACAGATTCTGTCGATACGTTTATTTAACTATCTGCTACACTACTTCATCATGAGAAACTGTCATGATCAAAGGTAACTTTGATGTCCAATTGTGCAACCGCGTCTAGTATCATTTAGTTGCGGTGTTAAGGGTAGGTTCCTGGTAGAGGAGCTCGTCCCCCATTTTGTATCCAGCGAAGATAACATGTGACAGATTCTGTCGATACGTTTATTTAACTATCTGCTACACTACTTCATCATGAGAAACTGTCCTGATCAAAGCTAACTTTGGTGTCCAATTGTGCAACCGGGTCTAGCATCTTTTAATTGCTGTGTTAAGGGGTAGGTTCCTGGTAGAGGAGCTCATCCCCCATTTTGTATCCAGCGAAGATAACATCTGAAAGATTCTGTCGATACGTTTATTTAATTAGCTGCTACACTACTTCATCATGAGAAACTGTCCTGATCAAAGCTAACTTTGGTGTCCAATTGTGCAACCGGGTCTAGCATCTTTTAATTGCTGTGTTAAGGGGTAGGTTCCTGGTAGAGGAGCTCGTCCCCCATTTTGTATCCAGCGAAGATAACATGTGACAGATTCTGTCGATACGTTTATTTAACTATCTGCTACACTACTTCATCATGAGAAGCTGTCATGATCAAAGCTAACTTTGGTGTCCAATTGAGCAACCGGGTCTAGCATCTTTTAATTGCTGTGTTAAGGGGTAGGTTCCTGGTAGAGGAGCTCGTCCCCCATTTTGTATCCAGCGAAGATAACATGTGACAGATTCTGTCGATACGTTTATTTAACTATCTGCTACACTACTTCATCATGAGAAGCTGTCATGATCAAAGCTAACTTTGGTGTCCAATTGAGCAACCGGGTCTAGCATCTTTTAATTGCTGTGTTAAGGGGTAGGTTCCTGGTAGAGGAGCTCGTCCCCCATTTTGTATCCAGCGAAGATAACATGTGACAGATTCTGTCGATACGTTTTTTTAACTATCTGCTACACTACTTCATCATGAGAAACTGTCCTGATCAAAGCTAACTTTGGTGTCCAATTGTGCAACCGGGTCTAGCATCTTTTAATTGCTGTGTTAAGGGGTAGGTTCCTGGTAGAGGAGCTCATCCCCCATTTTGTATCCAGCGAAGATAACATGTGGAAGATTCTGTCGATACGTTTATTTAATTAGCTGCTACACTACTTCATCATGAGAAACTGTCATGATCCAAGCTAACTTTGGTGTCCAATTGTGCAACCGGGTCTAGCATCTTTTAATTGCTGTGTTAAGGGGTAGGTTCCTGGTAGAGGAGCTCATCCCCCATTTTGTATCCAGCGAAGATAACATGTGACAGATTCTGTCGATACGTTTATTTAACTATCTGCTACACTACTTCATCATGAGAAACTGTCCTGATCAAAGCTAACTTTGGTGTCCAATTGTGCAACCGGGTCTAGCATCTTTTAATTGCTGTGTTAAGGGGTAGGTTCCTGGTAGAGGAGCTCATCCCCCATTTTGTATCCAGCGAAGATAACATCTGAAAGATTCTGTCGATACGTTTATTTAATTAGCTGCTACACTACTTCATCATGAGAAACTGTCCTGATCAAAGCTAACTTTGGTGTCCAATTGTGCAACCGGGTCTAGCATCTTTTAATTGCTGTGTTAAGGGGTAGGTTCCTGGTAGAGGAGCTCGTCCCCCATTTTGTATCCAGCGAAGATAACATGTGACAGATTCTGTCGATACGTTTTTTTAACTATCTGCTACACTACTTCATCATGAGAAACTGTCCTGATCAAAGCTAACTTTGGTGTCCAATTGTGCAACCGCGTCTAGCATCTTTTAATTGCATTGTTAAGGAGTAGGTTCCTGGTGGATGGGTTTGGCTAACTCGTCTCCGATTTTGTATGGACCTGTAAAAGCGTTCTCAATGTCACAACGATGTTTCGTCCCTGTGAACAGACCCGTACATGGAAGGCAACGACCACTTGTAGATTTCGACCCAGATACGTCTGAACGTTACAAAAGCGGTACGAAGCTGATTTGCATGTCCAGCTGTGAAGTTCACCGACGAAGCCAGCAAGGGTTTGCCTCAACCTCGACAAGGTCGTGTCGTTTCCTGTATATAGAGGCTCTCCTTTGAGGTTTCCCCCTCTATACACGATTCTTCTCCTTCTCCCTTCTTCATCCTCCTCCCACTACTTTTCCGGTTCTATTCTCGCTTCAGTCTGTATTCCTCCCCGTTGTCACCAACGATTCGCAAACATAATCCCTCGGACAGCTGCCAGAGCCTGGTATATTGTACACGGAATAACGCGATGCCATATAATTGCTTATTCGACTGTGTCGGATAGGCGTCTAGGCGCCGCGACGCTAGACTCCTCTGTAATCCTTTTGCGCTCCGCCATTTTGACCTCCACAGGGCCGGTACGCTATTTTTATTCGGCTCGGGCGATTCTACAAAATTATTAGTCTTAGAAAATTTTATAGTTATATGAAAGAGAAGTTGAATGAGAGTATTTAATAATTTGAAATATAACAAATTAAAATTGTAATTGCCCAGATCACAGTTGTAGAAGAGAGAAGTTGAACGAAGGTATTTAGTAAATTAAAATATAATTGCCCAGGTCACAGTTGTACAAAAGAGAAGTTGAACGAAAGTAGTCAATAAATTAAAATGATAAATGTCCAAGGTTACATTTATAGTAGACAGAAGTGGAACGAACGTATTTAATAATTTAAAATATAACAAATTAAGATTATAATTGCCCAGATCACAGTTGTAGAAGAGAGAAGTTGAACGGAGGTATTTAATCAATTAAAATTATAAATGCCCAAGTTACAGCTGTAGGAGAGAGAAGTTGAATGAAAATATTTAATAATTTAAAATATAACAAATTAAGATTATGATTGCCCAGATCACAATTGTAGAAGGGAGAAGTTGAACGAAGGTATTTAATAAATTAAATTATAATTGCCTAGGTCACAGTTACAGAAGGGAGAAGTTGAACGAAAGTATTCAATAAATTAAAATTATAAATGCCCAAGTTACAGTTATAGAAGAGAGAAGTTGTACGAACATATTTAATAATTTAAAATATAACAAATTAAAATTGTAATTGCCCAGGTCACAATTACAGAAGAGAGAAGTTGAACGAAAAAATTTAAGAAATTAAAATTATAAATGCCCAAGTTACAATTGCAGAAGGGAGAAGTTGAACGAAAGTATTTAATAAATTAGAATTATAATTGCTCAGGTGACAGTTATAGAAGAGAGAAGTTGAATGAAAGTATTTAATAATTTAAAATATAACAAGTTAAAATTATAATTGCCCAGATCACAGTTGTAGAAGAGAGAAGTTGAACGAAAGTATTTAATAAATTAAAATTATAATTGCCCAGGTGACAGTTATGAAAGAGAGAAGTCGAATGAAAGTATTTAATAATTTAAAATATAACAAGTTAAAAAAAAAGAAAAAGAACGTATTTGATAAATTAGAATTGTTATAATTGCCCAGGTGACAGTTACAGAAGGGAGAAGTTGAACGAAAGAATTTAATAATTTGATCGCTAGTGTGACCGGAAAATTCAGAGAGAGAATTGACTTGACGAATAAATTCTTGGAGCAGCGCCTTTGCGAACAGGTTGATCGCCGTAACCAAACAAAGAGATTGTTTCTAACTTTGGAAACGGGGATTCTTCGACCCGGGGTTTATAATAGCTGCTCTCCTCGGGAGCGCTGATTCATCTTGAGCTCTTACCGGCTAAGTGTGTCTCGATTCGATGGCCGTGCGTCGTATTCTTACCTGAATGAATTCGTGCAAGAAACGACCACGCTAATAATAGAGAGAGAACCTGTCTAAGAGACGACACGTGATACCCGTGCGTGATCATGTATGCAAACGTCGTCGGGAATATTCGTATTCGATCCATGGATCAAAGAAAAGCCTTTTATCTCTGTTCTTCTACAGAACAGGAATTCAACCATGACCTACGGTCACGTTGCCTTCCAGAATCAACTTTCGTAATCTCCGTTCGAAAATTTTCTTTCTCATTTCAATTATTGTTCGACGATGAAGAAAGAACCACTCTAGGGGAGTTGATGTTGCTTCTCAGGGAATAATCATCTCACCGGTAGGTCTTCCCCGTCTCCCTTTCTCATCATCGAAGCTTCTTTTTCGTACCTATTGTCTTTCATTCTTCTTGCATCAACGGGACGAACCTTGTCTGCGTAACTTCGCACAATTGATATTATTTCTGCGCTCGGTGCCGTTATTATCCTTCGCAAGGAATTAGATCACTGGGGAAACAAACATTTTTCCATGGTGAAGAAGAATTGCCAATTACTTACTTGAGAAAGACAAATTTTTCGCTGTAGAAAATAATTGTGTGTACCAGGTAGAAAAAAATTGTTGAAAAATACCCCTACCATCTCACTGGAGATAGACAAATTTTGTACACGATAAAAAAAACTGTTGTGTACGGTGAAAATGGTTGAAAAATCGTTCGCGCGAAGCTGGCAAAGCCTTGAAACGACGTCGGCAACCGTAACGCGAGAAAACAGGTTGATCTGACATTCCGTTGATCCAGTCGAGCGATCATTAAAGCGGATTACGAGAAACGAGAACGCATCGTCTCTCGATATCAACGTCTCGCGGAGAAAACTTTTCTTCAATCGTGTCCACTATGCGAGATTGGAAAACACCGGGGAATTGGCCACTGTGGTAGTGGTAATGTGATAAACGTGTTACATAGAATTACACTCGCGCGCGCGAGCGCAGCCACTTTCACAGGACGCGTGAAAGAGCACGATTGCTCCGCGGAAACACAAGCTTCTTCGAAAATGCGTGTCGGCGCTTAAAGGGGTCAGTCTATTGTACGGCGAAGTGATGTTCTACCCACCGTGACACTTCCTAGTACGTAATTCATTCTAGTAAACGGAATGGAGTTCGTTTCGGCGACGGTACTTTCGAACGACGAGAAATTTTTTACAGTCGAGACATTCCGCAAATTTTTCATGACAGAAAATTATGCTGCTCCGAGAAACGAATATGTACATCTGGTTGTATCATGTTTGAGTAGTATTTGCTGAAAATCTCACCTGAATATCTTGAAGTAGAAGGACGTGGCAGCCATTTTTGTAGCGCACGCTCTTTTACTTTGAACATTTGCTATGTAAGACATTCAACAATTTTTTCATGGGAGAAAATTATGCTGCTTCGAAAAACGAATATATACATCTGGTTGTATCATGTTTGAGTAGTATTTGCTGAAAATCTCACCTGAATATCTTGAAGTAGATGGACGTGGCAGCCATTTTTGTAGCGTACGCTCTTTTACTTTGAACATTTGCTATGTAAGACATTCAACAATTTTTTCATGGCAGAAAATTATGCTGCTTCGAAAAACTACGATACATCTGGTTGTATCATGTTTGAGTAGTATTTGCAGAAAATCTCACCTGAATATCTTGAAGTAGAAGGACGTGGCAGCCATTTTTGTAGCGAACGCTCTTTTACTTTGAACATTTGCTAGGCAAGACATTCAACAATTTTTTCATGGCAGAAAATTATGCTGCTTCGAAAAATGAATATATACACCTGGTTGTGCGATGTTTGAATAGTATTTACTGAAAATTTCAGCTAAATAGCTCCAACTGGAAGTATGTGGCAGCCATTTTCGTAGCGATCATGTATTTACTTTGAACACTTGCGACTACGTAACACATTCAATAATTTTTTCATGAGAGAAAATTATGCCACTTCGAAAAATGAATATATACATCCGGTTGCACCGTGTTTGAGGAGTATTTGTTGAAAATTTCAGCTGAATATGTTAAAGTGGAAGGACGTGGCAGTCATTTCTTAAGGGTGCATCGCCGATGGTGCACTCTAACTCTCGTTGCACTTCGCACGCGCGTGTACCAGTTCAGCGGCCGATGCTTTCGTCCGGGGATCTACACGTCTTTTCTTTTTTCGCGGCGGGGAATTACGTATCCCGGATGCGCGCGATCGCGAAATCGAAACTCTCTCGCGTTGCATCGCGTTGCAGCTCGCGACGACGACGGTCGCGAGCGCCGGCTGACTGAAACCGGGTGCATCGACCCCGGTGCAACGAAACTGGGACATCCTCGCCGGTTCTGCGACGTCGTCTTTGCTCGCGTACTCACGATGACCCCGTTTTCCAGTTACGTCGCGAGCTACGACGCGTTCCCTTCGACCACGCGGCCCGTGATTCGCTTTTCGCAAGAATTCCCCAAAACACAGGGGTGGGGATACCACTCTCGCCTGTTGATCCTCTCCGATCCTTCTTGTATCTCTTCCTGATTCATCTAGATGAACCGCCGAATAATTAATACGATTACTAAAGGGCTTGCACTTCGAATTAACCCTTTTGTAAATCGTATATTCACCCCTATGTCTGAAAAAATGTTGTACTGAGAGGGGATGATTCCTGAGGTGATTTCAAGCAACTTTTCCCTTTGCGAAAATTTTCTCCGTGGCTTCGTTACGGAGTTATTCACGAAAAACACGGACCAATCACAGCGTGGCTCTGCCAAGGTCAACGCCACGCTGGGCGGGGCCTGTCGTCGTAGCCCCGCCCTAATTGCTCCGTGTTTTTCGTTGATAACTCCTTAACGAAGCCTCGCAGAAGATTTTGGTAAAGCAAAAAGTGATTCGAAATCACCTCAGCAATCTTCAGTTTTATGGAAATTAATATTTGGCGATTTTTTACTACACTCGTTACTCGTTCTAGTACGTAGTGCATGACTTCGCTCACGTACGCGTAACAATAGTTCGCAAGACAATTAGCGTAGATCTGCCCAGTTGTTGCGCCGCGATAACTTCGAATATAATTAATGTAATTAAGATCGGCCAGTCCTCGTTCGTCTTTTCTTTCACATTATCTGCTCTTATTAATCGTACCGGTTCACGGGATCGCTTTTGAAACCTCTTGAAATCAGGTCTTTCGAAACAACACGCTCCGCAACAGGTGGCTGAATATTTGACACGTTCACTGCCAATCCGAAAATCTCACGCCACCAAAGTACTTTGTAATTCTATTGGAACTGTCGAGTTCAAGTTTTCACCTTTTTACGCTCCGCGGTGGAACGAAAGTCAGTTTACACAACTGTTCGGTACGGGGACTTCCATTAAGAACTGTTCTTTTACAATTTATAACTTGTTCTACGAGTTTTAACCTCGTGTTGAATTGACGAGAAACTTTGAAGGTAATACATTTTTGGAATTTAATTATAATCATGAAAATGCAGAAGAGCAGAGCAGAATTCGAAGCGGAGAAAGAAAATGGAAAGTGTTCGGTGGGAGAATTATGCAGTCGACTGAGACATGCAACGTGGTTAACAATCGCGGCGATAATTGCATGTAGGCGACACCATGTCGCGCATACTCTGCTCGAACGACACGCGATTTAGTGTGCACCATTCAATTTCAGTAACGATCCGTGCAGCGGCCTTTTTTCCGCGTGTTCTCAGCTCTCCGCTCGCAGAACAACGCTCTACCACGCTTCGCTGAACCGCATCGAGATTCTCGAACGATCTCGAAGAGTCTGTCCTGTTCCCAATGCTACATCGTTCCTCCTGCGCACAGAGTTTCGTGTCCATTAACATTCGATCTGCCGGGTCAAAACACTGTGCATTGCCTTCCTGGCAAACAATCAGTTTCCATCAGACATAAAACACCAGTTCTATTCGGAAGAACGCGACGAATATGTCGATAGAACTTTCCGAATAAAATAATAATTAATTTTTCCGAAATGTTGCGAAATTTTGGTTTTCGTAAATGCGCTGCGAAATGCATCGTGTTTGGACTTATTCTACCCGGAAGAACGTGACGAGTGTGTCGGTAGAACTTTCCTGAAAAAATAATAATTTTTCCGTAATGTCGCGAAATTTTGGTTTTCGTAAATGCGCTGCGAAATGCATCGTGTTTGGACTCATTCTACCCGGAACAACGTGACGTGTGTGTCAGTAGAACTTCTGAAATAAAATAATTAATTTTTCCGAAATGTAGGGGAAATTTTGATTTTTGTAAATGCGCTGCGAAATGCATCGTGTTTGGACTCATTCTACCCGGAAGGACGTGACTAGTGTGTCGGTAGAACATTCCTGAAAAAATAATAATTTTTCCGAAATGTCGCGAAATTTTGGTTTTCGTAAATGCGTTGCGAAATGCATCGTGTTTGGACTCATTCTACCCGGAACAACGTGACATGTGTGTCAGTAGAGCTTCCGAAAAAAAATAATAATTTTTCCGAAATGTCGCGAAATTTTGGTTTTCGTAAATGCGTTGCGAAATGCATCGTGTTTGGACTCATTCTACCCGGAACAACGTGACGAGTGTGTCAGTAGAGCTTCCAAAAAAAAAATAATTAATTTTTCCGGAATGTAGGGGAAATTTTGATTTTTGTAAATACGCTGCGAAATGCATCGTGTTTGGACTCATTCTACCCGGAAGGACGTGACTAGTGTGTCGGTAGAACATTCCTGAAAAAATAATAATTTTTCCGAAATGTCGCGAAATTTTGGTTTTCGTAAATGCGTTGCGAAATGCATCGTGTTTGGACTCATTCTACCCGGAACAACGTGACGAGTGTGTCAGTAGAGCTTCCAAAAAAAAAATAATTAATTTTTCCGGAATGTAGGGGAAATTTTGATTTTTGTAAATACGCTGCGAAATGTATCGTGTTTGGACTCATTCTACCCGGAAGAACGTGACGAGTGTGTCGGTAGAATATTCCTCAAAAAATAATTATTTTTCCGAAATGTCACGAAATTTTGGTTTTCGTAAATGCGTTGCGAAATGCATCGTGTTTGGACTCATTCTACCCGGAACAACGTGACGAATATGCCAATAGAAATTTAAAAAAAAAATAACTTTTTCGAAACGTCGCGAAAACTTTGAATTTTCCACGCGGGACGCCGTTTTGCGGATTGCGGTGGATTTCTATGGTTTCTACTTGTACAGCATCAGTCTTATAAATCAATCTTTTAAATAATTTATATCGGGTGGCGTGCATATATGCTCGCGCGCGCCAAGGATGAGCGGCAAGGTATATTTAGCCGGGAAATTATGGCGGACACGAATGACACACTGGGGATATTGTAAATTATAAGTACTCAGGCGGTTTAGCTCGCACGGGTGATGGAAAACCTATACCCCGCCGGTCGACGGTGCGATTTTATCGAGTAAACGGTCCGCGAAACTTCGTGTGTACTTAACGCGCGAACTTCACTCGCGAACGTTCTACGATGCATTCCGTGTTGCGCAGGTCTTCGGGATTAAAAGCGATTATGCAACCCCGAGGCATATTGCCGGGAATTTCTGCATCGATTAATCTTCCAGCCGTTCTGGGAATGTATCTATTTCTTTCCGGCATAATCGAAGGGTTTCGATAAGAAATTTCAAACCACCACTGATTTACAGACTGAATCTTCGACTTTCCAACGAGACCTGAAACAATTATCTACGATCTTTATTCACAGTTTTATCAAGCTTTGAATGGGAGGTGGGGAAGCAGGTACTACTTAAGATCGTAGAGGCAAGCTATGGTATATTAAAAAATCTGTAGAAAAGTCAAAAAATTTTTCTCGGGAATAAATCTTCCACGAATTTGAAGAGCGATTCTTTCCCTTTACAACGAGACCTTAAAAAGTGATCTACGATTTTCTTTAGTCGATTTACAGAACTTCGAATGGAATGGTGTACATCAAACAAACCGCTGAACAGACTACTGAACAGGCCACTGAACATGGTCCTCATTTTTCTCGAATAAAACGGTGAAAAAAAATCGCACATAAATTTTTAAGATCTCATTGTAAAGTGGAAGAATCACTCTTCAGATCTGTGGAAAATTCATTCCCGGGAAAAATTTTTCAACGTTTCCACAGACGTTTCAATTTGCAACATTTTGGACCAGAAAGCTGTCTTCATTATTGTAGTCGTCGGATCGCGAAAAAAATTGTTAAACAAAAATGAACAACGGGTGGCAAAAGTAGAGGCTCCGAGCTTCAAAATGAGTCGAAATTTATTATAGTGCTATTATTTTTAACGAAATTATCACAGTTCAAAAATCGACAATTTCCCTCGAAGAAAACCTTCTGGAGCGTTCTGGATCGTTCGCGTCGGATCTCGAAGGATCGAGCGTGGAAGCGTCTAGATCGCGGGGGAAAGTATAAACACTGGCACGCGGCGACGACGGCGACCAGTTGTAAACCGCGAAGCCTTCGAAGCGCTCGACAAAACGTGTCTCCTTTAATACGAATCCTCTGTGCGAGAATGAATAAATCAATTTGAAGGATAAGTGGCGGGAGACTGTGTTTGATATGTGCCGGTGGATACGGAGGAAGCACTAGATCAAAAACGAGTCCTCGCAACAGAAGCCAGAAAGACACAAGGCACGTATCGCACGGTCGCGGAGAGGCCTATAGATAAGCGGCGCGCGGCACAAAAAATTGATAAATAATTGATCGCGCATCGACGCGCTAAAGAATTTAAGAGCGGCCGTTCGGCTATGGATATAGGCGGCCGCGGAGCTGTTGCATAAACCGACATTTGCTGGCCTAGATTCTCTACGAGGGGTATATTATTCCGAAGCGTGGATTCCTGCGACCGCTTTTTCATTCCCTGTACCCGTGGACTCAATTCGTGTCGAAAAATTGAACGTTTCCGCAAATCTGGCCAGTCTAATAATTGTTGAAGGATTCAGCATAGCAAAGTAGCGCACGCTACCGGATCATCGATCGGCGAGCATGTTCGTTGACGTATTTTTAACGAAGATAACGGCGAACTGTTCGACGTCGGGGACCCTCATGTACATTGAAAACGCATTGCATAATATTTCGTCGGTCGTTCACCTAACGTCGCATCTGCCGAGCACAACGAATCGTCCTTTTGCCGCGCAATTTGTACACAAATCATTCGCAACCACGCGGAAAAATAATGTCGAAGAGAAGCTCATCGTTTCCTAGGACCAAGAGAAAATCTATGCTCTAGAAAAAAATGTGTCACTCGTGCAATTCTTATTATTCCCACTTGAGACAAATCGTGGACACACTTCAAATACCGACGAATGCGTGTGTAAAATTGCAAGGCAAAAGGTTCAATAGTTTTCCTGAAAATAATTCCGAAAAATTGACAAATTTGGCACTCGAAATCACAGTACTCCCCTAAAATAGGCTCTACAAAAAATATGTAACTCCTGCAATTTTTATTTTTTGTACGTGAAAAAAATCGTGAACGCACCTGAAATACCATTAAATATGTACAAATAATCTGAATACACAGGATCCAATAGTTCTCCCGAAAAAAATGCCCAAAGTATGACAAATTTGCCACTCAGAAGCAGAATACTCACCTAAAATGGACTCTAGAAAAAAATATGTCACTCGTGTAATTCCTATTATTTCTACTTGAGAAAAATCGTGGACACACTTCAAATACCGACGAATGCGTGTGTAAAATTGCAAGGGAACAGGTTCAATAGTTTTCCTGATAATAATTTCGAAAAATTGACACATTTGGCACTCGAAAAATCACAGTACTCCCCTAATATAGGCTCCATAAAAATATTCGTAACTCCTGCAATTTTTATTATTTTTATTTTTAAAAAATCGTTAACACACCTCAAATACCATTAAATATGTACAAAATATCTGAATACAAAGGATCCAATGGTTCTCCCGAAAAAAATTTCCATAGTATGACAAATTTGCCACCCAGAAGCAGAATACTCCCCTAAAATAGGCTCTATAAAAAAATACGTAATACAATTTCAATTATGTTCACTTGAAAAAAGTCGTAAATGCACTTCAAACACCCACAAAAGCGTGTGCAAAATCCCAATACAGGAGGCCCGATAATTCTCCAGGAAAAAATGACTAAACTCTTGAAAAAATCAGGCTCGAGAACCGGACAGTGGAATTTCCTTCGGGGTTAGAGTTTATTGAACAACGCGATCGAAGGCAGAAGCTAGCGCATCGAGGACAAGCTGCGGCGAAACTCGGACAAAACCGGCGACGATTAAAGCGATTGCATTGGGATTCACGACTCGATTACATAAACACGATTTTTCGAGAGAGTCCGCCTTGTGATCAGGCTGTTCGACGGGGACCGCGATTTCCTTCGGAATCGTGGGCTTAACGAGAACAGGCCCAACAGAAGCGGGCAGCGTGCTGTTAAAGGTGGAATTACGACCGCGACGGCAGTAAACCGTTGCCGGTACTTAACTTCCCTGTCAGCATGGCCGATTATCGTCCGCAGCGTGCTGCGATCGACCGGTTGCACATCGTTATTTCATCTTGCTGCTTCCCTTCGATATTTATTGATCTTTCAACTTGCTGATATTTATTCGCACCGCGCGCCACCGCAACGTTTTAAGACGTTTATCGCTCGACCTCGCAGCCTGAAAGGGAAATTCCCGAACTTTCTGCTACGAGAACGCTTTAGAAATAGTCGCACAAAAGATCCTCCGCAGATACACTGCCGGACGAAATGAAAGCACTTGAAATGATTCTCTTGAAGTTGATCCATACTTGGATCGAAACGTTGAGAAAGATCTTTTAAATTGCAAAATTACTTCGTTTTGATTTTGGATCGAACCTGTGCGCCGATGACATAAACTAATTTCTATTAATTCGTTACGATCGACAAAACGGAATATTTATTTTGAAATGATAATACATTTGATGTATTTGTATATTTCATATAACAAAACAGGATATACATACATATTACTCACCCTGTATATTAGATATGTCCTTCAAAATATCCATATAGAATTGCAAATTTGTCTATTGTACACGAAAGACATTAGAGGAAAAAGTGAGCAGACTTTGATCGGTCAAACTGACAGTGCTCCGGCAGTAATCTATCAGCAGTGACTAGAAACAAACGAGCAAATCTTTCATTTATGTACAACATTCGTGCCATTAAAGATAAAATGGGTCGAAGATAACAATTAGATGAAAGTGAAACCGACCGAATTTTGTTATTACGGTCACAAAATCAAACTACAGTAAAAGCGCGTTTACTGTCAGCGGTCGCCTGTGCGATCACTGTCAAGTGCCTATCCGAACTTTCGACCAAACTCGATTCAAAATCAAAGAACTTTCGATAGAAATTAGGTAGAGCGATGAAATTTTTTAAAAATTAAAGCTGAAACTTGGCAGAATGTGGGACAAAAAAGGGAGATTATGGTACGAACGTCTTTTGACCTTGAGAAAATTCGTTAAACTTTCACAATTTCAAGAAAATGTGGTTTCTCCGTTACCACGCGCGGAAAAAATTTTTTTTAACATGCTATATATCATTTCGCGTAGACTTTTTCACGCTGAATCAAAATACCTTATTCTTATTTTTATCACCAGAAGTTAAAGAATTCGTTGATGAGTAGTAAGTTAAAAAGATTAAATACTTACCTTACTTCCTTTGTAAATTCTAATTTGAATTACATTACAGTCACACATAGTCTACAAGGAGTGCCAGCGACAATCGCAGCGATACGTCGGGTGATCGTTCGTCAAGTGATATACGTCAAATAAACATTCAAATACTTCATTATGTTTAATTTTATTGTGTTTTATATATGAGAATACAACAAATAAGAAATTATTCTCGATCGTACATTTTTAAATAAATTTGGGGTTATGTTCGCGGCGCACCGGTTCGATCAATTATACACTAAATAGCAATTTTGTAGACATTTATCAAACGTTCGATTCGGATTTGAATAATTACGTTCTGAGCAGTGCTGCCAGATGAGGGGAATCACGCCGATATATGATGTACCCCCTCTCTGATGACCAGAGTAATATGTGACACGTTGCGCATGGGCGACGGGGTTGAGTGGGGCAAATGGGAGACACGTTGCGCGTGCGCGACGAGGATTGAGTGAGGCGAATGGAATAGTGGAAGGGAAAAAGGAGGAGAGTATTTCCGAGAACTGTGGCTCCGTTTGGAGCCGACTTGGCAGCACTGGTCCTGAGACACGTTTGCTATAGAATGTTTTCTATAAGAGAAAAAGAAGAAAGATGTTGTGTTTCGTCCTAGACCCGCTAGAGAACTCATCGGTAAGGCTATCTAGCGGGTCCTGCCTTAGACACAAGTGTCGGAAGGAGGGACGTTAATATACTAATTGATGACATTTTAGTAACTTGCGAGAAAGTCGTTCAACGATTTGTCCATCTTGCGGACGATGTCGAAACTAGGCCTTTTCGAACTTTTGTAGTTTTATCGCCAATTATGATAAATAAGAAATTATTCTCGATCGTACATTTTCAAATAAATTTGGGGTTATTCAAATCCGAATCGAACGTTTGATAAATGTCTACAAAATTGCTATTTAGTGTATAATTGATCGAACCGGTGCGCCGCGAACATAACCCCAAGTTTATGAGAATACAACCTTCAAACTAGTGGGTTATCAAATCATTTCAACGAAAACATGATTACATCAGCTCTGTTCACAAAAACCGATTTCTTACAAAATCCTGAGGTCGTAGACAAATTTTGAGACCAGATTTGAAATCAGCGTGAAGAAATCTACGCGAAATGATATATAGCATGTTAAAAAAAAAATTTCCGCGCGTGATAACGGAGAAACCACATTTTCTTGACACTGTGAAAGTTTAATGAATTTTCTAAAGGTTAAAAAACTTTCGTACTATAATCTCTATATTTTCCCACATTTTGCCAAGTTTCAGCTTTAATTTTTTAAAAATTGCATCGCTCTACCTCATTTCTATCGAAAGTTCTTTGATTTTGAATCGAGTTCGGTCGAAAGTTCCCACTGAGCGCCGCAGGGCGGCGATGATTGATCTTGGGTCGGGTATATCGGTGTGAACACCACAACATTGACTCGAATGAATCGGATGTTCTTCATTATTAACTTCCCGATTTTATAGGGAAGTTATTGTAATTACCCCGAAAATCGAAAATCGATTTTTTAGCAGATCTTCACGTTTTATGGTCATTGGAGTCATTTTAGACTATTTTTATCAAAATGTTCGTGTGTGTGTGTGTGTGTGTGTGTGTGTGTGTGTGTGTGTGTGTGTGTGTGTGTGTGTGTGTGTGTGCGTATGGCCGTTTCTATGTAATCAAATTTTTCGTTAACGTTTTCAGAAAAAGTAACAACGCGATCAGGATGATGAATGATGCAATCGATGTGCCCCGTCGTAACTTACTCGTCAAGTAGTTTTTTAGATTTTTACTTTTTTTCCGAAAAGAGTTGATTCTACAATGCAATTTATAAGGGAGGACGAACATTTTCCACCAAAGAACCAAACGCAATTACATAAAAAATTTTTTTCTTAATTTTTTTTTTAGATTAAAAAAAATTTTTTTTTAAGTGATGCTAATGTTACCGCTTGGAATAATCGAAAGTTATTCCAATGCAAGAGTGAATTTATCATCTCTATTCCCAAGAATACATTTTGGGAGAATATCGATGAAAGTACAAAAAAAAACGATGTTAGCGATGTTGGCGAAGGAGTAACGAATCGGCAAGTTCTTTGTGCGACTCTTGGAGAGTCACACACCAAATAAAAAAACATTAATAGCAGTAGGCCTTACTAGCCATGCGTATCACTAACCCTTTCGCAAGAGCAGTCCTACCCGCGAGCTCGCGAAGCGAGCGAGCAAAAACAACCCTACTCGCGAGCGAGCGAAGCGAGCGAGCAACAATAGCCCTCTAGTTTTGTTATGGGACTTTCACTAACTTATTTCTGGCATTTCTCTGATTAAAATGACACCAAGCACGATATAATTTCAATTGTATTTAGTCGTTTGATCGACGATGAAAGTTTCGGGCGCAAGGAAGTACAGCAACAACGCGGGCCTTTGAACTGTGCCGGCGACGGCGACTGTCCGCGTCTCTTTCTTTCCTATACGCTGTTCTTCGTTGCGTTCGAAACTTTCATCGTCGATTAAACCACTAAACACAGTTGAAATTATATCGTGTTTGGTGTCAATTTAATAAGAGTCATTTTAATTAAGTCCCATAAAAAAATATGTAATGAAAAACAAAGTATTTTTAACTGGCATTACTAAGACATTAGCGTTTATTTACTCGTGTAACGTCTTAGTACGACAGTAATGGTGTATTAGAATTATTTAAATTGAAATATCTCCTGAACTACTAACTTTTCGACACACATAGGTTAGTACTTTTTTATAACGAATGTCCAGCTGCATCGATCGATGTATTCAAAAATACCTCATTCCATTTAAAAAAAATGAATGTGACCTTGATATCTCGAAAAAAAATTACATAAAAACAAAAATATTTTTTGTATCATGCGAGCACCACTGAACCATTCAACTTTGTCCTTCAGACATTTGACGTATCTTTAAAAACAACAAATATATTTGGAGTGGCAACGTTAGGTGACTCACCGTGTATACATCAAATGTGTTACCATTTTGTCCGGCAGTGTACGTCATCCATTTTTAACTGTGTTGTTGAACACTAAACCTACCGAGCCTTAAAAGTAACTGGTACGTGTTCCCTTATAAAAATGATAGGACTGATTTTATTTAGACTTTGTGCAGCTCCTACTGTAACGCCTGCTCTACTAAGAATATCCATACAATCATTTCTTATGTAATCGTTTTTATTATTTCAATAATTGTAAAATGAAAAATCTGGAACCGGTCAGGTGGTGGTAGGTTTAACGTTAATGAACGACTTGGGCGTCTTTGTGTATCCTGTTCCATGGAAAATAAATTTGACTAGACTAAAATCAACTCATAATAGTAGTTTAACCACTGTTAATTGTAATGTAGATAATTATTTTCCTTTCTAAACAGGATCGCAACAGCTAAATTCGAGATTGTATAAGCTCGACCTTCGGCGCGAGGCTAATCAAAAATCATCATTAACGCTTAATTCGAATCACGATCGAGCCTCGATGTAAAATCGTAATTAACGAAGATACTACGCTTTTGTTCCGATATATATATTGAATTGGATTTTTAATTAATTCGCGAAGAGTGCCAGATATATCGTGATGATTACACACGCCGAAGCACTGTTTTATAAGTTTTGCTCGTTAACATTTATCTACCGTTCGATCGTGGTTAATTAATCAGCGTATCCCATCGAACGCTTTTAATTTTCCCGTTTGCAACACCTGCCGCGATTCACTTTGCAGCTGATGTGGGTGTTAGATAGTCGAAAATCAAAGTTTCGAATTCTAATTAGCGGGTTATTAGAAAATATTTATTGCGCCATCCTTGGACGCGGTTCAACGCTGCGGGATTAATTCTGTCTTAACCCATTGCTGAGTATTTTGACGAGCAAGACTCGTGGTGAAGGTTTTTAACAAAGTCTAACAAATACGAATGTTACGCGTTTCATTTTAGATGAAATAAAATTTGATTCGTTTGTAATCAATATTTAAGCATTAACATAAATGTAGCCGTACAAAAAATATAAATTTTCTCTTCCCTTCTACGACATTTTTTCGAAAAGACGTTCTAATCACTGTAACTGTAAAAGAAAAGGTACGGTGAGGGGTTAATTAATTCAAAACGTACAACTCAACTTCTTCAATTGATCTTAATTAATTTCTCAGTTGAATATTGCTTAATCTTGACCTCGGGAAAACATTTCATTTTTCCGGACTCAAAATTTATGCCTTCTCCTATACATTATGATGTATTTGGTATGTAATCCAGTAGATTTGTACCCGGGGCGGTTGCAGATCGAAATCTCGATCCTGTAGGATCAATGGTTCAGGAGTTACGCTTGCTTAAAGTTCAGCAATCTCCAGTGTTTTTCACAGGCAAGGGCGCCGCCATATTGGTTTGTAGTAACGACCGCGAGCTGCTTCCCTTGCCGCCTTCCCCAACCTAATTACACTGTCCAACAGCCAAAAATCCTTTCGATTCTCACTATGCGATTCTTATAGAGTTTTTCGCGCTGATTCCGAATCTGGCCTTAATTTTTCTCCTAGACGCATAGTTTTTGAGAAATTTGGGTTTGAAAAAAAAAACATATTTTTCGACTTTGAACAAAGATTGTGATGTTATTATAAAAGATATTGTATTGTTCTTTACAGAAAAAGATTCTCTAGACTTTCCCGAATCCAGTGATGTGCAATAGTAATAGATTAAACATGTTTAAACATTCATTAAAGACGGAGAGGCACCACTTTTGCACCAATTTTTGACGATATTTTTGAATTTATCTCAAAAAATAAGGGTCCGGCAGAAAATCGAACTATACCACACGATAGTGCAGACTTTTATCTTAAGAAACCCCCCTTTGAAGTTTGAAACGTCGACGTTTTTGCCGAAACAGAAAGCAAAATATTTTCGCCCGACACGAGCTGCCGCCAGTGGCGCTCACCACTACAACGGGCGTTCGCCGCGGCGTATCCTGTGGAACGCCTATTCTAGTAGTAAGCGCCACTGGCGGCAGCTCGTGTCGGGCGAAGGGTTCTGCTGGACCCTTATTTTTTGAGATAAATTTAAAAGTATCGTCAAAAATTGGTGCAAAAGTGGTATCTCTCCGTCTTTAATGATCGTTTAAACATGTTTAAACAATCATAATGTATTACTATTGCACATTACTGGATTCGGGAAAGTCTAGAGAATCTTTTTCTGTAAAGAACAATACAATATCTTTTATAATAACATCACAATCTTTGTTCAAAGTCGAAAAATATGTTTTTTTTTCAAACCCAAATTTCTCAAAAACTATGCGCCTATGAGAAAAATTAAGGCCAGATTCGGAATCAGCGCGAAAAACTCTATAAGAATCGCATCGTGAGAATCGAATGGTAAAAAAAAAGTTTGAATTTGTTGGACAGTGTTACCAACCAACTACATACTACATAAGCGGCGCCCTTACCTTGTCAAAAACACTGAAAAATGCACAACTTTAAGCAAACTTAACTCCTGAACCATTGATCTTATAGAATCGAAACTTCGACTTGCAACCACCCCGGGAACAAATCTACTGGATTACATACCAAATACATCATAATTTATAGGAGAAAGCCACAAATTTTTAGACCGATAAAGTAAAGAGCAGCCTTGACCTCAATTTCCCGGCGAATTCGAAACCAAAGCAAGGGTACCTACGCATCGGTAAATATTTATCGCTAAATGAAAATATGTGACACGCGCACTCCTTGCTGCGAAGTACCTTAATGAGTAGGTATACTTACTTGCATGACAGTGCACACAGTCTTACGGGTGCACGGATCGCGAAGTGCACTCGACGGACTGCAACCTCGTCGGTCGAGTATGTCGCAACGTGGGCATAATTCGTGTAACAACGTTGTTTCGTTTGACAGGGGAACAGGTATCACGTTCAATTTCATCGGATACTAGTTCCATGAACCTAGTAGCCATCGACGCCATCTTGTAATTATGGTGATGGACGTTCTCCCATTGGAATCGAAAATTTAATGTACGGCATAATTTAATATATAATTTAATCTCTTGCCCTACGATTTATTTTACGGTTTCAGTGAATAAAACTTTCTTTATACTCTGTTAGTGATTTCCTAAAAAATCTATTGCATGCCTATATGTTCTCCAATGACTACACATTAACAAAACCAAAATAGAATTTCATCTCGGTTTAAAGGAAATTAATAACATATTATACATATACAGTGAGTGTAAAAAGTTTTAAATAAAAAATTTTTAAAAAATTCCTTTTTTATTCTCGCATGCAACCTCGTAGATTCTAATTTTTGGAAAATCTTTTTTGCATATCATTTCGTAAACCAATTGTTCTAATTGATTATAAAAAATCAGGTCGTTTGGTACAATTATAAAAAAAGTTATTCTATTTGAAAGGGCGTACGAATACTTTTTACACTCACTGTATACAGGGTGGTCCATGCAACTTGCATACCTATAATAACTTCCAAAGTATGCGTTGCACGAAAAAGTTTTGTATACAGAAGTTGCATGGTCTGAACGGGTACATTATGTAGTGTATTTATTTTACTTACAGGTGGACGCGTAAAGGACATATGAAGGTCAACTTCATTTTTTTAAATGGAATGAGGTGTTTTTTAATACATCGATCGATGCAGCTGGACATTCGTTATAAAAAAGTACTAACCTATGTATGTCGAAAAGTTGGTAGTTCAGAAGATATTTCAATTTAAATAACTCTGAAATGTCATTACTGTCGTACTAAGCATTGGTGTTTCAGAGTTATTTAAATTGAAATATCTTCTGAACTACCAACTTTTCGACATACATAGGTTAGTACTTTTTTATAAAGAATGTCCAGCTGCATCGATCGATGTACTAAAAAGCACCTCATTCCATTTAAAAAAATGAAGTTGACCTTCATATGTCCTTTACGTGTCCACCTGTAAAAAAAATAAATACACTACATAATGTACCCCATCAGACCATGCAACTTCTGTGTACAACATTTTTTCGTGGTACGCATACTTTGGAAGTTATTATAGGTGTGCAAGTTGCGTGGACCACCCTCTATATGTTAATTTCAACAATTGATTAAATCAGTCTCTGATTTTTCGATGATTTCTTTTTTTATTAAACGATTGACGATTAACTTCATCAATCGATTGAATCAATCGTCCATTTTTCAATGATCACCTTTTTTAATCGTACACCTTAATCAATCAGGCATGGTTTAAATTTTAATTTATTAATGCCCAACTCTGGTCTCAAGTAACTGGGCCCATTTCGATTGTTATCGAAGATTGTGGAGGAAAGGTTTGCATGCTGTTCTTTTTACAAAGCAGCATCGGTGCAGTCGTGAACATTGGCTCTTAGAGGCCTTACAAGAACTTGTGTCTCTGTTACATGAAAATTGGAAATCTTGCATAATCACGTATTACATTAAAAGGATTGAATTTACGATCTATAGCGATCAAACTCCACTGTGATTACTTCCCTCAACAAGTGCTAATGAGGTATGCTAAATTCAATTAATGTAACTCATCCACACCGTTTGCAATTCTGACTATGCTAACTAAATAAGAGAATCATGAAATCAAGAAATACACCAAGATTATTTTTACGGTCACCAAGAATCTTTCAATCGGCAAAACGAAGCCATTTGACATGTGTATCGATTCGATCTAAAGTTTAAGTGCTAATCCAATCTAAGTTGATTAAATCAGCCGACTGTTGAATGTCTGCTGCCCACAAATTGATTAATTTAAGCAATTACGTAATCCTCGTTAACAAATCATCGCCGTTCTTTTCATCAATATACAATAACGTTTATTCGCGTTTACCTTCGCGCCGCTCAATTATATCGAGCGTTTGACAATCACTCTTTATATTAATTCGAACAATACGAAACCGTATCAAATGCGTTTAAATTCCAGCAATTTTATCCCGTAAATCTTCATTCACTTATAACCTCCATGTAATAATAAATAAATATAAAATTGCTCATGAAAATTCATAGAAAAAATTCGTGTAAAATAATAGTGCCTTCGCGAAGAAAGGAAAAATGGCGGATAATATTGCCCGAGGGGGAAAAAACTTGTGCCTAATTTTGTCCATCTGGCGAGGCCATTGAATTTCGTCGCGTAAAAATCTGTTTCGCCACGGATTCCTCGGATCCGCGGTTTTACCGTAGTCGTTATCTCCATTTTCTCGCGAAACGGCATCACGCGGAATTAATCTCTCTCTCTCTCCTTCTCTTTTTCTCTGTTTCTTTACGTCCCCGGCTATTGTTCCGGGAAAAACGCAATTTCTGTGCTACGCGCACTTGACTCGGCTCGTTCGTGTTTCACGTGGCTCGCATAAATGACGTAAGGCGATTTAGAAAGAAGACTAAAGAGTGAACGAGTTTATTCTACACCGCCCCCCCCCCTTACCCCGGTCCGACCGAGGACGCTTATGGAAATTACGTTGTAATATTCGCTAACGTCATTCCGCGCTGGATGCTCATCGCAGAAATTGGTAATTCCATCAACCCGACACTCATTAGTCGAAAATAAGTGACCAAATTGCCATTTCCAACCAGTACCAATATTTTCAAAATTTCGTTTACTTCTGAATTAATTTTTCCGAGATGTCGGAAAAGATTAGTACTCAACGCCAATTAGTAGAAAATAAATCACGAAATTACCAATTCCAACCAGTAGCAATATCTTCGAAATTTTATGCCATTCACTGCATTTCTTTCAACGATCTGTTGATGTCCATTCATCTCTCGCTAATTGAATTTGTGCGAATAAAATAAAATACAAAATGTTTTAATACATTTCAAGTTTCTATACACTTTCGATTGGGGTTAAACCAATCTGTCCGGGACGTCAGAAAGCCCGAGCTCCGTAAGAAAATTATTTTTAAATGCATCCTCGAATACTCGAGTTGTAAAACGAGAAGCATAAAAGCGGATCCGTCAGACGCCATGGAAAAACGCGTGGTCGGCTTTATTTATTCCGTCGGCGGTCGCGTGTCGAACGCAGACGATCGTTACACGGCGTGTCTTAAAACGGAATTCTCTGGGTTTTTCTTTTCACGGTGATATCGTTTTCCCGCGGACACAATGGAAAAACGCCGCCGGCAGGTTTGGTCTCTCCCGAACGAAGCTTTCCAATGCAAAAACGATACCGTAAACGCTTTTCGTTTACGTCAACGCGGCCGACAACAGAACACCGGCGCCGACTTTTCTAAAACTAGTCAACTTCTCTCTATTCCACAGAGATTATTAACTCTTCCCGGTTACGCAACTCGCCGGCAAATGCGCGTCAAAAATTCTGTGACGTTGACCGCTTCAACGCGTGCGTCTCCCCACTCTTTCCCTGCAACCTTGACAGCGGACGCGTTTTCCACGTACTCGCAGCTAATTAATTACCACGATTCCCAGTCGATTGCGAATTCGGTGGCTGCTGGTTCACTGATCGATGCTTAAGTCGCCTGCACACCGAAGCAACGTCGAGCAACTTTTTTTAAATCGTACAATTTCTAAATAATTTAACCCTTTGTACTCGGTTGTCCCCTCTGAGGCACCACTAAAAATTGTTGTACCATTATTCAAAATATTGTTTACATTATTAAATATATCGATATCTAATCAATTACTGAACATTTAGGTATTGTACGAGGTATTATACCAATTTCATATCCATCAAATTTCAAAAATCATAGGGAATGAAACATTCTAGATCGGAAGGAATGTTTAATTTTCCAGTGAAAATAGCTCCGAGTGCAAAGGGTTAAATGAAGAAGGATGTGCCTCGGTGTGGACACAGCTTTATGTTCTGCTAAATGGAGGATTCGGTTGTAGATAATAAAATCAAATTTTGCCTTATTACCATCGAGAGCAAACATCCTTAATTTAACAAAATAACTTGGTGGCAGTCTTTCGAAATTGATTCCACCGATTGATTGTGTGAACACTCGCATGAAAATGTCATCAATATTTGCGAACGTGACTGTTGCCTTATCACTTGACAATCTGTAAATGTCAGAAATATGCAGTAAGCAACGCGGTCAAGTGATAACGATGACATTTGATCTTCCTTCTCTATTTGACTATTATATAATTACCAGTGCGGGGATACTCTCGACATTTCTCAAATTTAGGTGACGCGTGCCAGTAAAATACATCCGTTGAACATTAAGCGACGAATAGGAAGAGATCCAGCATGATAAGAATTGCCGTGAACTTGAATTTTTCATTTTCACAAATATGTATATTTACACTGAACCTACCGAGACTTAAAAGTAACTGGTACATGTTCCCTTATAAAAATGTCAAGATTGATTTTATATTAACTGTTACTAATATTAATTAATTGTTAATTAATATTATTAATCAATTGTCAATAATAATCAATTGTTAATAGTATATTAACACTAAAGAGACTTAAAAGTAACTGGTACATGTTCCCTTATAAAAATGACAAGATTGATTTTATTGAAACTTCGTGCAGCTCCTATTGTAATATGTGCTCCACTGAAGATGCCTATACAATAATTTCTTATGAAATTATTTTTATTGTATCAATAATCGTAAAATAAAAAATCTGGAACCGGCCATTTTTACCGGTGATGGCAGGTGTAGTGTTCAACAGCCCTTCCCCTTCTACGACGCCACGTTGCGTCTGCGTCGTGACGTCAGCATCGAGGGGAATACAGTTTACCCCTCTCTGATAACCAAACCAGTCTACGGCCAGGGCCCGCTCTGGGGGGGGGGGCAACCCGGACATTTGCCCAGGGCGCGAAAATTTAAGGGCGCCATTTTGGCTGTAACTGTGAGAAAAATATTGATGCGTTAAATAACCAATTAATAGAAAATTTGCTTTTATTAAAATTTAAATAAAATGATTTGATTTTTGTTCAAGATAAAAAATATGTTCATTATATTAACTCCTCAAATAATATAAAATATTTTAATTTTAACGAAAATTTCATAATATTTTAAAATTCATTATATTAACTCCTCAAATAATATAAAATATTTTAATTTTAATGAAAATTCCATAATATTTTAAAATTTATTATATTAACTCCTCAAATAATATAAAATATTTTAATTTTAATGAAAATTTCATAATATTTTAAAATTTATTATATTAACTCCTCAAATAATATAGAATATTTTAATTTTAATGAAAATTTCATAATATTTTAAAATTTATTATATTAACTCCTCAAATAATATAGAATATTTTAATTTTAACGAAAATTTCATAATATTTTAAAATTTATTATATTAACTCCTCAAATAATATAAAATATTTTAATAAAACAATATATGTATATATTCTTAAGGGGCGGCAATTTGTCTTTTTGTCCGGGGCGACGCGACGTAACCGCTAGAGCGGGTTCTGCTACGGTACGGGCACCGTGGTCTATGGCAGGCCTGGACAACGCTGGCTCGCGGAACAGATGTTGTAGGAGAAGGAGCAGGAGAAGGCTCCGAGCAGGAGAAGGAGAGAAGCAGCCACATCTGTTCCGCGAGCCAGCGTCGCCCAGGCCTGGTCTACGGTCTTATTGTTAATGGAGGACGTTGGAGTGTGCTCATGGTGCTGGAATGGGATAGTGGAAGGGGAAAAGGAGGATAGGCAATGGCATCCATTTGCATGCCATCTGACTGCACTGGTCGTCGCAAAGAGGGGATAACTGTACTCCCCTCAATTTCCCCTCTCTGCCAACACTGCTCCTAAAAATGTCACTGTTCCCCCATATTTTATCGTTCGACCTCCGCGAAGGAGGACCATCAGCATAGCACGAATATACCCTAAATCATCCAGCATCATGTCACCGTTTGATCACCCCGGACACATCGTCCTCTCCTGGAAGAACTACCCACGAAGTGGTACCTCCACACCGCCATAGCATATTTTCGTCGTCGTTCGGAATTACAACGAGCGACAGCGGCGTAAAAATAAAACCGTAGCACCGCGTTGATGTGGGCCGAGAGGACTACGTCGTCTATCCGAGAGATCGATAATACCCGTCGACCCTTTCTCTCTCGGTGTCTGTCTCCCATAACTGGTCCAGCGGTACACGTGGGCGTCAGGAAATACGCACCCTTCACCAAGACCAACGACCATCCCTGCGTGGGCGTAAGGTCGGTGAAACGATTGCGGTCAACCAGCCATTTTCAACGTGCTAACTCGGTACTATCGCTGGGGTCGGTCATTGAAAAGCCTCGCGAAAGGAGATACCGCGATGAAAGATTTTCTCGAACCACTTTGTCGAGGTTTAATTGTTCACAATTTGCTATCCTTTCTTAAAATATTGAATAGGTTGAAAATAATATAACTAACAAGCTCTACAGGGTGTTCAAAAATTCCTTCAACAGCCGGAAATGGGAGGTTCCTGAGATGATTTGAAGCAACATTTTTCCTTGCAAAAATGTTATCCGCGGCTTTGTTTAGGAGTTATTAACGAAAAACAATCAGAGTGCGACCTAGACGCGTGTTGGCACAGTCGTGTTTTTCGTTAATAACTCCTAAACAAAGTCGCGATAACATTTTTGCTGCCATCTGCGCTACCGAAGCATTAAGGTTATGTCATTATATTTCAATAGATGTTTTATATGTAGTATTCTTTAAGTTGACTTTTCTCAAATGCTGCATTTTTGAGTTGTGTCAATTTTCTTGCGGGACTGCGATATATGTATACCCAAAGAAAAATAAATTTGGTAAAACAATTCTTCAGTGAAGCATCTTTACAATTTTAGAATCCGTCATTTTGACGGGTCCTGCAAACCTAGTATTAAATTCTGCTAATGTTTTAACTGTTTCAATTTACACTCACTCGTTTTTGTTATAAATCCATGGAATCCGGTGTCTGCTTAATTATCAGTTTCCTTGCGGTTTGCTCAATCACTTTTTCGTCATTCATAACAATTTTTTCGTGAGCTCTTAATGAATTGTTTTCGACGGTTTATCTCGAGATAAACACGTGTTCAAACATTGTAGATTGCGATTCAAGCGAAATTGGTACCGACGCGAAAAAGTCAAGAAGATTCTTAATCAATATATTTATCATTATCGTTCGTACCGAAATAAACACCTCCCTAATAAACACCATGTTTTTAGCAAATTTGCCACTCGAACCAAGAATACTCTCCTAACCACTGCTTTGTTGTTAAAAAAAATGTCTCATCGGCGAAGGGTGGGTTCGAAGAGAGTTGAGCACCCATCAACAAGTATGATATTGGAAAATGACGTTGTCAGTCGCGGCGAGAGACTCGTGAAATTTCAGGACTCTCGTCCTCCCACGCTCAGATCGTGCACCCCTGTTCGCGGTCTTTTTAATTTACGAGTTCACTATGTTCCCTCCACGCAACACTATGTATAACCTTACCCTGTTCCATTCAGTGACGCCCACGCGATCTCCTCGCTCTGACGTCATCGTAAAAGCACTGGAGGAGCGTGACGAGATCTGGGCCACCGCCTCTCTCCTCTCTCTCTCCGGGAGCCGGTTAATCAAACTTTGATATTTCTGGTTGTAGTGAAAGGGTTACGTCACGAGTTACCTCGTACAATGTTACTTCCATATGTCGAAGCATTTTACAGTGTAAAAAGCTAATCGTTTAAAAATATCGAAATTTTCCATCAACTACTTCTTTAAACTTGAATGAAGCGAAAAATGGAAAAATTCTAGACCAGACCTCCAATCCTTGGCAATTGTAAAATCAATTTCATTGTACTCGATAAGATAATGCTATCGTTTGCCTATTGTCATTTTTTTTTATAGAATTGTACGTGTACGAGAAAAACAATCGTATCTCCGGATTATGTCATACATTTCCTAGGATTGTTTTCTAGCTAGGCATGCTCTTCATTCATCATAACATATTCCGAGAACGTCGAAGACAAACAACGCTTGCTGCTATTTTTTTACATTTCATTTTCTGCTCGTGAATATACAGGGTGTCTCAAAATTCGTGAACTTCCCGAAAGGGGTGGTACCTGAGACCATTTTAAGCAACATTTTCCTTTGCAAAAATGTTATCCGCGGCTTTGTTTAGGAGTTATTAACGAAAAACACGGACCAATCAAAGCGCGACCTAGACGCGAGTTGGCACAGTCGGCCCGGCGCGCCAACTATCTATTGGCCGACTGTGGCAACTCGCGTCTAGGTCGCGCTCTGATTGGTCCGTGTTTTTCGTCAATAACTCCTAAACAAAGCCGCGGATAACATTTTTGCAAAGGAAAATGTTGCTTGAAATGGTCTCAGGAACCACCTACTTTCGGGAATTTCACGAATTTTGGATACCCTGATACAGTAGCGGACAAAAGTTTAAGACCGCTCTAAAGAAGACGATAAATTTATTAATATTGTACTAATCTTTAATATTGTATAATACAATATTAATTTTTAATGTATAATACAATATTAAAAAAGTTATCGTCTTCTTTAGAGCCGGTCTTAAACTTTTGTCCGCTACTGTACATATGTGTGCAGCATATTTACTTACAAATTTAGTTGAAAGATTATTTATTGTACAATTTGTATTTATTGAACAATACAGTTACTCGAAAATGATTTTATCGAGCGTCACGAGTTCCGATATAATTTCCATCACGCCGCATGAAATTACGATAGTATTTGTGTTTGCACCACACGTCACGTATAATATTCAGCAATTTCCCCGTCTTTTATTAACGCGATACCGAAATCGTCGAGCGACATGAAAATACGACCTGTTACGTGATACTGCGCGACGTGATTGTACTTTATTTGTTTATAACGGCTGCAGAAAATGATTATTTCCCCAAAGATACATTTCACGGATTATCCACCGGACAACACAAATGAATCATGTTACAAGCACAATGCTAGTATTGTTCTCTGTAACTCAAACAGGTACCTACGAGTAGCATAGCGAGAATTTCGGGAATGCCGGAGCATAGTGAACGCTACGAGCGACTGCTCTGGCCCATTAATTTGTCGTATGTACCGTGCGACATCGTACTCGGATTTACAAGCCGATAAATTCGTCCACGCATGCACAGTTTCCTGTTTCTATTAGTGAGTTTGCGTTGCTCTTCCAGATATGGATGGAATCAAGTTCACGTATTGACGAATCCGAGTGAATTTCAATAATCGAGTTGCATGTACCGTAATCGTTTCCTACGAGTTGCTTTTGAACTCCCGAATGGGTACAGATTTTCGAAAATGTGCTGATAAACACGGCAATGCCACGGTTCGGTTCAACTCTCTTCTTTATGTTCAATAATTTTTTATAATATTGTCGTCATCATGTTCGTGACGTTCTCCTGATTAAAACGAGCCCAAACACGACACAATTTGGTTCAACTTCATCTTTTATGTTCAATTATATTTTTAATTGTTGTTGGCGTCATGTTCGTGATTTTCTTCTGGTTGAAACGAGCCCAAACACGACACAATTTGGCTCAACTTTATCTGTTATGTTCAATTATTTTTAGAATTGTTGTTGGCGTCATGTTCGTGATTTTCTTCTGGTTGAAACGAGCCCAAACATGACACAATTTGGTTCGACCTTATTTTGTATATTAAACAATTTTTTTATAGAATTGTTGTCATCATGTTCGTGACGTTCTCCTGGTTAAAACGAGCCCGAACACGACACAATTTGGTTCGACTGTATTTTTTATGTTCAACAATTTTTTATAGAATTGTTGTCATCATGTTCGTGACGTTCTCCTGGTTAAAACGAGCCCGAACACGACACAATTTGATTCGGCTTTATTTTGTATGTTCAACAATTTTTTATAGAATTGTTGTCATCATGTTCGTGACGTTCTCCTGATTAAAACGAGCCCGAACACGACACAATTTGGTTCAACTTTATCTTTTATGTTCAATTTTTTTTTAATTGTTGTTGGCGTCATGTTCGTGATTTTCTTCTGGTTAAAACGAGCCCAAACACGATACAATTTGATTCGACTTTATTTTGTATGTTTAATTATTTTTTATCGAATCGCCGCCATCATGTTCGTGACGTTCTCCTGATTAAAACGAGCTCGAACACGACACAATTTGATTCGGCTTTATTTTGTATGTTGAACAATTTTTTATAGAATTGTTGTCATCATGTTCGTGACGTTCTCCTGGTTAAAACGAGATCGAACACGACACAATTTGGTTCGGCTTTATTTTGTATGTTCAAATATTTTTTTATAGAATTGTTGTCATCATGTTCGTGACGTTCTCCTGGTTAAAACGAGCCCGAACACGACACAATTCGGCTCAACTTTATCTTTTATGTTCAATTATTTTTTTAATTGTTGTTGGCGTCATGTTCGTGATTTTCTTCTGGTTGAAACGAGTCCAAACACGACACAATTTGCTTCACATTTACTTTCGATCAATCCAAAATACCTCCAGACCTTCTATCTTCTATGATACCGGAATTGCAAAACCACAGGCTGGCAAAAGTGTAGATATTCTATTGGCAACTAAATTCGCGACCCTTTGTTTCGTAATTCTTTTATTGTATCATTACAACGTCATTCAATGACCATTCCTTTTGAACTGTATATCATTGGAATACTCGAAAGTACTCGTGCTGAAAAAAAATATATAAATGACTTTGTTTGAGGAAATGTGGAGGTCGCGAACTTAGTTGCCAACCGAATACTATAAAAATTGATATTTCGAAAAAGAACGGTAACGGAAACCTAGCTAATTAGCTGTGAAGTTCAAGTGTCCGACAAAATTTGATCAGCGACCTCGCGAGTCGCTCGAGGCCATCGCTACTCCTAGAGCAGCGTAGACTTCGCTATTGCTGGTGCTGATGGTGCTGTTACCGCTACCACCTCCGCCGCCAGCGTCGCTACCACCACCACCGTGATCGCTACCGCCGCCGCCGCTGGTTCGCATGATTCGCCTTTCACTCGGCTGGCCTTAGTTCGCTGGTGCCTCTCATCAGCTGCGGATCTCTCGATCGTGGCGCGAGATCCCTGGCATAATACATCTACGCACATCCTCGGTTCAGAATCGCGTTTAAACCCTAAAGTGAACAGTTTCCCCTAAACAGACCCTGAAGAGAATCTCTCAGTGGGTCGGAGTCGATCAACAAAAATCAAAAAATACTCTAGTGTTGAACATCATCGTCTGTAATCGTTCCGACACCGCTTGCAAAGAGGATCGATAGAGAAAGACAAACCGAGTCCACTCGACGAGCTCGTCGAGCACTTCTTCATGGTAAGCCTCAGGGCCAAGGATATCCTTCGTGGTTCCGATCGATTTTAGCGTAGTGGTGTCGCGTGGGAGCCACAGGTGGTGTTCTGGTTCGCTCCTCTTCGGATTGTCCTCTTCATCGTCCTCTTGATCGTGAGGAAACGAACGGTATGCATGCGTGTGGCTGCGAGTGTGTGCTCGAGTGAAAGTTCTTCTTCGTCCTTGCTGGTCAGCACTCAGGTGGTCGCAGGTGCATCAACGCTTCGTTCGTGTTCGGTTCGATCGGATGTCGATCGACGCAGGATGTTGATCAACGTCGATCCTAGTCGGTGATAGCAGTTGTTCGTCGCTGTGCAGAAACTTCGCGAAGTGCGGTGCGTTCCGCGTGTGACGCAACCAGCTGCAATCGAGCGCGCGGCTGTTGCTGGCGAAGTTACAGGTGTTATCGGGCTGAAGTGCGCGTGATAACGGATCCAAACCTCTGGAAAATCAATGGGAATCGGTCGACGCACACGTATACGCGTATACATGTATGTACAGCTGGTGTTGGTGCGCTCGGTCGGAATTTCGAGCCGCCTCGTGCAACGACCGACGCGGCGGTTCGATTGATTGTAACTAGCAGACCTCATTCATAGTCAAGCGGGATATCTCATCTAATTTTTCGTGAAACGTTCGGTTTCGAATCGTTCGCCATTTTGAAGCTTCTCGTGAATTTTGATCGAACGTTTGCGCGTCGCGGGGCAACGATGGACACTTAAACGTCACAATATACGGTGTCCCTTTTCTCCGGAACTGTAAGTCGTGGCTTCGAAATTCTTTTTCTGTTTGACTCCTCGTGTTCCAGTGCATACTTCAGCGAAGGGGTTCTCGAAAATTGATAAAATTGTATTTTTTGACAGACTTTCAAAGTTTTTGTCAATCGTTTGCAATTTTCAAGTATTTTTTAGATTATATTTTCGACAGATTCTGTAGGTTTGGTCCGAGGGAAATTGTTTAAAACCATCGTATTTATAGGATACGAGAATAGTCGGTTTGATATTCATTTATTTTGATATCTATTTTACACAGCCGTAGGCAGTGACTGTCACATTGTTGGCAATTACAGTGCAACAGCTGGTGCAATTTTCGCGACGGTCTGTCCCACAAACTCTGCCCCACACGTTTCCCCTAAAGCGATAATACCTGTTCACGATATTCAAATTGAAATAATTGAATTGCGCGATGTCGCAGAAAGTTCCGGAACAAAAGGGAGAAGTACCGTTTCGAATTGCAAAGTGGCAAAAACTGTTTGAATATTAATGGGGAGTTACTCTACGTTCGGCGAGGTCAAGAGGAAATAGTACACGATCTAAGAAAAATTACGGGCCCGAGGGTTTTTCTTAAATCGTAAGTGGAGCATAATATTACGGCATCCACTTTGAAAATCCCGGTACATGACGGCCTCTCCTTGTAAGTCGCCGCTATCGATAACTGTAATGACGTTTGTCAGCTCGTAATCGAGCGGGCCACGCTATCGACTTATGCAGCGGCGATAATTGAGCATTATCGCGTCCGTCTCAACACACGTGCAGCTGTACATATGTATGCGTGTTCGAATTATACAGTTCAGAACCGGATTTGGAACGGTCCGAAAATAACCAGAAGGGATTCTCGCGTCACCGGTTCACGTTCACCTAGTAATCAGACTGTTCATAAGTCGATAAACAATCGGAAAATCTTCCGTGAAAGTCATTTAATTCTCACACTTCCATTCGAACGGGTGACGTTCTGTTTTCAATGCGGATGTCGGGTTAATCTCGACAACTTCTCTCGCGAAGGTTAAAGCAACTTCATTTCCTTGAAAGTTCGAACGATTCCATGGGAATCCATGGAATAGCAAGCGAGAACTTGGAATAGGTCTAGAGACGTGAATGTGCACACTACCCGGACGTAACCTCGTGGCATTTCGAAATGTGCACGCGTACATTTCACACACACACACACACAAGCTTGAAGAGCACTATACTCTGCACAACTCATTCAACAGTTTTTCTCGTACTACTATTTTCACTTGAAAATATTGTACATTGTAAAACACAGAAACGTAATAAAATATTAGAACGCGGCTTTATTAAAATTCATTAGAAATTGTTAAAATAAAAGAGAGAAATGAATGCATAAGAAATGCTTTGAACGTATCGCTGTGTTAATATGTTCAGCGATACTGTTTCAGCTGGGTGTACATATGTGGATAGAAAGCGGAGGACTTAGGTGAAGGTTTATCTGCGCTGTAGCGTAAACATCTTGAGTGTCAATAGTCTAAACAATTTCTAAGAAGAAGCGAGGGTATAGTGTTACGTCGCGGTTCTCGAGTTTCATTGCCACTTATATTAACAATTTGCAAACAAATATACACTGCTGAACGTCTTACAAACTTTCGTCATCAGAACGAGACTGACAGAGTGAAAACTTGGAGGCGAAGCTCCGGTGACCTTGACCTTTACACTGTCGAGGACACTCTCCTCAGTAACCTCGTTGTCCCTCAAGTACTCGCTAGTTACTAAAACCAGGATAATTTTAATTTCTGATCTGACAATTTCTTAATTTTTCAGTGAGCCACCCCTAAATAAGTAAGGGTCGTATAACCTGTAGTTTCCATCGCTTATTATTCCCTAAATAGTTACTAGTGATTACAGGGCCGGCCTTCTCTACAAAGGGGCCTAGGTGCAAGAAACCATTTGGGGCCCTAAATCTTTTGTAAAGTAAAAAAAATTACATACACGAACATATATTACTAATGATTTTGTTTTTGCTAATACATTAATTACTTCAGAAAAATTCGATTATTTTAGTTCTCGATCATGTGGCCCAGATAGCCGGCCCTGAGTGATTAGAAAAGAATTAAATTTATAATCTGGTAATTTTTCAATTCTCGAGTGAGCCACCCCTAAATAAGTAAAGGTCGTGACCTGTAGTTTCCATCGCTAGTTATCCCCTAAGCACTTCTCGTGAGCTAGAAAAGTCCAATTTTTAAATTTTCCAACAAGCCACCCCTAAATAAATAAAGCTCACCGACTCTCCCTCGTTACCCGGCCGCTCGACGTTCCCTCCACCGAGTGCAACGCACCTAGCACCCGATCCGTCCCGCCCGGGGTGTAATAGCACGGTTAATAACATCTCCTGTTTCGCTTGGTTCGCAGTGTGGCTCCCTGGAGATCGGCGAGGAACGCCAGCGTCGGGTCGCAATGATGGAGTCCCTCTGCCAGGTGAACGGCACGAAGACGAATGGCGGCAACGAGACCAACAGCATCAACAGTTCCAGCAACAACTCCGACTGTGCAGATCCTCAGCAGAGGTTGGCAGTGCTCAGTTTCGAGCAGGTTCGTCGTTTGAACGACGTGATGAACGAAGTAGTTTGTATCCATGGGAGAGGTAATTTCCCAACGTTGGAGGTCCGTTTGAGGGACTTGGTGACGGTGGTTCGAAGTAAATTGGAGACGGATCCTAGCAACGGTGGCGCCGGGATGAGGGTGCGGGATATCCGGTTGAACGGTGGAGCAGCGTCGCATGTTCTAGCAACGGAATCGCAACCCTACAACGACCTGGACCTGATCTTCGCGGTGGAGTTATCTAGCGGCAGGAACTACGACAAGGTGAAGACAGCAGTGTTGGGTTCATTGTTCGACTTGCTACCGGAAGGTGTCAGTCGCAAACGTATCACCACGTGCAGCCTGAAGGAGGCTTACGTGAGCAAGATGGTGAAGGTGAACAACGACGGCGACCGGTGGTCCCTAATCTCCCTCGGCAACTCCCGGGGTCACAGGAACGTCGAGTTGAAATTCGTCGACTCGATGAGGCGGCAGTTCGAGTTCTCCGTCGACTCGTTCCAGATCGTCCTCGACTCTCTTCTGCTCTTCTACGAGTGCAGCAAGCTCCCTATCGGCGAGAACTTCTACCCAACAGTAGTCGGCGAGTCTGTCTACGGGGACTTCCAGGAAGCGTTGTACCACCTGCACAAGAAGCTAATCTCGACCAGGCACCCCGAGGAGATCCGCGGAGGCGGTTTGCTCAAGTACTGCAACCTGTTGGTGAAGATGTACAAACCCTACCAGCCGGACTACATCAAGACCCTGGAGCGTTACATGTGCTCGAGATTCTTCATCGATTTCCCAGATATCAGCCAGCAACGCGCCAAGCTGGAGAACTACCTGTGGAACCATTTCGTGGGCCCCGAGGAGGAGGCTCTGAAATACCAGTACCTGATGTTGCTGTACAACGTCGTGGAGGAGTCGACGGTCTGCCTGATGGGCCACGAGAGACGGCAGACATTGTCATTGATCGAAAGCCTCGCCTATCAGGTGCTGTGCCAGGAGCAACAGCAACGGCTCACGAATCATCAACAACCTCCACCGGGCCCACAAGCTACCTACGTTTATGCGAACGGTTTCTACTACGCTCCAGTGATACCAACCGCGTGCTACACGTGCACCTGCAACTCGTGGATGGCGTGCTCGTCGTGATGCGACACTCGAGCCAACAACGCCGCCATCACCGCCACCGCTACCACCGCAGTCACCCTCGACGCAGTCAGGGAGGAGGAAGAGGACAACGAGGATACTAATCGCCGCAGACTTCGCCAAGCTGATCGATCTGGTCCCAGTTGTTCTCTTCGGGATCTCGAGGATAACAGGATCTTCCACGATGACCAGCTCCTCAGTTGACGCACGGATCGAGCAACCCGGATCTAGGATGCTGATCCAGGGACATCGGGATCGAAATACGTTCGACGCGATCGTCGGTGACTGACCAGTTTTCGACAAAGACTGAGAGTCGGGGGGGACGATTATAGCATTTTTTTCCGATGTGCTTTTCTAGCTTGTTGGCTATGCTCCCCCGCCCCCCGCGGTGGACACTTAGCTTGTCGGACGGTGGTGAGGACGGGGGGAGAGGAGGGGACACACCGGGGGCAGGATCCTTTGTATTTCTCCACGATGGTACTCCTCTTGCCGCGCTGCTATTTACTAAATGGTCGATGCAGATCAATCCGAGAGACTACAAGACTCCGTGCAGAGAACCAGACACACGAAGTATAGCGTTGTGTTGTGCCTAATTTGAATGGGAGAGACAGCAATCTTAAACACATACGTTCACGTAACACGCATACAGATACAGATATACATATAGACACATACACAAGTTTAATGATTTAAATGGGGGGGGTTCAGGTGAGGTTTTCATGAGGATGATGATCAGCAGGTGATCTTGAACAAAAGTTGACGCTCGTGAACGAGGATTCTGTGGTTTCATGAGACTGTGCTCTCTTTCGTTCGTGTGCTATGTTTAATTATGTGCGACGAGCGATATCGGAAGAGGATCGCGCGAGCAGTATCGAGGGAGACCGCAGGAGCGACTCAAAACGAGCTTGGGCCATGCGACTTGCGAATCACGACTGAAACGAATTTCTTCTCTTTCTCTCTCCCTCTCTCACTCTCTCTATGTACGTCTACGATCGGTCTGGGAAGTCGATAGAACACAAAGTGGGCGACTTTGAGGAAAGAGGAACGGTTTGAGCTGTTTTTGTGATATTAGGGTCGAGGGAAAGTCATTTCGTTCCTCGTGTAGGGATTTTTATGGTTTTATGGGTTATATAAATTTTTTAGAAATGCTGGAGTATCGAATTCAACAGAATTTCGCACGGTTATTAGTTATTCTCGATCTACTAACGCTGTTGCCGATGAGAAAATCGGATTTTATTTTTGGTACCACTTTCTTTGAACATTCCAAAGTTGCTATAAATGGTAAAAAGTTGGCTTTCATTTTCCCTTGGGAAAACGGAATGACTTTCCGAATGACCCGATATATTCTACACGTGGTTGAGATTTTATTGAAATTTGGTTACCCCGTTGATACAGTTTTATTGTTCAATTATTTAACACTGAACGTCTTAATGTCAAATGATTTTACGGTCATTGAAAAGCCTGGCAGCAACCCTTCGAGGACGCACGTCGTCAGTTCGATCGAAAATAATTCATTGCGAGCTCTATAGATGATCTTATTCAACAATATTCTTAAATCTTCGTCCGCAAAGGGTCAGGCTTCTGGTGGGTAGAATGTTAAACAATTTTTTCAGAAATACTCCGATAAAAGCAGTACAGACAAAGAAAAAAAAGGATGAGCTGGACTGTCTTCAAGTACACGAGTGAATCGATTTATCCAGCGCAGCGTTTCAAAAAGCCTCGAAAATTATCCCCACTTTAAACTACGTGCGAAGACTTTTCCGACCGACCGTAAAACTGTATGTACACGCCTGTCGTACACATTTACACATCGAGCCGCACGCGTCACGAGGCGTCACAGCGTGTTCCGGTCGCCCCTCTCTCTTTTTCAAAAAGTCGTAAAAACAGAGAAAAAAAGCCGTGAAAAAAAAGCGTGACGAGGTACGGACACGATAAGAAGAAAAAGCGAAAATGAAACCGCGTGTTACAATCGAGAGGACACGTGTTCCTTTGAATTCCTGCGAAAATGAGAGGGGAGGGGTGGGGGGGAAGTAGTGGTAACGATTACACGATACAAACAGAAAACGAAAAACGATTAACGGGCGTGGCGTTTGCAAACAAAAATATTATAATTCTATATATATATATATATAAATATAAATATATATATTTAAATATATATACATATATAAATACATGTATAAATCTATGTATAAATATTAATGTGTGGCTGTGAACACATTTCATTTAGATACTATGTAACGTGATAAAGAAAATTTCGGAGGAAAATCGAGAATGAGCGATCGGCGCGACGATCGGGACGATTTGGCGTGTCTCTTCGGTCGCTACCGTATCATTGACATAAAAAAAAGAAGAAAAGAAAAGAAACAAGAAAAAAGAAAAAACGCGTGCAAGGTACAATCTTGAAAAATCGAGACAAGAGTGTAGCGTTCGATTTTCGCGAGGAAGAAGAGAAACCTTGAGCCCGCGAACTTCGAAGGAATCTTTCGGAGCGACACGCATAATCTCGCGGACATGTGTGCGCGCGCGCGCTATTAGCCACGCGATCGAGCGATCCTTGCGGCGACCCTAACTCTCGCGTCTCGGCGGCAACCGCTTGCATAACTTTCTTTATTAGATACCGTAATTATTTAATACCGCGAGCGAGAGCGTTGGTGCCGCTCGAAACTATGGTTGTGTGTGTTCGTGCACGTTGGATTCGGATGCGCGGGAATGCGAGAGTGCTACGGGGATCATGTGTCTGCGCGTCTATACGTGCTCTATACACGCACAGAAATAACAAACACGCTGCGATCTCTGCGGTTTCTTCGACGAGTGTGCGTGCGAAACGAATGAGAGTGAGAGTGAGAGAGTATGTTTGTATGTGCGCGTAGATGTGCACGGAATATACGCTACGTCGATGTGTGCGTGTATGTGTGTTGAGTATCGACTGGTGACCCCGTTAGTTAGCTCAGAGCTCAGTCACTTTGCTCGCTCGCTCGCTCGCTCGCTCGCTCATCGGTTAGTCTAGCAGGCCTCGTTCGACCAGCTCGCTCAATCGCTCACTCTTCCTTTCAGTTTGCAGGCGAAAGTAAAGGCCTAATAAAAACGCCTGCAAACTGGTTTTTCTGGTATATCGCGTGTTAATGCTAAGGAGAGCCAGGCCGACTGCTGTGTGTGCACCTCTATCCGGCTCCGCTCTACGCCGATCTACTACCACCGAGTCTAGACTTAAACCACTACTTCAGTCCTCGTCGTTAGAGTCGTCTTTTTCGACCGTTCGTTCGTTCGTTGCCAGCCGAACTCTGCTGACCCGCGTACAAAAACCGAACACACTCGCATCCGTAGATCCTATGATCTTTCGAACACGGAAGGTCTCAATGGACAGGACTCCCTATCAGCGCTGACATTGGACCTCATCCTAACCCTCGGGTTCCGATCACCTGGACTCTAAACGGAAAACACTCTATCCTAGGTCTCATTCACTCAGACAGGTCTTAGATTCCTATATCCTCACAGAAGATACTCGTACAGACTCCCTATTAGCGCTGCTCCGCATCCCTCTGGATCCACTCTGCTCACCTGCACTCTTAACCAGAAGACTCTATCACCTTCCCCAGGTTTCATTGTCTCATACAGATCAATCCTCGCCTGGGAGATGCTTCTATTAATTCTAAACTTAGTCTCTCTATAATCATGTTGATATTGCTAGGAATCCTAATCGCCAGACTCAACACCTTGGCTTAGGTGGACCTTCCAGAGTCCAAATGATCTTCTAGGCTCTGGATGTCCTGGTTGATCGAACGTCATGCGAGTTTGGGTCTAACGGTGACTCGAGTCGTTCTCCGACTTCAGTTAAGCTTGCGAGGGTCGCCGGTACTTTCAAGTTTCAAGGGAATTATTTTTGTCCGGCAGCCCGGATACTTTGTTGGAACTTTGTCCGACTTCTTTTCTTTGATGTGACATTGGAAGACCCGAGGATCGTCGATTTTCTTTGTTCACCAAGCTCAGACTTCAACTTTCGTAGCCTAAATTAAGCATCGAAGATTAGGTGAATCCGAAATCGGAAGACAATCGAGTCCGTCTCCTCGCATCGATCACGATCTATCTGTTTCGATCTCGATCACACTGATATCGTTTAATGTTCGGGTGATATGATTGCGATTACACGCATATAGATACATATTTCTGTTGTATAAACGAACCACGCGTTCCAAACATTTTCGTAAATTTTAATAGAACACATAAACTGTAATGCACGTGCGCGTTTTTAAACATTTCTTTTATGGAACGTCGATCAATGATTATTTATGTTGGAGCCACGGTTTCTCATTCCAAAATATTTTTATATTCAAGTAAATGAATAAACTCGAGCGTTTTAGTTGGCGTACCGTGTGCCGCGGAAATAGATAACAATTGATTATCGTTGAAGGACCGATTCTCATTATCGTTTCAATTTTTATTTTCACATCATGCCTGCTTTGTGTATTATTTAGAACATTTTTAGATCAACGCGAACAGTCACGTGTTCGACAGTTGAATATTTTATAGAATAATTTATTGGCCGATCAGCGATGCTGGAAATGCGATCGATCGATTCACTCCGCGATCAATCACGAGAACGGGATCCATGAAACGATCGAGGGATCAGTGGTCTGCTTATCGTGACGAATTTCTCGCGACAGTCGATTTCGTTCATTCATTTTAGAACTCTGCTCAAAAGAAAACTGCGGGTACAACTTTGTTCGTAAACAAAATCAACGAAGAAACTTACGAAAAGAACAAAAAAAATTCTCTAGCTTTAATCACGATTTCCTATTTGTGCGTGTCCCGCGAGTTTCGTGGCTATTCTTCGAAGGCAGCGCTCGGGTTTACTTGCTCGCGACGGCCGAGTTTCGAAGGCTACGCCTCCTCGACCCGGCCGCGCTCATACTCGCTATTCGTGGCGCCTAAGAGAACTAGGGCCGCCACGGAGGGCGAGACGCGCGGCCGGTTCGAGGGGGCGTAGCCTTCGAAACTCGGCCGTCGCGAGTAAGTAAATCCGAGCGCTGTTCTAAGGGAACGTCGTCGAATCATTTTTGTATAATTAAAATGAAATAAAACAAGAAAAAAAGAACCAATTATTGTAAGGAAAAACGTTCCGGGAAGGCGTCAGTGTATGTATCTACAATGTCGAGCGGGCATGCATCGCATGATTGATCAAGGTCGATAATCATCATCTCTCTCCAGAAAATGTCATCTCATCTGATTCGATCGATGATCCAACTGGGGATCGATCATTTGTACCAAAGACGCACAGTTGTTCGATGCTCAGGCTTTCCTCATGTAAATAATCACTAGTTTCCCCCAGCTCTTAACAATGTTGTTAACAATTATTACAATTCGTTAACCAGCTCTGTCTCAACTTGAATTATTTCTCGCCCGTTGTCCTGAATTATACTTGGGAACAGTATTCCGATTAAAGTCATCATTTTTGGTCATCAGCAGAAGCTATTTTTTAAACAATAATTAGCTGTAACACGTATGTACAAAATAACGAAAAACTGTGCGAACGGCGATTCAAGAAATACACGTTCTAAATGAGCGATCGCACGTGCACGTCGTCGATAATAAATAATAATTTGTGTTGTTGCGTTAGACTATCTATTATAGAAATATTTTAATATAGTCGAATGATCTTTGTTCTCGCTTGTATTCGAGATAATCTGTTTATTATTTTATGTCTTTATTTTATATTATACTATACTATTACCGTTGATAGACTTTTTAACACGACTGTATTGCAAAAAAGCTCGATCGTTTTAAATAATAATCATTCCCGAACGGAATTAGACTATACTTCGCTAGAACGAAATCACTGTCGCGTCCGAACACGAGAGAATCGTTAGTAAATTCAGAATCATTCAAAATGGCCAAATCTGGTGTCTTTGTCCTGATTCGAAGCTTGTTCTCACCGATGTTGGAATTAGGATAATTCTTCTGCATCCCAGTACACAGTTCCGAGGGGTGGAGTGTGATCGATCGGCTGCAATGACTTCACTCACTCCTGCCGGAAGTTGAACGGCAGGGATCATTCGATTAGGGTCCGAACGGTCGAAACTGTCACGAAGCATGATTAAAAGAGAGTTAGAGGACGATTTCTTGCGACGAAGAAGGATAGGAAAACCGGGCTGCGTCCTGGCGCCTGTAAATAAATTAATTGTTAATGACGTCGCGTCGTTCATTCATTATAATTAGGAACTTTTATCGCGACGCGAGAATAGAAAAGAAACGAAAAAGCGAAGAAGATGGTGAACGATGGTGATGATGGTTAGAATGATGATGATGATGATTAGAATGATGATGATGATAATGATGATGATGATACGAATGATGATTAGAATGATGACTTGATGTGATGATGTTGATGATGATGATGATGATGATGATGATGATGATGATGATGTTGGTGATGATAGGTCGGTGGACAGCGAAAACTATCGGACACAAGAATGCGTTATTGATATTCAGCGGATCCGTTCTGTTCCCTTTCTGTTTTTTTTCCTTTTAATTACTATCATTATTATTATTAATTATCGCGTGATCGATCCGCAAACGTTCGAGCTGGAACGTGAATAATAACCAACATGCTCGCCACACCGATTTTTTGTACGATGATGATGCCGCGCGACACTGTACTCGCCCCGATGATTATAATGATTTTTATATTTGAAAGAGAAGAGGAAATAAAATGCATTTACCAGACACAACAGTACGGTTATTATTCGAAGGATTGTTTACTTATTCGTTGAAGATTCTGGATCCCTGCTTTCGATCACACTTTCAAAGTAAGTTGGACTGTACAAATATGCTGTGCAAACTTGAAAATCTTTCAACCGAACAATTACCTGTAGAGAAATGTGTATTCAACTAGAATTTAGACTGTGAGAAGATTACGTTAACTTTTAATTACTCGCATATAGTGCTCGCAGCGTTTTCATAGTGAACAATTCTGTAGAAAGCGGAGTGCGAGTAACTGAGAGTTAATTGCAAATTTAGATTGTGAGAAAAACGTTTATTCTCAATGTTGAACACGGTATGATTTATACTACATATATGCTATCCAACACACGGACACTACAGTATAATTTTTTCCAAGAGGAGGGTAGCTGATTTTTTCGCTCTTTTGATAAAGTATAGGGGGATGATGTTGCCGGATCGATGCTCGTAATCACAAAGCAACAACGAAGAATGTAGTTAATGAAGTATGAATGAACAAGGGTGGAGGGTTGGAAATGATAGTGGGGGACCAGTGATTTTATCACGCACACCCTCCTCCCGGTTTTTCTGACTGACTGAGCACGTTTCGTAGGCCTGTATCACTTAAACTCACTGTATCCAAAGTAAGTATTGTTGTCGTGAGATCAGGAATTTCCATGTACAGGGTGTCTCAGCTGAAGGAGGCCACCTAAATATCTCCTTTATTTGTAATGGCACAAAAATATTTATGGCATAATTTAAATGGTATCGAAGTAGATTTCTTTTTTCCGGCTATTCCTTCATAGTCTTTTCAAGGCCATCGTTATTTTTTTACCGGGAAAACTAATTTCTTTTTTATTCCAACTTATAGCGGCTGAAAAAATATATTTGAATATGCTTAAGTCATTAACAAGATGGAATAAAAGAGAAATAAGTTTTTCCGATAAAAAATAACGATGACCTTGAAAAAAACTGAAAAAATAACCGGACAAAAAGAAATTGTTCCTCTATGATATTCCTCCTTCGATACCATTTAAATTATGCCGTAAATATTTCTTTTGTGCCATTAAAAATAAAAGAGATATTTAGGTGGCCTCCTTCAGCTGAAACACCCTGTATATTGTTTCATTATTTTTCTCGAACGCTATAAATTCCGTTTAATTTCCGGAGAACAATTCCACCACTGTATCGCCGTCCTGTTTCCTCCACACGAGCATAACAACAATTCCTGGAACATAATCGCAACTTTTCGTCCAGAATTCGTCCGAAAATCGAAATACTAATCAAGATAAAGATCATCGTCTCATGGCACAGATCTCTCCGCGTAAATCCTTTGAATTGCAAGAGAGAGAGGAGTCATATAAAAATTGATTTTTCTCCTCTTAATAATTCTCATAGGTATAATTCACCTGTTATCAAAATAAAGGGAACGACCGAAACACTCGACTGATTCTGGCGTAAATATCACATTGTAGATATACCGGTTAGGCTGTACAAACACATTCTCTTCTGATTAGGGTAAGATGTACTATAACGAGGATTGGTCTAGAAAATTAGCGATAGGTCCATAGGAAATTCGACTAGACTAGAATTAGCATCGACACGTATGAAATATTGTTTCTCAATGTTTTATCAACAGACTGCGGACCTTGTGCATTCAACCAAAATTAATTAAAAACAGTAAGAATATGTTAACATGGTACAGGATTATTTTGCAAGAGCGCAGACAATTTTTAATTCGCATTGAAAGTTCGCGGTCTAATTATATCACATGGGAACAACAAGGTAAAGGGTTAGAATATTGCTTTTCGCGAACTTCATTGTTGATCATGAATAAGTAAAAGCTGTTCTGCAATTTTTAAATAATTAATGAACCTCCAATGCGAATCATATAGTGTTTTATATACGAAATAAGTAAAAAGAAACGATATTTCATATATGCAAATAGCCTGCGGATTTTTGTGCAGAATACAAATTGTTCGGGTCAGTTGCAACGAACCGACGATTGATAAATATGAATTTTCTCTTCGGAAAAGTCGAAAGTAATGTGAACGATATCTTGTTAATGTTTGATCGACTTGACCTGTTCATTTTGTAAATACATAAAAACCGCAGTCTACCAATAAATAATTGAATTATTCGGTGCGGAATTTTCTTGCCAACAAAAATCCTTGAAATTGTTAACCACAATACTCTCGGTTATGCGAATACCAGTTAAGGGCTAGCTAACCTGTATTTGTTCTACTTCCAGGTTAAATAATCTTTAGTCGTCTGTTTTTCTCTCGTAGTTTACGGAAATATAGGAAACTCTAGGATTAATTAAAATTTTCTATGTGATTTTAGTAATTGTTAAACTGATTACAGATTATGTGTAGTGCTATAGAACCGGAAGTCCTCGGGCATCTTCGACGAACAGAGAGAGAGACTGGTCTCGGAAACGATTTACACGATGAATCTGTTCTTTCCTGAGATTCTGAACAGAGCAAAGATTATTTGTTGATAATAATGATAGAGACTTTGCATACGCGAAGGTACGCGAGGAGGAAACATAGAGAATTATTATGAAAACAACAACGATGCACGCACACGAGATGTACGGGAATCATGGATTAGATGATGAATCGGTTCTAATCGATTGATAATGATGCTAACGATTACGATATTGATAAAGTTTAACATTACCTGTTTATACGTTAAAGAGGATAATCGAAAAAGGGGAGAGAAATTGTACTGTAAATTTCAATGAAGTGTGTGTGTGTGTGTGTGTGTGTGTGTGTGTATGTGTATTTGAAAGAGAGTGAGAGAAAAAGAGAGAGTGAGAGAGAGTCGTATATTTTGAACGTGATGAAATAACAATGAAATGTTTAAACGAGTGACATGATTTTTTTCCCTTTTTTATTTCTTGCCCAGGAGTAATGTATTCCTATGTATATGTAAGGAACTGTTAATACCTATAAAAAAACACGAAAATAAATATCATATAAACACCGACAAACATCTGAATCTTTTTTTTCACAAATTTTTAAGACTAGTTACAGATTGTTTAACTAACAGGTATCATTATTCGACTGCGGATCTTTATGCATTTATGGCAAAATTGAGTACATGAAAATCGAAGTTGTTGGAAAAATTTTTTAAATTGAAGACCTGAATATATAATTTTTCCTGTATTAAGATCATCACGGGAAAAAGTAACATTCAATCCAGTTTCTATTTCTTGGTGTGGAAAATTTTTATTTTTCATAAAGATCCGCAGTCTAATCATTATAAAGTATATTTATTGAATTTTCTGATTATCAGCGATGTAATTGCAAAAATAAAGCAACGATGTCGCGACGTGTTTCATCGTTATCGTGAGCAGCTCATTACTTCCACTATCTGATCAACATCATTGTTCTAGGAACAGTGGAATGCATATTTGCGTATACGTCAGATAGCTGAAAGTATTGATAACATTGACGCACGAGGCTCCGAACGTTTCCAATATATAATAATTTATGGAGAACAAGTGTTCGTAATTTCCGCGTGAATATGAATTACCATCTATTTGTACAATTGCGAATAAAACGTTATTAGCGGATCCAATAAAATTAACGTTCATCGGTTCTCTGGTTATTCAATATTAATTGTGGTAAGGTGGAGTGGGGTAAGTCCGCCCTAGTTTTTGCAAAGTTGAACTTTAAACTGATGTATTTTCGGTCCGGTATGTAAAAACTTAACGTTCTTGGTAATAAACTCTTGCCACAGTTATTATCGATGAATTAGTATTATGTAGCATTCTAATTTTGCTTGAAAATTATCAAATTGCCCCGAAAATGGGGCAAGTCCGTCTCTGAGAGTTAAAGATGCTTTCGAACCTTGTTTCAAGTGCTACGGGGCAAGAAAAGAATGATTAACAAGCCTGCTTTAAAATGCCTCTTATTGCATTAAATTATATTTATTAGTTTCATAGTTATCCATTTTTAAACGAACCAGTATTTATGCTAAAATATGAAAGGGGATACAGTGATATTAAAACAAAGTTTAAAAATGCTTTCGAACCTTCTTTGAAGTGCTACGCGGCAAGAAAAGAATTATTATCAAGCCTGCTACAAAATGCTTTTTATTGCATTAAATATATTGTGTAGTTTTATAGTTACCCATACAGTACGGACTTACCCCACCGTGATAGTACGAACTTGTCCCGTGTAGTAATATTTACGGGGCAAGATCATCTTCGTGTTTTCCTCAATAAATTTTTAAAAATATAATAAAAACGGTTTATTTAATGTAAACCTACATCAATATTTATTGCACTTACCTAAAATAACAACACAGAATATCTTAATAACTTGTAAACTATTGCACGTTTAGGGTAACCTCAAAGTTGTACGTGTACCTTGTACGTGACTGTTTGGCATTGGTTGATTTAAACGAGAAGAACACATTTATTGTCGGGCGACATCTATGAAGAATAGTTCATACTAACTTATACTACATTAATAAATACAAGCTAGAGAAATTTCGTTCATATTTTAATCAAAATAACCAATTAACGGACTTGCCCCGTAGACGGACTTACACCGTAGACGGACTTACCCCACTATATACAGGGTGGTCTTTTTATCTGAAAACATTGAAATATCTCGAGAACTATGTATCGGATCAAAACAAGTGGGCAATGAAAGTTGTTCGTCGCGAAGGGGGACATCCAATGATACCAAACTGGACCCCCCACCGCCACCCCCTGGGGGTGGGGGTGGGAGAAGATAAAAAACTTAAATGGGAACCCCCATTTTTCATTGCAGATTTGGATTCTCCAGAAAAAAATACACAAATTTTACCTAGGAGTTTTTGCATTTTGGTTCACAGATGGCGCTGTAATGGACAAAAATCAAAATGGAAAAAGTCGATGAAAATTGGGCATATCTCGAGAAATACACATCAGATCAGAAAAATAAAAGTAGACGTATTTGATATTTTTAAGAATGCTATTCAATAACACCATAATTGACGCCCCACCCCCACCTACTGAGGATTGATAAACAAACCAATGAATTTTTCCAACTGCTTTCGATTGCAGCGACATCTGTGAAAGAAATTACACCAATAATATAAAATCAATGGAGAACCAAGATTTGCTATAAAAAAGGGTTTCCCATTGAAGATTTTGAAATAGTTCCCTCTCCCACCCTCAGGAGGTGGGGGTGGGGGGTCAATTATGGTGTTATTGAATAGCATTCTTAAAAATATCAAATACGTCTACTTTTATTTTTCTGATCTGATGTGTATTTCTCGAGATATGCCCAATTTTCAACGACTTTTTCCATTTTGATTTTTGTCCATTACAGCGCCATCTGTGAACCAAAATGCAAAAACTCCTAGGTAAAATTTGTGTATTTTTTTCTGGAGAATCCAAATCTGCAATGAAAAATGGGGGTTCCCATTTAAGTTTTTTATCTTCTCCCACCCCACCCCCAGGGGATGGCGGTGGGGGGTCCAGTTTGGTATCATTGGATGTCCCCCTTCGCGACGAACAACTTTCATTGCCCACTTGTTTTGATCCGATACATAGTTCTCGAGATATTTCAATGTCTTCAGATAAAAAGACCACCCTGCATATGTATTTCGACCTGTTTCCGCAACTGAGCCATCACCTTCTCTGTAACTGCAACACCGCGATGAAGAATTTTTTCAAAATACAAAATGTTCAATGAATGACATGACAACAATGAAATTACATGAAATAATGAGTCATAATATGTTTATTCTTCAGTATATTCTCCCTGAAGCTCAATACATTTTTTCCAGCGATTTTCTGATTCATTTACTCCATCTCTGAAATGATTTTCCTCGAGACCTCTAAAATACTCATCTACGGCTGCTATAACTTCTTCATTTGATGAAAAACGCCCGCCACGTAGGAATTTTTTGAGGTTCGGGAACAAATGGAAGTCAGAGGGGGCCAGGTCTGGTGAATATGGTGGATGCTGCAACAATTCACAGCGTAACTCCTTCAATTTGGTCATTGCAGGAACACCTTTGTGAGCCGGTGCATTGTCCTGGTGAAAAATGACTTTTTTCTTCGCTAAGCCAGGTATTTTCTCCCGAATTTGTGCATCCAGTTGATCCAAAAAGTTTGAGTAATACTCTCCTGTTATTGTTTTCCTGATTTGAAGGTAATCAATTAACAAAATTCCTTTTGCATCCCAAAAAACGGATGCCATGACATTCTTTATCGATTTTTACCACTTTCGCTGCTTTGGAGGTGAACAACCGGGCTCGCAATCAGTCAACTCTGCGGTTTGTTGTCGTGATGCAGGATCATAGTGGTAAATCCAAATCTCATCCATGGTTACAAATCGACGCACATAGTCAGTTTTAGTTTGTTTGCAAACGATCCAAATGTTGTTGAGAACATTTCACGCGAATGCGTTTTTGATCCGAATTTAACGAATGCGGCATCCATCTTGTCAATAGCTTTCTCATACCTAATTCGTTGGTTAAGATCTCATGATCCAGTTGAGATGCCTGTGGCCTCGGCTAAATCAACCACAGTTAATCGACGATCTTCCAAAACCAAATCATGGACATGATAAATCATTTCTGAAGTAGTTGCAGTTCTTGGACGTCCTGAACGTGGATATACAGTGGGTGTAGAAAGTATTCGAACACTGATAAATTTCAAACAAAACTGTGAAATTGTTGTTTATTAACTGTTTTTTCTGGAAACTATGAATATGTACATATTCTGAGAAGCCTATAGAATAAATAAAATGCAAAAAACAATTAATTTCTTGATTAACTTGCGAATGTAATAAGGAAAAACAAAAAATCGACTGAAATACACCAGCAAACAGTATTCGTACAGTTTCTAACTTTTAAAATTTGAGAAGAAAAACGTAATGTAAATTAATGTGACATTAAAAAATTATTAATTAATATTTGGTTGGATAGCCTTTGGCCTTTATAACTGCTGCAATTCTTCTCGGCATTGAATTTACTAAATTTGAGGTCAGGTGTTGTGGGATCTTGTCCCACTCTTCCTTCAGTGCATTTTTTAAGCTCTCTTTTCAAGAAATTTCATGTTTTCTGATCTGTCGTTCTAAATAATCCCACAGGTGTTCTATAACATTGATATAGGGAAATTGTGGCGGAGTTTTCAGATACGCCGGTGTGTTATGTAGTATCCACACTCTGGTATTATACGCAGTATGCTTCGGATCATTATCGTGCATGAAAACGAAATCATCTTTAATATTCATTTTCTCTGCATTGGGATCAAGATTGCGTTTCAAAATGTCAATATAGACCCTGTGGTTCATTATTCCATCAATAAATTCTAATGAGCCAACACCAGCTGCACTCATGCAACTCCAAACAAGTACTGAACCTCCACCCTGTTTGACTGCAGGTTTTAAGTTTTGTGGTTTCAATTCTGTATTTTTTTTCTCCAAACGGTACAGTGTCCATCAGACCCAAAAACGTTGAATTTACTTTCATCTGTGAAGATCACTTTATTCCACTACTCCACTGGTGTAGTTACATTATTATTTTCGAATTCCAATCTTTTCTTTCTATTCGTTTCACTTACGAAAATTTGTTTACGGGCCACCCGTCCGTGATATCCTGAATTTCGTATAAAACTGCGCACAGTACTAGCGGATACATCAGTGTTTAAATTATTTTTAATGTGTTCAACTATTTTTATTGCACTTATTCTTGGATTTGTCTTTACCATTCTAATAGTATAACTCTAACAGTGTATTGATTGATTTTTAGTGCACGTCCACTTCTTGATTTGTTTTGTAGTCTTTTTCGTAGCTCATACCTGTCAATTAAACTTTGAATAGTAGATCGCGGTCTACTTACAATACACGAAATTTCTGCTAAACTGTTACACTGATTGTGCAAGTTAATAATAATTTTTCTTTCTTCTATCGTTGTTTCCGCACGTTTCCGTCCCATTTTTCAACGACAAGTTTGAATATTTCGGAATTTTGATATGCTATTGATGCCAACAGCGTTTCTAAATATACTGAGGAAATCAATCGTACTTACACCGCAATTTGTTTATGTTTAATGGTATATTTATGTTAAGAACTGTTCCCTACGCATTTCGAATTAAGTAGTGTACAAATACTATTTGCTGGTGTATTTCAGTCTATTTTCTGTTTTCCCTTATTATATTCGCAAGTTAATCAAGAAATTAATTGTTTTTTGCATTGTATCTATTCTATAGACTTCTCAGAATATGTACATATTCATTGTTTCCAGAAAAAATAGTTAAGGGGGATCTATACCCAATGAAGTAACTAGAAAGGAACTAGAATCTTACTAGATTTTGGGTCGAAACATGGGTTTACGCGCGGCGATTTTTTGTCCTTATTTGAGCGGATTTTGGACTGGGTGAGGACTCATTCTATAGAGGAAGGTTAAATCCGGCGCGCTCTGCTATTGATTTAACGAGATTATGTTTATATCTAATAATATGAGTGCCCAAAGTAAAGAAAAAATCTAGAAAAATAACCGCAGATTTCAATGTATTTTCCTGTCTCAAAGAGATTTTTCTGACTAATATGATGAGCAGAGCGCGCCGTGATGAACCTTCCTCTATCAAATGAGCCTTTGTGTAGCTCAAAATATGCTCGTATAAGGACAAAAAATCGCCGCGCGTGATTTCATTCACATTAGCAGAGATTTCCCCATATTACGTTCATGAAGACAGAAGTTATCTCTGATGTAGAGCCAATCTAGAGCCAATTTCATTTCAGTTAGTTTACACGAGATGGTGCCTAGCCAGAAGGACTGTCAATCAGTGCTGCGATATTGTGCAACATTTCACTGCTGCACTGCTGTCAATGTGGAATCATAGCAAAACTGACACAGACGAGGTACATATTCTCATCGGTGGCACTAATATTAGTGCGACTTGCCCTGTATAACGGCATTCGCGACGAGATGAATAGAATATGGAAATAGCAAGCAACTCCATCTCGTGTTCATTATGCAGTTGCGTGTTTATCAATGTTACCAAACTTTTTTTCTGCACAGAGGTTGATAACATTGATAAATAGCCCAAAATCCGAGGGTATAGATCCCCCTTAATATGTTGAAAATAATATAGTGTTATCTTAGAATGCTTCTAATGTTTTGTGCTGTTTCAAATTGCGCCTACTGATTTTAGTTATAAAATCTGCTGTCTAATTATAATAGCGGTTCTCGATAGAAACGCTGCATAAGAGTAGCATTAAGAGATCGGTCATTGTGTATCGAGCGAGATAACGGCGCGGCGGCGGCGGCGGCGGCGGCGCAACAATGTGGAATAAATCGTTTGAAAATCGATTGTGCAAACGGCGAAAGAGAACGTGTTACGGCGGCGATCGCACCGCGGCCCCGGCCAATCTGAATTCCTAATTACTGGTTCGAGAGGCAAATTTAATTGCGTGACACGCCGGCGTACGACTTATGATAAAGTGACATTCATTTAAGCGAGCGTTAACTCTCGCGGGGCTGCCCGGTTTTCTTGCGTGTCCGCGAAAGGTTGTTTTCGCTCGCTTTGATAAAGTTTATCGTTACATAATTCGTCAACCACCAGCTCCCCGGCAAAGAGACTGGCATGGCGGCAACGCGGTGTTTCTTTGTCGGGATAGATCATGAACTACCATCGAAATTGCAATGCACACGCGTCACGCCTGATAGGAGTGCGCGATGTAAATTACTACTCCGGCCAACGGCTAATAACAGTAAAGTAATCCTGTCCCAGATTTTTTAAAACGCGACTGCTGTCTAACCTGTCAGCGAACGATACAAATAAAGTACAGTAGAACCTCGATTATCCGGGCTTCTGATGTTCGAATATACTTTTTATCGTCTGAATACATTACACAAAGAATTAGTTCGCGTTAAGGATGTTCTGGAGGTACAATGGGAGACAAAAGTACAAGAAATTCGAAATCCATCAATATATTGGCAATGAAAGCCATTCATGAGTATATTTTATTCTAGTAAGAGACAACACGATAAATTTGACGTTTTGTAACAGTTTATAATTTTTTTGCTCTATAACTGTTTAGTGAATCCTAATAAATTTTGAACATAATTAATTATATAATTTTTACTACATATACAAAAAAACTGAAGTTTCTAGTTGCGTTTTTTCAAGGTTTAAATAGAGTTTGAAGTGGAATTTTATGAATTCTCCATAAGAAGACGTGTTAAAATGTGCAAACTTTAAGTTGCTATAATTCTTAAACGGTGCAGTGAATCGAACCCAAACTTTGGTAATTACATTAATTTAGTAAGAATTATATCTTGCCAAATTTTCAAAAATTTTGATGCGTTTTTATATACCTCCAGAAGCTACACGATTTACTGCACACTTCAATAAGGATTAAATTCAGCACTGACATTATGTAATTGTTGTATTATTCCTAACAATCATGTTAGCGGGTTTACGAAAGGGCACAAAGGTACTTCGAAGGTACAAGTTGAGTTGTGTACTTAACCTAACCTATTCTATAAACGCCACTCACACTGTAATCTATTCACTTTTGACATCTAAAATCGCTACTCCTATTATTCTAAAAACCGTACCTATTTCTCTAGCTTTCTTCTATTTTCTAAGTCACAAAAAAACACGAACACATCACGCTTACATTAAAACATTAATTTGAATTAGAGAGGACAAATCCTCTCTAAAAACTAAAAAGTTTCGGCACCCTGCCCTACTCCTACGCTATTCTTCTACTAAATTCTATTACACTTAAATAAACTAAACCGCTTTTAACTCAAATAAAATGAAAATTCTCCGAAGAGACACTGAATTGCTCGGAAATCAGTTCTATAGCTATTCTCGGGTGTTTCCAATTCGAAGTTACAAAACGCTCACTAACCTAACCTAACCTAGGTTGAATGGTATAATTTTTCTATCATTTAATTAACTGGTTTGTTCGCCCTACTTCCTAACAATCGTGTTCTACTAATTAGCACGGATAATCGAAATTCTACCGTATTCAGTCTTTTACAGGAAACATTATACAGCAGTGTATCCGTAACTGTCTAATTATAATCAGCGGTGTTTATTATTTATTTGAAGGTAGCAAGCAGAGGGGGACACCTACCCTGTTCGAAGGTTCGTTGAAGGGTTCCCGAGGGAATTCTCGAAGGTAGCAGCCCCGGCAGGTTGCAACAGTGCTGCGAGCTAAATACTGCGGTCGTTTCGGTCAGTTGGCCCACGGAATGCGTTCCAACGCGTTGGTGGCAACGATTCAAACTCGTAAAATTCACTTTTCACGCGGCCGCATACATTTGCATAAACTACGAATAACGTCGGGACTAGGCTGAGAACCTTCGTGTCCCTACGAAACGAACCGCAGAACGATTACCGATCGATACCGATATCGATCATTTAACCAAAAACACTTTTTTTTGTGTAAATTCCCAAAAATGCCCTTCAGTATACAGGGTGTCTCAAAATTCCTTCAACATCCGGAAATGGGAGGTTCCTGAGATCATTTGAAGCAACATTTTCCTTTGCAAAAATGGCGTCCGCGACTTTGTTAAGGAGTTATTCACGAAGAATACGGACCAATCAGAGCGCGACCTAGACGTGTGTTGGTACAGTCGTGTTTTTCGTTAATAACTCCTTAACAAAGCCGCGGGCGCCATTTTTGCAAAGAAAAATGTTGCTTCGAATGATCTCAGGAACCTCCCATTTCCGGACGTTGAAGGAATTTTGAGACACCCTGCATGTATACACGGTATAAAAATATTTAAAAATATTTGTACATGGAATAGAAATACTTTTAAATGTTTATGCATGTTACGAAATCGATATCAATTTCGCTCGAGTTTGTTGCAACAGACGTAAAGAATTTTTATTCGCCATGTAAAGATCGCAGTCTATCTTCCGGCGTGTAAATGATCGCGAGGATATGATCGTTCGGAGGTAAATAAACGGAGGAACGGATTGAGCGGTGACTCTTCCTCGTATCGGTCCCCGGCAATGATTTCCCGATCCGACGCTGGATTAAACAGGTTTCCTAAAAGGAAGAAGTCGCAGTTCAACGTACCAATTATCGCGGATCGTTTCTTCCCTGTTCAAGCCGGAGAATTATTCAGGTGTCGGTGGTCGTCGGTATCGGATTCATCTGGCGATCGATGCGCGGAAGATCGATTAATCTTACCGCGGCGAACACACGGCCGTGTCTTGATAACGCTTCGCGTGATTTATTAGGCGATCGGATCGCGGAAATATTTAAGCGACGCAACGACCGGTAGTTTCTTTCACGACGATTGCACCAGCTAAAGAAACGCGTTCCAACGAATTCCTTTCGTCGGAGCAGGCTTGTTTATGAGTGGGACGATCGATCGAGATCGCTGACAACTCGATACACATCGGAAAATTCAATTTCCTGCAGGTTTATTCAAATTTTTCTAGAGCATCAATTTTTCAGAGAGTTTATTGAAAATTTCGAGAGCATTACATGTTTAATGGATTTATTGAAATTATTGCAGAGTAGTAAATTTTCAAGGATTTTATTAAAATTTTGCAGAGCATTAAATTATTCGGGAAAATATTTCTCTGCGATTTTCAAACTGATATCCTGAAATCTCTAATTTTCAAAGAAATCAATCTTGAAAGCAAACGGAATATTTTACATTTTGGAAATACATATATTGAATTGAGATTGTAACGATCCGGGTCGCAGGAAAGTGAAAACCGCAACGATTTAACGGTATCGACACGGATCTGCATTCACTGACGTCGCGGTCGGCCAGCCGAGGTATCAAGGTCGCCGAAATTCCAGACCAAAGAAATCGAAAGCGTTCGACCGAGCCCAAAACCGGCGCGGGAGCGATGCGATAGTGAAACCAATCGCGATTCAATGCTAACGAGACACGTTTCTATTGGACGTCGATCTTTTCCGCTGATATTCCCGGCGAGACGTCCGTAGCGTACCTTATTCGGAGTGAAAGGGGTGCATCTGTATAAAAACTGTTCACTTCCTCCCGAGTGCAACTGTTCATTCCACATTGAATATGTAATTATCAGAAAACTTCCAATCCATCTTTACAGAGAAACTGGAGCGGCTTGGTCCATTTATAAAAATTCTAATTCCAATGTTGTGCAAACAATTAGTTCCTCCACGAGTACAACATTTTATTCCATATTGAATGACTGCAAGAAAAATGCCGATCCATCTTGAAAGCCGAACAGGAGTGGCGCGATCCATTTATAAAAATTCTAATTTAAATAGTATGGCAAAATTAGTTCTTCTACGAGCGCAACTTTTTATTCCACATTGAATAATTACTCCAAAAATCATAATCCATCTTGAAAGCCAAAAAGGAGTGGCTTGGTCCATTTATAAAAATTCTAACGTTGTGCTAACATTGGGCAATTAGTTCCTCCACGAGTACAGCTTTTTATTCCACATTGAATAATTGCCACACAAATGCCAATCCATCTTGACAAAGAAACTTAAGTAGTCTGGTCCATTTATAAAAAATTCTAATTCCAATGTTGTGCCAACATTAGAAATTAGTTTCTCCACGAGTACAGCTTTTTATTTCACGTTGAATAAGTGTTAGAAAAGTCCATTTCTAAAAACTCTAATTCCAACGTTGTGCCAACGATTATAATACTTGCTCCAGGAGTACAACATTTTATTCCACATTGCTAAAAAAATCCAAATCCATCTTGACAGAGAAACTGAAGTGATCTGGTCCATTTATAAAAGATTCTAATTTAAATAGTATGCCAACAATTAGTTCTTCCACCTTTTAGTTAGATAGTTTCCAGTAAGTAGCTCCTCCAGGACTGCAGCTTTTTATTCCGGATTTAATAATTGCTAGAAAAGTCCATTTCTAAAAACTCTAATTCCAACGTTGTGCCAACGATTATAATACTTGCTCCAGGAGTACAACATTTTATTCCACATTGCTAAAAAAATCCAAATCCATCTTGACAGAGAAACTGAAGTGATCTGGTCCATTTATAAAAGATTCTAATTTAAATAGTATGCCAACAATTAGTTCTTCCACCTTTTAGTTAGATAGTTTCCAGTAAGTAGCTCCTCCAGGACTGCAGCTTTTTATTCCGGATTTAATAATTGCTAGAAAAGTCCATTTCTAAAAACTCTAATTCCAACGTTGTGCCAACGATTATAATACTTGCTCCAGGAGTACAACATTTTATTCCACATTGCTAAAAAAATCCAAATCCATCTTGACAGAGAAACTGAAGTGATCTGGTCCATTTATAAAAGATTCTAATTTAAATAGTATGCCAACAATTAGTTCTTCCACCTTTTAGTTAGATAGTTTCCAGTAAGTAGCTCCTCCAGGACTGCAGCTTTTTATTCCGGATTTAATAATTGCTAGAAAAGTCCATTTCTACAAACTCTAATTGCAACGTTGTGCCAACGATTATAATAGTTCCTCCAGGAGTACAACATTTTATTCCATATTGCTAAAAAAATCCAAATCCATCTTGACAGAGAAACTGAAGTGATCTGGTCCATTTATAAAAGATTCTAATTTAAATAGTATGCCAACAATTAGTTCTTCCACCTTTTAGTTAGATAGTTGCCAGTAAGTAGCTCCTCCAGGACTGCAGCTTTTTATTCCGGATTTAATAATTGCTAGAAAAGTCCATTTCTAAAAACTCTAATTCCAACGTTGTGCCAACGATTATAATACTTGCTCCAGGAGTACAACATTTTATTCCACATTGCTAAAAAAATCCAAATCCATCTTGACAGAGAAACTGAAGTGATCTGGTCCATTTATAAAAGATTCTAATTTAAATAGTATGCCAGCAATTAGTTCCTCCACCTTTTAGTTAGATAATTTCCAGTAAGTAGCTCCTCCAGGACTGCAACTTTTTATTCCGTATTGACAAATTGCTAGAAAAGTCCATTTCTAAAAACTCTAATTCCAACGTTGTGCCAACGATTATAATAGTTCCTCCAGGAGTACAACATTTTATTCCATATTGCTAAAAAATTCCAAATCCATCTTGACAGAGAAACTGAAGTGATCTGGTCCATTTATAAAAGATTCTAATTTAAATAGTATGCCAGCAATTACTTCCTCCACCTTTTAGTTAAATAGTTTCCAGTAAGTAGCTCCTCCAGGACTGCAACTTTTTATTCAGGATTGAATAATTGCTAGAAAAGTCCATTTCTAAAAACTCTAATTCCAACGTTGTGCCAACGATTATAATAGTTCCTCCAGGAGTACAACATTTTATTCCATATTGCTAAAAAAATCCAAATCCATCTTGACAGAGAAACTGGAGTGATTTGGTCCATTTATAAAAGATTCTAATTTAAATAGTATGCCAGCAATTAGTTCCTCCACCTTTTAGTTAAATAGTTTCCAGTAAGTAGCTGCTCCAGGACTGCAACTTTTTATTCAGGATTGAATAATTGCTAGAAAAGTCCGTTTCTAAAAACTCAAATTTCGATTGTGTGCGAACTACGGAGACTGTGTGTGACAAGACCCGAGTTCCGCAAGCGTAGGGTATGGGGGCGAGTCAAGGCCGCCGAAAATCATCTGAAAGATGAAAGTGAGCGTCCGGTTGGCTGGCGGATGGTGATCGCGGGTGCGATTCCGAAGCTTGTCCGACCAGTCCTCGGACAGGCTGTTATGAGCAATCGCGGGGACAAACGGACGGTGGTAATTTCCAGGAATCCCGGATCTGAGCGTTGGCCTCGTCCCGCGTGCGCGTTTTCCTCGGTGGATGCGTGTGCAAAAGTGCACGAGAGCACGAGAGAGGCTCGACGTCATTTCCAGCTCGTAAACACGGGAGTGTTGTTGTGTTAGAGGCCCCCGCTTCCATTGCCTTCACCTTCGCGATGCTGTTCACCACCGTGCAGCCTCACCTGGAAAAATATCGCTGGATCCGGTACCCAGTCGGGCAACTACCTGCACCGTGCGCAACTGGTTGCTGTCCTAAGGACCCCGCTAACCAATGGGGCCCCATCTATTGGGCCCTGCGCTCTCGCCGAGAGATCGCAGCTACACGTTTACGCAATCTCTGGCAAGAACCACTTCTGCGGAGGAGTACGTAGACGATTATCATTTTCCATAAATGCAACGGAGAGGCAGCAATCATTTGATGAATTAAAATTAATTGTGTTAATTACTTACTCTTTGAACAAACATTGATTTTCGAGTATGAGCAAACACTTCCTGACAGTCAATGTATTACTGCCATTGCAATCTGGTTCTACAATTAATATTTACCCAGTTCTACTCGACCGGCATCGTTAATATCGATTTCCGTCACGCGAATGTTATTATAAACTGTGTATATACGATACCGACAGTATCGCTCGCAGATTATAACTTTACGATGCCAATGACATTTCTTCGGCACGCTGCAGATTTCCGGTGTCGTATACTTCGTATTGAATTTCTAGAGACGGAAGACTTCAGGGCGTAGTCGGAAACGTCTGTAAGCAACAAACGAGAACGAAGTTACCGAATGGTAAAAATGTTGTTAGTTTCGGCGGGTAAAGAGAACAAGATGGGGAAGGACTGGTTGGCCTTGAATAGTCGAACGAGTTCGATAAACTACAGTAAACGATTCGTAACTTACCGCGTCCTGTCGTGTCCTCGAGTTCGCGTCGACAGGACACACGAGACGTACGATGGTGACGATGATGGGCCGTGAAACTCGGTCACGAAGATCCTTGAATCGCGATCGACTTTCTAACGCGGTCCTTCAAAAATTTCTGCTCGATAACCCTTTACACTCGGAGCTGTTTTAACGTTTCTTCCGACCTAGAATATTATAATACTAAATAGAATATTATAATAATGTAAACAATAGTTCGAATAATGGTACAGCAATTTTTACTGGCGCCTGAGAGTCGCCGTTCGAGTAGCAAAGGGTTAAGGGTTCTCCGGTTTTAGAACCTTGAAGAAATAGACCGCGAGAATGGCCGCCCGGAGCGAGATACTATACTCGCGCATGATACTACATAGTGTCCTTGCACACGTTCACTAGCGTATACAGTGAACACACATCCTTGCCGATATCCGTTTCAATAACGAAACGTCGAGAAAACGCGCCTATGTTTATTATTCATCGTAGTTGTTTCAATATTCAGCACGTGGGACCAGTTGAAATCGCGTCTTCCCCCCTCCGCCTGGCGACAGTAACTTCTTCTTGACCCACTTAACGCGAATTTAGTCCCTTAATTGAGAGCAATAGCTTCACTGACGTAACCTAAACGCAATTTCGAAAATAGATGTACTCTAACCGATTCATTGGGACTGATAGGACAGGCCAAAATGTAAAGGGAAGCTGCCTAACGTTTCTCGCTAATTAAAATAGAAAACAAATATGACCTTCGTGTGACCTTAAGCGGAAAAAAATCACAAAGTTTGGCCGATCGATACCGAAGTAATTTTTGTATCGATTGACCAACTTCGACCGATCGAACGACCCTGGTAACCTCGGGGCTCACAGTGATCCGGCTTCGAAAAATCAATTCCGGCGATTAAACTTGCGCGTATGTACCAGCGATAACGAGACTGTTCCGTATCGGAGACACCCATGGCGGTGTAAACAACGAGATAAATAAAAAAGCTGTGACCCCGAAGAGGCCCTGACTGCTCGGAGCGTAGGTCTGACGGCTATCGAAGCTCGCAGGAATGTACCCGAGTATGGAAACGCGTGCAATTTCGATTTATTGTCTGCCGACTGGGCCTCGTTAAGAGCTCGTAATTCGTTGGCGACGTGTTCATTGCTCGATCAATCCAATTATCCCTTAATCTCTTTCTCTTCAGCCCGCTGCACCTCCATCTTGTGTTAACTCGTATTGCGTTCATCTTGAGGTAACAGCGATTAAGAATTTTCTTCGGTGGACCGCGAGAACATTTCGAAGTTCGAAACTCTCGAACCGGCGCAACTGCGAATTGAGAAGTCAATGAACGGGGTAGTGCAGCGAATTAAATTGATCGGCTGCAGTAATGGAGATAAATTGAAGAAGCACGGCCGAATTAGGCGATGCGCGTCTCGTTTGCAGGAACTACGAGACTCTCCGTGGAACCACGCTTCTCACGTTCCATTACGAAGAGGATCATTTGTTAGGAACAATGCCGCTTGCTACAGTGGCCGAAATAATTATAGGTTCACTAGCCGCATCGGCTGTTTACTGCTTCTACTTTCATTTTCGTTTTCGGATGTGCACTGTGGCATTTCTTTTTATTTCGCAAGAATGTGTTCTACACATTGTGCAAGCAGTCAGTCGACTATCAACAGTATTAGTGTAAAGATGTACATGTTTCAAAAATTCTTTGAAAATTATCGAGTACGAGATACGAAATAATCTTAGGTTCACGGAGAAATGTTTAAAAATTACTATTGATAGAGCAATTTTTTGAACATTCTTGTGTGGTAAGTACACAGATTTATGAAGTTTAAGGATTATCAAAAATATTTTATGTTCGTTTAATATTATTAGAGCATAATGACACGGGGAAATCGTTAAATGATAACGAAAAGGCCCAAATTATTGCTTTCCACAATATGAGTCTGTCTAACACAGAAATTGCAAGAAGATTGAAAAGCTCATTAAAAGTCGTAAACAATTTTTTTAAATTAAAAGAAAAATACGGCAGTAAAAAATCTACAGGTCATCCAAAAAAATTAACACACAGGGACATAGGTAAAATGTTTCAAAGATCACGGCAGAATATGCTTAATGCCTCTAAAATAAAAATGAAATTATATTTGCCAGTTGGTATTCGACGTGTACAGCAAGTTGTGAGATCGAGTGAGACACTTAAATATTCTAAGAAAGCGAAAAACCTCCGCTAACTGAATTCCACAAGGTGGAGAAATTAAAGTTAGCAGAATATCACATGTCATGGACCGAAAAGTGGAAGACGGTGATTTTTTCTGATGGAAAAAGATTTAATTTGTACGGCCCAGATGGGTATTAATATTACTGGCATGATCTACATGATGAAAAAGTGTAAAAATGACAAGAGTACATGAAGCAGGATGTGTAATGGTTTGGGTAGCATTCGGCTGAAACGGTAAGACTCCGACAATGCGGTTCCCTCCAAAAACCAATGCAGAAAAATATCGGGAACTATTCGAAGACGTACTGGATGAATATGGCGACAAGATTGGTGGACCTAATTTAATATTCCAACACGATACTGCAGCACTACATCGTGCAAAAACAATTAAAAACTACTTTGAGAGGGTAAAAATCGAAGTTTTACCCTGGCCATGAAGGAATCCGGACTTAAATCCGATTGAAAATCTTTGGGGAATATTAGCACGAAAGGTATACGACAATGGAAAACAGTATAGCACTGTTTCAGAATTAAAAAATGGGATTAGAGAGGCGTGGTCAGAAATTAAATTAGAAACATTATAAAAATTAATTTAATCAATTCCACGCAGAATATTTGAAGTTATAAAACACAAAGGTGGTTCAACTAAGTACTGAATTATTTTTATCTTCTCCTTTTTTTAATTTTTTATGTGAAAATACATAATGAACCTATGTTTATTTCGCAACTAAAATTCAAGTGTTGTAATAGAAAACTTGTAATTGACATTAATTAACATTGTGTTATTCAATTGAGCTGTATATTTCGTTAATTTTATTAGATTGAATAAATAATAATAAGTAAAATCAAAAATACTGCATTAAACACAGTATTATGTCAACAAATTGAAGTGAACCTATCATTATTTTGGCCACTGTAGTTCCGCTGACCATAATATTAGGTTCACGCCTGCGCTATGAAATATGAACAGTTACGGTAGAGCCGAACAATGCACCTTGTTTAGTGGTGGGGATAAAGTCCGAACAGTTACGGCAGAGATGTCCGCGACAGTTACGAAGAGGAGTAGGAGTGTCTTTTCTCAGTCGCCCAGCCGTGATAAATTGTCGAGCCCTTGCGGTGGCTTCACCGAGGGTCGGCCAGCAAAGCGATACGCATTAGATAACAAGAGTGCACGGCTACGTATGCACCGAGGACTCGGTGCAGTTAAGCCGGTTTCCAACTTTTGTTGGGACATCGCTCTTTCCTTTCCTGACCAGCGCACCGCGCAGACTCTATCGTTCGATTCCACTCGAGATTCACCGGCCGCTTTTACTTTTGCTTCCTTCACCTTCACCGTCTCTTTTTCCCCTAGCTCCTGGCTCGCTCGTTTTTCTCACGGTAGCGTCTATCGGCCTCTGCGCTAGGCTCTCGCGAACTAGTTTGCAGCTCACAATCACGGAACAGGGTATTTACCTGCCCGATACGATCGAAATTATTCGATAAGGCGAATATTCAGCGGTGTTTGTATTCGAAGAAATTATTCCTCGGTAGATTAGACTAAGTGGAACGCTTGAAAAATGTCTTACATTGAATCGGCATTGCACAGAGTTCTGGAAAAATGGATTTCTGAAACAGATGAATATTTCTATTCGAAATTAAATCTTTTCGAATGGTAGAGAAAAAGAGTTTTCTCGCTCACATTGCGATCTTGTTCCCGATTATGTTACCAGCAGCGATTTTGACTCATTACGCGCGGCACGGTTTCGTAATCAGCTAGTCTTCCCTTGCCCCAGCAACGAAAGCAGCAATTATCCATTATTGTTGCGATATCGCTCAGAACTTTTCTGCCAGCTCATTACCGGCCGGCCGGATTGAGCAATCGGGAAAAGGTTCGACCGATCTCGAAGATGACGTGCCACCCTCCCGCGAGAGATACACGCTGGTGAAAAACTTGAGAAAACATGAACAAAACGCGAAAAATTGCATTAAGACATTTGCGGTTGCAATATAGACCCACTGTATAAATTTTAACGTGAACGGAGTAGGATTACTTTCTTTTGTAATCCTTACATTCCAGAAATTAATAAAAATTCCAATTTAAATGATGTACCAACAATTAGTTCCTCCACATTTTTAGCTCCAGATTTATACATAATTGCACTACTTTTCTCTATAATTCGTAACTGTCCATTCCGTGACTGTTCATTCATTGGACAGATCACCCCAGGAGGAGATTAAATTAGGGATTGAATAAACGAGACTTTTATATGAACGAAATCCTCTCGATCAATAATTCCTAACACCGTCGACTCTTTTGTGACGGAACGTGGAACGATATCGTGCATGTACACTTGTAACCTCCTGAACCAGTGCAATGCCTGAATGAGTATCGATCGATTGCCATTTGAACGTCAAGCACGGTAATGTTCTATTCATAATCGCTATCGTGAAATTCACGCTTCGATTCTGCTTGCGTCTATCCAGCAGGAATACGGCTCTGAATGGCAATAAAAATTGTTAACAATCAATCAAAATTGTTCTGCGTCGATCGTGTTCGAAAGGAAAGACTCAGATTGGCTTTCACAAGCGAACATTTCGCTCGATGTCGAACAACTGCATCGTTGTCGCGTGTACAGTGGCCAGTTTTCGAAATTCAATTTCATGTAAATCGAAGTTCTCGTTGACGAAGTTTCATGGAAAATCTACTCGTCCGAAAGCCACGCCCCGTTTATATTATCCGCGCGGAATACTCGCACACGTTCGCATGTGTGTGTGTGTGTACGTGGGCCGTGCGTGAAAGACGCGCTTTACATACAGCCACAGGATAAAGGACGAGTCCGCGAGCAGGTAGCTCGAGATCCAGCCAGGAATCGAGTTCAAGGACCTCGCTTTTCCGGAATAGAATGCAAGCCGCGCGCAATGTTTATGCGAACACACCGTGCAGCTGGATGCGCGCTCTGTATTCAGGAAATGCGTGCCCTCGTTCTTCGTTTTTTACATCGTAGATATGGTCGTCCCTGCAATCAAAAAAATTAAAATCTAAGAAAAGTGCTCGAACATAAATTTTCTGATTTCTGGAGAAATTGACGACGTTCGACCTGCTGTAACTTCGTAAAAAATAATCGTATAATGATCAACTTTGGTTCGTTTTAAAGCTTGAACATTCTACTTTCGCACCCCGCTTTTTATTTTTCTCGAAGATATTTTCACGTGATGTAGCAGTTTAAAAGCTGAGGACCCATTTTTCCTGGAAAACGCAACGAATTGAAACCTCTGTGGAAACATTAAATAATTTCATTATGGATGAAATCATTTCGATTGCTCCCCCTCAATAATAATATCTCTAACATTTTCTGTTATATGTTTGTATTCCGCAGCGTCGTTCAATAGCCATTTTATATTCGCGGCGTCCCAGAAATGGCGGCTCGTTCGCCGTATGAAATCTGCACGAAAATGATTTTCTGCCGGCGCGTTCGTTGTGCAGAGTGTTTCCAGCATGATTTTACAGCGAAGGGACACGACAGGCGATACAATAACAGCGTTCCACGCTCGATAGTCGTGTATCGGCGAATGAAAATCGCCGGCTTCCATCGTGGAACGCGAATTTCGCTGGTGTACCACGTTAAACCCACGCAACGGGGATAAAGTTCGGCTTAAATCCGCCCCGAGAATAAATGCGGGGCGTGCTCGAAGCTGTTTTTACAATTTTCTTGCCACGCGTTACACCGTGCTGCTGAATTCTCAATGATCCTTCACGCAAAAATTCAAATTCCCGTCAAAACACGGTTTTTCATCCAAAATCTTACTGAAATCGATTTCCTCGACAATGCTACGAATTGAAACATCTGTGGAAACATTAAAAAATTTTTTCCGGGGACGAATCCATTTTGAATTGAAAGGTTAAAGCTTCCTCTTTAAAACGAGCCCTCAAAAATTGATGTACGATTTTTTTTAGCCGAGTTATTGACCTTTGAACGGATGGTTTACTATAAACTATCTAATACACTGCGAGCGGCGTGTTGGTTTCAACTAGTTCCTCGTTTTTATTCCATAAACCGGTGAAAAAATATCAACTTATAACCAACTTTTAACATCTCGTTGTAAAGAGGAAGGTTCAATCTTCAAATCCATGTTAGATTAATTCCAGGAAAACATTTCTCAATGCTTTTGTAGACGTTTGAAGTTGCAGCATTTTTTAGGAAAAAGGAGTCACGAGTTTCTCGTCTGCTACATCGAGTAAAAAATATCCTCGAGAAAAAAGAACAAAGTGGTGCGAAAGTAGAATGTTCAAGCTTCAAAACGAGCCAAAGTTTATCGGTGTACGATTATTTTTTGCGAAATTACGACGAGTTAAATATCGTTAAATTTCTTCCAAGATCGTGTAAGTAGGAGTCTGGAGAAATACTGGAAAATGGCGCGGGATTTCAAACGCTAGATACAATAAAAATGGTGAAAAAATGTTTACAATCGACCTGCTATCGCAGAAGCATGGCGCAGAACGATCCGCTGGGCTGTGCAATCAAGGAGGATGTCTGACCCTAGCTTAGGCAGTTCCCCGGTTAAAGAGGCGGCGGTTATCGACGCGAGGACCGAAGGAAAGACATAAATTCGCGGGGAACGTCAGTTTACAGTGTCATAGGAGCGGCTTGTCGATCCTGGGTAGGACATTCGAATGCTAGAACGGCTGCGGTAAATTTCACGGGGATACACCAGGATGCCGATCCTGTTTTGCCCCCACGACAGGCTGAAGGGAAAATATTTTCCTTGGTCGTTCAGGATGGAAGCGAAGACGGCCACGTAACCTGTTGCTGGACGATCGGCTCTCCGGTCGCCGAGGGGTGGGGACAGCGGTACTTTACGTCCATCCACCTCGTAAAACGTAATGGTTAAGTGGCATGCAGATAACATCGGCACGGGCTACGGGAATGGACAGGCACACGTTGCACCGTACAAAGGAGGAGCCAGAAGTGTCCCGCGGTTTTTACGCTTCGCCCAACCCGTATGAAAATTGCTAGGGATCCGTTTCCCTAGCGCCATCGTCCTCTCGTTCGAGTCTAAGTCCCCGGGAAACACCTTCCAACTTTTTCGCATGCTGTAACGAAAATTTCAAACATGTATTTCGCGAATCTAAGTAAGGAAGGGGTTAGATCGCAGGTTCTTAAAATTTTTGCTGTTTTCAATCAATTATATCTCGTTACTAGACCCGCGGAACTTTATGCAAAATGAAAATTGTCTGCATCGATTGCAAGAAACAGAAATCAAATTGAACGTTATTTTCTTCCCTTAATGATTTTGATAGAGATCGTATATTGACATCTTTAATTCTTTTAATTTTCCAACAATTTGGAATTTTACCTACTCGATTTTCCTATAAATACATAAAGCTCCGCAGCTTACTCATAACAACGTTGATCGATTTCGATGGAACTTTGTACATGTAAATTATAATTTCCAATTTTGAAAAAGTTATTTGTTTTTGCAAATACTCGTTTCTTACGAATACTTTCTACATCCACTGTATATATATACATGTACGTATCGAGATGTAACAACGTTGAACATCTCTAACAATTCCAACGTTGTAAATAAAAGCTGTAAAATGTTTACTGTAGTGTTATGCCCGGTGAAACCGACTGAAGTGCCCGATAGACGTACTGTAAAATTTCTTACTATCGCTATCAAGTGGCTCGGGGATTCCCAGTGTAATGAGACGATCTTCGGGCCCGACTGCGTTTCACGGTAAACGACAAATAATTTAACGTCTATTTGTTATTCGTAGAGTCCACGAAAACGAGATACCGGCTAACGCTGTAATATAAAATATCATACAAAGAAATATACATAATGTAAAGTTATAAGGAAATTAGTATAATAAAGTTATCAAGAAAATAGAGAAATTCCTATGTACCTCCCCGCTGTGTTTTGCAATTAATTTTTTATTTTCTATGTGAAAGACACAATTGTAAAGTCTGCAACAAGTACAATCGATCAATACTAGGTCCGGTCGTGAACTTCCCTTTCTACTGAACTTCAAAATATTCCAGGTCGCGGAACGCACATACTTCCGTCTCGCGAACTATGCGGGCACAAAAAGATTGATTGAATAACAAGCCGTGCCATATTAGAATTAAAGGAAGAGTTCTTTTGGTAATTAGTCATGCTTTACTTTCGTCCGAGGAAAGGAAGAACCGTATGCTTTCGCTGGTATACTGGCAACAATAACCCGGGATCGAGCGGCGCGATACGTGAAAGGCTCTGAAAGGCATCTTTCTTTAAAATGCCACGTGTAAGAGGATCCTGGGAACCGCCCTTTTATCTTCTGCATCATTGTTCTTCCTGGTCTCGCCCGATCTCTGTAATGTTCGAGCGTTATTTCAGAAATTATACTTGACGACGCGCCGGAGATCGTTAAAATCGGTGACTTCGTTAAACACGCTGAAATGAGATAGAGCGACGATTTTCTTTTTAGATTACACTTGAAATATTGCAGAATAAAGGAAGAATAGAGAGATTGTGGTACAGACGTTTTTTAACTTTGGAAATCCGTGTTAACCTCTTGCATTATTAAATATGTTGGTGTCTAATCAATTACAAAACATTTAAGTATCGTACGAGGTACTATATCAATTTCATATAATGAAATAAGATGAATAAAAGCATATAGAATGGTATTATCGAGTTAAACTAGCTCCGAGTGTAAATGATTTTTATGCAAAACAAAGAAAGAATCCGGCCAGGTTCGAGACCGAAAGACCTTTCGCTAACCAGCTTGATTATGGAGCATGATTCGCCTAAGAGATCCTAATTGACTTTGGACGAAGGAGTCCCTAAGCCCTCTGAGATGCTTAGCTCGATTTTCGGCTAGAGAGAGAGACCTGTTTTCTAAGCGAGGTTGCACAGCAGCCGAAAGAGAGGCAAAAAGTCAGGAGCAGAGTCCTTGGGAAAGGTAAGACCGAAGGAAGAAACGAAAGAAAAGAACGGCGAGCGTTGATCGCGGAGATTTGCGGGCGCGCAACATTCACCAGGTCGAGCAGGGAGGAAGGCTGACCTGGTGGGGAGGGCTTATGGTTGTTACGAAGGGAACACTCTCGTCCTGACTCCTGGTTGCAACGAGGAGGAGGAGGAGGAGAGGAGAGGGATATGTACGAAACGATTGCGCAACAATGCACCGCCACCTGCACTCGTTTCGTCACACAGCTTCAACTAGCTTGACGGTGGTTGGCCGGCTCGCATTACTTTCGCCAATTAAGTCCCGTGGACGGTCGTTGTTGTTCAACTTGAATATGAAATTCCACAATTATTCGAAATTCCAGTGCGATGAATGTACCGGCGACCGTCCTGCACAAATCCGTCCGAAAACCTGCACACACTGCGTGCATACTGTGTGCATCCTGCATGCATCCTGCCCGTGCATCCTGGTCGTGACGAGACGAACAGCGGGTTTTTCTTCACTCGAATCTGGAAAATAATAACTCGTCAGACAAAACGGTTAAAACAGTAATGAAATTTCTAGGCAACAATGGAACATCGACTCAAATTCCTTCAACCTCATAGTTATTAATTTGCAATATTGCCCACTAAACTAGCAGTAAGCTCCATTACGTAAACTTACAGTTAGACAATTCATGTACCATATGATTTGAGCTATGACATCGATCATCACCATCAAATACGCAGGTAATTTATGCATTGAATACATTCTGCATTAAATTATGTATTCTGCAATGTAATATTTGTTGCCGTACAATCCTTTAAAATGAGATATATTTATCTATCGTGGGAATACCCAGGAATCGATGAGATTGAACACGTCCTCTTGGTGAACATCAACTGTCCGCTGAAACTGATACTAAATTACATTAGAAGCGCTGTGGGATTGAATGAAACGGGTAAATTCTAAAGAGTCTAAACGTTCTTCTTTCAAAATAAAGATTCTCTACCTGAGTTAAAACAAACTGGCGTGACAGAGAAATACTACCTACCGATTTTTGTCATAAATGCATAAAATCCGTCTAGTGACAATATAATGTCAACATTTACAGACGAATTCGACTTATGCGACGAAGAGCATTGCCATCTGAAAAACGTGTCGTTCTACGAGCCTCACGCGTCTGGTTTCAACATTTTCCAAATAGATTTAACTTATCTCATAGTGATCTTTGAACGTAAGTACACAAAATCCTTATTCAAAACACCGTTTAACATAAATATACTATTCACAGGGGACGCGAACGGTACAATCATAAACGTTGTACCACTTATAAAGGGAAAGGCTGCGAAAAGATGCACCGACATAATAATGAAATCCCAAATCGCACAGAAGAACAGCTCATCCGTTAAATCTACATTAAAAAAGAACCATAACAGAAATAAAGTTGCGAACTAGTTACAATAAATTTGTAAGACTACTTGAAATATATTCTCGATCTTTATATATATACTCCTATGTACAATCATTATAATATAGGGTCGTCAACGCATCAGTCAACAGTAATTATCAGACTGCGGATTTGTACACGGTTGGAAATAGTACGACAGTGTTTTTAAATGCATTAAACATTCTCGCATAAAGTCCGCAGTCTAGTAATCAAGTTAAAAATATTTTTACAAAAGATCTTTATCGATTTCCCTGATAGTAGTGTCTACTTTAGTTATATCATAAAATTTTCCGTGTCTTCCTAGTCCTTCCTCTACAAATCGTTTCGCTCCATTCACACCGTCCTCGAACACTATATGAGAACCATTGTCCTTCTCGAACTGCAACGCCTCTTCCACTTGTTTAGCGCAGAACGTAGCATAATATGCAGAGGCACGATCTGCTAGCAGAGCTCGTTGGGGAAACTTCACGCAAGAGTTGGCCAAGTTGAGCGCATCGCCTAACACTGTAAATAATTAGACATCTTCAAATCGGAGAAAGCTACATATTACTTTGTAAATCGTACCTGTACCAGCACTTGTGATTCTATTAGCCAAACCCCACTTGAACGCTTCTTGCGCGCTAACACCTCGACCGGTCAGAATGATTTCCATCGCTCTCGAGTATCCAATCAAAGCGGGTAAACGAACCGTACCGCCACACAATATGGGAATACCAAAACGCCTATTTAGAAACCCCATTACTGCAGTATCCTCTACTACCCTTAAATCACACATCAGAGCGATTTCGAATCCTACACCAACTGCGTAGCCATTTATAGCTGCGACTAAAGGCTTTTTACTCAGTTCTATTTTGTCAGCCTGTAGAAAGGTGTCAATTAATACAGTATAAGAGAATGAATGTGTTATATGCTCAAATTCCTACCAATGGCCCAAATTGAGGTAAAGTTTCCTCGTTGCTCCCATTGTACTGTGCAACCTCTTTCAGGTCGTAGCCGCTACAAAAATTACCTCCGATCCCATGGATCAGGCCAACTACAGACTTCTCATCGTTTTCAAATTTATCTAGCTCTTCCAGCAATTCACGTATGGTCGCACCATCCAAACAGTTCTTTTTGTCGGGACGATTTATACCGATCATAGCTACGCCTTGATAGTGGTCCACCAGAATGCTCTTCTCTGAAATATAAATATACATGTAATTGAGTAAATATGCGATCAGTGGACTGTGGATGTTTATGCGATTCGCAATATTTGTAGATGAACTTTAAGAAAGTCTTTTTTTAGATCTGAAGTAAATTAATAATTAATTGACTTCGGATCTTTATTCATTTATGAAAAAATTAAATAGATGAAGTATAAAACAATGAAAGATACAAAAAATCTAATAATATTGTGATATTGTTTTCAACGGAATAAAATGAATTTTTATTTAACTACTACTTCCCACAATCGACGCAGAATATTTTTATTTTGCATAAAGATCCGCAGTCTAACAATTAATAATTGTATAAATTCTGTGTTATTTACCTTTTTGCTCTTCGATCTGTGCATTCTCAGCTGACTTAGAGGTTAACGTTCTCCTCAAATAACTTCTGCAAAACCTATTGACCGTTCTCGAGAAACTGTTTAAAGACTGCATTTGTGCTAAATTGCACTCAGGATTCAGGATTCACCAAACACCGTAATATGCGTGTAACAAACTCGTTCTTTATTGTAAATAAAGCAGACGCTTTCCGGACATGTATATCTCCTCTCAATTCGAATCTTTGCTTTCTATTGGTGAAGGTTCATCATTCATCGGCATAGACTTATAGAGATAGACTCATACAGAGAGGAAATGAGAGTGCTCACGCCCGGGGTTTGGCCGTGCCGCTTTTGTCTCCACATCATGTTTAGCCTGGAACAGCTCCTACATCATCTTTAGCATGGAACAGAACCTACACCATCTTTAGCAGGAAACAGAACCCACTTTACTGTTATTAAATCTGTGTAATGGATCAGAACTAGCTTCAATCACCGACCAAATACTATTAAATGATATTAACTATTAAATAATAGTATCTGATCGGTGGTTGAAGCCAGTTCTGATCAATTACACAGATTTAATAACAGTAAAGTGGGTTCTGTTTCCTGCTAAAGATGGTGTAGGTTCTGTTCCATGCTAAAGATGATGTAGGAGCTGTTCCAGGCTAAACATGATGTGGAGCACGGGCACCGTGATGTGGACAAAAAAGCGGCACGGCCAAACCCCGGGCGTGAGCACTATCATTTCCTCTTTGCTGCCAATTTATTTTGGCGGCCATCTTTGCTGAGGCCACTTGGCCTCTTTTTCTTGTCATTTCCTGTATTACCAACTCGGTTTTGGAGCTCCAAGCACGATCTCGTCGGGGCTGCTGACAGCTAAAATAGGCTGACAGCACAGATGGGATATAGGGAATAGGATTCCTATATCTCGTTTGTGCTGACAGCTTTCTTAGTGGTAGCCATGGTGGTAGCACAGACGAGTTTACATCTCGTCAGTGGTGGTAGGAATTAAAATTAAAAAATAGCTGTAGTCACTGCAGTCTCGCGAATACATAGAATATTGTTTTGATTAGTTAATTTCCTCTCTGTATTGGGAATAAATAATAAACGAATGATTACTGTACGTCTTATTTCCCACTTTGTGTATCAGAAATATCCAGAATGGTTTAACCATGATGAATGTGCTGAACATCGTAAAAGCATGGTATATTTTACATTAACAGTCAAAATTCATAAAGATACAGTATGGCTCGGGCAACAATTGAGACTTTCAGGTTCACGTATGACCAAGAATTCAAGATTATCGCATCGACAGAACGTTTAAACAGTTTCGCTTTTTTTAGCAATAACTCTAATTGTTTATGTTTATACTTTTATTATATTATACTCGTTTATTATACTCATTAGTTGTCAAATTTGTTAATATGGTGTGAAGTGTAAATGTGGCGCGAGTGGGAATGAGTGTATGTATTATGTATTAGTGTGTGAAAAGTACAAATGCGAGCGGCATTTATACTTTTAAAAAAATATATAATATAGAATCTCCAGCACAAAAATCTGCAATTAAAAAAGAATAAGAATAAAGGCCAAGAATAAGCGCAGCCGGCGGCGGGCCGCTTTTGAAGTAGGAACCCGACGACGTCGACACTCGGGGCCCTAAGTCGTCGGCGCGATGTCATTCGATATCTGTATTCGCTCGCTGGCTTATTCGAATAAATTTTTAATTGCTGGCTTATTGGAATAAATTTTTATTCGCTGGGTTATTCGAATAAAAATTCATTCGAATAAAGATTTATTCGAACTTCTCTTCGAATAAAATTTTATTCGTAATTTTTATTCGAATTTTTGTTCGAATGAAATTTCATTCGAATAACGCCCAACTCTGACCGGAAGTATTGGAAGCTATGCTCATATATTGAAATATAATGTAAATAAAATGTTTTGTATTCCATTATTAAGTCTGTACATTATTTTTCTGAATATAAAAATATTCAATAATACATAATACATCTACAAAAAAGTAAATAGGTATCGAAAAAATTGATTTGGATTTTTTTAACACCGATACAATTTATAAAAAATTCTGAAAAAAATTAAGGACAATTGTTTCAATAATATCAGACTACTGAATTTTTATAAAACTGGTATCTCGAAAAGTTCAATACGAAATATGCATTTTCTTCGAATGTTTGGAGATTTTCAATCTTTTTAAACACGTTTGCATAATCTGAAAAACCTGAAAAAATCTCAGTCATGTGTGCTATTAGGTAGAATATTTCTAATTTTTTTTGTAATTGTTTATTGAGCATGGTTCGACTAAAAATCAATTTGTGTTGGGGCCCTTTGGACCATCTTAACTTTAAAAATCAACGAACAAAATTATTTAAGAAATATAAAACATATTTTAGGATGCTCCACTAAACCCGTTTTTTTTTAATTTAGTCCAAATTTCACTTCGATATCTTTTTTAGATCAAAAGTTATAGCAAAATGTGCACCGCGCCGCGCCGCGCTGTGCCGGGATTCAAATGCGCGCTATCTACAGATTCTGACTTTTCGACTCATGCTTCCGAAACTTCGGTAACGTGAAAATCGAAGGAACGCGTCGGCGTCGATCAGTCGAGCAGGTAGTCAGCGTGCAATCGAACAGGCACTCACACGGGCAGAGTAGAAATACGTTCGTGTGGCGAGGACGGTACGTCCACGGTACGTCAGAGTAGAGGGCCCAGCCAGCCGAGCCGCCGCGCCGAAGGAGAAAAGTCTTCTCGTCCACTCTGGCATCACTGGCAGTGACTTACCAGAGGTGGACCAGAGATGGACCAGAGGTGGACCAGAGATGGACCAGAGGTGGACAAGGGGTTATCTACAGCTACCCTGGCCTACCATCAACAATCCTGTGTTGTCCTTCAACTGTTCATTCAACAAACAACGGTAAGTTTTATTATTAATATTCTTCAATGCTTCCTTTGTCTACCTTTGTCCCAGCTTCAACATACCTGTGGTTCAACTGTTCAGTCAACGATTACCATCAAATATTATCTCTAATATGCTAATTGGGATTTCCATCAAGACTTTCGGTATTGAGTCTTCCTCAAATTTATATTTCTTGATGAAAATTGGTATTCCTCTGATCGGAGGTCCCCCAGGGGCTCACTCACGGATGGGGCTGTGAGTGAGTACGGGGTGTTGCGACCCCGGGGCTCCCCGAAACATATATAGGTTGCAAGTCAATTGGTTCTATCCGCACTCGTGTGCGGGGTTACAATTATTCTCACGAGCTGGTTCGCTGGTTGTATTCGCACTTCTATGCTGGGTTACAATTGCTTTAATAAGCTGATTATTCTCCGGTTGTATTCGCACTCATGTGCAGGATTACAATTGTTCTTGTGAACTGATTGTATTCGCACTTCTGTGCGGGTTACAATTGCTCTTATGAACTCCTTCTCTGGTTGCATTTGCACTCATGTGCATGGTTAGGATTGCACTTACGTGCGGGCTTATATTTGCTTTATTCGCACTCGTGTTATTTCTGACTTTCGAATTGTTGGCTTCGGAACTTTTACAAGACCTTCTTCTACAAATTTTTAGTAGAAGTGAGGTTTAGCGTCCCCGGGGCTACCCGTATCGCCTATAGGACGCTTTAGTTTGGTTCTCGTGAACTTAGGTTTGCACTCGTGTGCAGGGTTATGTATTGTTATGTCTAACTATTATTAGTCTGTTTCAGCTAGAATACACCAAGTGATGACACATCAAGAAGATGACACACCAAGAAGAGGACACACCAAGAAGAGGACACACCAAGAAGAGGATACACCAAAAAGAGAACAAACCAAGAAGACTGCGACGTATTCTTAAGTTAGTTTTAATTGCCGAGTAATTATTGTCTTAGCGTCACACCCGAACCAGAGCCATCTGCTCTGGCTCATGTTTCTTCTTTGCAAATCAAAGTCTTCTGCTTTGATTCTTCCCTCTTTTGCGTTTAGTCTTTTGGCCCACAATAACTGTTCGGCTTGCGTGCGTTAATTAACTTCCCGATTCATAGGGAAGTTACTGTAACTACCCCGAAAATCGAAAATCGATTTTTTAGCAGATCTTCACGTTTCATGGTCATTGGAGTCATTTTTGACTATTTTTATCAAAATGTTTGTATGTGTGTGTGTGTGCGTATGTCCGTTTGTATGGTATCAAATTTTTCGTTAGCGTTTTCAGAAAAAGTAACAACGCGATCAGGATGATGAATAATGCAAACGATGTGCCCCGTCGTAACTTAGAGCTGATTAGATTTTGGTCCATATTGGTCAAGTAGTTTTTTAGTTTTTTTAGTTTTTTTCGAAAAGAGTTGATTCTACAATGCAATTTGTAAGGGAGGACAAAATTTTCCACCAAAGAACCAAACGCAATTACATAAAAAATTTTTTTCTTAATTTTTTTTTTTAGATTTAAAAAAATTTTTTTTTTTAACTGATTCTATTGTTACCGCTTGGAATAATCGAAAGTTATTCCAATGCAAGAGTGGGTTAATCATCTCTACTCCCAAGAATACATTTTGGCCAAAAACAACCCTACTCGCGAGCGAGCGAAGCGAGCGAGCAACAATAGCCCTCTAGTTTTTAGCTTCTATTATACCCATTTGTATATACTCGTAATCTAGCAGTACTTATTGGCATTGGTATTATTTTCTCGATTTAACGTTTTTGGTTCAATATCTAAATCTGTAATAACATATACGATAGCATATCTAGATATCAGGATATCAGGATACAAATGTATCAGCATATCAGTTTATCAGCATATCAGTATATCTGTATATCAGTATAGAATTACCATAACAATGAATCAGTATAATACCAATGTCAATAAATAACTGCTCGGGATGCGTGCGTGCGTGCGTTAATTTTTAAGCTTGTCGTATATCTTCGTTGTAAATATGTCGAGTAATTATTGCCGTAACTTCACTTTGCTCGTTTCCTTGATTCCGACACAGCCTTCTGCTGTGTCGGACCTTGCTTGTATGTACCAGACCAGTTGGAGCCGGTATTCGGCGTCGATACATTGAGAGGAGTGGCTCATTGAGACCTGTTCTCTCGTGCAGCCATTCCACAGTGTCCTCTCTATTCGTCATCCTACCCGCGTTCACCTCAACTTGTGTTGCTTGGTGACAGGTAGTTGGTAGAGAAATGGGATATCGTTTGAACATTTCTCACTGTCCATTTCTCTTGGTGAGGACACGTCGGGTATCGACTCTGGCCGGAGCTGGGCTGGAAGCATTGTACGCGCCGCGTCACCTTCGGACCAGAGCCTTCTGCTCTAGTTAGCTTTAGTTTTTCTCTTTAGAAGAATCAGAGCCTTCTGCCTGATTCGCCCTTGATTCCCCTTGGATCGGAGACCTCTTCTCCGATTCACACCTTTTGTCCCGCGATAATTACTCGATATACTTGCGTAATTTAGTATATGTCCGTCGTTGTTAGAAAGGGAGCCAGAAGGAATATTGCATTCGTTCTGACTCTCTTTCGGGTCTCTTGTGCAGCAACCTCCTCGTGGTGAGACCTAGGCAATCGGTATTATCCTCTATTTGTAAGAAGTTCTAGTATCTTAGCTGAACATTGCACATTTACAATTTTCGATAAGATTGTGTAGTAGAATTTAAGACTTGCGAGATATAAAGACATATTTCATTAAATTGTATATGAATTTACTTTCAGGTAGCTTGCTGTTGGCCAAGGGTACATCAATGCTTTCTTCGTTTATCCTTGGCCTATCTTCAGTTCGTTATTTCGAAGTACTCATTCAATCAGTGATCACGACTATTTTTATTCTGAATTTCGAATTGTTCGCTACGGAACTTTCACAAGTCCCTCTTCTAAAAGTTATCACATCTTGTTTGAAATTGGTATTCCTCCGATTGGAGGTCCCCCAGGGGCTCACTCACGGATGGGGCCGCGTCGCCACTTAGCGGTTTGTTTAGTCTACTCGTTGAAACCTATGGGTTGGTCTCATTCGTTGTATATTGAAGTAATAAACAGTGATAATATCCCCAAGTTTTTCTCTAAACTTTCTTCCTATGGAAATTCGTGTCTTCAGTCTCAGAGCGATCAGCGTGCAGTGTACATCTCCTGTTATGTATGCAGACGTTTCCTTTGTTGACACTTGACCCTTCCGGAGATTTGTGTTGAAACAGGGTCCCTATTAAAGAACAAGGGCTTACTCAGAATCGATACAGATTAGGGCACTTGCAGACGATGCAGCGAGATAAACATACAGGGTGTCACAAAATTCCTTTTGTTCCCGGAAATGGAGGTTCCTGGCGTCATTCGAAGCTACATTTTCCTTATCAAAAATGGTCGCCGCGCCTTTGTTTAGGAGTTATTAACGAAAAACACGACTGTGCCCGCCGCGCCGCACAGTGGTTTGAGAGCGGCAGAAAACGGCAAAAACCCTAGAAAAGCTCTATTTCGGGGAAAATCTCGACAAAAAATGTTTGTAACCGTTGTTGGTCACCAAAAATAATAAATACATTAAAAAATAAGTAATAAATTAATAATAAATAATAAATTCTACACTTAAATTGAATATAAAATAAATTTAAAATGAAATATAATTAAATTTAAATTAAAGGTAATAAAAAATGATTCCTCTCCATATAAAATAACTACTTAATTTAGAAAACAATAATTTCATGTCAATTAAAATAAAATGAAATAATTTCATGGAAATTTATTATGTACAGTATACAGGTAAGGTTTACTTACATTTTGGTCACGAAAAATAATAAATAAATTAAAAAATAATTAATAAAATAATAATAAATAATACATTTTACACTTGTTTTCAATAGTATGCATTGTGAGAATTCTTAACACGATTTTTCAAATATTTCCGATGATCTGACAAAAAATTTTTCAAACGCAAGTTAATTAGTGTTCACTTTTCTACAAACTTCAATACAAAAAATTGAAGAAAAATCTCTTTTTGTATAAAAAATGAAGGTCATCTCAATTTTTTAAATATTAACATATATTTTTTACTTCATAATATTTTAACTGGTATCAAGACGAATCCAACGACCTATAAATAATATAACATTAAACCTTGAAATAACGCTACAATAGTTTTGGCCACAAAAAGCGAGCTACCGTCACTGTGTGACGAACCGTCAAGTGTTCCAGAAAGCGGAGCGTTATTTGACGCGTTCTCACCGACATTTCATGAGATAAAACCCAAAGCCGCAGGTTACCGCAGCTGAACTTTGCATTTATTGTTTACTTAGATATCTACAAACGTTATTTTTCCATTGGCACGTTGGCGCAGTTTGGCGCAAGAGAGATATCGTCTTTCCAACTTCATTAACGTTGCTCTTTTCTCCGTTTAATAGCAGTATCTGCAAAACTACTCGAAAAAATTAAAAATAAACATTTTTCGCGATTTATTCCGGGTCTTCGTACTTGAAGGAAGCCAGTAAAGAAAACATTATTTACATTACTATTTTTACAGGCGCATACGGTTTCTTCAAACATGCGCTTGAATTTATGCTGAAAACTAGGTATGTTTAGCATAGCCAACTTTAAGACGTTCTACAACAAAGTGAATTTGGATTTTGAACTGATTCATCCTAGAAATGTTTGAATTTACCCTCCTACTAGTCAAAAATATAAAAAATTTGGTTTTTTAAGAAACTTGAAAATATGGGGTTTTTGCCGCTCTCAGACCACTGTGCGCCGTGACATCGCAACAAACAAGAGTTTCTTCATGAATCCTGTCCGATTTCAATGAGCTTTGGATATGTTATCAAGACCATCATTCTGAACAAGATTTCTCTTTACAGCTTTTGGAGGCCGGCTTTAGCTTACGAGATAATCGTGAAAAACATTACTTGTAAATTCATATGGGTGTTCTTGATCGCGGACACCGCTTCGTGCGGCAGAAACATCGGAGACTGGTTTAGGTTTGGATTAGGTCTGAGGATCAAATCTAACCCAGCATTTACAAGTAAAGCTTTTTTTACCATATACGGTAAAAAGTCGAGTTTTATAACATACTAGCAGCCCCCGGCACGGCTTCGCCCGTGCTAAGAGTGAGAAAAATTTAGATTTTGATCTTAACAAAAAAAAAGTGAAAAAAGAAAAATAGCGTAAAAACCTTCCCCATGAAAAAATACATAGTATATGTGCCAAGTTTCATGTTGATCGGTCAAACAGTTTCGAAGTCTATTAATCATATATATACAAACATCTATTTTTATATATTAAGATTTCAAGGTCATCAAAATCGGTGAGGACCCATATAATTGATCGAAAAGAAGGAGAAACTGTTTGAATTAAAAACTCACTTATGCAGTCGTAAATCCATTTTCTGCTTCGAAATGTGTGTCGCTGGGTCACTCGGTGATGAACTGCACAGAATGTCTTCAGGTATAGTTAAGTACTGCCAGTCCTGGCAGTACTGAAAGTTAAGGGACGTGCGGCCAGGTCAACGAACTGCACAGCTAGTGATAGATAGTTCGTATACTAAATAGGAACATCGAGAGCCGCGCAATATGGGAGTCATCACGCATGTATTATATATGAATCATGGCCGGTTATTGTATATGAAATTATTAATACTTTCCTTCAATACCGTACACTCACGTTCAATCATTAATATTTTAAGTTCCAGTTTTTGTGAGGAACGTCGTTGTTATTTGAATTGAAATGTATTGACTTCGAGTCGTTAACCTGTCATAGTGATTGACAGGTCTCTTACGTTTTTCAAAGTTGTATAACACATTCACAGCTGCACTAGAAAAACTAATTTTCACAAGTCACTATATTTGGAAAAAGAATAATATAAAATATAATGTAGAAAATAATTCGGAATATTCGCGGGAAGGTCGAATCGAGAGGAGTAAGGAAAAAATTCAGACCACGGTTGCCATATTCGTGTTCAACGAATTTAGCGTCTCATATTTTTCTGACATTCCCTTGAGCATACTGATCAAATCGATCGATCCCAGACGGAGGTTTGTAATGCGAACGAATTACGGTCAATTTTGTCAGGACAATTACGATCGTAAGAAAATTGAAACCAAAGTAGCATAGCATGAATAAAGTATGGTTCCCGAGGTGTAGTCGGACGATGTTTCAGATTCTTCGTGCAGACGTTCTTCGGTAGCGCGGAAAATGGAAGTGTTCGAGGGGAACCTTAAGCTTTATCATACCATAACGTGCTACACTGGCCTCTGGCCCTATGACAAATCCATTCCGACGAGTATACAGAGATTCGTTTTCGTTGTGATGTCTTTCACTTGTATAGTAAACCAGGTGACAAGTAAATGTGTATTTTCCATTCAAATTCTCTGAGATCTCCTATTATTTATCTATATGTGAAGTTCTACTGTTTTGAGTGTACTGTGTACGATGTAAATCATGCCTCCCCCGTCCTGGGTCCTTCCCCACCAAACTCCTATGGACTGCACCGGTAGTGGGGGTCGTATCCGGGCCCGACGTAAACAATAAAAATTAGAAACAAAGGAAAAGAAAAGAATTCTTAGTAGGATACGCTTGAAATATTTTTCAGATACTGACTGTAAGATATACAAAATTATCATTGGAGGACATAATCGTGCTGATATCATTCGGTTGTACGTTGCTCTTGTATTTTTCACGGTACTCTACCTCTCTTATGATATTTCCATTGGTAAGTGAGAGAACGCTGTTATAGTTTCTTTTGTTAAGTGTAATTTTTAATATGGTTCCAGATGAAATTTGTGTTCGACAGCATGCAAAAAGATTACGCCGCGGTGAAAAACAATCCCGTCGAAGTGCAGATGCTAATGGAAGATTCGATAGTGGTTAAACGCATTGTCCAAGCATACTTCTGTAATGCCTATAATCATGATTCAATTCAATCTTTCACAAACCACATCTTACACAAGCTATTCCTTGGTCTCTCTTTCGCTACCTTCATGTAGAAAACAGTAGTCAGTAAACGAAATATCGGTGAGACAATACTAATTCAGAGAAAAAACTTTTTTGTTTTTTTAAATGAAACTTTTGCCAACATGTTCGTGAGATCTCTCCGATTAAAATGAGTCCAAACACTATGCATTTCCGATTGTGCATATACTTGTTTAATCCACGATTTAACGGGACCTCGACTATCCAATCTGATCGGTGTTTCACAGTGTTTGAGAATCGAAATGGTGTTGTGGTTGGTATCGTTTTAATTGGGAAAATGTCAGGGATCCGATGGCGAAGGTTTCGCAGAGTGATGATTATTAAAAAATAAAACAGTTTTATTATTGGATTACTCTTGTCTCGCCGATACACATCCGCAGAAATGAACGAAACCATTTCACATTTTGGTTCCAGCAATGGTGTGTACAGGCGGATTATGTCTCGTTGCAACGTTAGGCGTGTCCACACTGGTGGACTCGGATGTGCAGCTTCACTTCCTGAACCTGTTGGGATTTTTTTACACAGAAAGAAGCCTACTAAGCGCCATTTCTTGTTGGCATATAGTGCTGACAACGACGTATGGTTTACTAGTATTAACAGTCACCGAGGGGGGGATTACTCTTTTTTCCGCCTACATTAGTGGTTTGTTGAAAATCGCCTCGTACGTTTCGATTTCGATTTCTGAAATTCTGTGTGTGACGTAATGTCTCTTATCGTTTGAACCTCTCTCTTCTCTTATTGGGAATAGCAATGAATAGACAGCGGATTTTATGCATTTAATTTGTAATTAGATTGTTGCAATTCAGGTAGAAAATTCTTATTTCGCGTAAAGATCCGCTGTCTAGTAATGAAATTGGATAATTTGGGAGCATAATAGGAGACACCCTGCATAATTTTTCCTGCTTCAGCTACCGGCTGAAAAACGCGATTAACGTAGTGGCGTACTCGGACACGATTAAAGAAATTGACATTCGGGCTGCAATGGACGTGCATTGTCGTGCAATCTTGTTGGTAACTTCATCGAAATATTATATTTGGACAGTCAATAATTATTGGCGGGCGTTTCATTGGATTTTTCTTACATGTTCCATCCGACATCATGCATTCTCTCTCGGATGAAGCTATACTAAAAAGTACTTGGAAGATATAGCGATGATTGCTTTGTTTGTTACGCTACTAGCTACCGTCTCGTACGCCGTAAATATATATCGGGTGAGTCATTAATATACAGCGGATTACATTATTTTCAAAATTCGAAAATTTTTTTTCCGCATTTCACAGTTTTTTATAAGCATCACGGAATTTAGTGACATGGACGCGGTGCTGCTTAGTATACATTTCGTCTTGACGTACACCACATTTATTTGCGGGAATAATTATAGCGGGCAAATATTGCTGGACACAAGCGCTGCGCTTTTCGATGACACGTGAGTTCCTGTTCTTCTATTTAAAAACAATTTTCAATGAAATTTCAAGGACATCGGTATTTTTTTATACTACACCATATATATTTTCTTCGATGTCCTTGTAGAGAATGAAAAGACGAATCCAACGAGTACCATCACGATACCCTTACGATCATTCAATCTCGAGATATTCGCATCTGAATGGTAAGGGTTGGATTAGGTTTGTTCTTTTCGAGCACAAATATCTCGACATAGAATGATCGTAAGTGTACGGTGTTTGTACTCGTCCGATTCGTCTTTTTGTGCTCTACAAGGAAACCGAAGGAAAAATATATATCATCGAAAAAGAAATATCGATGACCTTGAAATCTCTATTTATCAGTTGTTAAATGAAACAGATACAATTCATTGTGGTACCGTATACCGCCGAAGATGCAGAAGATGGTGCTGTTCACAATGATGAAAACTCAGGCGGCGGTCGAGTTGAATTGTGTCGGTTTGTTCACAGCGTGTTACGAAGGCTTCGCGACGGTAACCGATACGATCTGCCTAATTACATGTTGTTCAAAACGATCGCTCTATCCCGGATCAAACATGCTGTTTTTTCTTGCTTCAGATGATGAGCTCCTCTTTCTCGTACTTCACTCTTCTCTGTTCGGTGTAGTAGAACATTTCGGAGCAATTGCTGCGGACGTTATTTGGACGTCCCTAGGACATATGGCTGGACATTAAAAGGGCATTTACAGGACGTTATAGGACATTAAAATTTAATTTTAATTTTAATTGACTAAAAATGTCATATATTACAAAAACGTTAAGTACATAGTAGAATACAATACAATCGCGCATTTAACATTAATATATACAGTAATACATAACATAATATATATATATATGTATATATATATGTATATATATATACACACAATATATATATATTGTATATATATACTATGACGTTGCAAGTATTGCGACGTCACTTCTCCGTCAATTTAGTGTACGTTGCGAGAGAAATAAAGGACCAGACTGCTCTCTAACAGGACACGACACCGTAAACACAGGATTCGAGAGCGCTCCTCAAGGAGATTCCGACATTATCGAGGATTTCGTAATGACATCTGTCGCGCGTGCCGAGAACGGCAAGTTTCAGGGCCGTATAAGGGACGCGTTGAAGGAACCACCGACCTTCCGAATTTTCACGGGAACAGCATCCCGCAGCACAGGAAACGCCGGAAGTAAAGGAAATGGTCGACGTCCCGGCCCTGTGCACAGGCAACAATGAGACCTTGGTACGATCGCACCCGGCGAACCAACCGGAGGCGTCGCAGGGACAGAGGCTCTACAAAACATCACGTCCATTGCGACTATTTCAGGATCCTGACGCCGCCTCACCCCGTTAAAGGAGAGCTACCACGGGGTCGATGCCATCGTAATCAAGGGAGGAAGCGCCTCCACCAATCAAGAGAGCGATAGCAGTCACGGTGAAATGATGTACCCCCTCTCTGATGACGGGAAATGAGTGGAGCGAGTGGGAGACACGTTGCACGTGCGCGATGGGGACCGTGGAGTGTGCGCCTACGCACGGTGCTGGAATCGAATAGTGGAAGGAGTAGGAGGAGAGTACACGAGCGCCGTTTGGCGCTCATTCTGGTATCACTGAGCGATAGGCTCCTTGAGAATTACGTGTCAGTCCGGGGCCCTAGAACGCTAAAGGGAACGCTCCTGATGCCTAAGAGCTCACGCGGTGGAAATGCGCCAATGAAGATTCGGTGAAACGGTCGAGTAGGGGAAATCAGGTTCGATCCAGTGCTTCGATTAAGCCCAACCTTTCTCGCGCATGCGAGGCGATTTCAGCCTCAGCAACGTGAGCTTCTCGATAAAATGGTGTTCCTTGAGCACCCCGTAGAACTTTAAAAAATTTATATGATTTGATTCTAAAAAATGAATGTATGCCAGGTGTATTTGTGTATATTTTGTAACTCATAGGACACGTCCTAGAGTCTTTTTGTGCGGTAAGATTATTTCGGTACATTCCCGCCAATATAACTGCCTCAGGGCTCTGGCCGCTCTGCTACCCAATAGTAGATACGTTACTGTTTTCTCGCGCCTGCGCGAGAAAATTTGGGCACAATCGAAGCACTGGTTCGATCCGCTAGGTTGCCGAAAACCGATAGATCACTGTCGCGCTGGCTCTCGTTGACGCATCACGCCTCGAGCACATTATAATCGCGTTGCGAAACCATCAGCGCTCAGCCGTGTCTCAACGGGTTATCGTAGGCCGAGAAGGACACATTTCCCGGGAGCAATTGAAAGACCACGAGAAACGGTAAGTCGCACTTGTGATCTATGTATAGGGGTATTTCGTAGCACGACGGCTCGACCTTCGTCGAACGCTTCTCGTTCCGTCCTCGATAAGTCGCTCGTACTCGTTCCGGGAGTGCTTTGAGTTTTTTGGTAATTTCGAGGGAGTTTTCCTTTACGAACCGCGTGCGAAGGAGTGTCCTCGGAGGAGTCGCGTTTCGTGAGAACAATCTCTGCGATCATTTCGTGCAATCTCGAATCCTGTGTGTCTCGCCGAACATCGTATCGTTCTCGTCGACGTTCGAACGCGTAACCGTTAGCGTACGCGTCGTAGCGAATCACGTGCGGAAGTCATCGCGGCAGTCTCGTAGTTTGCCGATCATCTGCGCCTTGCGTTTCCGAAGTTTCAATACGAATGAAACGGCGATAAATGTCAGCGATATCTCTGCGAATCACCATCTTCTCGCTTAATTGTATGAAGAGCGCGGGCTCTCGGGTCGCGGCGACGTGGCCGCGGAATTTGTAAGCTATTGACTGCTGTAATAAACAGTTCGAGACAATACCGTCGTCGATCATTCTATTCCCTATGATATCCGTCCTGCCGAGGGGACTGTTCTAGTTTCTCGTGTCCGAGCCATCTGACCTCGTCACGACGTCGTTTTCGATTCGCGTGTCTCGAAGATTCGACTCTCGAACTCGGCTTCTCCGAGCTCGAGGATCGTCCCTCGTTTCGTGTGGCATCCTAGAGATGCCTGTCGCCCAAATGTTTGTCTTTTCGTTAGAAAATCGTCGGATCTTCGAGTCTCGTTTTGTCTCGGGCGGACCGCGCGTACTCGGCCTAGTAGAAGTAGTAGTAGTAGTAGTGTTATTGCCGGGGAGGGACGGTTCGACCCCTCGCTTCCTTAGGGCACACCGGTTCTTTCATCACCAGTATCACAATTGGCGCTGCCGGCACTCGGCCCTTTAGCGGGTTGCAATTGTCCTCGTTTTTCAGCCGTCCCCTCTGTTTTATTCGGCCCGGGCCATTTTCAGAGTCGTCGACTTACTAGACGGGTCGGTCATCATTGATGAGCGGGCCATGCTACCTAATTTTTGTGAGTTTTTGAGCTGTTTTACGGCTCGGTGTGAACGTCGGGCTCCCTCACCTTCAGACCTGCAGGGTTCTCGCCTGCCGTTTCAGACTCCCCCCTCTTCACCATATTTTCATGTCGAATGTGTCAAGTGTTTGAAGCCCGTCCCTATTCTGTTTCCAGATAGTCCAGAAACCTGCGCACACCCTCCCCTAGGGCTAATCTCCCTCCGCCTGTGCTGTGAGTCTATTGGGAGTACAAATGCAAGGGACCGCGTATTGTTCTTTTTTACCACGTTTTTATTAGCTCGCTTTCTTGTTTGTCTGTTTGTCTGTTTGTCTGTTTGTTCGGTGGCAAATTTTGCAATTGATTTTAAACTAACTTCCTGATGAGCTGGAGACTTGAAATCGGTTACATGGCTCAGAACTGGATGACAATGCATTATTCAAAAAAAAAATTGTTAAAAAGTCTATCCGTTTCGGAGATATAACAATTAAATATTTACCTTTTCACCCCCCCGCGAAACCTACGTCACCGCGTTCAACGGTCGCCACGCCGCGCGACAGCGCTCCCTACTCCACTACCCGTTCCCTCTCTCACTCATCCCCACTCCACTGACCCGATTCGCACCAAAGGAGCTCAGTGTGCGTCAGTGTGCGTTTGAGCTTCGTGCGGTGTTTATAAAGTTACTACGTATTATTATATTATAATGTTTGTTTACCAATCGAAGGGACAGTTACACCGAGATTTTCGGTCGAACCTTTATCTTTGACATTTTACCACGGCGTTTCGATATGATGCGGTCCCAATACCGTCTGAAATTTACTACATGTCTCTGTTATAATCTCGAAATAATGTCTACAAAAGAAGGAGCAGTTCGTTAATGATGATTTTCACAGAGAAGTCGCCAAATCACCAGGTATGCCATTAAATATTTTACCACGTTTTTATTATGTCGCTTTCTTGTATGTCTGTTTGTCTGTTCGGTACAAATTTTACAACTGATTTTAAACTAACTTCTCGATGAGCTAGAGACTTGAAATTTTAAACATAGCTCAGTACTATATGACAATGCAGTATTTAAAAAAAATTTTTTTTAATTTACAACAGCCTACGCGTTTAGGAGATATAAACTATTAAAAATTTAACCGTTACACGTCCCCGCGCGACGACCGGTAGTGCCCACTCGGTTCCCACTCCACTGACCTGCTTCGCACCGAAGCAGCTCAGTGTGCGTTCGAGCTCCGTGCGGTGTTTACAAAGTTACTACGTATTAGTATACTATAATGTTTGTTTACCAAGCGAAAGAACAGTTACACCGAAATTCTCCTTCGAACCTTTATCTTTGACATTTTACCACGGCGTTCGTTTTCGATATGACGCGTCGCAATACCGTCTGAAATTTACTACATGTCTCTGTTATAATCTCATCAAAATGTTCAAAATCGATTATAAAATTTCACACATGCAAGACTAAAAAGCAGAAAATAATTATTTAAATAAAAATAAATTTTTTAAAAATACCACGTTTTTAAAACGGACTAAAAAGTATAAAATAAAATTTTTAAAAACGCCACGTTTACAAAACGGACTAAAAAGTATAAAATAATTTTTTCTAGCCCCATACAGATTCCTAACCCCTGAAAATTTGTGATTGTGAATTTTTAATAGCTAAGAAAATACTTGTAAGATTTAAAACGAAAAACGTGGGGCGCAAGATAATACATAGTAAGGAGTGTAGAGAGTAGCTGCCGCTGAGAAATCTCGTACAACACTTCATATCATTTGCAGTGCAATAAAGTTGTTAGTGATTTAGTGTTCATTCATCAATTATCTATTGCATGCGCCCCACGTTTTTCGTTTTAAATCTTACAAGTATTTTCTTAGCTATTAAAAATTCACAATCACAAATTTTCAGGGGTTAGGAATCTGTATGGGGCTAGAAAAAATTATTTTATACTTTTTAGTCCGTTTTGTAAACGTGGCGTTTTTAAAAATTTTATTTTATACTTTTTAGTCCGTTTTAAATTTTTACCATTGAGAAGAAGTTACTGCTACTTCGGATCCAATTCGACTTCATCGAAATCTCGGCTGGGCCGAGATATCAGTTCCATTCGGTCTTCACCTGCCGACCTACTTCGCGATGGGGTTGAGAAGGAAGGGTTCACCAACTTCACCGAAATCTGTCTCCTCAGAGATTTGATATCAGGTTCATCGGGATCTTCCTTCTTGGGTGGGCTTGACACATCCTAGAAAATATGGCTGATTGTTCGGATGTGACCACCATCCTCGGTTCTGGTCGGTGTTCAGGTATTAGCTCCGTCCACCCGGCCTTTCCCTTAAAGGTTTCTAATTGATGTGCCGTTTGCGTTTTTGATTCCGTTTTTTGTAGGGTCCATGCCCAGTTTCTTCCTCAGTAGTACCATTTTGTTCGCTGACCACCCCCCCCCCCCTTTTCCTTACTCTTATCCCCCAAACAGAGGAGATAGAGCCGGCGGGTACCTTTATGAGGCGGGATGGCCAACTTGAGCTCCCAATAGTTTACCGCTCCCTGGATAAAGGGGAAATCGTTGCCATTGGTTGCTCCATGACCCGGACAGTAGGCACCGAGCTCGTAGCAGGAGAAAAAACCACCTTGGAAATTTATGCCATCCCGGGAATCGAACCCTGGTCTTCCTGCTACGAATCAGACAGTCTACCACCTGAGCCACGGCCACAAATAAAAACTTTGATTTTGGTCGAACAAATAAAAAACATGCATTTTCAACTTAAAAAATAAAAATAAGTTATAAATAATAGATTTTAGGCTTAAAATTGAGGGAGTAGTATCAAAGTTCTAGAAAAAAAAATCCACAGCGAGACACGAACCAGCAACCTACCGATTACCAGTAATCCTCGCTACGCCTTCGGCTATTCACTTCATATTGACCTCTTAACGCGAACTCCTTATGAACGTGTAAACCGATTTTCAAATGCAATTTTCTCGAAAAATCTTGAGAAGCGCGCGCTACTGCTTTGTCAAATTACATTTGGAGAAGACATCTTCAAGTACTGCAAGTTTCAGAAAAATCCGTGACCCATCGACCGTGGCTTCCCCTTGTAAGACGTTACACTAGAGTAAGTAAACGCTAACGTCTTAGTACGACACTTAAATTGAAATATCTCTTGAACTACTAACTTTTCGACATACATGGGTAAGTACTTTTTTATAACAAATGTCCAGCTGCATCGATTGATGTATTAAAAAAATACCTCATTCCATTAAAAAAAATATCAATAACCTTGAAATCTTGTAAAAAAATGACCTTGAGAAAACATTTTTACCATCATCAAATTCGCCCCTTGAAACAATACAACTTTATTCTGTGGAGATTTTTTGTACGACTAATAATAACCGAGATATATAGGTGTTCGTACTTAAACGGACCTCCCTGTATAAGCCCTTGCATTTCTACTCTCGTGGGCTAGTACTGTCGTATTCACGAATCGTGTCGCGTCGTGCTGCATCTCGGAAGTCAATTACCAGTGAGATCGGGCTAAAGTTCCCCTTCGAATCAAAAGTTAACCGTATAGATTCCGCGAGTTCGGTGTAAAATCTATTAGGCAGTGATAAGGTTGCTCCGAGACCCTCGCATTGCCAGTGCGTCAACACCGTGCATCCTAGTTTAGGTTACGAATTCCTTTCCTTCCCTTCCTTAAATTATTTGGTCCCCTCAGGGTTTCAAATCCATTTTACCAACTCCCTATCTTTCCACTTTCACCACTATCGCCTTTTCAGCGGGACCTACAGTTTATAAAGGTGGGTTCCGAACCACCTTGGGTCACCACAGTTTTTTAGAGAGACACATGGAATATTTCCAGAGGTGCCGGCATCGGGGATTGAACCTGCGACCACGGAGTCCGCAGGCGCGCGCTTCACCCACTGAGCCACTGTGCGCCCCTGCATTTTAGTTTAGGTAATATCTTTTTTCAATTCTTTCTATTCTAAATTCAATCTTTTCGCGACAATTACACAATTGTAATACGAATTCTTGTAGTAAGAATATATTTGTGTTTTTTGATAAATAATTAACACAAATTCATTATTACTCGGGATTCGAATTATGGGATTTGCCGGTCGTTACGCTAACCGTCAAGCTACAGTTGCTCTGGCTTTTTTCAGCACTGTTTAGAGTCGCGTAGCGATCGCTCGTTACCGTTGCGCAAGGCCGCGAGGTGTTTGTAAGCGCTCATCGCCGGTAAATCACCATAGTTTGAATCTCGAACGGTACGTCTTCCCGGATCATGCGATCGATCCGGAACTAATCGCGTACGACCACCGTTTCGAAGACCATTTAAAGACCCTCCCTTGGCGGAGCGAGCTTCTCCGCTGTGTACAGTTGCTCAATCACGATCTAGTAATCACCAAGTTTCTTTCTCAGTTTACGTTATTAGCGACAAGCATTGCGCTTTATTTCAATCGAATTATTTTCCATATTAGTTTGAGTCGGCGTGGATCATTCACTTTGCTAATCGCGATTCGTGCGTCAAGATTTCCAACGAACGCGCTGAAGATCTCCGTTCGCGGCGGTCCTCATCAAGCGAAGCACAAGATTTCCGTCGCGCGAAAAAGGATAGAATCTCGAACACGCAAGATTTCCGCAGATCGATCTGTCGGCGATTGTATCATCGTCTTCACCAAGAAAAGTAAAATAAAGTGCAGTTGTGAACCTTAATTGAAACATCTCTCTCTCCCTCATTCTCATGATCCTTTCATTGCCTTCCTTGCGCGCTCACTTCTGATCGGTTCCAGCGTCAGGCGCCTCCGACCGTCGCACTATGGTCTGGAAACCCGTTTTTCGTGATCAAAAGTCAATTTTTCAAAATAAAGATTTTCAAAAAATTTTTTTGGAACAGAATAAGAACCATCCAAAGCTTCCAAATCCAAATTATTAATCCGTTCCGATTATTCATTGCTGAGATATAACGTTTTGAAGACAAACTTCGTAAAATTCAGATTTAACCCTCATCCGTCCCTCATTTCGCCAACCGAATCTGTCCCTCGGTGTCAAATTGACACAGTGGTAAAATACCGATGAAATAACAAGATAAAATAAAAATTTTTAGATGATTTTTTATTCAAACCGATGCGTTAACATCTACGTCTTAGTTTTTGCACAATTTTCACATAAAATAAAGCGATGTGCGGGTCATACTGCTTGTTTGCATAAATCACATCGGGCACTACGTACATTAGAATTAGGTTTTTTCTCGCACATGTGACATCGGGCGCGTTTTTTTGTTGGAGGAGTATGTTGGAGGAGATTATTACAAGACGGTACAATCACTGGTAGTATACCCTGTATTTGTGTAACAAGTGCAGTCGCATTAGATCCTCGCGGTAGATGTGTGCGAAACGTAGTACATATACGAATGCACCAAAGAATGTCCAATTTCAATAAAAAAAAAGGCGTCGACGATATTTTTTATTTTTATTCCACGTTGCATTGAGTGAAGGAAATATTATAAAAGCATGGCATGCTGATATATCTAACATATTAGCAACAATTGCCATTGGTCATCTATTTGTTTCGCGCTTACATCTGTATGTGCCCACCATCTATATATCATCGGGGACATCGACGCGACGCCCCCTTTTGTAGCGTTATAATATTTTATTATTTCAGGCTTTTTATCTACTTCACTACCTATTTGCTTTGGCGTATGGTATGTACTAAGTAGAATAACAAATTGTGTTCTTTTTGTCACATAAGACGCCATTGTACCTTTTAGTATGTGATCAAAAACAAATTCCGAATGATGAAGTGGCTTCTTCTTCATCTCGAGTAAAATTTGTGGAATTTCTTTTCTATTTTTTCGTATGATCTCCGCAAGCGTCATCTTTTGTTTTTGTAATATAGTTGCTAATTCGTGTGAAGTAAAAAAATTGTCACACGTAACATTGCGTCCATCCAAACCTTCACCTAATTGTAGCACCACGCGTTGACCCTGCTTTACTTCTGTGTGGCAGTTTCGATCGCGTCCCGTGTAAATTTCCATACTATATGAGTAATACGTTTTCTTCTAATTTAGAAAAAATCAATTTTCCTTCAATTTCCGAATGCCGTGCAAATTTCTCATTGAAATAATGGTCATTGAAACACTCCGCGACAGTCCGTAAGAGTACATGTGTCATATTGACACACAGGGACTCTTTCGTTACTAAATTTGATTTGCAGTGTTGCCATAATTATTTTCCATGAACAATGCTAGGCATATGTGTTTTGCATTAAAAAAATAAAAGTCACAAAGTTTCGGGCAAATTTACCATCAAATAACAGAACAGTATAACTTAATTCGGGAAAACTGTGTCAAATTGACACGAGGGACGGATGAGGGTTAAACTAGAGGGCTATTGTTGCTCGCTCGCTTCGCTCGCTCGCGAGTAGGGTTGTTTTTGCTCGCTCGCTTCGCGAGCTCACGGGTAGGACTGCTCTTTCGAGAGGGTTAGTGGTACGCATGGCTAGTAGGGCCTACTGCTATTAATGTTTTTTATTTGGTGTGTGACTCTCCAAGAGTCACACAAAGAACTTCCCGATTCGTTACTCCTTCGCCAACATCGCTAACATCGTTTTTTTTTTGTACTTTCATCGATATTCTCCCAAAATGTATTCTTGGGAGTAGAGATGATTAACCCACTCTTGCATTGGAATAACTTTCGATTATTCCAAGCGGTAACAATAGAATCAGTTAAAAAAAAAAATTTTTTTAAATTCTAAAAAAAAAATTTAAGAAAAATTTTTTTATGCTTTTTGGTGGAAAATTTTCGTCCTCCCTTATAAATTGCATTGTAGAATCAACTCTTTTCGAAAAAAACTAAAAATCTAAAAAACTACTTGACCAATATGGACCAAAATCTAATCAGCTCTAAGTTACGACGGGGCACATCGATTGCATCATTCATCATCCTGATCGCGTTGTTACTTTTTCTGAAAACGTTAACGAAAAATTTGATTACATAGAAACGGACATACGCACACACACACACACACACACATACGAACATTTTGCTGAAAGTAGTCTAAAATGACTGCAATGACCATGAAACGTGAAGATCTGCTAAATAATCGATTTTCGATTTTCGGGGTCATTACAATAACTTCCCTATAAAATCGAGAAGTTAAAAATATAACAATAGCGTGGGGATTCGAACCAGCAACCTACAGCTTACTAGTATTCCTCTCTACACCCTCGACCACTCATCTTCATGTTGACTCATTAACGCAAACTCTTTATAACCGAGTAAAGCGATTTTCAAATGCAATTTTCTCGGAAAATCTTGAGTATTGCGCGCTATAGCTTCGCGAAATTACATATGGAGAGGACATCTTCAAATACTGCAAGTTTCAGGAAAATCGGTGACCCATCGACCGCGCCGTCTCCTTGTCAGTCTAAATGCCTGAAAACAATGTACAGTGTACGGCAATCTTTAGTGGCGCCTCAGAGTCGCTATTCGAGTGCTGAGGGTTAAGGATTTCGAAATCAATCATTTCCATTTGGAATGTCTCGGATGAAAATGTTTTCCGAGGGAAAATCTCAAAATTCTTTAATTGCCGGAACGTGTTCTTTCGATACTTGAGGAGACACTCAGATTTTGAACTTTCGAAAAGTCAACTTTTCGCCATTTCTTTTAACGTATTCGCGAACACGCGTAGACGACACTACAAAAGGATTTCGTTTGTAAATTGGTAAAATGGAATTTAAAGAAATTGTTTCACATATTGCAGATTTCAAGAAAACAGTGAGAAAACGTTCAATGCGCACGGCCACTTCTAGTTTTATCACTATGAATCACACCTCTCCTCGAGATACGCCGGTGTCTCGACCAGGACGAGAATGTTTAATGATTCGATTGCAACAATATTCCAGCCTTCATCACCTGAATTATTATGGTACAGTCGACCAGTGTAACGTATATGATTCGCTGGGCCTTATTGAAGAAAGATTGGTCGTATGGCCAGAATCCGATGACGCGCAACACGTTATAATAGCGAGGGTAATAGAATCGGCACGTGTCCGCCATGTCGGAGGCAATGATAAAATTCGCACGGAACAGCGAACCTGATGTATCGGTCGACTACACCTTGCTGCAATATATTATTCAGGATGAGCTGTTTCCGTCGCGTATGTCTGTCACGCGGCTGACGTCGGCTGAATGTTTAAATAAACTTGATTAGTATATAGCAGGCAGTTCCAAACTATTCCCCTCCGACAACTGCAAGGTCCCCCACCATCGAACCTCTTTACAATGTATGCGTGTGCATCGCGTCGTGCGTCGTGCGTCGCGCGGCACGCGGCTCTCGTGATGGGAGCTCCTTACTACTATACATCATGACGATGAAGTCTAAGAGTGGGAGAAGAATCTGAACGGGGAAGGTGCCTCGAAAAGCCCCGGGGCTTTTCGTTGGAACTGCCTGGTATATAGGCACGCTGCATTATGCACGTTGTTTTACGTGTAAACGTCGTAACGTCGCGCGTCGGTTAAACGTATTAACCCTAACGGGGCCGAGACTTCTCGGCCTGTCGAGTAGATTGACGTTGAATAAAACTGCTTTCGTTTCGCGAGAAATTCACATTAATTTATTTATACGCGTCTCTGTTTGTTATTTGTCAGGTGAGGGACATCGGCTTGAACACGTCACGTCAGTTTAATCACATGACATCGTGGCACACGCACCACAGGGTCGGAGCGCGTCACGTGACCGAGTGGACGCGTGGGGGAATAGCGTTAATAGCTGTGGTAAAATTCAGGAAACGTCTATGGTGCCATTGTTTTGCTTATCGGTGAACGTAGACGAGAGGAACCGTTTCTCGACACCATTATACAGATATTAGAGCAACGTTATCGGTATTTCACTATACATTCATTATGTGTTATTTTACATTTTATATCTCCATCGTCGTGAACATGCTGGAATATTATGAAATTGCGAAGAAACGCTCACGACAATTCTCACGGACAGCATGATGTTGTCGTAATTAGTGGTGATCCTAGTAAATTTAATATCGTATAAGCATTGATCGAATGAAGTGCGTGGAAATGAAATTCTGAATTGTCCGAAATTTTCATATGAATTATTACCAATAGGAACATAACCTGGCGGTTTTGGAGTTGAAAAAATTCGACAGCTTCATCGTGAGTTTGCAAATCTTTCTGATACACGTGCTGATTATGTTTCTAAATAACACTGTCCAACACCAAATTTGTTCCCAGATTATTATTCGGTCCTTCTTATAGAGTTTTTTGCGCTGATTCCGAATCTGTTTTTAATTTTTTCCCTATACGCACAGTTTTTGAGAAATTTGAGTTTGAAAAAATGACCTATTTTTCAATTTTGAACAAATATTGTGATGTTATTATAAAAGATATTGAATTGTTCTTTGCAGCAAAAGATTCTGTGGACTTTCCCGAATACAGTGATATCCAATATTAATACACTATGATTGTTTAAATATGTTTAAACAATGATTAAAGACGGAGAGACACCATTTTTGCACCAATTTTTGAAGATATTTTTAAATCTATCTCAAAAAATAAGGGTCCAGCGGAAAATCGAACTATACCACGCGGTAGAGCAGACTTTTATCTTGAAAAACCCCCCTTTGAAGTTTTCGACATCGACGTTTTTACCGAACCAGAAAGCAAAATATCTTCGCCCGACATGATTTGCTGCCAGTGGCGCTCACCACTACAACGGTCGTTCGCCGCTCCGTATCCCGTCGCTGCGCCATATCTCGTCCAGAGCGCCACTGGCGGCAACGCATGTCGGGCGAAGATATTTTGCTTTCTGGTTCGGTAAAAACGTCGATGTCGAAAACTTCAAAGGGGGGTTTTTCAAGATAAAAGTCTGCTCTATCGCGTGGTATAGTTCGATTTTCCGCTGGACCCTTATTTTTTGAGATAAAATTAAAAATATCTTCAAAAATTGGTGCAAAAATGGTGTCTCTCCGTCTTTAATCATTGTTTAAACATGTTTAAACAATCATAGTGTATTACTATTGGATATCACTGTATTCGGGAAAGTCCACAGAATCTTTTGCTGCAAAGAACAATTCAATATCTTTTATAATAACATCACAATATTTGTTTAAAGTTAAAAAATATGTTTTTTTTTCAAAGCCATGTTCCTCAAAAACTGTGCGTATAGGAAAAAAATTAAAAACAGATTCGGAATCAGCGCAAAAAACTCTATAAGAAGGACCCAATAGTAATCTGGGAACATAAAAAAAGTTGAAATTTGTTGGACAGTGTAATTACAGCGATCAGACGCTGATTTCTAGCAGCGTCGGAGTATTCCACAAAACGTAAGTCCATGCTTTAGTATAAATACATATGTGTTTCCATTGTGAACGAGAACAAAAAACTAAAACCGTAGCACATAATGGGAAGAAATTTTTTTACGCACTTTGATCGACTTGGCCATGAATTACATGTGGCGGCTCGTCAACGAGCACGCCGCCGCACTATGGTCTGGAAACCCGTTTTTCGTGGCCAAAAGTAAATTTTTCAAGATAAAGATTTTCAAAAAATTTTTTTTGGAACAGAATAAGAACCATCCAAAGCTTCCAAATCCAAATTATTAATCCTTTCCGATTATTCATTGCTGAGATATAACGTTTTGAAGACAAACTTCGTAAAATTCAGATTAAAAAAACGTTTAAAATAGTCATCATAGACTATCAAAATACAAGTTTAAATGATAATTCCGTATGTGTCAGCAGGTATATTTTAGGTGTGTAATACTGTTGTTAGCATCTTTTTATCCATAAACAAATAGTGACAAGTTTAAACAATAGAAACTTTGAGAAAGGTTTTAAAAAAACGGCACAAATCGGCATAAATGGAACCTTTTGCATATGAAATTATAGACATTTCTGAATATAGTGTATAAAGTTTCATTTACGCGTTTCTGCCCGTTTTAGTTGTACAACATTTTTAATAAATAGTAACCGGGATTTTCAGGCGCTCCGAACGCGTTCGCTTGCAGCTTCTTGACAAACTTTGAGAACGGTTTTACAAAAACGGCACAATTCTGAGGGGTGAGAGGGAAACAATTTTTTGGTCAAAAAATAAGGTCAACCCTAAATGTATATGGATGTATATTTATTGTTTATATCATTCGTATTTATATTTTATATATTTTTATAGTTTATGTACATTTATAAATAATGCATATATATGATATACATTAATACATTAGTGATTTTATTTATGTATTTATCTTATTTGCGCTAGTATTATTACTTATGTTATTCCTGCGGCAGAATAGTATTGTTAACACGATTTTTAAGACATTTCCTACGATCTGCCAAAAAAATGTTTCCAACAAAAGTTGATCAGTATTTACATATCTATAGACTTCAATATACAAAATTTAAAAAAAATCTTTTGTTTATAAAAATGGGAATCACGTCAATTTTTTAACTGTTACTATATATTTCTGACTTTATAATATTATTGCTGGTGTCGAAACGAATTCAACGACCTAGCATACTACAGTAAATGCTCGTTCGTTGTGAAAAAGCCTGGGAGTTGAGTTCACAACCAGCGAATAGGGAAGCTATTTTTGATTTATGACTGCGTCTAGATACACGCCGAGCGCGCCGAGCGAGACTTCAATAGAGAGCCGAACATAGAGAAGGACAGAGTGAAATACGGATCGCGTGACCGAAGCACAGTTTAACCCTCATCCGTCCCTCGTGTCAATTTGACACAGTTTTCGCGAATTAAGGGGTACTGTTCTGTTATTTGTCGGTAAATTTGCCCGAAAGTTTGTGATTTCTATTTTTTTAATGCGAAACACATATACCTAGCATTGTTCATGGAAAATAATAATGTCAAAACTGCAAGTCGAATTTGTTACGAAAGAGTCCCTGTGTGTCAATATGACACATGTACTCTTACGTACTGTCGCGGAGTTTTTCAATCACCATAATTTCAATGAGAAATTTATACGGCATTCGGAAATTGAAGGAAAATTGATTTTTTCTAAATTAGAAGAAAACGTATTACTCATATAGTATGGAAATTTACACGGGACGCGATCGAAACTGCGACACAGAAGTAAAGCAGGGTCAACGCGTAGTGCTACAATTACTTGAAGGTTTGGGTGGACGCAATGTTATGTGTGACAATTTTTTTACTTCACACGAATTAGTAATTATATTACAAAAACAAAAGATGACGCTTGTAGGGACCATACGAAAAAATAGAAAAGAAATTCCACAAATTTTACTCGAGATGAAGAAGAAGCCACTTCATCATTCGGAGTTTGTTTTTGAACACATACTAAAAGGTACAATGGAGTCTTATGTGACAAAAAGAAGACGATTTGTTATTCTACTTAGTACATACCATACGTCAAAGCAAATGAGTAGTGAAGTAGATAAAAAACCTGAAATAATAAAATATTATAACGCTACAAAAGGAGGCGTCGCGTCGATGTCCTCGATGATATATAGATGGTGGGCACATACAGATGTAAGCGCGAAACAAATAGATGACCAATGGCAATTGTTGGTAATATGTTAGATATATCAGCATGCCATGCTTTTATAATATTTCCTTCACTCAATGCAACGTGGAATAAAAATAAAAAATATCGTCGACGCCTTTTTTTTATTGAAATTGGACATTCTTTGGTGCATTCGTATATGTACTACGTTTCGCACACATCTACCGCGAGAATCTAATGCGACTGCACTTGTTGTACAAATAAAGGGTATACAACCAACAGTGATTGTACCGTCTTGTAGTAATCGTATAATGCATACTCCACCAACAAAAAAACGAGCCCGGTGTCACATATGTGAGAAATGACCGAATGCTAATATACATAGTGCCCGATGTGATTTGTCCAAACAAGCAATATGTCCCACACATCGCTTTATTTTATGCGAAAATTGTGCAAAAACTAAGATGCAGATGTTAACGCATCCATTTGAATACAAAAATATCGAAAAATAACTTTCTATCTTGTTATTTTGTCGATATTTTACCACTGTGTCAATTTGACACCGAGGGACAGATTCAGTTCGCGAAATGAGGGACGGATGAGGGTTAAGCGAGTTCTCACAATGTATGAAATGGCAATGATGGAATCGTTAATTTTCCATTAGGCTTATGAGACTTTCACTAATTCATTTCTGGCATTTTTCTGATTAAAATGATACCAAACACGATATAATTTGTCCCATATTTTCCCTACATGTGAAGCATAATTAATAATTTATCATACATTTAACACATACTATATACAATAGCATATGTTTAAATAAACTACTTAACATCTTGAAAATATGTTCTTAGCATCGAATTGGTATTTTAAACATTACAGTTTCTCTTTCTTTTCACTTGCTATCCTCTTCCATGTCCTACAGTACTCCGCAACCGTCAATGAAACCATTAAATAAAGTTGAAATTACATTATCGTGTTTGTATCATTTCAATCAGAAAAATGCCAGAAATAAGTTAGTGAAAGTCCCATAAAAGCCTAATTGAAATTAAGAAGTTTGAGTACTCGATTCACTCGAGTCAATGTTGTGGTGTTCACACCGATATCCCCGAGCCGACATCAATTGTTGCCGCCGTGCGGAGCGACTCGGCCGACTCAGCGTTGACAGGCAGTGGAGTGGGTAGGCACGTCGCAACGACCGCATAGACGATTTTTCCCAACGAACGAGCATTTACTGTATAACGGGTTGTGAAAAACGGGTTTCCAGACCATAGTGCGCCGGACCGCCGACATACATTGTATACGTGGCGACGATCGTCCTCGCGAAGCCGCAGAGAAACACTCGAATATCGGTTCCGAGGACGGTCGTCGTTTGTTCAAATAGTCGACTGTCGAAAAGAATATTCGACAGTCGAAGGCACACGAGCCGGAATTCGATCGCAAGCAGTCGAACAGGACAGACGCAGGTCCTCCGCGAAATAAAGACGATACAAGCGAACCAGTCTTGGATTATTTCACCCGTTGCCCCACATACATTGAAAATGTTATTTTTGGGAATAATGAATGCACGATATTCAATTCAACAGATACAATTCGCTGTGGTATCGCATACCTCCCAAGTCGCTGAATGGGTAATTGTGCATAAAGGGTCCCACCTCACCGATTTTGATAGAATTTAAATATGTTGTAAAACTCAACATTCTGAACAACTTCTTCCTATACATATAATCGCCGTTCAGCCACCACACACACCCACACAGTGTTTCTGAGCGGATAACCCGAAAAATATATTTTCTGTTTATTTTTTTCTGTTGTGGATTCTATATGTATACGGTGATGTACAGGGTGTTTACCTACAGGTGGGAGAAAATTTAAGTGGTGGTTCTCGACGGTAATATAAGACGAAAATGAAGAATAAAAAAGTTGCGATTTCGGCCTCGTGATTAAGTTATTAACAGTTAAAAATCTGCCCAAAAAGCGGCAACTTTCCAACAGCGGTGCACGTTGCGTACGTCACACAGGGGCGCGACAGTCTCGTATCAAGTGACAAACGCATGCATACCTTGGTTCTCATTTGGGGCCCCAGCGAGGTGAAAATGTTTAAAAAATCGTTGAACGACATTGAACCTACCTACTCGTTAAAATCCACAAGGGCATTTCTAATATCCGTCCTATGGTATTATCGAGTAGAAGGGGTCAATGCCCTTTCACTTTTACATTCATTTCACATATATCCACAAATCCTTATCCTGCACTATAATTGTTCATAACACCGTACTTAATATACTGGAAGAAACGCTCTATCACTATTTACAATATCATACACACGCACTACGAGTTTCTGCGAACGGAAATCTTCGACTCGTGCGAGAAGAATCGTCCGTACAAGCTAGTATCCGTATGCACACTGATTTAAGACAGCTGATGTGGTCAATGCACACACATGAAATATTTCACGGTCACAGACAGAATGCGAAGGAATCACGAAATTCGTGAAAACAGGATAGACAATGTATTGGTATAGCAACGCGCGACGTTTGGGCGGTAGTTGGCTGTAGATCTTCATTTGTTTTATCGATCTGGCATCGACCTCATCAGTTGTCTTGAATCAGTATGCATACGGATGCTAGCTTGTACCAACGATTCTTCTCGCACGCGTCGAAGATTTCCGTTCGCAGAAATCACACACGACCTCAAGCTGTCCGTTCCGTCTGTGAACAAGTCTCGCGACGTAAATCAAATTCCATAAAGTGCAGTGTTTCAACATTAAAGGATTACCAGTTCTTTACATTCTCCTCATTTCCCTCAGTAAACTTGTACTCTCTGTAAACTCGTAGTGCGTGTGTATGATATCGTAAATAGTGCTAGATCGTTTATTTCAGTTTATTAAGTACGGTGTTATGAACAATTATAGTGCAGGATAAGGATTTGTGGATATATGTGAAATGAATGTAAAAGTGAAAGGGTATTGACCCCTTCTACTCGATAATACCATAGGACGGATATTAGAAATGCCCTTGTGGATTTTAACGAGTAGGTAGGTTCAATGTCGTTCAACGATTTTTTAAACATTTTCACCTCGCTGGGGCCCCAAATGAGAACCAAGGTATGCATGCGTTTGTCACTTGATACGAGACTGTCGCGCCCCTGTGTGACGTACGCAACGTGCACCGCTGTTGGAAAGTTGCCGCTTTTTGGGCAGATTTTTAACTGTTAATAACTTAATCACGAGGCCGAAATCGCAACTTTTTTATTCTTCATTTTCGTCTTATATTATCGTCGAGAACCACCCCTTAACGTATATATATATATATGTATAGGGTGAGCTTTCACTCCTGGATTTTCGTATGCGTGGTCGGGCCGGCCGTCAAGCCCCCCTCACCGCCCCCCCGCCACCTAATCCTAACTAATTCCGATCGCATAATTTTTGTATTTTATATAGCCGTTATACAGAATTTGAACTAGTAATGAAAATCATGCGATCTGAATTAGTTAGGATTAGAAGGCGGGGGCGGAGAGCACGCATACGAAAATTCAGGAGTAGTCTTTCAAAATTGCTCACCTTATATATGTATCACCGTATACATATAGAACAGGGGTGGCCAACCTGTGGCGCATGCGCCAAACGTGGCGCATTGGATGATTACAAGTGGCGCATTGAATCCTTGCGCCTCTATTTATTCTTTTGAAGTAGGCGCCATAAATGAATCCATCTTCATATTTTCAACACCTGAGACCTCTTAGTTAGTACAGCCTTCTTACTCATCAATTCGTCGCAATTTTTGACAGTTTACAATTATAGAATAGGAATTAGAGTGTTCATGACAGCGATCATCCTCTCCTCCAAAAGATCATTTCTCACTATTGTAGATTGGTGCTCCAATGAACGTGTGCAATGAATTTAGTTGCGCGATTGAGTTATCCCTTTTCCTCCCCTAACCGAGCAGATCCTACCCCTGTTCCTATTTTCCAACCGCAACAATGAACGTAAGAAGGTAGAAAAAGTGCTCGAGTTGTATGGCGCATCTGAACTCGTATGTAAAAAATTTACGCATGGTATGGAGAAGGTTGGCCACCCCTGATATAGAATATCGTTCGACGATCGTAGTGATGTATCTATAGAAACAATTGACAAAAACCCTCGAACAGCTCTATTTTGGGGAAAATCTCGACAAAAAATGTTTGTAACCGTTCTGTGTCACAAAAAATAATAAATACATTAAAAAATAAGTAATAAATTAATAATAAATAATAAATTTTACACTTAAATTGAATATAAAATAAATTAAAAATGAAATATAATTAAATTTAAATTAAAGATAATAAAAAATGACTCCTCTCCATATAAAACAACTACTTAATTTGAAAAACAATAATTTCGTGTCAATTAAAATAAAATGAAATAATTTCATGGAAATTTATTATGTACAGTATACAGGTAATTTGAATTTTTGAATTGAATTAGGGAGTGAGCCGGGCACTCAGTCCTATGGGACCATTGTACCCGGGCCCGGGGGAAGTTGGGCTACCACTTCATACAAGGCGCTCGAGCAGGGCGGCCTCTCTGGCGAAATCCAGGAGTGCGTCAACCCCGTCTGCCTTAAGGGTGTGGGTCGGATTTTGACCTTGGTCGAGTGCGAGTGTGGTAGTACCTTAACACACCGATAGATACTGTATACGTACACGAGATTGCAAGGGTTCCGTAGATTTCGTTTGCTGTCTCTCTAACGCACATTTGGGGCCCCTACGTAGTCACAATCGCTAGATAAAAGACCCACAATTACGGGATGCTTCCATATATGGCCTACTTTTGCGTTTTCGAGGCGTAATTTGCATTATTCGGCAGCATGTAGCGCGGTTTCACAAATATTGGACGAAGCGACAGTGCTGCCATTGTCGAGACACATACATTTTCTTAAATATCGAGAGATTTAGGGTTCTTATAGACCAAAATGTAGGCATCCCGGAATTCAGGGTCACATACAATGTCAATGAAACCTTTATTATGTTAAACTATACGTGTTTAAACACAGCAAACGAAATCTACGAAGTAGATCCCTATACGGGAGATTTTGGTGCAAGTATTAGTTCCATGGCATTTTTAGCTACGAGCGCTAGCGTTTTTAGTCACTATTTTACCGATATTTTACCAATACAGTGACTGAATCGGTAAAACAGTGACTAAAAACACTAGCGCTCCTAGCTACAAATGCGGAGGGCACCGATACTACGACCAAGGTCAAAATCCGACCCACACCCTTAAGACGAAGGACACCTTGGTTCGAGAGCCCGTCGAGTTTACTTCTTAGGGCCTCAGTACCTTTGCAGTGCCGTAATACGTGGAGAGGGGTTTCATCCTCCTCCTCGCATCTTGGGCATTTAGAGTCCATCTGGACGCCTAGCCTAGCCAAGTGCTTACCGGTGTACCAGTGGCCCGTGGTAATTCCCACGAGCCGCCTCACCTTTGTTCGGTCCATTTGACACAGCTTGTTGGCGAGGTCTTTATTAGGCCCCTCCAACAGAGCTTTCGTGTGTCGCATACCTGGTTCGGAATTCCATAAATGGGCAAATTGGTTGCTCGCCCATTCTTTATTCCAATTTTTAATTACACTAGGTGCCAGTTTTGGAGGTCTGTAGATAGTTGCGCTATGGCATCGGGTGCCTTCACGCGCCAATCTATTTGCCTCCTCGTTTCCTTTGATACCAGAGTGACCTGGAACCCAAAGAAGGCTAACATGATTACGTTCTGCTAGCTCTGTAATGGCTGTGACGCATTCACGGACGAGCTTAGATCTGGTCATAACTTTGTCCAGTGATCTAATTGCCGCGCGGCTGTCACTGCATATATATATATGTGTTTGTTCTTGTAGCCTTTGCTGAGGTTGAGTTCAGCGCAGGCCAGGATAGCACATACAGTATACAGGTAAGGTTTATTTACATTTTGGTCACAAAAAATAATAAATAAATTAAAAAATAATTAATAAAATACTAATAAATAATACATTTTACACTTGTTTTCAATAGTATGCATTGTGAGAATTGTTAACACGATTTTTCAAATATTTCCGATGATCTGACAAAAAATTTTGTAAACGAAAGTTGATTAGTGTTCATTTTTTTAAAACTTCAATGCAAAAAATTAAAGAAAAATCTCTTTTTGTATAAAAAATGAAGGTCATCTCAATTTTTTAAATATTAACATATATTTTTTACTTCATAATATTTTAACTGGTATCAAGACGAATTCAACGACCTATAAATAATATAACATTAAACCTTGAAATAACGCTACAATAGTTTTGGCCACAAAAAGCGAGCTACCGTCACTGTGTGACGAACCGTCAAGTGTTCCAGAAAGCGGAGCGTTATTTGACGCGTTCTCACCGACATTTCATGAGATAAAACCCAAAGCCGCAGGTTACCGCAGCTGAACTTTGCATTTATTGTTTACTTAGATATCTACAAACGTTATTTTTCCATTGGCACGTTGGCGCAGTTTGGCGCAAGAGAGATATCGTCTTTCCAACTTCATTAACGTTGCTCTTTCCCCCGTTTAATAGCAGTATCTGCAAAACTACTCGAAAAAATTAAAAATAAACATTTTTCGCGATTTATTCCGGGTCTTCGTACTTGAAGGAAGCCAGTAAAGAAAACATTATTTACATTACTATTTTTACAGGCGCATACGGTTTCTTCAAACATGCGCTTGAATTTATGGTGAAAACTAGGTATGTTTAGCATGGCCAACTTTAAGACGTTCTACAACAAAGTGAATTTGGATTTTGAACTGATTCATCCTAGAAATGTTTGAATTTACCCTTCTACTAGTCAAAAATATAAAAAATTTGGTTTTTTAAGAAACTTGAAAAAAGGGGGTTTTGCCGCTCTCAGACCACTGTGCGCGCGCCGCGCCGCACATAAGGCCAAATTAACAATTTACGACTACAAAAATATAAAATCAGATTTTGTTTGATATTTTGGTTAGAAATGCTTATAAGATGACTGCTTAATAATTATCTTCGGAAAAGTAGCTACTTAGGGTTAATTGGGGTCAAGGGTCCATAGTATTCTAATGAAAAAAAAGCAATTTCACACTAAATTATTTCTGTGCTTTGATTAGTGAGATATAATATGCACTAAGAATATTATTCTACATTCTAATTGTTATCATTGTGGGGATTGGAAGTTTTGACGATAAGCTGTATGTGTTTCTAAAATCTATTTATTAAGAAGTACAACTATGGTAAAGTTAACTGATCTACGCGACGATTCTACGTTTCGGTGTCCACAACCGTAGTCTTCCGCTGCTAAAACCACACTGCCGTCTTTTCGGAAAAACAGTTCTTACACCCTCGTCTTCATTCTGTCTCTCTCTCTCTCACTCATTCACACCCTTCAAACTGAACTGTCGATGGAGACAAACCAGGCACAGGCCTGCATCGTGTCATTTTGTCCCTCGCACTACCTGGGTCAAGAGGCCCTACCATAAATAGTAACCACTTGGGTCCTATGACGTGCACTCGCAATCCCACACTCGGCCATCCTGCAGAGATATCTGGCCTCAGATATCGTGTCATTAAACATTTGCACTGTCACTGTCCATGTCATCGCTGTCTTCGCTTACCCACGGTTTTATATATTCAGCCCCCGTGGATGTTTGCTGTGGCCCTTCTTGATTTCCAACCTTTATTACAATGTACCGGTCATTTCGAAGTACTTTACTGACTTCGTACGGTCCCAGGTACTTTCCTGCAAATTTCAATCCCGGTCCCTGCTGCGTTCTCTTAATTGCCACCAAGTCCCCCTCGCTGTATTTTCTGCTCTCAACACGTTTTTTATTGAAGTTTCTTCTATTTTCCTGTTGGATTTTTATGATGTTTCGTCGCGCTTCCTCTCGTAACTCGTCTCGATTTTGCTGAAATACATCCGTCCATTCACGCTCTAAGAGTTCAACAATTTGCGGATCATTCTTAAATCTAGGTTCTATACCAAATAATATTTTATACGGCGACATCTTAGTACTACGACTTGGAATAATATTAAAACATTTTTGGCAGCGCTCTACATACTTGTGCCACTCCTCTGGTTTTGGTGCTGACAATTTTGTTAATAGTGGTATTAACGTGCGATTTACTCTTTCCACTTGCCCGTTAGCGCGTGGCATGCCTACAGTCGTCAATATGTGTTCCATACATTCGTCCTTGCAATATGTTTCGAAATCGGTCGACGTAAATGCGGTGCCTCTATCCGATACTATTCTTCTAGGATTACCAAAAAGTACAGACTGTTTTTTGAGTCGCTCTATTACTTCTGCCGAATTGCACGTTTTAGTAGCATAGAGCCAAACAAACTTGGAGAACGCATCTATTACTACAAATATGTATCGATATCTTTTTTTTGTTGACGGAAGGGGCCCTAGGTGATCTATGTGATAAGTATCTAGCGGCACCTCTCCTTTGCTTATCGCGAATAAATATCCTTCTGATTTGCCGTGTTTCTTTTCCGCGAGAATACAGTCAATACAATTTCGTAACACTCGATCTACTTTTTCCCTCATCTTTCGAAACCAATAATCCCTTTTTACTATGCCTTCGGTTTTCTCTGATGAGAAATGTCCGTTCTCATGTGCGCGTCTAATTATTAATGATTGCATTGATTTCGGTACCACAAGGCGAATATCACCGTCGATTTCTTTAAACAATACATCCCCTCTGACAACATACCCCTCCGCTTGTCCCGATTCCACTAATTCTAATATTTTTAGCACGTCTGCGTCTTCGCGCTGCGCCTTTTTCAATCTACTACTTAAGCTATTATCACTTTCACCTATTAGCATACACGAAAGTAAAGGATTACGACTTAGCGCGTCTACATGCATAAGACTTTTACCGGGGCGATGTTCGATTGTATATTCGAACTCCTCCAATAACAGAGCCCATCGTGCAACGCGGACGCATAAATCTTTTTTACGCATTGTCAAAGCAAACGCTTGACAATCTGTAACTATTTTAAAGGGTATACCCAATAGATAAACGCGGAACTTTTTTAATGCTTTTACGATGGCTAAGACTTCCAATTCATAGCTAGAATAGCGTTCCTCCGCTGGTATCGTTTTGCCGCTTGCAAAATACACCGGGTGCAGCTTATCATCGCGAAAGTCTCGTTGCAACAATATTGCCCCGTAACCGAATTTGGAAGCATCCGTATGTAATTCGGTCTCTGCGCCAATTTGGTATAATTTCAATACGGGATTATTACTCAACGCTATCTTTAATCGTTCAAATGCATGTTCTTCCTCACCGTTAAATTGAAATTCTGCATCTGCTTTTAGTAAATTTGTAAGGGGTCGTGCTATTAAAGAATAATGGGCTATAAATTTTCGGAAATAGCCTGTTAGGCCCAAAAAACTTTGTACCTGCTTAAATTTTGTTGGCCTTGGGAATCGTAACACGGCCTCGGTTTTATATTCTGAGGGACGAACCGTACCGTCTTCGACAATGTGGCCTAAGTATTCTACCTGAGGTTGTAAAAATCTGCATTTTTCCCACTTAATGAGCAACCCCGCTTCTCTCGCGACTGTTAAAACAATCTTTAGCTTTTCCAGTCCACTTTCGCAATCTTTTGACGGAATAATTATGTCGTCTAAATATAATAAAATTACCTTATCTCTAATCAATTCTCTAAATACGGCATTGATGAATCTTTGAAATACTGCCGGGGAATTACAGAGCCCGAAGGGGACTCTCAAAAATTCATATTGTCCGTCCGGTACGATGAAGGCGGTGTACTTCCTACTTTGCTTAGCTACCTTAACGTGAAAAAACCCATTCTTAAGATCAAGAGTGCTGTAAATTTTCGCGCTTTGCAATAAATCCAGTTGGTCCTCTATAAGGGGAAGTGGGTACCGGTCTTTAATTATTTTTTTGTTCAACAGTCTGTAGTCTACGCAGAGCCTAGCGGTACCATCCTTCTTTCTTACCAAAACCACCGGACTAGCGTAATCCGACAGAGATGGTTGAATGATTCCGTCACGTAACCATTCCTGGATTTGTGCATTAAGGGTGTGGGTCGGATTTTGACCTTGGTCGAGTGCGAGTGTGGTAGTACCTTAACACACCGATAGATACTGTATACGTACACGAGATTGCAAGGGTTCCGTAGATTTCGTTTGCTGTCTCTCTAACGCACATTTGGGGCCCCTACGTAGTCACAATCGCTAGATAAAAGACCCACAATTACGGGATGCTTCCATATATGGCCTACTTTTGCGTTTTCGAGGCGTAATTTGCATTATTCGGCAGCATGTAGCGCAGTTTCACAAATATTGGACGAAGCGACAGTGCTGCCATTGTCGAGATACATACATTTTCTTAAATATCGAGAGATTTAGGATTCTTATAGACCAAAATGTAGGCATCCCGGAATTCAGGGTCACATACAATGTCAATGAAACCTTTATTATGTTAAACTATACGTGTTTAAACACAGCAAACGAAATCTACGAAGTAGATCCCTATACGGGAGATTTTGGTGCAAGTATTAGTTCCATGGCATTTTTAGCTAGGAGCGCTAGCGTTTTTAGTCACTATTTTACCGATGTTTTACCAATACAGTGACTGAATCGGTAAAACAGTGACTAAAAACACTAGCGCTCCTAGCTACAAATGCGGAGGGCACCGATACTACGACCAAGGTCAAAATCCGACCCACACCCTTAACCGTATCTCTTTCCGACGGGGACAATCTCCTAGCACGCTGGAACACCGGTTCATCATCTTTTAATATTATATTCATCTCTATTTCAGTTTCACGCGTTTTGTTTGGTTGATAGTTATTTATTGCATCTGACAAGGCATTCCGATGCTGAATATCTCGAACATATGATACATCTACGCAATTCACTTCACGCTCAAGATCGAAGTCTGTTTCGTACAAAATATTGTTCGACTCTGTTTTACGAATTGCGACTTGTCCCCGCTTAACAACTAACTCTACATTGTTCAAAAAATCGGTACCTATCAAAAGACTATGAGCCATCACACTATTTGGTACTACGCGGATCAGCATGGAATAAGAATCACCATCTATTACGGTGTCTGTCTCGAATTCCCCTATAGCTCGGTTCGTACCTGAGCCTATCCCACGGAAATATACATTTTTTCGTTTCAGCGGTGGTACCTGGGGTTTAAGGCTATCGTATTGGTCGTTGCGCATCAAACAAAGGTCGCTACCAGTGTCGATTAACGCAGTTACCTCTCGCTCGCACATAAATACTCTCTTGATGTATTTTTCGCGCGGTGTCCTCTGAACGGCCAGGCTTTCCCTCGTTGCAGGCGCTTTCCTCTTGGGACAATGCGATGAAATGTGTCCAAATTCACCACATTCGAAGCACTTCGAGCCCCTGTCTTTCGATGGACACTCGTAGAAAAAGTGATCACGACTACCACAATTGTAGCATCTTCCTGATGTCACACCTCGTGCGTCCCGTTTCTGTATTTCGTAGCCTCGTCGTTGATATCCATGATCCTGTCGGTGGCCCTCGTCGTCCCGTCGATAGTGTTCGTTACTGCCTCGACGCTGTTCCTCTTCCGTTCGCCGAGGTGCTCGATATCCACGCCAAGCCATTCCGTCACCGCGCTGAGCTGGGCCATCGGTCCGTTGCGCTGACATACCTTTCCATTGCACACCGGTATTTCTCCGCCAAGTCTGTCCGGAATTGTCCACACTAACCCTTTCACTTCTTTGCGGTCTTGGGAGTAGGGTAACTTCCTTCAGCGCATCTAACAATGTCGCTTTCGACTTAAAGTTTTGCAGCCTCGCGTGATTGCGGAGGGCGTGATCCGATATACCGTCGATTACATATTCTATGAATTCTTCTTCATCTATTGTGACACGATTTGCCAAAATTGCCTTCGCGTGGAAATATTCGGAAAACGTTTCTTCCTTCTCCCACGTTCGATTTTCAAACTCTCTGCGCGCTATCATTTTGCTCTGCCTGTTGCCAAAAATGTCTCTCAGGTCTTTTAATAAATCAACGAGTCGCTTTTCAATATGTTCTGGCCTCGAATGAAACCATTCGAGGGCCTGCCTTCTTAGTCGCGAAACAGCTAATAGTTTAGCCATATTATCGTCCAATTTGTATGTCGAACGTATCAGCATTAACTGCTTTTCCCACGCGTCAAGGTCCTCACCATTGCCATCAAAATAGTTCAACATCGACTTCATGGACTCGTTCACAGTTACTAGCGTATGCTGGTTTGTCGCTTGACTTCCCGATGGTGTTCCGATATTTAATCTTTGTGTTTCGCGCACCAACTCTAATTCGCGCCTCAAGAGCTGCACTTCACGTTCGGCCAGCTGCTTTTCTTTTAATAGTATGTTCATGCTCTGACTATTATTTTCATCAACCAGCGGGTTCTGTTGCTTCGATGAACCCGCATTAGACACTATGTCAGCAACTGGATCTCCCCCCGGGGTCGCTTTGCTGCAGGTGTCCGCGTCCTCATCGGATACACTCACCCACGTTCCCGGCGGATCGTTCGACACGAGTCGGGAAATCAATTCTTGTTTTATGCCTGACGTGCTTAAACCTTTTATTTTCAAAATTTCCTTCAACTGCGGTACTGTAAATTCATTGGGATCCATGGTAACACTTATCACTTTCAGTCCACACAATTTCAAAAGTCACGCAGTGTTACTGTCCACACAGTTTGATAATCTGCACAATTTTTACAGTCTACACGATTCTACTGTCCACACAGTTTTTATAGTCTACGGTTTTGTACGGTCTATACAGTTCTACTGTCCACACTGTTTTTATAATCCGCCTATTATCCACTTCAACACACACGTGGTCGTATCGTTTAGCTCACTCAATCCCGGACGAGCCCCCAAAATTGTTGTGGGGATTGGAAGTTTTGACGATAAGCTGTATGTGTTTCTAAAATCTATTTATTAAGAAGTACAACTATGGTAAAGTTAACTGATCTACGCGACGATTCTACGTTTCGGTGTCCACAACCGTAGTCTTCCGCTGCTAAAACCACACTGCCGTCTTTTCGGAAAAACAGTTCTTACACCCTCGTCTTCATTCTGTCTCTCTCTCTCTCACTCATTCACACCCTTCAAACTGAACTGTCGATGGAGACAAACCAGGCACAGGCCTGCATCGTGTCATTTTGTCCCTCGCACTACCTGGGTCAAGAGGCCCTACCATAAATAGTAACCACTTGGGTCCTATGACGTGCACTCGCAATCCCACATCATCATCATCATCATCAACATCATCATCAAGCTTCTGATCATCGTTGCTTTCGTTATCATTACTGTCTCACATCTTTTGCTCTGAAGTTGGCTGTATTTGTGGTAGATTCAAGCAGTGTCGCCAGGTCGAGAAAATCGAGGGGAATTAGGTACCCCTCTCTGATGATCAGTCCAGTCTACGGCACGGGCACCGTGGTCTACGGTCTTAGTGGGGGACGTTGGAGTGTGCGCATGGTGCTGAAATAGAATATTGGAAGGGGAAAAAGAGGGGAATGTGTGAGCTCCGTTTGGAGCACAACTGGCGACACTGGATTCAAGTCTTCGTGAAGCCATTTCATGTGTTTGCTGTTAAAACGGTTGTATACTTGAGTCCAAATAAGGAGGTACTTGTTCTGCGCATGTTGTTGCGCGTCAGCCATGAAATTCATGACGTCAGCCAATGATCGCGTGGTCGGCGGAGTACGAGTAGGGGGATTAGCCAATGAATGAGTTCCGTTAGATTCATATGAGCAGTGGAGTCTTAAATTCGTCGGCTAGTAAGTATCTTCTTATTTGGAACCAAGTATACATGTATCTACAACCACGCCATTTCATCTAATGTTTTGAAACAAACACTTTAACTACACGTTTTATTTGCATTATACAGGTGTTCCGTTTATCTGATAACGGAAATATCTTGTGACGCACTGAAGTTACGGAAAAAATTTGTTTACAGAAATTGTTCGGTATGGAGGGTGCATCATATAGTCCAATTTTGAGGACTAGAATGGTGGGGAAGGGGGATTTCAAAGTTTTTTAAATGAAATGTCCTATTTTTTATACCATAGATCGATAGAGTATCAAATTCTGAGTATAATAGTGGACATTCATATGTCCTAAATCTAATAGTTAACGAGATTTATCGAAACAATTTTCTTTCTTCTTTGGATAATATCTCGTTAACTATTACGTTTAGGACATATGAAGGTCAACACTATCATACTCAAAATTTGATGCTCTATCCACAGTCCCGTCGCCAGCTCGAAAAAAGGACGTCTACCTGGAAAGTATTCCGAACTTAATGAGTTTTTGACACGTCATTTAGGAGTACTCTGGGGAGTCGAATCTGAGTTTTCGACCTCGAGGACCCTGTGCTAACTTGGTGAGGGGGAAAAACCACGATTTTTGTTACCTGTTTTTGGTATTTCGTCTATAACTCAAAAACTATAGGACCTACGAACTTCCTTTCATGTTTGGAGAGAGCATTAAATTTTCTTCAAATTTCACTTTCCAACGTATTTGTAGACCCAATAGGTACCGAGAGACAGGTGTTCAAAAAATGTCATTTTGAGAAACATTTCCTAATTTTGAACACCTCTCGATACCTATTGGGTCAAAAAATACGTTGGACCAGTGGAAGGAAATTTAATGCTCTTTCCAAAAATTAAAAAAAAGTTCGTAGGTCCCACGGTTTTTGAGTAATGGACGAAATATCAAAAACAGGTAACAAAATCGTGGTTTTACCCCCTCCCAAGTTAGCACAGGGTCCTCGAGGTCGAAAACTCAGATTCGACTCTCCAGAGTCAAAGTCGCCAGAAAGTGACCAAACCAGCACTCGAGGGGAATACAGGGCATCCCCTCTCTGATGACCAGAGTAGAGTAATATGTGACACGTTGCGCGTGCGCGGCGCTGGCGACACTGGTGCCCGTGCCGTAGATTGGACTGGCCATCAGAGAGGGGCACTTGATTCCCCTCGAGTGCTGGCGACCTGGCGACACTGCCCAGAGTACCCCTAAATGACGTGCCAAAATTTCATGAAGTTCAGAATACTTTCAGGTAAAAGTATCTGGCGACTGGACTATATGAAGAATTCAATTTTATTGTTAGCTACTTTACCGCGATTTCTAGACAATAGTATGCATTGTGAGAATTGTTAACAAGATTTCTCAAATATTTCCGATGATCTGACCAAAAATGTTTCCAACGAAAGTTAATCAATATTTACTTTTCTACATACTTCAATACAAAAAGTTAAAGAAAAATCTCTTTTTTTTATAAAAAATGAAGGTCGCCTCAATGTTTTATACATTAACATATATTTTTTACTTCATAATATTCTAACTGGTATCAAGACGAATCCAACGACCTATAATAATATAACATTAAACCTTGAAATAACGCTACAATAGTTTTGGCCACAAAAAGCGAGCTACCGGACCATTGTGCGACGCGCGACGTTGCGACGTTTACGCGTAAACAGAGTTGGGCAGTATTTAAGTCAAAACGTATCTAAATCCAGATCCAACTAAAAGATAAGTAACTAAGTTTCGTGATCTTAAGGTTCGGATCCAAAAGGATCTTGTATCCGACGTGTAATTAGATACTTTTGTATCCGAAGCAGAAGGATCCGAAGCTACGGATACATTTTTAACTAGTTAAGTATCTAATTCAAAGATCCTTTCGGATCCTTCAAGATCCTTCCGGATCTTTCAAGATCCTTTCGGATCCTTCAAGATCCTTTTGACCAGCTCGAGGCTTGAATGAACACGTTCCGAGCAGTGTTGTGAACTAGTACGGGAAAACTCGCGCATGCGCGACGATTCTAGCGTCACTGAAGTACAATTCGGGCACCTCGGTTGCCCCGCATAGCTTCGCAAAATCTTTTCTTCTCGATTTTCAAATATGACGTTTAACATGCGTATGTTATATTAAAATTTGATGTGTATGTAACATGTAATATATAAATATCATATTGATATTTAAGTATCAGGTCGTGCGTCATCCGGTTTCCCGGCAGTAACAGTTCGCCCCAACTTACCCCACAAGCTACGGACTGTAGAACGCAGATACGTTCCTGGATTCGCCGCGCATGCGCGAGTTTTCCCGTACCAGTTCACAACACTGGTTCCGAGGCCCGAGGGTCGGGCCCCGTGGCTTGAGCCCAGAATACAATAGAAGTACAATAAACACGGCCAGGTAGCTCGGCATGATACCCCTGACAAGTGCATCCTGAACTTGTTCATTTTTCGTAATGCCCTCACGAAAGTGGCACGAGCCAATTCGTGGCGTTCTTCCGATTAAAAAAAGTCTAAACGCGATAGAATTCGGCCACTGCTTACTGCCTTTATTTGTGAAGATATCTTTGAAAATGTATCTAAATCAAAAGTTTGCTCCATCATCGATGCTAGGGCGACGAAGCGACGAGTTGGCTGGGGCGCCTTGGCCAAGTGGGATTGCCCGGCCGTGTTTATTGCACTTCTATTGTATTCTGGGCTCAGGCCTCGGGGCCCGACCCTCGGGCCTCGGAACCAGGGTGACCATTTCCTCGGGGAACCAGTCCTCTTACGTCTCCGTCCCTCGCCTAGATGGTCCGTCAAGTCTGCCTCGCTTCCCCCACTCTTACCACTACCACTGCCGCGTACCGCGTGGAGCCGACTCGATAGCATGCTCCACGTGGTACACGGCAGTGGTAGAGGTAAGAGTGGGGGAAGCGAGGCAGACTTGACGGAGCATCTAGGCGAGGGATGGAGACGTAAGGGGACTGGTTCCCCGAGGAAATGGTCACTCTGCTCGGAACGTGTTCATTCAAGCCTCGAGCTGGTCAAAAGGATCTTGAAGGATCCGAAAGGATCTTTGAATTAGATACTTCACTAGTTAAAAATGTATCCGTAGCTTCGGATCCTTCTGTTTCGGATATGAAAGTATCTAATTAAACTTCGGATACAAGTAACTTTGTATCTTTATCTTCGAGTAACTAATTAAAAATTTTCTATCTATGATCCGTGATCCGAAACTTGTATCTAATTAAATTTTTTGCCTAACTCTGCGCGTAAAACAACGCGCATAATGCAACGTTCCTGTATACTATTCAAGTTTATTTAAAAACTCGGCCGTCGGCCGCCGGACAGACATACGCGACGGAAACAGCTCATCCTGAAAAATATATTGCAGCAAGGAGTAGTCGACCGATACATCAGGTTTCCTGTTCCGTACGAATTTTATCATTGCCTCGGACATGGCGGAATCATGCCAAACATATTACCCTATGTATTATAATATGCTGCGCTTCACCGGACTCTGGCCATATGACCAATCTTTCTTCAAGAAGGCCCAGCGAATCATATACGTTACACTGGTCGCCTGTCTCATAATAATCCAGGTGATGAGCATTCATTAAACATTCTCATCCACCGGCGTATCTCGAGGAGAGGTGTGATTCATAGTGATAAAACGAGAAGTGGCCGTGCGCATTGAACGTTTTAAAAAAAGAACAAAAAAAATCAATAAATCTGCAATATGTGAAACAATTTCACATATTTCACATATTGCATTTTTACCTATTGGGTCTACAATTTGAGATTTTCCTTCGGAAAACATTTTCATCCGAGGCATTCTAAATAGAACTGATTAATATCGAAACCTTTAAGGGGGCCGGCGCGGCCGTGCAAGAGTGTGTGGGCACACGCATACATCGCTAAATTCGCATATACGTATATGCAATTAGAAGGTTTACGAGAATGAAAAATGACGCTTCAACATTGCAACGAGGAGTTCAGAAGTGGTCAATTGTGATTCCTAAAAGTCAGATATATACCGCTGGTATTGGCCTGTCACGAGACAACCTAAGTAAGCAAGACGTCAGAAGATAGCTGCTTCGCGTACCAGTGTTTTTGTTCAATAAATTTTGTGTTGCATATCGATGGACAATATAATATCGACCTGCATTATCAGCAGTATTTTATTATAACATTTGTAACGTGCATCTTAGGAACAAGACAGTGGTGCTACTAGTGCAAAATTTCGAAACCTCGAGGTGCTGTATTATTATTTCTGACAGACGGTGTCTGCCGAATATTACAAATTATTCCTCTATAACGTAAAAATATGCATTTTGGGCACCGTAGCACTATATATCTGACTTTTAGGAATCACAATTGACTACTTCTGAACTCCTCGTTGCATTGTTGAAGCGTCATTTTTCATTCTCGTAAACGTTCTAATTGCATATACGTATATGCGAATTTAGCGATGTATGCGTGTGCCCGCACACTCTTGCGAATGGTGACTTAGTGCAGTGATGCCAGAACCGTGGTACTGTGGTACTGAACCATACCCCCTCTATAGCCTACTATCGCCCCTTCGTTCCTTTCCAACGCGCCCGCGCGCTACACTCGCCAGCGTACCTCTACCAGTGATGGGATATTCGTGGGCCGTGGGCCGTGGGCCGCTCCCCTAACGCGCTGGTTTCCCCTTCCCTGACGTACCGTCGTATCCGTGTCGACCGCGCATGCCTGTGTTGGTGCCTGCTCGATTGCACGCGCGCTACACACACCAGCGTACCTCTACTCTGTCCGTGTAAACTACCTGCTCGGCTGATCGACGCTGAAGCGACCCTTCGGTTTTCACGTTTCCGAAGTTTCGAAAGCATGAGGCGAAAAGTCGGAATCTGGAGACGGCGCGTATTTGAATCCCGGCACAGCGCGGCGCGACGCTGCGCACATTTTGCTATAACTTCTGATCTAAAAGAGATACCGGAGAGAAATTTGGACTAAATTTTTGTTGAAAAATTGGGTTTAATGATGTAAAGAGAATAATATTTTCTATTTTTTAAATAATGTTTTCGTTGATTCTTAAGGTATATCCGGATAAGATGGTCAAAAGTATCCATCCAAATTGATTTTTAGTCACGTCATGTTCAACAGAAAATTATGAAAAAAATCATGAATATTCTACCTAATAGCATACGCGACTGAGATTTTTTTCAAAATTTTTGGTTGCAAAATCGATTTTTAAACAAATCGGAAAACATAAAATTGCCGATTTTATATCAAAGTCTTCAGTTGATCACATTTATATTATTACGTTAGTTGTGTCTCATCCTGATTATTAATGTGTATTTTTTTCAGATTTTTCGGATTATGGAAACATGTTTTAAAAAATTGAAAACCTCCAAACATTTTGAGAAAATGCATTTTTTGTATTGAAGTTTTAGAGACACCAGTTTTATAAAAATTCAGTACTTAGATATTATTGAAGTAATTGTTCTTAATTTTTTTATAATTATTAAGAGATTGCATAATCGTTCAAAGAACAGCCATACGGCCGGGATCTTCTGGCCCCGAATCGAATTCCGCACCTAATAATTTTTTTTTCATTAAATACTTATTGCGTTGAGTTTTAATGAAAAGCTTAACCAAAAATCCATTTTTTAATTGTCTACATTTATTTTCAACTTAAAGGATTGATGCAGTTCGCGCTGTCGACTTTCGCTGTCCACTTTCTGTAATTGAAAAAAAAGAAACAATTTAAGTTATGATTGCCAAGTGCAGAATAGTTTCGCGGTATGTATTCGAAAATTCCGCTACAGGTGGTCCCCTGTGTTCCTATATTCGAAGAAGAAACAAACATAATTAGAATCATAATTCTAATTGCAATATTATAGAACACAATATTAACACAACGTATACTTATCTCATCTATTCATCGATGAGATTAATTCTTGAGCAAAATAAATGCCTTATATTATATAAAAAACCAATGGTCGAATTTATCATTCGACAATATGTGGATAGACAAGAAAACGCGGAACAAGTTCTTCGTTTCACGAACTTGCGTCGGCTGTGCAGCATTGTCAGATGTTTGCCGCATTCAAATGCCGAGGCCGAAAGGATATTCTCATTGACTCCCGGTATCAAGACGAAAAAAAGGAATAAAATAACCCATTCTAGTCTAATTCTAGTGTAGTCACACCATGTCTATCGACGATAGACATTTATCTCTAATGACATCAAGCAATTTGTATGCAAGTTCGTCGCGTACGCAAAATTTGTAGTATTGTAGATCGTTTAATCTTTATTTCTTATTTTGGCGGGTACGCTATTTCGTTAAACAACCACAAATGTATAGCTATCCTTTATAACTTTTCTCTCTTTTTGAGATATTAATAAACAAAGTTTTTTCATAAACATTAGTATAAATATGCTATTGTAGAGAAATTGTACAACGAATAATATCCTGGTGTAGTAGCAACATGAAAGACTTACAACCCGCTGGGCTATGGTTCGATTCCTGTCCGACGAAAATATTTTGTTACTTATTTATTTATATTATCTATTCGCTGTGTAACATTGACTTGTTCATAAGAGATTACCATTTTTAATAAATTATAAATAAATTAACCGAAATTAATAAAATACAAACAATTATGTGCTCTAATTTGTCAATCTATGCTGGAACATGCACGGTATGTAGCCGGATTTACAGCAGAGATAAATGTTTAAAAACGTCAATCATATCTGTTTTCCCATAAATGTACAAGGAAGCAGGTGCCAATGCAATAATACTGCACTTATTCGATGTGCAAGCTGTTTCTGTGTATTATGTTTCGTATGCTTTTACGACATGTACCACTGTTATAATTAAAAATATGTAATTGTAAGTACAATATTATTAAATTTATCGTATACCCTATTTTCTCTTCCTATATTTATTTTATTTCTTCTGTATCCAGACATGAGAGGGTAATTAACTATTTTATTCATTTCGGTTAATTTATTTATAATTAACTTCCCGATTTTATAGGGAAGTTATTGTAATTACCCCGAAAATCGAAAATCGAATTTTTAGCAGATCTTCACGTTTCATGGTCATTGGAGTCATTTTAGACTATTTTTATCAAAATGTCGGTATGTGTGTGTGTGTGTGTGTGTGTGTGTGTGTGTGTGTGTGTGTGTGTGTGTGTGTGTGTGTACGTATGTCCGTTTCTATGGTATCAAATTTTTCGTTAACGTTTTCAGAAAAAGTAACAACGCGATCGGAATGATGAATGATGCAATCAATGTGCCCCGCTGTAACTTAGAGCTGATTAGATTTTGGTCCATTTTGGTCAAGTAGTTTTTTAGTTTTTTTAGTTTTTTTCGAAAGAAGTTCATTCAAGAATGCAATTTATACGAGAGAACGGAAAGTTTCCACCGAAGAAACAAACGTATTTACACAAAAAATTTTTTTTTCGATTTTTTTAAAATTAGGAAAAAAAAATTTTTTTAAAAATCTTTTTTTGTACCTTAAGATGATGTTTCCGCTTACAATAATCGAAAATTATCCCAATGCAAGAGTGAGTTAATCATCTCTACTCCCGAGAATACATTTTCAAAGAATATCGATGAAAGTACAAAAACATTTATATTACAATCTTTAAATAAACAATCAGTTCAAAACGAATTGTTAACTGAGATTAAATTGAAAATTAATATAAAATATATGATAATTAATAACATTGACGTTGAAGACGGATTGGTTAATGGAGCATGCGGAATATTAAAATTTATTACTTTTCAAGAAAATACTAAAATTCCGTCTATATTGTGGTTAGATTTTCAATTGGCCATAGTAGGAGTGAAAGTAAGAACTCGTTATCGTGATTATATGAAAAACGCAAATATAAATCAAAATTTAACACCAATAATAACAAAATATCGAATCAAGTAAATATTTCGAGTGAAGAAAAATAAGAAATCACACGTAGTCAATTTCCAGTGGTTCCTGCTGAAGCGATTACGATTCATAAAAGTCAGGGACAAACATACGAGAAAGTATGTATGGATTTTAAAACATCAGAAATACGAACTTTACAAATGTTGTATGTAGCACTGAGCAGAGTTTCAAAATTGAGCGGTTTATATATTTTGAGAAAATTTAAATTAATAGTATCGAAGAAAACCAAGATCAATACTGCAAACCCGGATAATGATGAGTTGTATCGTTTGCGAAAAACTAATTAAGACAATTTATTTTGCAACATTAGTATGCTATAACAAGGAACCAAGCGAGCAACGAGCATACGATATTGCTTTAATGCGACGCCATATAGCAAACATTTTGATAAGTAGAAAACTATTGAATTTCCCTGAAAACGTATAATCTTCTTAAAACGTACACTTAATAAATAATAATAATAATATACAGCAACTAACGAATCGGGAAGTTCTTTGTGTGGCTCGTGGAGAGTCACACACAAAATGAAAGACATTAATAGCTGTGGGCCCTACTAGCCATGCGTACCACTAACATTCTCGCAAGAGCAGTCCTGCCCGCGACAACAACCCTACTCGCGAGCGAGCGAAGCGAGCGAGCAACAATAGCCCTCTAGTTTATTAAAGCTTTTGTTCTTTGATTTGTAATGAATTTGTAATTTCTTATGAACAAGTCAATGTTAGACAGCGAATAGATAATATAAATAAATAAGTAAAAAAATGTTTTTTCCCGAACGGGAATTCAACCCTAGACTACCGAGTTATAAGTCTAGCATGTTGCCACTACACTAGGAAATTATTCGTTGTATACTTCCTCTACAATAGCATGTTTATAGTAATGGTTATGAAAAAACTTTGTTTATAAATATCTCAACAAATATTGAGTGTTTGCTCCTATAATGGTATATATTCGTAAAAGGGAGATCCAGATCTATAAGTATACACAATCTCAACTGAATCGGTGACCCGGAGGCCTTGCACTCTCCTTGTAAGTACCGAATTTTTATAAAACTGGTGTCTCTAAAACTTCAATACAAAAAATGCATTTTCTCAAAATGTTTGGAGGTTTTCAATTTTTTAAAACATGTTTCCATAATCCGAAAAATCTGAAAAAAATACACATTAATAATCAGGATGAGACACAACTAACGTAATAATATAAATGTGATCAACTGAAGACTTTGATATAAAATCGGCAATTTTATGTTTTCCGATTTGTTTAAAAATCGATTTTGCAACCAAAAATTTTGAAAAAAATCTCAGTCGCGTATGCTATTAGGTAGAATATTCATGATTTTTTTCATAATTTTCTGTTGAACATGACGTGACTAAAAATCAATTTGGATGGATACTTTTGACCATCTTATCCGGATATACCTTAAGAATCAACGAAAACATTATTTAAAAAATAGAAAATATTATTCTCTTTACATCATTAAACCCAATTTTTCAACAAAAATTTAGTCCAAATTTCTCTCCGGTATCTCTTTTAGATCAGAAGTTATAGCAAAATGTGCGCAGCGTCGCGCCGCGCTGTGCCGGGATTCAAATACGCGCCGTCTCCAGATTCCGACTTTTCGCCTCATGCTTTCGAAACTTCGGAAACGTGAAAACCGAAGGGTCGCTTCAGCGTCGATCAGCCGAGCAGGTAGTTTACACGGACAGAGTAGAGGTACGCTGGTGTGTGTAGCGCGCGTGAAATCGAGCAGGCACCAACACAGGCATGCGCGGTCGACACGGATACGACGGTACGTCAGGGAAGGGGAAACCAGCGCGTTAGGGGAGCGGTCCACGGCCCACGAATATCCCATCACTGGTAGAGGTACGCTGGCGAGTGTAGCGCGCGGGCGCGTTGGAAAGGAACGAAGGGGCGATAGTAGGCTATAGAGGGGGTATGGTTCAGTACCACAGTATGTACAACGGTTCTGGCCAGTGTTGTGAACTGGTACGGGAATACTCGCGCATGCGCGACAATTCTAGCGTCACTGAAGTACAAAATCGGGCACCTCGGTTGCCCCGCATAGCTTCGCATAATCTTTTCTTCTCGATTTTCAAGCATGACGTTTAACATGCGTATGTTATATTAAAATTTGATGTGTATGTACATGTAATATATAAATATATTCTAATTGTATATATACAGTAGCGGACAAAAGTTTAAGACTGCTCTAAAGAAGACGATAACTTTTTAAATATTGTACTATACGATTTGAACTTTTATTTATTTATATTTATGAAATTAGTTTACTAAAGGATGCGAAAAGAAATATTTTCAAAAATTGCAATTGATCGGAATTGTTGAAAAAATACTAAAAGTTGAATTTTTAACTTTTTTATGTGGGCCTATATTGAAAATTGAAAAAATACGTATTGTTTATCTGTGTCAATTAAACATATTCTGAAAATTTCGTCACAATCGGTTGACGCTGCAATGAGCTACAAACGTTTAAAGATGGTAAAAATTGCAGATTTTCACTATTTTCGTCAATAAATCGTTCGCCCTAACTTGCCCCACAAGATACGGACTGTAGAACGCAGATACGTTCCTGGATTCGCCGCGCATGCGCGAGTTTTCCCGTACCAGTTCACACCACTGGTACTGGCATCACTGACTTAGTGTCGCCAGTAAGTGACCAAACCAGCACTCGAGGGGAATGGAAGGTACCCCCTGTCTGATGACCAGAGTAAAGTAATATGTGACACGTTGCGCGTGCGCGACACTCATCTGGTGACAATGGACTGGTAATCAGAGAGAGGGTACTTGATTCCCCTCTGAGTCTGACTCTGAGGCGCCACTAAAGATTGTTGTACATCAGTGATGAGCAACCCGCAGCAGTGATGTGATCTTGACCCACCGAAACTCGCGCATGCGCGGCAATTTCAGCCTCAGTAACGTAACTATTTCGATGAAATCGGGTAGCTTGAGCACCACGCAGACTTTTATAATTGAAACTTATTCTTTATTTTAAGGATGGGATAGGGAAAGAGCACTGCAATAACTACGCAAAAGAATACATAATAAAACAAGGAAATAACACTGGTACATTCCCGCCAGAATAACTGCCTCAAGGCGTCAGGGCCCTGGCCGCTCGGCTGCGTCATTGTAGATACGCTACTGTCTTGGTCGCGCATGCGCGAGTTTCGGTGGGTCAAGATCACATCACTGACCCGCAGCAGTGATGCCAGAATCGTGGTCGCGAGGACCTTTCCCCTCCGGCGCGGCGAGTCACAGGCGTATCTCTACCCTGTCCGTGTGAACTACCAGCTCGACTGATCGACGTTACCGAAGTTTCGGAAGCATGAGTCGGAAAGTCGGAATCTGGAGACAGCGCGCATTTGAATCCCGGCACGGCGCGGCGCACATTTTGCTATAATTTCTGATCTAAAAAAGATATCGAAGCGAAATTTGGAATAAATTTTTTTTTAAAAAACCGGGTTTAGTGGAGCATCCTAAAATATGTTTTGTATTTCTTAAATAATTTTTTTCGTTGATTGTTAAAGTTAAGATGGTCCAGCGGGCCCTCAAAACAAATTGATTTTTAGTCGAACCATGCTCAATAAACAATTACAAAAAAATTAATAAATATTCTACCTAATAGCACACACGACTGAGATAGACGACGATAGCGTTGCTAAAGATACACTATCGCCCAAATATTTAAATGTGAAATTAATAAAAGAAGGACAGCTGTATATAAAAACAAGAAAAAGGTCTTTAAATCAGAATTTAAAATTACGGTATGTTCGGGCTCAACCGTCGGCTGCGCCCGATAACAAGCGGGAGCATCGACCGAGCGACCGAAAGGACCGCCACAGTTCCAAACAAACTCGCGCGGTCGACAAAAACGGTCGCACGCACCGGGCGTTTTCGAATCAAACACGCCGATCGTTGCCGAACCGCTCGGCAACGCGTTCACTGCGACACCCCTTCCCCGCGTCAGGAAGGCGGTGATATATACAAACCGCGCACCGATGCGCGGAGAGTAGATTTGGAGAAAGCGAGCGTATTGAGACGATTGAGCATTATCAGACGGCTATCTTTGTTCACGAATCGCGATACCTCACCGCGATTATCACGAATTACGAATTCACGCCCTGCGGGAATATTCCTACCTCGCCCACGCGTCGAGTGTATATATATTGTAAATAGTTTCGTGTATATATTTATGTGTTGTAAATATACGTGTCAAGAGTCGTGTGTGCAATTCGTCTAAAGTTTCTCGTAATCGTCCCGTCGTCCTCACCGGCAATTTCCCGTCAAGTAATCGACGGAACACGGTAGATAAACAGAAAATTTCCAATTTTAATGATAAAATTATTTAAATAAAAATAAATTTTTTAAAAATACCACGTTTTTAAAACGGACTAAAAAGTATAAAATAATTTTTTCTAGCCCCATACAGATTCCTAACCCCTGAAAATTTGTGATTGTGAATTTTGAATAGCTAAGAAAATACTTGTAAGATTTAAAACGAAAAACGCGGGGCGCATGCAATAGATAATTGATGCATGAACACTAAATCACTAACAACTTTATTGTACTGCAAATGATATGAAGTGTTGTACGAGATTTCTCAGCGGCAGCTACTCTCTACACTCCTTACTATGTATTATCTTGCGCCCCACGTTTTTCGTTTTAAATTTTACAAGTATTTTCTTAGCTATTCAAAATTCACAATCACAAATTTTCAGGGGTTAGGAATCTGTATGGGGCTAGCAAAAATTATTTTATACTTTTTAGTCCGTTTTTTTAACGTGGCGTTTTTAAAAATTTTATTCTATACTTTTTTCTCCGTTTTAAAAACGTGGTATTATTAAAAAATTTATTTTTATTTAAATAATTATTTTCTGCTTTTTAGTCTTGCATGTGTGAAATTTTACAATCGATTTTGAACATTTTGATGAGATTATAACAGAGACATGTAGTAAATTTCAGACGGTATTGCGACGCGTCATATCGAAAACGAACGCCGTGGTAAAATGTCAAAGATAAAGGTTCGACCGAAAATCTCGGTGTAACTGTCCCTTCGAGTGGTAAACAAACATTATAGTATAATAATACGTACTGACTTTGTAAACACCGCACGGAGCTCAAACGCACACTGACGCACACTGAGCTCCTTCGGTGCGAAGCGGAGTGGGGATGAGTCAGAGAGGGAACGGGTAGTGGAGTAGGGAGCGCTGTCGCGCGGCGTGGCGATCGCTGAACGCGATGACGTAGGTTTCGCGGGGGGGTGAACAGGTAAATATTTAATTGTTATATCTCCGAAACGGATAGACTTTTAAAAAAATTTTTTTTTGAATAATGCATTGTCATCCAGTTCTGATCCATGTAACCGATTTCAAGTCTCTAGCTCATCAGGAAGTTAGTTTAACATCAATTGCAAAATTTGCCACCGAACAAACAGACGAACAAACAAGAAAGCAAGCTAATAAAAACGTGGTAAAATAGAACCGAGTCTACAAAGATTCGAACTCCTCTTGCCAACCGTTCAAAAATAGGTAATCCAAACAAGTAATTAGAAATAAAAGCATAAAGACTACAGTTTCACAAGAGTATAATTCACAAGAATATAATTCTTTAAAATGATAATAAATTTTTACTATAAAGATTTACTATTATTTTTACTATATTCCACCCGCAATTTAAAAATAATAATAACACTTTAAAAATATAAGTAAAATGTCATTGCTATAATTATATGATGAACAAAGAACAAAAGAAAGTGTTTAAAGGAAAAAAAGAATTATTCGGTGCGGGATTCGATCAAGGGCCAAAAAGTTCGCAGCCGAAGATTTTACCGCCTACGCCAACCGGAAGTTTTGGAAGCTATGCTCATATATTGAAATATAATGTAAATAAAATGTTTTGTATTGCACTATTAAGTCTGTACAATATTTTTCTGAATATAAAAATATTCAATAATACATAATACATCTACAAAAAAGTAAATAAGTATCGAAAAAATTGATTTGGATTTTTTTAACACCGATACAATTTGTAAAAAATTCTGAAAAAAATTAAGAACAATTGTTTCAATAATATCTGACTACTGAATTTTTATAAAACTGGTATCTCGAAAAGTTCAATAAGAAATATGCATTTTCTTCGAATGTTTGGAGATTTTCAATTTTTTTAAACATGTTTGCATAATCTGAAAACCCTGAAAAAAATCTCAGTCGTGTGTGCTATTAGGTAGAATATTTATTAATTTTTTTGTAATTGTTTATTGAGCATGGTTCGGCTAAAAATCAATTTGTGTTGGGGGCCCGTTGGACCATCTTAACTTTAAAAATCAACGAAAAAAATTATTTAAGAAATACAAAACATATTTTAGGATGCTCCACTAAACCCGGTTTTTAAAAAAAAAAATTTAGTCCAAATTTCGCTTCGATATCTTTTGTAGATCAAAAGTTATAGTAAAATGTGCACCGCACCGCACCGCGCCGTGCCGGAATTCAAATGCACGCTGTCTCCAGATTCCAACATTCCGACTCATGCTTCCGAAATTTCGGTAACGTGAAAATCGAAGGAACGCGTCGGCGTCGATCAGTCGAGCAGGTAGTCAGCAGGTAGTTCACACGGACAGGGCAGAGATACGCTTGTGTGTAGCGCGCGTGTAATCGAACAGGCACTCACACGGGCAGAGTAGAAATACGTTCGTGTGGCGAGGACGGTACATCCAGTGATGCCAGAATCGTGGACGCGAGGACGTTTCCCCTCCGGCACAGGACCCCCCACTCTGACACCGTGGACGCACCGTCCTCGCCACGTTGCTTCTGCTGCGCACGCGCTACACACGAACGTACTTCTACTCTGCCTGTGTGAGTGCCTGCTCGATTGCACGCGCGCTACACACACAAGCGTACCTCTACCCTGTCCGTGTGGACTACCTGCTACCTGCTCGCTGGTCGACGCCGACGCGTCCCTTCGATTTTCACGTTACCGAAGTTTCGGAAGCATGAGTCGGAAAGTCGGCATCTGGAGACAGCGCGCATTTGAATCCCGGCCCGGCACGGCGCGGCGCAATCCACATTTTGCTATAACTTTTGATCTAAAAAAGATATCGAAGCGATATTTGGACGAAATTTTTTTTTAAAAACCGGGTTTAATGGTCCATCCTAAAACATGTTTTGTATTTCTTAAATAATTTTCTTCGTTGATTTTTGAAGTTAAGATGGTCCAGCGGGCCCCCAACACAAATTGATTTTTAGTCGAACCATGCTCAATAAACAATTACCAAAAAATTAATAAATATTCTACCCAATACCACACATGACTGAGATTTTTTTCAGATTTTTCAGATTATGCAGACATGTTTAAAAAAATTGAAAATCTCCAAGCATTCGAAGAAAATGCATATTTCGTATTGAACTTTTCGAGATACGAGTTTTATAAAAATTCAGTAGTTAGATATTATTGAAACAATTGTCCTTAATTTTTTTCAGAATTTTTTATAAATTGTATCGGTGTTAAAAAAATCCAAATCAATTTTTTCGATACTTCTTTACTTTTTTGTAGATGTATTATGTAATATCGAATATTTTTATAATCAGAAAAGTAATGTACAGACTTAATAATGCAATATAAAATATTTGATTTACGTTATATTTCAATATGTGAGCAAAACTTCCAACACTTTCGGTTGGCGTGGGCGGTAAAGTCTTCGGCTTCGAACTTTTTGGCCCTTGATCGAATCCCGCACCGAATAATTATTTTTTTCCTTTAAACACTTTTTTTTGTTCTTTGTTTTTCATATAATTATAGCAATGGCATTTTACTTATATTTTTAAAGTGTTATTATTATTTTTAAATTGCGGGTGGAATATAGTAAAAATAATAGTAAATCTTTATAGTAAAAATTTATTATCATTTTAAAAAATTATATTCTTGTGAATTATACTCTTGTGAAACTGTATCCTTTATGGTTTTATTTCTAATTACCTGTTTGGATTACCATTGTTTGAACGATTGGCAAGAAGAGTTCGAATCTTTGTAGACTCGGTTCTATTTTTATCATTAAAATTGGAAATTTTCTGTTCATCTACCGTAATTTTAAATTCTGATTTAAAGACCTTTTTCTTCTTTTTATATACAGCTGTCCTTCTTTTATTAATTTCACATTTACATAATTGCAGCGATAGTGTATCTTTAGCAATGCTATCGTCGTCGAACGTTACGACTTCTTGTTTTGGCAGTTGCGATATTTTCTCTTCAACGCGTGCATCTTAAAATTCAATTGAATCCTTTTCTGTGGGATCGTTCAATATTAATGGATCTCTCCATATTTTTATCATATCGCTATCGGTAGTCTGAACATCCTTATGTTTTCTGTTCTTTTTAACATCATTGTAATTATCTGAGATTGTTTTACTTCACTTCCACTTTCTACTTTTTTGTCATCCGCAGAACCTGTCTTAGATGAATGATCGGAACTTGAGTCGGATTCATTTAATTTCCCATTGACTTCGTTGTTCGTCACATTCAAAGACTTCACTTTACACACAAATACCATACATGACCATCTATCTATTTCTCCGTTGGTACTTTGCCGTTTCTTGAGTGTTACAACAGCTATAAATGGTTCGAAATCGTAGGACATCAAACTTTGTGGACTTATGATACATCAGTTGCCATTGCGAAGATAACAAAACGCCAAAATGTCTAATGTTTGAAAATTAAGAGTTCTTCTAATGATAAATGAAAAGAAACTAACTAACATACGGCAATAGTAAAATATGAAGTTGCATACCATTTCACATTCAGCACAATCAATAAATGAAAATAGTACATAATGTGAAAGACATTGCAACTAATTGTGAGCCATTATGATGGATTTTCGTAGTCAGAGAAACTATTGCATAAAACATTTTTAAAACATTTTGAAAATATATTTGAAATGTTACTACAACACTTTAATGTAAACAAAGAACAAAAAAAAGTGTTTAAAGGAAAACTAGAGGGCTATTGTTGCTCGCTCGCTTCGCTCGCTCGCGAGTAGGGTTGTTTTTGCTCGCTCGCTTCGCGAGCTCGCGGGTAGGACTGCTCTTGCGAGAGGGTTAGTGATACGCATGGCTAGTAGGGCCTACTGCTATTAATGTTTTTTATTTGGTGTGTGACTCTCCAAGAGTCACACAAAGAACTTCCCGATTCGTTACTCCTTCGCCAACATCGCTAACATCGTTTTTTTTTGTACTTTCATCGATATTCTCCCAAAATGTATTCTTGGGAGTAGAGATGATAAATTCACTGTTGCATTGGAATAACTTTCGATTATTCCAAGCGGTAACATTAGCATCAGTTAAAAAAAATTTTTTTTAAATCTAAAAAAAAAAATTTTTTTAAATCTAAAAAAAAAATTAAGAAAAAAATTTTTTATGTAATTGCGTTTGGTTCTTTGTTGGAAAATTTTCGTCCTCCCTTATAAATTGCATTGGAGAATCAACTCTTTTCGAAAAAAAGTAAAAATCTAAAAAACTACTTGACCAATATGGACCAAAATCTAATCAGCTCTAAGTTACGACGGGGCACATCGATTGCATCATTCATCATCCTGATCGCGTTGTTACTTTTTCTGAAAACGTTAACGAAAAATTTGATTACATAGAAACGGCCATACGCACACACACACACACACACACACACATACGAACATTTTGATAAAAATAGTCTAAAATGACTCCAATGACCATGAAACGTGAAGATCTGCTAAAAAATCGATTTTCGATTTTCGGGGTAATTACAATAACTTCCCTATAAAATCGGGAAGTTAAAAATAATTATTCGGTGCGGGATTCGATCAAGGGCCAAAAAGTTCGAAGCCGAAGACTTTACCGCCCACGCCAACCGAAAGTGTTGGAAGTTTTGCTCACATATTGAAATATAACGTAAATCAAATATTTTATATTGCATTATTAAGTCTGTACATTACTTTTCTGATTATAAAAATATTCGATATTACATAATACATCTACAAAAAAGTAAAGAAGTATCGAAAAAATTGATTTGGATTTTTTTAACACCGATACAATTTATAAAAAATTCTGAAAAAAATTAAGGACAATTGTTTCAATAATATCTAACTACTGAATTTTTATAAAACTCGTATCTCGAAAAGTTCAATACGAAATATGCATTTTCTTCGAATGCTTGGAGATTTTCAATTTTTTTAAACATGTCTGCATAATCTGAAAAATCTGAAAAAAATCTCAGTCATGTGTGGTATTGGGTAGAATATTTATTAATTTTTTGGTAATTGTTTATTGAGCATGGTTCGACTAAAAATCAATTTGTGTTGGGGGCCCGCTGGACCATCTTAACTTCAAAAATCAACGAAGAAAATTATTTAAGAAATACAAAACATATTTTAGGATGGACCATTAAACCCGGTTTTTAAAAAAAAATTTCGTCCAAATATCGCTTCGATATCTTTTTTAGATCAAAAGTTATAGCAAAATGTGGATTGCGCCGCGCCGTGCCGGGCCGGGATTCAAATGCGCGCTGTCTCCAGATGCCGACTTTCCGACTCATGCTTCCGAAACTTCGGTAACGTGAAAATCGAAGGGACGCGTCGGCGTCGACCAGCGAGCAGGTAGCAGGTAGTCCACACGGACAGGGTAGAGGTACGCTTGTGTGTGTAGCGCGCGTGCAATCGAGCAGGCACTCACACAGGCAGAGTAGAAGTACGTTCGTGTGTAGCGCGTGCGCAGCAGAAGCAACGTGGCGAGGACGGTGCGTCCACGGTGTCAGAGTGGGGGGTCCTGTGCCGGAGGGGAAACGTCCTCGCGTCCACGATTCTGGCATCACTGGGTACATCCACGGCATGGACCTACAGGACTGAGCATAAGGTAGGCTTTTAGGCGAGAGGGGGCTTCAAGCGAGCGGGGAGGGATGGTCGCGGTGCGGCCATGTTACGTAGAACCACAAGTGTTGCCATCTATATATAAAGTAGCGGGAACATTTAAAATGTACAAATGAATCACGTATATTCACCACATATTTTAAGGCGATTCTAATTGTAAGTCAATTGTGACATGCGTAATAATGTTATTTCTATTTACGTATGTCTTATCATAAAGGATATATAAATGTTTTGAAAAATTATCAGTGATTTTGTAAGAAATATGTAAAGGATCAATAACAACACGATGTACTTAATGGCCAGAAAACAATATTAATTTATTAAAATAATTTCTTTTGCTATTAGCAACATTGTTTTTTTGCTTACAGATATAATTGTACCTGACTTTAACGTAATTATTAATGATACACTTGATCAGGTGTATCCAGGTGTGACGTCACACTGTCCGTTTATCTTTTCCGAGCTGCACTCTCGGTTTTCCTATACACATAATATGCCTATGCCGGGTCTATACGTATATATGGTCTAAGCGTGTATTGTACAGACCACGTGCTACAGACGCTACACTAGTATTTAAAGTCGCCTATAGAGCGCACCACATATGGTTCCGACCAAGATGGCCGACATGGTTGATACCCCTTCCGTCTTTTCTTACGCCCCCGCAGGCTTATGCTCAGTCCTGTAGGTCCATGATCCACGGTCACTGATGTATATACTATGGATACGGTATCCGAATTTTTCCATTTTACAAATTGAAAGTCCCGACTTCTATAAATCTATGGCACAATTGATGCCAGCGCCTTCGTGGTTCAACCGGTGTACTGAATCCCCCGTACTCCTCTTCACCACCGTGATCCTCTATACTTTGCCACGTGCTTGCGTCCCTTCAGGTAACGCTGCTTTCAATCGAGTTATTAGACGCCATCGACACCATTTTATTAAATAAAATTGTGATACCATTATGTATAAGATATTTATTTTTCTGTGTGTGCTTCCTTCAGCATGACTTCCTTCAATCTTTCAAGCTTTAAAGTAGTATTACAGATTTAAGAAAAATTAATATTTCTTCTCTGTACAGTTATCAAAAATGATGTAAGCAAGATAGCTGAATCTGCGGAATCTTCAGTATTTGCAATTATTCAAATATTACATTACACAATATCATTATTGTAATGTATTTAATTGTATTATTTTTGTATAATTATATCAATATCATTGTGAGTTTGATTTCATTTAATGCTTCTCTTAAAACGTAAGAAATACACACCTATTTACCTTCCCTTACCTATAACAATAAAGCAAACAACAAAAATGTTTACAAACATTTTTAATTCAATTTTGCGCTTTCTCTTCACATCATTAATCATTCTTAGTTTCTTTTATATTACATTTATTACACAAAGTTAGTTCACTTCTGTTGAATTTGTTATAACTTATGATTAACTTGTGATGTTATAACATACTATTATTTCAATCTTATAAACTTCATTTTTGAAACTCGCGCTATGTCCCTTAGTACACCGGTTGAACTTCAGACAGCGCTGGCATCGAATTGTACGTTCAATTTGTAATAGTGATGGGCATTATCGACTAAATTCAACTATCGGCTAATTACTATTTAGTTACTACATACTATCGAATATTTAGCCGATAGTTTTTAGTCGACTGAAATTTCGTTTTAGTGGTTACGTCTAGATTGCAGTCTATACTCTATGCCTACGTATAGTTCTCATTTCTCACTAAATAAATATAATCAATAATTTAAAAATGTATATAAATTATTATTTATCTTTTAATAATAATGCAATATAAAGGCAAAATGTTAATGAACTTTTTAAAAAAATATCTAATATCGATAGATGTAATTATAAAATACTATTTTTTCATTAGGTTAGGTAAGTATTTATTGTTATTTAATAATTGTATAATATTTGTAGTATAATAATTATTATTTATGCTAAATACACATACGAATTATTCGATATCGCTAATGAGTGAATGGATTTGATAGTAAATCTTATAAAATTCAACCAATAGCTGATTCAGTAACTGAATTTAGTCGATAGTTTTCAGTCGACTGAATTGCTTTACAGGTTATTCTCGTATTTACTCTTATTCTCGATGTTCGCTAGTTAAATAAATAGTAGGACAGCACAGATATAGTAAACGTGATCGAATGATTTTGTCTGAATCTGTCTTTATTTAATAATAAATTCATACACTATGTTATAAATATAAATATACACAATTTATTTATATCACATATATAGTTTATATCGATAAACATAACAATAAAATTTTAACATCTAATAGGAATTAAAGTATTGAAATATCTATTACATATTTCATTACTTGCATATTTGCACGTCCTGTCATAATCTTGTATTTCTAACCTTTTCGTTTCATCGTCTGACACTGACATTAGAAATTTCAAGATGGCGACGTGTAAAACAGTCGACTGAAAATAGTAACTTCACACTACTACATTCAGTCGATAGTTTAAAAAATCAGTCGACTGAAAATAGTAGTTCGCTACTATCGATTTAGTCGATAGTTTTTAGTCGATGGTGCCCATCACTAATTTGTAACATAAAGCTGTGCAGGCGGCTTATGGGAGATACCGTATCCATAGTATGTATATATATCAGTGTCCACGGTACATCAGAGTGGGGGCCCAGCCAGCCGAGCCGCCGCACAGTGGTCCAAATCGAGAAATTCAGTGACTTTTTGTTATAACTTTTGTATCGTAAGAGATATCGGGATGAAATTTGCACTAAAATTGATTAAAAAAATAGTCAATTTGAACTAAAGAAAAATTAATATTTTTTTAATTTGTTAAACAATAATTTTTAATTAATTTTCATTGATATTTTTCACTAAAAAAAAATTGTTTAAGTACAATCTTCCAAACCATTTTTTCTTTCTAAGTGTGTATTTTATATTTATGTTTCACACATGCAATGTTTAATGAATTGAGAAAAATGTAAATTTGAGGAGTCGGGTAAGGTAAAAACGTCACATAACTGTGTCAAAAGATATTTTTTATAATAATTGATAATATTTGTAATATTGTATATAATATAAAATAATTTAGTCACATTTTTGTAAATTTTTTGTGATAAAAATGTGATAACAATGATGGTTTTATAATATAATAATAATAACATGAAACATAAAAAAATAATATTTGTTTATACTTTGTCAGTCTTCATTTCAGTCTGCCTTTTCTATTATTTAATTATTAATAATTCAGCTTCTGGTTCTAAATTTTGTATTCTTTTCTTACATGATTTCACTCGCATTACTGACATGTGCGGGTCCGATGTCAATAAAAGTCTATAAAATACGTCTTCATTTTCTAATATTCTGTCTGATTTTCTTGTATGTTTGTATCTAACTTGTTTAAAGTCTTTGTGACGTGCCTCTCCTTGCGCTCTTCTTGAGCCTCCTCCGATGATTGTCCGATTGGTAAATAAACACACTAATAAAACTTAAGCTTAGTTTATAAAGTAAATTAAAACACTACGAATTATCAACACAAAACATAAAGTTATTAAAACGAAATAAAAATCAACAGCGGAAAAATGCTCTGAGCAGTCTCACTGTGGCAGCTCGAATGGTTCTGTCTAAACTAAATGCAGACAGAAAGTGGAAGACTCATTCGAAGCCTTATCTGCACCATAGCATAAACATTTCAAGTAACTCTAATCCAAACAGTTCGTTGAAAAGAACTCTGATCGCTTTGGAAGTTTGGTCGGAGAATACAAGTGTAGTCCGTAAAACAGAAGGGGACGCACGCGGCGCGACGTAACATTGTCAGTTTTAAACTGCTTTAATTTGGAAAGGCGGAAGAGTGCGGAAAAGATTTTTATACCATAATATAGAGGAAGGTGTACTGAAAATAGTCCAATTTGTTAGAAACTGGGACTTCCTGGGACTTTAAAGATATCCCTTACCGATTATAAAAAATTTTTTAAATTTTCTCCATTTAGTCCAGCATTAACTTTTAATATATTATGCAGACTAATTAATAATGTGAAATACGATTTCTTATCGCAAAAATCTGCTCTTTAATTTAAAAAAAAAAGCGCGAGAAAATATTAAACAGGAACGTCAGGGCATCGCATCAAAGTGAAGCAATTTTTCTCGTGAAAAATACTCTTCTTAAAATGTCCAACTTTCAACATTTATTACAACAATAATATTTAGTAAATTGTACTAATTTGTCCATTTCCGAGGTCTATGGACATTTGGGAAGAAATGTTCATTGATCAGGTATCGATACAAGAAAGTTCGTTTTTGGGCCAAAAGTCACTGAATTTCTCGATTTGGACCACTGTGCGCCGGAGGGGAAAGGTCCTCGCGTCCACGATTCTGGCATCACCGACCCGCAGGCCCGCGGGCCGCATTTGGCCCGCTAGCAAACTGCCTGCAGCCCGCCGGAATCCGGCGCGGCGCGACGCAACAAAATTTAATATTGCGTTCGTTGCCGGTTGCGGCCCGAGCGTAGTCTTATGTTTCCACTTTTGGCCTACAATACGCCGCGGGTTGCTCACCACTGTTGTACATTGTTTTCAGGTATTGTCACTGAAAAATACAGATATCACGGTGAGAAATGTGATTCGGCTGTTATCATTCGGATTCTGTCTGTTATTGACCATCCTAAGATTCACCGGATTCATCGCTAATTTTTCGATGGTAAGCTTGAAAAGAAGCATTTTATTCCGCTTCACGGAATGCAATTTGCGATTATCCAATGCGTTAACCGTTTATTCCTCCACGTTGTTTCAGCTCAAACAAATGTTTAATAATATGGAATTTGACCGCAACACAATCAAAGATCCTGTCGAAAAGGAGTTGGTAATGAAACACGTAATAAGGACCAGACGGGAGATCGCGGTATTATTAGGTAAAGGTGTTTGACGGACTCTAATTCAGGCCTGACCAACCCAAATGGTTTCACAGGCCACTTTGATGACGCGTAACGTTACAGCGGGCAGAGTTGGGCAGGAATTAATTACATCTTCAATTACATGTGCAAAAGTGGACTATAATTGCAATAAGAAAACGGTGAAATGGTCCAAAACATAAAAATTAGTGGTTTAAGGGAACAATTACACTGAAGTAATTGTTAGACTCAATCACAATTACTGTAATTGTGTTAAGTAATTGCAATTACTTCTTTCACAATTACTGGTTGAGCCAAAGTAATTGCAATTACCAATTACAATTACATGTAATTGTAACTTTATCTCTGCAATTCACAAGTAATTTTAATGCAATTACAAGTAATTGTAATTGGTAGTTGCAATTACTTTCCAACAGACGACGCTCGCGCGTGAACACTGACACACCGCTAGGGTACTCTCACACACCGCTAGACCACGTATACGTGCGCAAGGATTGCAAGGGTCCGGGATTCCACTTCTGATTTCTCGATAATTAGGGGTGTGCGAGAACCCGAAATATCGAGTCGGGTCGGGAACACGAAATTTTTTCGGGATCGGAACGGGTACCCGAAAATTTCGAGATTCTCGAATTTATCGGGATTCCCGAAAAAAATCGGGATTCCCGAAAATTTCGAGAACCCAGTAATCATTTATATTCGTTTTAATGAATACATTCATAGTTTCGGATTTTTTATTTTAGATATTTTCGAGATTGAAAGAATGTTGTCCATCACGAATTCTTTTGAAGAGTGTCTTATGTCATATTCTCGAAATTTTCGGGAACCCGATTTCTTCGGGAATCTCGAAATTTTCGGGAACCCGACCCGACCCGACTAGACCTCTTCTCGACTCGTCCCGACCATCGGGTTCCCGATATTTCGGGTTCTCGCACACCACTATCGATAATGCAAAGTCGGGGTTTTTTTAGTAGTCAAAATCGCTAGATGATCATCAATCTAGAGCACTGTTTGCCTCAACAGTCCTTCTTTTACGTTTCCGAGCAATAGTTTTGCAATATTTGGCTGCATGTTGGCCGTCAGATGACGCTGCAGTCACGTCGGGGTAGTAGCCTCTCCGACGGGCAACATGCAGCCAAATATTGCAAAACCATTGCTCGGAAACGTAAAAGGAGGACTTTTGAGGCAAACAGTGCCCTAGATTGATCTTTCATCTAGCGATTTTGACTACTAAAAAACCCCGTATTTGCATTATCGAGAAATCAGAAGTGGAATCCCGGACCCTGGCAATCCTCGCGTCCGTATACATGGTCAGAGAGGATAAGAGAGTGCTCACGCCCGGGTTCTGAGCTGCCACCGGTATAGTGCTGCCACCACGAAAAATCTTAGCCTGGATCAGCTCCTACACCGAAAGTAGAGCGGATTTCCCCCTCCCACTTTTAGCCTGGATCAGCTCCTAGACCGAAGGTAGAGCGGACGCTTAGCCTGGATCAGTTCCTAGACCGAAGGTAGAGCGGACGCTTAGCCTGGATCAGCACCTAGACCGAAGGTAGAGCGGACGCTTAGCCTGGATCAGCTCCTAGACCGAAGGTAGAGCGGATTTCCCCCTCCCGCGCCAGAGAAGATGAGATCTTACATCATTTTTCAGAAAGAGAAATTAATAGTTTTAAATACAATCTCTCTCTCTCTATTTCTAGATTTAATATACAACTTGGAGAAAAGTTCCCGAGAGTTAGAACACATTTTACTCTGAAATTAATATATATTTTGCGTAGTTTTCTGAAGAACTTGGCATAAAAATATAAATTAATTTAATATTCAGCATAGGATAGATTATACTCTAGTTGTATGAGATAATTCAAACCGTTTAATATCAATTTAATTGTTAGTAATTACACTAATCGCGAATAATCGTATCCAGATAGCACACTACGTTTTATACACGTCGTTATTACGTCTTTTTTAGGTCTGAACGTCTTACGTCCCAAAAGGACGTCTTTTAGACGTCTAAAAGAGCCTTTTTGGAGACGTCGTTTTACTGCAGAACGAAAACGCCTTTTAGACATCTCATTTCAACCGTAAAAACTTAAAAGACGTGTATTAGACGTACCGTTTTGTAACATAGGACATTCCAGCGACCTTCCAGCGGTGTTCCAGCGACTTTCGAGACGTCTGAATGTCTTGCGGCAGGCGTCTAAAGTATATCTTTTAGACGTCTCAGCGCCATTTGGGTAGTTGAATTACATTGTAATTGAAATTTAATGTATTTGGAGCACAATGTAATTGAAATACAATGTAACTGAATGATTCAGAATCAGACTTCGAAAACTGTTTAATATCGACTTCGGTTCCTAAAACAGTTAAGAAGAACTTTTATTTCGACGAACTGTTTTACGAAGAACCGAAAGGGTTTTTCAGGATAAGTATGGTCCAGCGGCTCTCACTGCAATTTTTATGGATATCATGTGCAAAAACCAATGCTTTTAAGTTGAAAGAAACGAAAATACTCGAACTTACATCGTGCATTTTATATATTTGTTTACGCAACTGTGAGCAAATTATAAACTGTAGAAAAAAAATAAATTTTTTTAGGGGTGCAGATTCCAAGCAATAGAAGCTGCTGTGTCAAAGATTGACGATGTCCCGGACGAGTTGTTTCCATTATCTACTCCTTATTCTTTTCGTTACTTTGTATTTTGAATAATATAAACAGTATTATAAACAGTAGTGACGGCCACAGTATTGTGTCATAGTAATCTCAGAATCATGATTACGGTCGTGATTTCGTAATCTAGAGTGAATTTGCTTATTGTCATCCTAATTCTTCGTATATCATACAAGATATTCTTACCAAAGGTTGAAACCATGCTGTATTTCAGGGGTGGCCAACTTTTGTGTACATAAGATCTACTTTTTATCTTAAAATGTAATCGCGATCAACTTGTTGTCATAGGCGTAGTCTAAGTGGGGAGAGGGAGGTGTGAAATACATACTATGTTTATACACTGTGTTTCAGTACATAGATTATTTAACGGGCCAAAAAAAATCGTCCAGGGGAATTGAAACAACATGAGTAATTATTAACAATATTAGTTCAAATTAGCTACAGATAAAGACAGATTTAGAATTAAAACCTTTTTTTATTGCCTTAACATTAATGGGAAGACTGAGTTTTCATGTCTCTAACCAAGCAATCATAATTAGGTGTATATCCTGATAAAGATAATAATAATGAGTCTACAGTATGGGAATCAGTCAGGACAGAAGGTTGTTTATTTGATAACAGATTAATCACTCACTGATCACGATTCGTGGTTCACCCTGTACACATTATGTTAGACATATACAAATGTTTATTCTTTATGTTGTACTACCTTATTAAAATAAAGCATACAAATAACAATTGTATTGGGTCGTTCATTTCATCATTTTGCCGATTTCGAATTTTTTGTTAGAAATGACAGGTCTTCGAAATTAACAATTTTGGCCCATTTTGGCGAAAACGGACCTCACTTACGAATTTTTATCTCGGAAACTGTTTGTCCGATTAAGCTACATTTTTTTCGTTTTATTCGGGAAGAATTGGGCTATTATAAAATATTATTTTCAACCTCGATAATCAGCTTTATAATATCGAAAAATTTAAACAAACTCTTTTATTACGTTTTTTCGGTGGAGGCCAGACTGATTTTTTTGAGAAAAATATGATTATATTCCTTGCAGTTTCCTTGAAAAGACTGGCGATTTAAAAAAAAGGGCGCCGTGTACCCCCGTTTCAGGTAGAGACGTGTCAAGTGCACCGCTATTATGGTTCGTTGTCTATACCGCAGGTCTCGGGAAAATACCAGGAGACTGTATACGACTAAATGGCCCTCTTTATGTCTTGAGAACAATATTAGAAACCACTCTTGGCCAACGACACCTTTTTAATGAAAGGTTAAAGAAAACCTTGAAACTCTCATCGGTTTCAGTGGAATAAAATCTTAAATCTTGTTGGGATCTAGAAAATATGCCAAAAGTGTGGACATTACTAAAAACAGATTATAAGATGTAAAAGAAACATTCCTAAACAAACCAACTGACACTAGGCCTTCATTTTCGTTGCCTTTCAAGTTTTTAAGTTTATTTTATCGCTATATTCCTTTTTCTGCCGACTCTAACAGAATCAGAACCGTAAATAGAAGGTATGGTTTGAAGGAAGGTAAGGTTTCCTATATATATTCCTATAAATTTTCGTATCGTACACTTCCAATTATGTTTGCCGTTATTTTTGAAAGTGGAATAAGTCCACTTTTGGACAAAAATGAGTTAGTTGTAATTTTAGTAAGATATAGATATTCTCTTTCTATATTTATAATCATACATTTTCAATGGAGCACGATTTCTTGATAAAGTAATCAAAAGAATTTTAGCTAAAAATGTTATCACAAAAATACTTTTTTTGAAAGTGGAATAATTCCATTTCTAATAATTAATCATAGTTAAAACAACTTTTTAATTGCTTTGTCAAATTACTGTATGCCTTGGAAATTATCGCTCGTTGGGCAACACTGTCTTTGAGAATAAGCTCCAATGCGAGCATGCGCAATTATATACTGCTCATGACTATTATAATAAAATAAAGAGTTGCCGAAAAAATAGGTTCATTTTGTATGGAATGAAACGAGAAGATTTTGTCTCAACCAAATCTCTAGAAGAGGCAATATCAAACAGGAAAAAGAATACGGATAGAGAAATTATGAAATGGCTGAAAATATACTGGATGTGGTTAAGAGCCCGCGTGCGCGTCAAAAACGCGCGGATTCCGCTGTGTCTGAACGGGGTCCCCTTAGGGTACGCGCACAGTGGATCCGTTTTCGTCCTACATCAGACATCAGCCCACACAGACGAGTGTTCGGTAGGGATGTGTTGGTGTCTTTTCGCCCGATTTCGTCCGGCAAAGTGCTCACAGTGGGCCAGACACCGGACGAAATGGTCAAAGTCAACGGGGAGCCGAACCTTTTTCGAGTGCTTCGAGAAGGGTAACAATGGACAAACCCCATGGGCCCTCGACGCCGGACGATGTAGGAGGAAAATCAAATGATTTTGTTTTTCGTCCGGCGTAGGACGGTGCAGCGTTCACTTCAAATAATTTTCATGTCGCCAATTTTCAAGTATCTGTATTTTTAAAAACGGGTCCTTAAAGAGGACACTTGGGGCTATATTATCATAATTTTTATTTTTTTCAATTTTCTGGTGCTATGACAGCAATGGACCTGTTTAAAAAAAATTGCAAAATGAACTATGAAAACAAATATTTTTTCAACTGAAATCATTTTTATTAAATACTCTAATGGTTACACTATGATATAATGTAATGAAAAACTTGTGACTTTGGGTATTCGGATAGTGTTTTCATTTTCTTAGTTTTAAAAATCTTAAGCTTAATAAATATGGATTTGAAAATATCGTTTACCTCACACTTTCTAAAACCATTGTGACCTTATTTGCAGAAAAGTAACAACAAATCGCAAATTTTTGGATTATAACCAAATAAAAATCGGTGGGACCCAAAGGGTCTCATTAATATGTATACAAATAAAATTAACAATTAGCTATGCATTTTTTATAATTTAAAGTAATGTACTCACCGCAATGAATAATACTTACACTATGAAACCTTTGAAAATCAAGGAGTGCATATACACAAAAACAACAAAGAAATGAGAAAAAATTTTTTCCTTCAATAGTGTATGTCGCAGTTGTTCCCAATGTCAGTGTTTAGGTTCTATTATAATCTACGATCGATGCATTAATACTGCAACGTATTAATACTGCAATGTATTTCAATACACATAGATTTTTTAAAATGACATTACCATAATAAACGAATTCTTGCCACGTCTTGAGGATTTTGCACCACTGTGCGATGTACAATAGCGTAGCGGCTATCGGCACGTGCAATAAAACATTGGGCATGCAAATGGACGGGTCATTTTATTGGGAGATCGACAGTGTAGCTATTTTTCAGAAAGCTGTTTTTAGCGCGTCCAATTCATAATTTTTTACTGTAAAGCAATTTGAAAATTACTTTACAGTTAACACGCGTTGTACGAGAAAGTGTTGACTTCCAGCTCAATAGTAATGACCTGTCATAAACCTCTCCATAGAGAACAGCCCCGGGAACGGCCAGCAAACACGGGTTCAATAAACTCCGAGTTTCCAAAACGAGGCCCGTCCTGTCGGTCGATGCAGGGCGAAACTAGAAGGGTCTCACAGACGGGCCTACCTGGGCCTACTCACACATTTGAAATGTCTGCCAGACGGCTCTGACGTCACCAGGTCTGCTGACGTCGACCCACTGTGCGCGTACCCCTACAATTAGTACGACAGTAATGGTATTTTAGAATTATTTAAATTGAAATATCTCCTGGACTACTAACTTTTCGACATACATAGGTTAGTACTTTTTTATAACGAATGTCCAGCTGCATCGATTGATGTATTAAAAAATACCTCGTTCCATTTAAAAAAATGAAGGAGGCCTTGACAATACTAAAAAAAAAGAAAAAATTCTAACTTTTTTTATTGCCAATGTATAGCCAATCGAAGACTGATCAACTTTTGTTTAAAACATTTTTTTGTAAGATTATCGCAAGTACTTGAAAAATCGTGAGAACTGTTATGTGGGACACCCTGTATATAATTTTAAAGAGTATTATGAAATTATATAATTTAAATTGTATTTTTATATTCTTCTTTTTGTTGAAATAAGAGTTAAAATGTTATTTCTTTTTATTTTTAGTTAAATAAAATTATCTATTTAATTAAGAAAAGATTGCGTCGTCGCTTTGTCGAATCAAAAATGTCAAAGCGGTTTCTTGTATTTGCCTGAGTCACAATAAATAAATTATATACATACCCAGATAGCACAGGACGACTTTAAGTTGCCGTTTTCATGTCCGGTCTACATCTTTACGTCTCACGTCTCAGTAAGACGCATTTTTGGCGTCCATAAAGGCACCTCTGCTGGGACGCCGTTTTCACGTTAGAAATGAGATGCATAAAAGGCACCTGCCTTCGAACGTGAAAACGTCGTCCCAGCAGAGGTGCCTTTAAGGACGCGTAAAAGTTGCCTCTTTCGGTACGCCGTTTTCAGGTTAGAAATGAGATGCATAAAAGGCACCTGCCTTCGAACGTGAAAACGTCGTCCCAGCAGAGGTGCCTTTAAGGACGCGTAAAAGTTGCCTCTTTCGGTATGCCGTTTTCAGGTTAGAAATGAGATGCATAAAAGGCACCTACCTTCGAACGTGAAAACGTCGTCCCAGCAGAGGTGCCTTTATGGATGTGTAAAAGTTGCCTCTTTCGCAACGCCGTTTTCACGGCAGAAACGATTGAAGTACTTACGAAAATATGTATATCTCTTAATCGTTAATATACTGATACTATACTTCATTAAAAAAAAGTAGTTTGATTTTTACCTAAAAAATATTTTAGGTAAATAATTAAGTTATATAATTATTAGAAGAGATAAACTTCTGTTAAAATATTTTTTATATAATAATATATATGATTTGATATGATTTGAGCGTATAAGAATAAAAAGTAATGAATCTAACAGTAAAGGTTCGCATGGCTCAGCGAGGAAACCATCATGAAGTTAAATGGTAGGCCCGAGTTCGATTCCCGCCCAGAGTAATGCTGCATAAAAACTAAATTGTAATAAGGTTTTTTCGAAGAGACAAAATGGAATATTCTCTCTCAAGTAGTACATGAAAGTAGTAATATATATATAGATTCTAATTTTTTCTTAAATTTGAAGATTTTGTACGTCTTTTCAGATGTCCAAAAAGGCAACTTTTTTGCATCTTAAAGCGGCATCTTAAAGATGTAGAAAAGACCTGTGAAAGGCGACTTTAAGATGCACAGTTTTGTAACAAAGACCTGTTAGAGTTGTACACAGTACGTGGAAAAGATGTGAAAACGACGTGCCACAGACGCAACGGACGACTTAAAGATGTACGTTACGTCTTACGTCAGGCAACTTTTAGGCGTACTTTAAGATGTCCTTGTGCTATCTGGGTAGCGCCCGACCAACAGCGTACAATGAAGCTGATAGAGAATCGAGCATTATTGTCAACTTAAACTTTTGTAATTTTAATACTAATAAGTTGTAGAGCTTATCCCGATGAAAATGAGACCAAATACGACATAATTTGGACTACTTCAATAAAATCATAATTTTTATCATAACACTACGTATCAATAAAAATTGTTTCATTACACTCGAGTTTGGTCCCCATTTTCATCAGGAAAAGCACCGCAATTAACTCGCAATAATTTTATGTAGGGGAGTATATTGAAAAATCTAAAAGTTTAAACTTTCATTCGTGCATGATTCCCCATCTGCTTACATTTGTTTGTTTGTTACGTTCGTTAGTCGTTGGGTCTCTGACGTTCGGCACTCGTCGGACCTCATCGCCTTTTAATCGAGCTGCCCAGATAGCACAAGACGTCCTAAACACATTCATTTTACGTCTATTTTAGGTCTGAAAGTCTTACGTCCTAAAAAACAGTGTGGTTTTTATAAATAGCCATAATCTAGCAGAAAGTATTAGCATTGGTATTATTTGTTCGAGTTAGAGTTTTTGCTTCAATTTCAATTTCAATATCAATTTCAATTTTCATTATGATTTTAATTGTAATTGCAATTTTAATTTTTATTATGTTTATTGTGATTTTAATTGCAATTGTTACTTTTATTACACTTTTTATATCAATTCCACGCGCGTTCTTCTAATAAAGTTATTTATTAATATTAAATTTATTAGAATTATTACCGCATCGAATTTTAGCAATTTCCGAGACATGGTTATATCGCCCGAAGCATCGGTTGAAGCTAGTTCTGATTTATGCCACAGGCTAGCAAAGGTTCTGTTTCATGCTAAAACATGCTGCTGCATGGTATGGTCGCTGTTTTGTGGTAAAAACGGGCTCTATCTTCGGTGTAGGAGCTGTTCCGTGCTAAGCGTGAGCGTGCCAGAAAGTGGTGGCAACTCAGACCCGGGCGTGAGCACTCTCTTATCCTCTCTGACATGGTCTAACGCAGTGATGAGCAACCCGGTAGCCCGCGGGCCGCATTTGGCCCACTAGCAAACTGCCTGCGGCCCGCCGGAATCCGGCACAGCGCGACACAACAAAGTATTTAAGGTCGCTGCCCACTAGGACGCACGTTGGCCGGACCGCAACGCGCCGGCACGTCAGTTTAGGGTTTCTTCTGTGTATTTCAATGGGAGTGCGCCCACTGTACCTGTAACGGCACAGCACAGCACGACTCGTCAACGCCTCGACAGAAAGAACATTCTCGGCGAGAATGTTTTGCGCGCCAGCACTTTCTGTGGCCAAGAAAACTTTTTATTGCACCGTTATTTCAAGGTTTATAATGTTGTATTGTTATAGGTCGTTGAATTCGTCTCGATACTAATTAGAATATTATGAAATAAAAAATATATGTTAATATTTAAAAAATTGAAGTAACCTTCAGTTTTTTATAAAAAAATTTACTTTTAATTTTTGATATCGAGATTTGTACAAAAGTGAATACTGATCAACTTTTGTTGGAAACATTTTTGTCAGATCATCGGATGTATATGATAAATCGCGTTAGCAATGCTCACTTGTGGCGAAATAACTTAAGCATACTGTCAATTTTGTGATAATTGTTATCCAGGCACTATAAACAATAGCCTTTTTTCATATTTTACCACAAGGAATGCAGTAATTGACAAATGCAATCGTTGACTTTCATAGAAATTATTCGGGAAATCTAGTTTATTAAAAATATTAATTTGCATATGTTATAGTTACAAATAATCTTGTAATCTAAGACTTGGACCTTATCGATGATAATTTGACGTTAGACCTAATCTGACTCTCGCATGGTCAGTAGCACAAATAAATTTCTGTCCTCGACAATGCGGTTACTAATACTAATAGCCAAAAATTATTTCCATCATCGATAACGGTTCGTTATGACCAAAAAGAATTGTTGTCATTTATAATGGATATTTATCAGTCAAAGATAGTCTATCATCGATAATGACTATTTGTAAGTAGAACATATGCAAATTAATATTTTTAATAAACTAGATTTCCCGAATAATTTCTATGAAAGTAAACGATTACTGCATTCCTTGTGATAAAATATGAACTTTCTACAAATGATTTTTTTTTATTAAATTGAAAAAAGGCTATTGTTTATAGTGTCTGAATAACAATTATCGCAAAATTGGCAGTATATTTTAAGTTATGTGAATACAATTTCTTTTATAAGTATTTAAAATTTGAAAATTAGTATCACTAAAATCGTCATTAACTGACAAATATACGAAATCCGAAATCAATACGAACCAATTCTAGTGTTTGCGATCTTCATTTTAGTCGTTTTTACGAATCGTTAAGATCGTCTCACGAATACCGTACGAACAGCACATCCAACAACCGGCAAAACATTCTCGCCGAGAATGTCCTTTCTGTCGATGGAAAATTGCGGGAGAAAAATAAGATACGAAAAACGCGAGAATTTATTACACAACCCAATAGTTACAAATAACCATTATCGATGATAGACATTATCTCTGGCTGGTAAACAACCACTATAAATGACAATTCTTTTTGGTCATAAGGAACCGTTATCGATGATGGAAATCATTTTTGGCTATTAGTAGTAGTAACCATTGTCGAGGACAGAAATTTTATTGGGCTACTAATTATGCGAGAGTCAGAATAGATTCAAGTCAAAATCATGTTTGTGGATATATCCGAAATAGCACATTGATGTGGAAAAGAAAAGAAACGATTCGCGCGAGCTTCGAAAATTTTCTTTTCGTCCCTCTAATAAAATCGTAGTCGTTACAGTAAAATAAGAAGCGATTGTGTAGGCCAGGGATGGGCACGGGTTGGGTCCCTCAAACGCCTGCTTCTCCCACCAACTTCTCTTCCATGCAACGTGCGCCTTCGCCGCACAGGGCGCTCCCCTCGCATCCTCGTGGCAGCAATGCGCGAAGCCTTCGCGAGACATGCGCACTGCTCGTTACGGGCGAAGTGCGTTCTTTCTCCATGGTAACGGTGGAGCTGGTGGGAGGCAGTGGGCGCTGTGGTGTGGACGGTCTTGCCTCAATTGAGGCAAAAATGCCCATCCCTGGTGTAGGCAGTGCAAAGTGCTAATGCTCGCCACTCAAAAGTAACTGCGCCCAAACCCCGGGAATCCGCAATAACCAAATCACTTCAGCATGTCTTTAGAATACATTGACTATCGCCAGAAAACTCCGAAAAAGTCCACGATGTCACCGAGTCATAAAGCAATAAAAACTCTCTCTCTCTCTCTCTCTCTCTCTCTCTATATATATATATATATATTGACCACGCCGCGCCGCGCTGGCAAGCGAGTGTTGGTGGTACGCCGCGACATCGCAACGAGCAAGAGTTTCTCGATAATGTGAATCCTCTCCGATTTCGATGAGCTTTGGATATGTTGTCAAGACCATGATTCTGAACAACATTTCTCTTTAGACTTTTTGGTGATCGGCTTTAGTTTACGAGATAATCGTAAAAAACATTACTTGGAAATTCATATGGGTGATAAAAGAGAAATAAAATTACAATTACATGTAATTGTAATTGGTAATTGCAATTACTTTGGCTCAACCATTAATTGTAATTGCGGACAACAATTACAATTACAGTGATTCGTCAAGTAATCGCAATTACGAATTATGATTACATGTAATTGTAATTTGTAGGAGACTGCCGGCGGATTATGAGAGACTCTGGCGGCGTTGTCTTTTGAAACCTGATCGGTTCCTGGAGACGGCGAGGAGGTTGACGAAAGACCTTATCGCCTAAAGGCGGCATGTGGCGAGTGGCCGGCTCCTGCCGATGCAGCGAGCTTCGGGGGCATTCTTTGTGCGATCGTAGCCAGCATCAGACGTGTTTGATAGAATAAAGAAGTTGGTTCCTACCACCGGTGTTTTTCCTTAGCATCATTTATTTTCCTACAAATTGTATTTCTGCAATTCCAAATTACAGTAATTGGTAACTAATTGTAATTGAAATTACATTTTGCCCAACCCTGACAGCGGGCCGCACTTTAGGTAAACATTAAACATGCTTTTAAAAAATGTAATTCAAATACAAAATAAATAAAACTTTATTGTTATACCATAATTTAATGTAATTAACTCTCGAGTTTTAATTAATCTGATATTTGTTTATCCTTTCTTTCACTTAATTTTTGTAAATCTATATTTATGTTCGACGTGCAACATCTTTTGTTAGCTGGTTTTTTAAATTGGCATCAGTCAATGAAGCACGTGATGAACTCTTTGTAAAGCGTATAGCCGGATAAGATAGTCCAAAATGCCCTTGAGCCGAATTTTATCGATAATGTGCCATTCGATAGAGCACCAAGAAAAACCATACTGTGCAAAGTTTCAACCCTGTATCTCGATCGGGAGGGTAGTTATGGGGTAAAATCGAAAAATCGGTTTTTGGCTTATTTTCCCTAGTTAATGACGTTTAGAAATTCTGAGAAAAATCTGACACATGTCAAGAACCCAAATACATACTTTGCAATTGGTTTCAGATTTTTAAAGTGAAAATCCTGCTTGTAAAAAATCAAAAACCTCAAAAAAATCGAAAAATTGCAGATTTCATATCGAAGTTCTAGAGTGACAACATTTATATTTTTACAGTAGTATTGTCATAAGTATTGTTCATGAATTTTTTCAGATTTTTTGGTTTGGTGCGCCGTTGTTAAAAAAAATAAAAACTGATATTTTCGACGTTTTTTCCGCGAAGAACTAAGCTAACCATAAAATTATTACGTTCTATTTGTTCTGTAAGTCTATCAAGCACTGATAAACCTTGAACATTATTAAAAAATAATTAAACAATGAAATCGGCTTGATTAGTATTTTTACTATGTCAGCGTATTACATCTGAAAGTATTAAACACAATCCAAACAGCTCGGTTGACTCAGAGCGTTAGGCGCTCGAGTGTTGATCTGCTTATACTAGGTTCGCGCCCGGTATACGTATACACTTTTTTTTACTTGATTAATTCTTTTTTTATGTCTAACTATATAATAATCAATGGCATGTTTGTAGATTTCTTTTAGAAGCAATATCTAAATATTAAAAAAATAATTTTAAGGTAAAATTCGCAAAAAAAATTTTGGAGCAATTGTTAACATCATCAATTTTTAGTTACACATCTTCTTAAATCTGGTAGTATTAAATATTTTCTGCAGTAAATCTATACGTGTCTTCGAGTTTTAAATACTCCGTTATAGAGAAAACGGTTTTGTAAAAGTTTTGTAAAAACGGACAAAGTGTCCGTGTTTTATAATTTTGTGCCTTTAGCCCGTCCGTTTACCTTTACCTTTATGTTCACCTTTTCTTTTCTCTACTCGCTTTATGACTCTGTCGATCATCAGTACCAGGTAACGGATTACTAGGGTTGTCGTTACCTGTTAATCGTTTATCGGTCGCGGGTGTAGTTGAGGGCAATGGTACGGTCAAAAAGCTGAACTTTCACCCTCCAGACCCGGATAGGGGAAAACGATACCCCGAAATGTGAAAATTGTTATTCCAAGCAACTCTGGTCATTCTTGGACCGAGCTCCGAACGGTGAAGATTGTAGTGAGTGAATTATTTCTGAGTTCTTTAGTTATTTTCTGAGTGTTATCAGCATGGCAAGTGAAAGGATATAAATCGTTGATACCAAAACCTCGCGTGTTAGGTGTATTAAATGTAACATTCTAGTTCGGAAATTACGCGGTACAAGAAAACAGATAAATACAGTTATAGAATCACAATGAGGTGGTCTAGAATTTTAAATAAAGAAGTGACTGTTACTCTGCAATAAGTGCCGCCTTTTTACATATAGAAAAGAAATCTACAAACATGCCATTGATTATTATATAGTTAGACATAAAAAAAAAGAATTAATCAAGTAAAAAAAAGTGTATACGTATGCCGGGCGCGAACCTAGTATAAGCAGATCAACAGTCGAGCGCCTAACGCTCTGAGCCAACCGAGCTGTTGGGATTGTGTTTAATACTTTCAGATGTAATACGCTGACATAGTAAAAATACTAATCAAGCCGATTTCATTGTTTAATTATTTTTTAATAATGTTCAAGGTTTATCAGTGCCTGATAGACTTACAGAACAAATAGAACGTAATAATTTTATGGTTAGCTTAGTTCTTCGCGGAAAAAACGTCGAAAATATCAGTTTTTATTTTTTTTAACAACGGCGCACCAAACCAAAAAATCTGAAAAAATTCATGAACAATACTTATGACAATATACTGCTACTGTAAAAATATAAATGTTGTCACTCTAGAACTTCCATATGAAGTCTGCATTTTTTCGATTTTTTTGAGGTTTTTGATTTTTTACAAGCAGGATTTTCACTTTAAAAATCTGAAACCAATTGCAAAGTATGTATTTGGGTTCTTGACATGTGTCAGATTTTTCTCAGAATTTCTAAACGTCATTAACTAGGGAAAATAAGCCAAAAACTGATTTTTCGATTTTACCCCATAACTACCCTCCCGATTGAGATACAGGGTTGAAACTTTGCACAGTATGGTTTTTCTTGGTGCTCTATCGAATGGCACCTTATCGATAAAATTCGGCTCAAGGGCATTTTGGACTATCTTATCCGGCTATACCCTTTCATCTTCGAAAAAAATGTTTCACAAACATATGTGGATCCAAAAGCACTTACAAGTTGTTGTGCAAAATATCTTAAGTTGGAATATCTCTCGGATGTAATATAAGTATTCTAAAAATTAATTTTCGATGTGGACGAAAAAAATTAACTTCATTTATAACAAAGATATCAAGCATAGAATTGGAGTTTGTAGTCGCACTTGCGCATTATGACAATGACACTTCATTTACATAATATTTTTTGTATACATACAACGAGAAACAAAAGTTTCAATACAAATGTGAAATCGCCCGACGATCCGCATGCGGCCCGCAGCAGCGTGTTGGCCAGACCTGCTCTAATTGCTCGGCAAATTAGTAGAAATTAATAGTCCGGTGATGGATTAAGTTCCTGCCGTTCGTTTGATAAATAAGATAGTCGTTTGTTCAAATAGAAAAATCGACAGAATCATTTGATTCAAAGTATATTTTCTATATTCTACGAACCTTGGAATCGTCGTGTTCAAACGATACTGGCAAAATGTTAGGTAATTGTGCATAGAAGGTCCCAACTCACCGATTTCGATGATTTCTTAATATGTTGTCAAGGTGAAGATTCTGAACAATGATCGCATAATTTTCATTACTAGTTCAAATTCTGTATGACGGTTATATAGAATGCAAAAATTATGCGATCAGAATTAGTTAGGATTAGGTGGTGGGGACGGAGAGAGCCGGCCCGACCAACATACGAAAATCCAAGAGTAGTCTTTCAAACTTGAAAGCTCACCTTATATGTGTATCACTGTATATAGAACCCACGTGTTTACAAAAAAAAAATAAACAGAAAATAGATTTTTCGGGTTATCACCTCAGAAACACTGTATGGGTGTGTGTGGTGTCGTCGTAATATAATATGTACTCATTCTTCATCGTCATGTGATTTAAAAAGTTCACGCGGTATGTATATAGATCGTTCGACGATCGTAGCAGTGTCGCCAGAAAGTGACCAAAACCAGCACTCGAGGGGAATACAAGGTACGCCCCCTCTGATGACCAAGGTAGAGTAATATGTGACACGTTGCGCGTGCGCGGCGCAAGACTGTGCCGTAGACTGGACTGGTCATCAGAGAGGGGGTATTTGATTCCCCTCGATTGCTGGCTACCTGGCGACACTAGATCGTAGTGATATATCTGTAGAAACAGTTGACGAGCGGTCAACTGTTATGCGTCGCATCATGCTGACGCATAGGCACAGCACGGGCGTGCACGTATAGGCAAAATTCAATGTGTAGTAGCTGCAGTTTTTTGCAAATATCTCAAAAACTTTGGCTGAGCGGCGGTTACATGTATCGGAAAAAGATGTTGAGAATGTTGAGTGTTACAACATATTTAAATTTTATCAAAATCGATGAGGTGGGACTTTTTATGCACCACTACCAAATATCATTACATATTCCTGATTGTAGGTCTAGCGAGCGCCGGAGTAATCATGTTAATGATCTTGCTACTGGTTCCCGCAACATTCCTACCAAAGTATCATTTAAAGTATTTACGTTTGGTAGGATTTTACTATCGTGAGATCTGCCTGGAAAGTAAAATAGTTAGCATTAATATCGCGTTCTTAACCACGATAGCTTTATATGGGGTCGTTTCTACGGAACTATCGCTCGCTGTCTTCGCATCCTATTTTTCTGGATTATTCGAGGTTGTCGGGTATGTAGACAATTCTTTGTGTTCGTTTCCGTTCGTGTTTTCGTTTTGTTTCCCGACCCACATACAGTCTGTTCCACAAGAGCGAGCCGGCGATATCTTCGAAACCTGTCACCCAATGAGGGGAAGATACGGACAATATGAACACACACAGATGTCTAGCGAAGAATACGATTACACGTACATGCGAGATTAACTATGTGTGAGTACACGTTTGTGTGATCACCCCACACATATACGTTGTAGTTCGTTTCCGATCTTTAGCTGAGAGGGCGGCCTGAACAGTGTCTTCGAAAAAGTACGAGAATCGACATCCCCTGGTCACGTGACCAGTCTACGGTCTTAGTGGGAGATATTGGAGTGTGTTCATGGTGGTGGAATGGGATAGTGGAAGGGGAGAAGGCGTAGTGGGAAAATCGACCGTTTTTGGTCGATTCTGGCGACACTGCTTGGCCATCCCAATCACACATAAAAAAGTTAAAAATTCAACTATTAGTATTTTTTCAACAATTCCGATCAATTGCAATTTTTGAAAAAATTTCTTTTCACATTCTTTAGTAAACTAATTGCTCTAGCTTCCCAAAAAAGTTCAAATCGTATAGTACAATATTAAAAACATCGTCTTCTTTAGAGCGGTCTTAAACTTTTGTCCGCTACTGTATGCCAAGACGGTACCAAGCTATAATTGCTAATGGAGGACATTGGACCCCTTACTAAGTGAGAGCGTATTAATGTTTGATGTATACATATTAGACTCATATCAAGTTTTTTTTACAAATATGTGAATATTTACAGAAATATCGCCGACACGCTCTTGTGGTACAGACCAGGGTTGCCATATTCAGCGGCTCATCGGCTCCTTCTGGCTCCTTCCCTCTACTAGATGCTTCGTCAAACCTGCCTCGCTTTCCCCACTCTTACCACTACCCCTGCCGCGTGTCGCGTGGAGCATGCTACCGAGTGTCGCAGAAAAAACCGTACGCTTATACAAGCTGATATGCTTCGGAAAGGCAGGCTATACTGCAATAACGAAATAAATTTATTCGTGTATTGTTAAATAAACACAAATTAAGGTTTGAAAAGTGTATATTTGCGACATCCTAGTTACAATCATCGCTTTCGCTTCCTATGAGAACATTTGCAAATTCTTGCGGTATACTTTCTTTTTTGTACATACCGCTATTAAAATTTTGTAAAAAATCGTCGCTTATAATGTAATTGCTACATTGCATACCAGTATTTCTAAATTCTAATTTAACTCTACCGAGTGCAGCAACCATTTGAGGCTGCAGTCGATTGCGATCTGGCGTTTTTATTTCACTTACTAAAGAGAAAAATCGTTCAATTTCAACGTTTGAATGTGAGAACGATAAACATGCCAGTGCCAAATTTGAAATATTTTTAAATGACTTTGTACCGTCAGGCTCACACATCTTATTAATTTCGTCCCAAAATTGAACGATTATTAATCGTAATAAACGCTCTCTCATATCTCTCTAACCATCCAGAACTAGGTGGTTGGCATTATACGAATGTGTACATAGGATATTAAAGCAATGGGCTGCATTAATTAAATTTTTTGAAATAGAAGTAACTGGTAAATCAGACAGTGAAACGGAATCTAGTATGTCACAATCGCAATTTGAATCAGGATTATCAGATACTTCGGATGTGGTACAATTAAAAAAGTCTTCGTTAGAAATAGTCAGTGCATTGCTTTGTTTATACACAAAAGCGTACCTAGAATTCGACGACTTCACTTTAAGTAAAAAAAAAATAAATGGAAAAAAAATAAATGTCTTTTTCTTAAATAAGTAATTTTAATAGCGATATGTACAAAAAAGAAAGAATACCGCAACAATTTGTAAATGTTCTTATAGGAAGCGAAAGCGAATTTACCAGCGAAAGCGATGATTGTAACTAGCAGGTCGCAAATATACATTTTTACCACGTTTTTATTAGCTCGCTTTCTTGTTTGTTTGTTTGTTCGGTGGCAAATTTTGCAATTGATTTTAATTCAAACCTTAATTTGTGTTTATTTAACAATACACGAATAAATTTATTTCGTTATTGCAGTATAACCTGCCTTTCCGAAGCGTATCAGCTTGTATAAGCGTACGGTTTTTTCTGCGACACTCGGTAGCATGCTCCACGCGGCACGCGGCAGCGGTAGTGGTAAGAGTGGGGAAAGCGAGGCAGGTTTGACGGAGCATCTAGGAGAGGGAAGGAGCCAGAAGGAGCCGATGAGCCGCTGAATATGGCAACCCTGGTACAGACTAGGGCTGCTATGTACTTTCCTTCGAAGGTCGAAGATTTTGAAGCTTCGATTTCTGAAACTTCGAAGGAGATGCGAATCGAATTTTCGAAGTTTCGAAATTTGAATTTGAACCTCCCTAGTAAATAATTAGATAATTAAAATGGAGTTTCGAAGCTTTGAATATCGAAATTTCGCTGCTAAAATATATTTGATACAATTACAGACACTCCTACATTTCGAAAAAATACGCCGCCACAGCTTGAAAAATTGATTAAGTTACAACTTCATACGATTCGAAGACAACGAAACTTCGTGCACTCGAAGACTTTGAAACTTCGTACACTTCGAAGTTCCCTTGGTTCCTTCGAATCCTTCAAATCTTCGAAGAGTTGAAGCTTCGGAAAAGTAACAGCCCTAGTACAGACGGTAGCTCCGAATGTACTGCAAGTAACGTCATTAGTGTTCGATGTACCTATGCACACTGAATGAAAAACTTTTCTTTTCACATATACTTCGCAGCGTGAATCGGCATCTTCATTCGCGGCGGCGCATCAGATAAAAATCAGATAAAAATAAAATAATTTTTATTTTTTGTCGAGAAAAATTTGTTTTCGACATTTTACATACATATAGAAGTTCGTAGACATCGTTCGTTTAAAACATTTTTTCCTTGGATGATCGGCAACCCTTGAAAAATCATGCTAATAACGTGCTCCCATCGAAGAGCTAGAAAATGTTATTTTTCCATGTAAATTATGTTGAAATGATGTATGATTATTTTAATAATAAATACTAGATAAATATAGATTCTCAGCAATTTTTCAATTTTTACTATTCATTTTCATCAGGAAACACACAGTGTTCGTAATGAAAATCCTATTGCACTTGTGCAGTATAATAGGATTCGTTTCTCTCTTGATATCTCTAGTTACCGAATCGAAACGGCAGTCAACACGTTAGCGAATTCGGAGAGTCAGAACGGGCTAATCGACATACGATCAGCTATAGAATTACATCAGCGTGTTCTTCAGTCAGTACCTTTATTCAGATATTAGAAGAACGTTATCGATATTTTAATATACTTTCACCACGTATTATTTTACCTTTTATATCTCCATCATCGTGAACATGCTGGAATATTATGAAATTTGCGAAGGAAGGCTCACATCATATTTCACGGACGCCTTGATGTTGTCGTATTTAACGGCGATCCTAGCAGTCATTGCCTCGTTTGCTATAAGTCTATATCGTGTAAGCATCGTTCGAATGAAATGTGTATGTATAAATGAAATGAAATGAATTGTTGCCAATACAATATAACACTATTGGTTTTGATACGTCACAGATTTATCTGTCGTTGACGGAGTTCGAGGAAGTGGAGGATGTGCTTCTTAGTCTGCAAATCTTTCTGGTACACATGCTGATTATGTTCCTAAATAATCACAGCGGTCAGATGCTGATGTCTACCAGCGGCGAAATATTCCACAAAACGTAAGTCCACGTTTTAGTATAAATATGTGTTTCCTCCATTGTGAACGAGAACGAATAACTGAAACCGTAGTACATAATGGGAAGAAGTTGCTTTACACACTTTCGATCGACTTGGCCATGGATTACATTGAAAGTGTTATTTTTGGGAATAATGAATCCACGATATTCAATTCAACAGATACAATTCGCTGTGGTACCGCATACGTCCCAAGTCGCAGAGAATGCTGTTATTCCTATTGATGAAAAGTATAACCGAAGTGCAATTTAATCTCGCCGGTTTGTTCAATCCGTGTTTCGAGGGCTTCGCTATGGTAATTACTTACATTTATCAAGAGGTTGCGGATTTCACGCGTTCACAGCTGAATTGTGAAGTCGTTAGAAAAGTTTAAGAAATATCGTTACGCTATTTTCGATTTGTTGAAACAATCAAAAGAGGAAATTCCGTTCCTCCCAAATTCTCTAGAAAATTTGTATTCTGCTGAAACATCCGCAGTCTATTACAATAGTCTGCATCCTGAGATTCAACGAGTTTCTTTTTCAGATGATGAGCTCGTCCTTTTCGTATTTCACCGCTCTTCTGTCGTTCTAGTTGCAAAGCTCATGAACTGGACGTGACACTATCGATTACTTTAACTTATATGCATGTGGTATAAATTTACAAAACTGATTGCCTTCTTTACGTAATTTTTATTTCATCCCTCCTTCCCTGTGTACACGTGCATATATGTTTATATTAAAAATATATATATATTAGTGTCGTCCTGCAAGTATTGGAACATTCTCGAAAATGTGCAATATTTAGCAATATTTACGACTCGAAAAATCGATCTAGCAAAGCTTGAATGAATTTTGACTTGTGCTCTGAAAAGGTCCAGATCAAGTTGACCGATCTCCCATGTTGGTCGTCTTCCTCGTCACAATGCATTCGATACGGTGCATTTTACATTCAATTCGATGCCTATAATTGTCCAGTAGTCAGTTGGAAATATAGCATTTTATTCCGCTGCGCGTTCGATGCAGTTTGCGATTATATACAATGCGTTAACTGTTTATTCTTCCATGCTACTTTAGTTTAAAATATTGTTTGATAATATGGAACGTGATCGCAACGTGATAGAAGATCCTGTCGAAAACGAATTAGTATGAATCGCGTAATAGGGACCAGACGGGGAGATCGCGGTATTATTAGGAAAATTCCGTCCGTTTAGCGTCGAGTAGCCGTAGCTCGAACTGTCGTTAATTATAACGTCTAAAGTAAAGTTAACTTTTTAATTTGGACATCTTTCAATAAAATTCAATACGTAACAATATACGCGTGCATCAATAACATCGTTTTTTTCTATATTGAAAATGTCGGAATTTGAGTCGAATAAGCGTCATTTGCGCGATTGTTTTAATCTTTTGCTTCAATTGGAAGAAAACTGCAGCTGAAGCTCATCGAATGATTGTAGGCGTTTATGGCGATAATGCTGTTTCCGATAAAACATGTAGAGAGTGGTTTCGGCGCTTTAAAAATGGTGATTTTACTGTAGAGAACGAAGATGAAGAATTACAGGCATTGGTGGATGAAGATTCATGTCAAACGCAAAAACAAATTGCAGAAGCGTTAAATTGTGTTTAATCTGTCATTTTCGATCGTTTAAAAGCATTGGGGAAGGTCTACAATGAAGTAAGGTGGGTCCCATATGAACTCAAGCCAAGAGACATTGAAAAGCGAAAAACCATCTGCAAAATTCTGCTTGCGAAACGTCACAAAAGTTGTCAAAAAAACGTTAGAAGCATTTCGCTGAGAAGTGCTACCCTATGCGGCTTATTCGCCAGACTTGTGCCCCTTCTGACTATCACTTGTTTCGGTCGATGGCACACGCATTTGCTGAGGAACGATTTAATTGTTACGAAGATGTCGAAAAATGCATCTCTGACTGGATGACCTCCAAAGATGACTCATTCTTTCGTCGCGGAATTCGCTTGCTGCCCGAAAGATGGGGAAAAAGTCATCAATAACGATGGACAATATTTTGATTAATGTACTTTTTCATTTTGTTTCTTAAATAAATCTCTACGTTTTGCAAAAAAACGGACGGAACTTTCCGATTGACCTAATATTAGATAAATTCTTAATATAAATGTTTTCCCCTTGGATACTATTACTTTATCGTAGGGGCACTTTTATTCAAAAGGAACACGAGGAGCACATGGATAAAACAATAGAATTTCATCGTCAGCTCGAACAATATTGACTCGATAAAATTTTTTACGAAATAGAATCACAAGTCTAAAAGAAAAAGTTCGAAATAGTGTCGAACAATTGTTCAATTTTCGCAGCATTAGCTCGACATGATTGTCGATTTTTAATATTTTATAGAACAATCGGTGTCATCTCTGCGAAATAAAATATTATAAATCGAGAATCACACCGATTGCCCAGGGCTCACCACGTGGAGGTTGCTGCGAGTGAGACCCACCTTAGTATTAGGTTGGAAAGTTCGTAGCGTTATCAAATTAAGAATCGAAGACAAAATTAAGGTGTTTATTATTCATATGTTTATTCAATAATTCGAGAAGTTACCTCGAAAATAGCAAAAAAAATATAACACAATGGAAAATATGGTATTGAATAAATCTATGAATAAATTATCTGAACTTCAGCTTTCAATCTTAATTTACAGAAGCTACGAAAACTTTCGTTACAACCCAATATTTGTTTATCGCCCACTCGACGGAAAATTACAAAATACAAAAAAAAAGCCCGTATAAATTTTTGTACTCTTCCCGATACACATTTGACAGTGCTCGCCTTTCGACCACTTTACAAATGAATAGCAAGAAGAGCCTAATTGTTAGCCTACCCGTCCAAAACCCTGATCTTCTATATTATACATAGAAGCTTATTTTATTTCATCCTTTGTTGGGTAGAAAATGCACAGGAATTACATAAAAAATCACGAAGTTTTCCATATTTACTTTCATTTTGTTTTACACTTCGTGATTTTTATGTAATCCCCATATATCTTGTAGCTCACAAATAAAATGTATGTTTTGTCTGTATGTGTGTAAGTGTGTACAGGGTAGCTAACCCAATTTTGCTGAAATGAAAATACAGTTAATTAAATTGAACATACAACAAAAACGACAAACGACACCACATGCAACCATACACAGATAACAATTTACATAAACAATACAACTTCTACGATAATAAAAAAAACTACTAAGTTAGAGACGTCTGAATTCTTCTCATGCTTCCTCTTCGCTGGTTTAATTTTGTAGTAAGCAAATGGTCTAGAACAAACTTAATTTTGGATTAACATTGAAAAAAAAATAAAAAAAGAATAACACCTTTGAAATTGTCAATTGTCCACTCGATGTATACTTCAAACAAACCCGCGAGTGGACTATTTTCTCGCAACGCTAATTTACAAAGTACGTATTGAACGTCTAGAAAAAAACAAACGCGACCTGTGCATTATTATTTGTGATGTTAATTTCATTAATACAATGTGAAAAATTCCCGTGCACTTTAATTTTTATACGCAACTCTACACGGAATCTTCATGGGCCACCATTTCATTTGTCTTACCAATCCCCTCATCGGGGAAGAAGTATCTGAAACAGACTTAATCTTGGGTTAACACGTGTAAAAAAAAATAAAAAAAGATAAATATACAGAATATAGTTGTCCACTCGATATATTTCAAACAACGCGCGAGTGGACCATTTTTGCGCAACTCTACAGAATGTACAATGTGAAAAACATCTCAAAACAACGCGAGCAGTGCATTCTCTACCGCGACGCAAATTTATTTTATTAAAAACGGAAAACTCCCGTGCAGTTTCGTTTGTTTTTGCGCAACTCTAAATGGAAACGCGATAGTAGCCAATTAAATTTATGGGGAGGTACCAAGCCGAATCGTTCTTTCGCAACGCTAATCTACAAATAATAAATAATAAATATCTTGTTGAAAACGCGAATAGTGCATCATTAGTCGCAACACTATTTTTTATTTAATTCGGTATAGAAAACTCCCGTGCAATTCAACTTTTTTTACGTTATTCTAAGGGGGAGGCAATGGCTACGAGTATTTAGGGGCAGCCACACCGGCTGCGAATAATCAGAAATAGTCTTATGACGGTGCAGTGTGGCAATTTTATTTATCGCAACTCTAAAAGGCGGGATTTTATAGCATTTGCATATTGGAAAACTGTAAACCATTCGATTCAATTCTGCGAATTCTCACTGTACACGCGAGAATACTGTACACTCGAACATAATTATATTATTAACAGATTCGGGCATTGCAAAACCAGTTTTGCATGGAGCGGTGAACACTGAACTCCGTCGACAAAGCTACTGCACTAAACGTAAAGATACCTCGTCTTTTACCTTGTGGGCCGACGAGGCGTTCGATACGCTTTACATACACATCGTGTATATGTAGTAACGCGATCGAACCACTACGTTGTGGGGGTTAGCCCAAAAAATGTACATGCTGGTGAAACGCAGTGGTACATTCCATGCACTTAACGCTCACACACCATTAAATGGCTAAAGGCACAAGACACTATGTTCAAGTAAACTGCAGTGATTTCCGCCATCGTAAGTCACATCCAACTCCATGGCTTGCAGCACCGTATTAGATGCTAATACGATGGCCACCACGACATTGTCGTGAATACCGCCACAGATAACGTAACTTAATACGTCTTCTTTTTGTGTACGGTATTGTCGTACGACAGCGGAAACACTTGTTCCATTGCTGGAACGACAAACGAGTTGTGTGTTATGGCACACCGCGGGGGTTTGAACGTAATAACGTGTACCGTGATTTTGCGCGAACTGCTTACGGGTCATTCCATGCCGAATCGATCACTTTTTGCAGGCACCATCACCGATTTTGTTCTAAATGAAATATGTTGTAGTCCATGTGAAATTAGGGGGGGTTTAAGTCATCATTTTGCCGGTTTCGAATTTTTTTTAGACATGGCAGGCCTTCGAATTTTTCAATTTTTGCCCATTTCGGCGAAAACGGGCCTCACTTACGAATTTTTATCTCAAGAACCGTTTGTCCGATTGAGCTAAATTTTTTTTTGTTTTATTTGGAAAGGATTGGGCCATTACAAAATAATTTTTGCAACCTCTGAAATCAACTTTATAATGTCGAAAAATTTAAACAAATTCTTCTTTTGCGTTTTTTTTAATGATGGGGCTCAGTGATTTAAATTTTGAAAAAAATATGGTAATATTCCTTGGAGTTTCCCCTTTAAAATGAGCCCTTGAAAAAGATGGTATCATTAAAATTGGCGTCACAATGAGCTGGTAAAGGACGCCGTGTACCCCCGTTTCAGGTAGAGGTGGGTCGAGCGCACCGCTGTTATGGTCCGTTGTCTATACCGCTGGTCTCGAGAAAATACCAGCACACTGTAATAACTCTATTTATACCTGGAGAACAATATTAGTAACCACTCTTGGACAATAACACCTTTTTAATCATGACTTCTTTTATAGATATTAGTTTTTATAGGAATCATATATGTTCCAAAAAAAAGGTGTCGTTGCTCAATGGAAATCACGAGAAGGTGGTGGTTTTCTTGTATCGGGGAGGGATAAGGAGGGTATATGGTAAGAAGTATGGATAGGATCATTGTGTGGGGTGGACTTAAGGATAATGTAAAAAAATGTAAGAAAAACTATTTCATTACTTGCAGTGTGCACTATAGCATACAAAGACCATTAGATAATGAAATTCTCACCCCAAAAAATTTATTTGAATGGGTAGAAACATCTTTTTTAAATATAATATTTAATTACGTCACCCTAGATGAAAATAACGAACATGCTGATTGTTTACAAGCTCGTTTTGCAACAGCATTACCAATTACAGGCACTAGAAGCTTTCATAGCTTTACACCATTATCGAATAAAGAACTGCTATGCAAAACCTGCTCGTGCGATAATGATGGCTCTGTTTTTAGTGTAATAGAATAGTTTCTCCTATATTTATTTCCATATTCCTTAAGTCCACCCCACACAATGATCCTATCCATACTTCTTACCATATACCCTCCTTATCCCTCCCCGATACAAGAAAACCACCACCTTCTCGTGATTTCCATTGAGCAACGACACCTTTTTTTTGGAACATATATGATTCCTATAAAAACTAATATCTATAAAAAAAGTCATGATTAGAAAGGTGTTATTGTCCAAGAGTGGTTACTAATATTGTTCTCCAGGTATAAATAGAGTTATTACAGTGTGCTGGTATTTTCTCGAGACCAGCGGTATAGACAACGGACCATAACAGCGGTGCGCTCGACCCACCTCTACCTGAAACGGGGGTACACGGCGTCCTTTACCAGCTCATTGTGACGCCAATTTTAATGATACCATCTTTTTCAAGGGCTCATTTTAAAGGGGAAACTTCAAGGAATATTACCATAATTTTTTTCAAAATTTAAATCACTGAGCCCCATCATTAAAAAAAACGCAAAAGAAGAATTTGTTTAAATTTTTCGACATTATAAAGTTGATTTCAGAGGTTGCAAAAATTATTTTGTAATGGCCCAATCCTTTCCAAATAAAACAAAAAAAAATTTAGCTCAATCGGACAAACGGTTCTTGAGATAAAAATTCGTAAGTGAGGCCCGTTTTCGCCGAAATGGGCAAAAATTGAAAAATTTGAAGGCCTGCCATGTCTAAAAAAATTCGAAACCGGCAAAATGATGACTTAAACCCCCCCTAATTTCACATGGACTACAACATATTTCATTTAGAACAAAATCGGTGATGGTGCCTGCAAAAAGTGATCGATTCGGCATGGAATGACCCTTACGGCAACTTGGCCTCAGAACGTACCAATACGTTTCTTCTCTACGTAGTGGTCGGGTGGGCGTATGCTCCGCATTTTGACGGTAACAAAAACTCTAAAGTGATGTAAAGTGTCTCTGAAATTTAATGCTCGGTGCTCCGTGCGCGACTGGTTCTGCAATGTCAGTCATTTACTCTAATATGAGGTCGCGACTCTTCTTATTAAATCTTATTACAAAAATGCTTATTAAATAAATTAAATATTAAAGATTTTTTAGATGTATTTTCCAAAATGCATGTAGATGCGATCATAATCCCGCCTTAAAACAACGCGTTGATACTTTTCGCAACACTAAGACAATCGCGACAGCAATTTCTCTCTAATTCCTCACACAGATATGGTGTTTCGCGGTTTATTACTTCATTCGCGGCATGCAGTAAAAATGGCAGTCTACTGGTGGAGAGGACCGGTCCCCTCCACTATCTTTTTTTGTCATTGTCAAAAACGGTAGCTAAACAAATTCTATTGTCACAACGCTAATTCACAACCCTTTGTGATTCTCCCGGATTTCCAATCGAAATGAAGGAGAGGCGAAACGAGATAACTAGCGACTGGGTTTCCAAGCCCATAGAATCTACCCCGGATCCAAACGCAATGATACCATCCACTTGCCTGGACGTCGTAACGCCAGGACAGATGCGCCCCTTCGCTCAAAACGTTAGTTCAACTCGCGAGTATACACTCCACGAGCTGACCACTTTGAGTATAGACCGGAGCCTTGTAACGCTGGCTTTAGCAGCCAGAGATGGTGCCACACGGTCACATGCTGCGAGGTTACCCCTGCTTGAAGAGCAGGTGCGGACCACCTCCGCTAATCTCGTCTCAGACATTCCCTACTTCAATTTCGATTTCAACAAATGCAACCCTAATTCAACCCGTTGTGATTTTCTCGCAACACTACTCGAAATCGCGAATGCCTACACCACACCGAGCAGCCGTTTCGACTGCAACCACGATTGCAGTGGTCCGTTGCAGCTGGAGCATGGGCGCCTGGAATGTCGAAAGACTCGAACGCAAACGCGATCCTTTCGCTGCGCAACGCTAATTCAACGAACAGAAGATCCAAAAGACTATTTTACATTTTGTGAAAAACAACTATGCAAACTTTAACTTTTATAAAATTGATATATCTTAAATATTGCTTCAAACAGCAATCAAAATGAAATGTATTCTGAATCGCGAATATTTCATTTGCAACGCTAAACTTTAAAAATCTATATTGAAAATGGAAATCGCGAGTATTTCCGCAACACTTCGATCTCTGCTCCAAATCGAAATGCAATACCCGTGGTTTTTTTCGCAAACGCTATTTGAATCGCGGATGTGCCCATCTCCGCTGATCGTTGGGGCGGCGAGACCTGCCCATACAAACGTCTTTTTGTACAACAAACTACATCTACGACTACTACTTCTACAGACGAGTATAGTGACAAGGTAGTAACGAATGAAATGACTTCGCATCCGAAAATGCGAGGCCATTGTAGTTGCCCTCTTGAGAGACAGTTTGTCGGGGCCACTTCGGCATATAGCCTCTTCTTTTTCTTCGGCGGTCCACTAAACAACTGAAACCCTAAACGTGCTCGCAGTGAAAACGATCGACGACTTCCGAGACGAATCACAAGTCTTGAGAGAAGCCGATCGTTCTGCTGGTGCAATCGAATAGGTGCGCAACGTTTCGAAACCCTAATTCGCGCGCGTTCGCGTTCACGTCCGCGAAAAGCTACACGAGCAGGAAGAATCGTGCATGAAGCATCAATTCGAACGTCATGCCCCGTTCTATTTAGCTCCGAGTCGAAACTTCCAGCTCTTCCGGTGACTGATCACCGCGCGAATCGCGGCCTAGCCGAAAGAGAAAGCAATAGCCAGTCCCGGCCCCTACCTACTTAGAACGAACAGTCACACCAAGAAGGTAAGCTACCTACCTACCTAGCCCTATATTTAAAAAATGACAAAAGGCACAAGCTCTCCAACACATTTGCAACACGATCTCCTGACAGACGTCAGGGTGCATTAGCCTAACACCTAGAGAGAACGTCCCGGGACGCCTCCGACGCCCTAACGTTCGAATCTCAAGCAAGTACACTCTAAGGTACGTACCAGTTCTCCTGAAATCGACTGACAATGGCAGTGATCATTACGAAATAAATCAATAAATCGAAATAATATATCTGAATTGACACTGAATTAAATTACATGTAATTCTGAATGTTACACGTTGTTTTTAATTCAATTGAGAAAACTACTACACACATTCCACGAAGATCCATGTAGCATGTCATGGATCGACGAGAATACGTGCTACTGAATCTAGTTTAAAAAACAGACGCAACTCCACTGCCTATCAACACACACAACTGGAAAATACGTCGTGCACGATACACTAACCATTGCCAGTCGCCACACATACGATTAAAAAACAATATTCCATGTGCCTGTTGCTCTCACTCTCCCGAGTAGCACCTGAGCTCGCGAGAGGATTCGAGCAACGAACAGGGAATCTTAACATCCTGAGAATCCTAACTAAAAGAATCTGTTAGATTTTATACGGGCTAATAATGTTCTTGCATTTCTGAAAAATGACTCTACTTTGAATTTAAAATTTAATGTTAATATACAAATTGAATATTTAATTAGAGAAAACGGTAATAGAATTTTATCGTCGAATATAAAACGAGATCTGATTCTAAAATCAGGATGATGATTCTAAAATAAAGATCTTTATTTATTCATTTATTTATTCTGATACTTTATGAATATATTATATTTGAAAACCCTTGGACGACACTTTCGACACAGCAAATTTTCAAGATAATGAAAAAAGTACTCTAGTAAATGTAATGTAATCGTCAAAGGTTAATTAATTAAGTAATTTTGCTTTGTCTAAAAAATCTATCCGTCGCGAATCGTCTTTTTGTAGATAGTATCAAATCTAATGTTTCTGAGTAATCCAAAATATAATTTTAAAATATAAACGATTATCTCAATGATAAAAAGTGACTCTAATAATTGTGTTCCAAACTATGAAATTGTTGATTTATAAAAACAAAAACATGACGTACAAAAAGACCCTACCTAGCTAGGAAATAAATTACTACCCGCGGGAACGCCTGGCGTTCTCACGGTCACTGTACTCGTCTAAATTATCTACGAAATAAGTAGAACAATACAAAAACTGTTGTTTATTGACTCACTACTTGTTGGGGGGGATGAGAAGCTGCGTTAGAATCCTGAAATCAAAAAATAAAACAAAAGATATTAAAATCGATTCGTAAAATTCCATTGGGATATGAAAAGATTTTAATGTAAATACTATTTAAATGATTTTCGAAATAAAAAGTGTAGGTAGTACAATTTTTTATTAATACTTTGAAAAGAAAATATTTAATAATAAAAATTAATTATTAAGATATCTTGGTACTTACAATACTTACAGGTTGCCTTTTTGGACATCTTTTATGCATCTTTTATGCATCTTTTTTCAGACGTACAAAATCTTCAAATTTAAGAAAAAATTATAATCTATATATATATATATTACTACTTTCATGTACTACTAGAGAGAATATTCCAATTTTGTCTCTTCGAAAAAACCTTATTACAATTTAGCTTTTATGCAGCATACTGGGCGGGAATCGAACTCGGGACCTAACTTCATGATGGTTTCCTCGCTGAGCCATGCAAACCTTTACTGTTAGATTCATTACTTTTTATTCTTATAGGCTCAAATCATATCAAATCATATATATTATTATATAAAAAATATTTTAGCAGAAGTTTATCTCTTCTAATAATTATATAACCTAATTATTTAATTATTTACCTAAAATATTTTTAACTTCCCGATTTTATAGGGAAGCTATTGTAATGACCCCGAAAATCGAAAATCGATTTTTTAACAGATCTTCACGTTTCATGGTCATTGCAGTCATTTTAGACTATTTTCAGCAAAATGTTCGCGCGCGCGCGCGTGTGTGTGTGTGTGTGTGTGTGTGCGCGTATGTCCGCTTCTATGTAATCAAATTTTTCGTTAACGTTTTCAGAAAAAGTAACAACGCGATCAGGATGATGAATGATGCAATCGAAGTGCCCCGTCGTAACTTAGAGCTGATTAGATTTTGGTCCATATTGGTCAAGTAGTTTTCTAGATTTTTAGTTTTTTTCGAAAAGAGTTGATTCTACAATGCAATTTATAAGGTTGGACGAAAATTTTCCACCAAAGAACCAAACGCAATTACATAAAAAAAATTTTTTCTTAATTTTTTTTTAGATTTAAAAAAATTTTTTCTTTAGATTTAAAAAAATTTTTTTTTTAACTGATGCAAATGTTACCGCTTGGAATAAACGAAAGTTATTCCAATGCAACAGTGAATTTATCATCTCTACTCCCAAGAATACATTTTGGGAGAATATCGATGAAAGTACAAAAAAAAACCGATGTTAGCGGTGTTGGCGAAGGAGTAACGAATCGGGAAGTTCTTTGTGTGACTCTTGGAGAGTCACACACTAAATAAAAAACATTAATATCAGTAGGCCCTACTAGCCATGCGTATCACTAACCCTCTCGCAAGAGCAGTCCTACCCGCGAGCTCGCGAAGCGAGCGAGCAAAAACAACCCTGCGAGCGAGCGAGCGAAGCGAGCGAGCAACAATAGCTTTCTAGTTCAGGTAAAAATCAAACTACTTTTTTTTAATGAAGCATAGTATCAGTATGTTAACGATTAAGAGATATACATATTTTCGTAAGTACTTCAATCATTTCTGCCGTGAAAACGGCGTTGCGAAAGAGGCAACTTTTACGCGTCCTTAAAGGCACCTCTGCTGGGACGACGTTTTCACGTTCGAAGGCAGGTGCCTTTTATGCATGGCATTTCTAACCTGAAAACGGCGTCCCGAAAGAGGCAACTTTTACGCGTCCTTAAAGGCACCTCTGCTGGGACGACGTTTTCACGTTCGAAGGCAGGTGCCTTTTATGCATCTCATTTCTAACGTGAAAACGGCGTCCCAGCAGAGGTGCCTTTATGGACGCCTAAAAAGCGTCTTACTGAGACGTGAGACGTAAAGACGTAGAACGGACATGAAAACGGCAACTTAAAGTCGTCCTGTGCTATCTGGGTACGTCTTGATTTCGATAATCGAAAAATTTCGATCTCGGCTAGGAATACCGAATCTTTAACAGAAAAAACAAATTCACTTGTTTCAACTGTCAAACAATTGAGAGACTAAATCCGAATCAACAATAAATAAATCATTCAATTTGAAAAGAAAATCGAAATTTATTTGAACGGAAAATAAATAACCTCGATTTCTATCAACCGTCATGAATTCAAATACAACTGATCGTCACGACAGAGTTGTAAATCCGAATTAATATAAAATAAATAATTTAAGATAATATTTATTTATTGTTCATTAATGTTTTGAAAAAAGATGTTCAATAACACAGTTTAATTTTAAAGATAATTAGTACTCACGTTCGCGTCTTCTCCCAGATAGCACAAAGACATCTTAAAGTACGCCTAAAAGTTGCCTGACGCAAGACGTAACGTACATCTTTAAGTCGTACGTTGCGTCTGTGGCACGTCGTTTTCACGTCTTTTCCACGTACTGTGTACAACTTTAACAGGTCTTTGTTACAAAACTGTGCGACTTAAAGTCGTCTCTCACAGGTCTTTTCAACATCTTTAAGATGTCGCTTTAAGATGCAAAAAAGTTGCCTTTTTGGACATCTGAAAAGACGTACAAAATCTTCAAATTTAAGAAAAAATTAGAATCTATATATATATATTACTACTTTCATGTACACTTGAGAGAGAATATTCCATTTTGTCTCTTCGAAAAAACCTTATTACAGTAATTCTTCGATCGGAGTCCCAACACCCGTGTGTTAAACGGACTTGGGTAGCGTAGAGAGGCTATTTTTTTATGACTCCGTCGACCGCGCCGAGACTTCAAACGACGAGCCGAACATAGAAAAGGACAGAATGAAATAGGATCGCGTGGCCGAAGCGTGTCGCTGTCGCCGGCACAGTTTAAAGGCCCGTGCGTCATCACAATGAAACACCAAAATCTTAACTTCTTCATTTTCTATGATATCATTATGGAACTTTCACCAACATATTCGTGGCATTTTTCTAATGCAAAATGATACCAAATACGATACAATTGGGCCAATATTTAGTGGTTTAATCGACGATGAAAGTTTCGAACGCAACGAAGAATAGCGACAACGCGGGCCTTTGAACTGTGACGGCGGCAGCTACTGTTCGCGTCTCTTTCTTTCCAATACGCTCTTCTTCGTTGCGTTCGAAACTTTCATCGTCGATTAAACCACTAAATATTGGCCCAATTATATCGTTCTTGGTACCCTTTTAATCAGCGAAACGCCAGGAATAAGCTAGTTGAAGTCCCATAAACCGATCATTAAAATTAAGAAGTTTGAGATTTCGATTCAGTCGAGTCAATGTGTGGTGTTCACACCGATATACCCGAGCCGAGATCAAACATCGCCGCCCTACGGCGCGGCGCAGCGTTGGCCGGCAGTGGAGTGAGTAGGCACTGGACTACGGTTAGATAGGCGACCCAGGACTCCGATTGAAGATTTACTGTACAATTTAGTTTTTATGCAGCATACTCTGGGCGGGAATCGAACTCGGGCCTACCATTTAACTTCATGATGGTTTCCTCGCTGAGCCATGCGAACCTTTACTGTTAGATTCATTACTTTTTATTCTTATACGCTCAAATCATATCAAATCATATATATTATTATATAAAAAATATTTTAACAGAAGTTTATCTCTTCTAATAATTATGTAACCTAATTATTTAATTATTTACCTAAAATATTTTTTAGGTAAAAATCAAACTACTTTTTTTTAATGAAGTATAGTATCAGTATATTAACGATTAAGAGATATACATATTTTCGTAAGTACTTCAATCGTTTCTGCCGTGAAAACGGCGTTGCGAAAGAGACAACTTTTACACATCCATAAAGGCACCTCTGCTGGGACGACGTTTTCACGTTCGAAGGTAGGTGCCTTTTATGCATCTCATTTCTAACCTGAAAACGGCGTACCGAAAGAGGCAACTTTTACGCGTCCTTAAAGGCACCTCTGCTGCGACGACGTTTTCACGTTCGAAGGCAGGTGCCTTTTATGCATCTCATTTCTAACCTGAAAACGGCGTACCGAAAGAGGCAACTTTTACGCGTCCTTAAAGGCACCTCTGCTGGGACGACGTTTTCACGTTCGAAGGCAGGTGCCTTTTATTCATCTCATTTCTAACGTGAAAACGGCGTCCCAGCAGAGGTGCCTTTATGGACGCCTAAAATGCGTCTTACTGAGACGTGAGACGTAAAGATGTAGACCGGACATGAAAACGGCAACTTAAAGTCGTCCTGTGCTATCTGGGCTCCTGCTTCAAGAAATTCCGACATGATGCTACGTTACGATTCGATTCTCGAAAGCATCCATCTCGCTACCAAGATGCTCTTTCAAACGATTAATTCTTTTCCCGCGAAATCTGTAACAGAAAGAACAAATTCGTGAATTACAATTGATAAACAGTCAGAAACTAAATATGAATTAATAGTAAATAAGCAATTCAATTTGAACATAAAATCGAAATTAATTTTAACGGAAATTATCTCACGACACGAATTCAAAGCCAATTAATCGTCACGACAAAAGAGTAAATTATCGCGAGAAGGCAACACGATTCGAGAATAAATTGAAATCAATGAAAATTAAATAAGGTTAAACTTTACCTCCGGAAATAAGAAAGTGTTGCCTCTTTCTTATGTAAGTCTGTAGATTTTGGCAAGAAAATGTCAAAAATCTACGCTTCTCCATCCTAAGCGGTCAGTCCCAGATAGCACAGGACGACTTTAAGTTGCCGTTTTCATGTCCGGTCTACATCTTTACGTCTCACGTCTCAGTAAGACGCATTTTAGGCGTCCATAAAGGCACCTCTGCTGGGACGCCGTTTTCACGTTAGAAATGAGATGCATAAAAGGCACCTGCCTTCGAACGTGAAAACGTCGTCGCAGCAGAGGTGCCTTTAAGGACGCGTAAAAGTTGCCTCTTTCGGTACGCCGTTTTCAGGTTAGAAATGAGATGCATAAAAGGCACCTGCCTTCGAACGTGAAAACGTCGTCGCAGCAGAGGTGCCTTTAAGGACGCGTAAAAGTTGCCTCTTTCGGTACGCCGTTTTCAGGTTAGAAATGAGATGCATAAAAGGCACCTGCCTTCGAACGTGAAAACGTCGTCCCAGCAGAGGTGCCTTTATGGATGTGTAAAAGTTGCCTCTTTCGCAACGCCGTTTTCACGGCAGAAACGATTGAAGTACTTACGAAAATATGTATATCTCTTAATCGTTAATATACTGATACTATACTTCATTAAAAAAAAGTAGTTTGATTTTTACCTAAAAAATATTTTAGGTAAATAATTAAATAATTAGGTTATATAATTATTAGAAGAGATAAACTTCTGTTAAAATATTTTTTATATAATAATATATATGATTTGATATGATTTGAGCGTATAAGAATAAAAAGTAATGAATCTAACAGTAAAGGTTCGCATGGCTCAGCGAGGAAACCATCATGAAGTTAAATGGTTGGCCCGAGTTCGATTCCCGCCCAGAGTATGCTGCATAAAAACTAAATTGTAATAAGGTTTTTTCGAAGAGACAAAATGGAATATTCTCTCTCAAGTAGTACATGAAAGTAGTAATATATATAATATATATATAGATTCTAATTTTTTCTTAAATTTGAAGATTTTGTACGTCTTTTCAGATGTCCAAAAAGGCAACTTTTTTGCGTCTTAAAGCGGCATCTTAAAGATGTAGAAAAGACCTGTGAAAGGCGACTTTAAGATGCACAGTTTTGTAACAAAGACCTGTTAGAGTTGTACACAGTACGTGGAAAAGATGTGAAAACGACGTGCCACAGACGCAACGGACGACTGAAAGATGTACGTTACGTCTTACGTCAGGCAACTTTTAGGCGTACTTTAAGATGTCTTTGTGCTATCTGGGATACTGATACTATACTTCATTAAAAAAAAGTAGTTTGATTTTTACCTAAAAAATATTTTAGGTAAATAATTAAATAATTAGGTTATATAATTATTAGAAGAGATAAACTTCTGTTAAAATATTTTTTATATAATAATATATATGATTTGATATGATTTGAGCGTATAAGAATAAAAAGTAATGAATCTAACAGTAAAGGTTCGCATGGCTCAGCGAGGAAACCATCATGAAGTTAAATGGTAGGCCCGAGTTCGATTCCCGCCCAGAGTATGCTGCATAAAAACTAAATTGTAATAAGGTTTTTTCGAAGAGACAAAATGGAATATTCTCTCTGAAGTAGTACATGAAAGTAGTAATATATATATATAGATTCTAATTTTTTCTTAAATTTGAAGATTTTGTACGTCTTTTCAGATGTCCAAAAAGGCAACTTTTTTGCATCTTAAAGCGACATCTTAAAGATGTCGAAAAGACCTGTGAGAGACGACTTTAAGTCGCACAGTTTTGTAACAAAGACCTGCTAAAGTTGTACACAGTACGTGGAAAAGACGTGAAAACGACGTGCCACAGACGCAACGTACGACTTAAAGATGTACGTTACGTCTTGCGTCAGGCAACTTTTAGGCGTACTTTAAGATGTCTTTGTGCTATCTGGGGTGATTCAAAATGTGTGTTTGACAGTTAGAAATGCCCGTGCTTGTGGTGCTACCTAGCGACACCGCCCGGTACGCGGCGTGCGACCGTAATTACATACAAGCAGTGGCGGGCACTCTTACCCGGCAAAAACATTTGAAATTGACCAACTCTAAACCACCGACGAGATACTATTAAAGACTGCCAGCCCCTGTGCTATTCAGCGGGACCAGTAACCGGGCGCGACCGGGCGCGGGGATAACGTGGAACTTACAGTGATCTGAAATACCACATCGCTAAAAGTTCTAAATATTGCCAAAATAGTGTCAAAACATCGTCTGAAATATGGCGGAGAATAATAATCGATATGGTTTCGTGATAATTCGCCTTCTCACCGATGCGTCGCGATTAAAATCTCCTCAGTGGTCTTCTTCACCGATAAAATGCCGTCGGTGGCTTTCTGTTTCTCTGGATGGAGCCAGAATATATCCTAGAGGGACGTTAGAAACACTGAAATATTCGGGCGACACTGACTACTGTGAGGATGCCCAATATGCCATCTAGCGACGAACTAACCTCTATCTATCACACCTTTCCGAGAGAAGTCCATACACCTATATAATACACCGTGGTCTCGCCTATCTGGTTTCGTCAAGGATCTCTGTGGAAACCTCCCGTTGTTTCCCTACTCATTCTAAGTCTAAGCTATCGTGCCTGAATAAAATATATGTACATGAAATACACGGCTTTGACCTAAACGTTATGCTTTATATTCAAATTTCCCTCTCAGCGCCATTAATCGAACCTATATTGCGGTAACGCTATCGTAACTATGTTCGCGTGATCAACGGTTCACGCTACATTGTTATGTGAACGGGACAAAATGATAAGTGCGCCATCTGCGGACGTTCGTTTTCTCGCTCGGAAAACCGCCAATTCAATGTCGATTGTATATATATTTAATTTTTCTTCTAGCTGTTACAACAACGAAATTCCGTTTTGAATATACCATGGATCGATCCCCACGCGAAGGAGACCCGAAAGTATTGATTTGACTCGATCCACCTAATATTTTGATGTGTATGGCAATGGCGGATTCTGTGTTTATCATGTATTTCATATTATTGTTGGTATTTGAACAATGTACAGGTACGTAACAATGATTCCAACCAGAGAATCTATTACAACAATGAAACGTGAAGTATCATTCGTACGCGTTCTTCTTCCATTCTCTTCACTTCAAGTTTGATACATAAAGAACCATCTGTGAAACTGTAAAATGTTTGTTCACTGTGTAAAGGCTACAAACATTGTACACAATTTCATGTTTGTTGTTTTACATTTGAATGTACTCTAATTTTACTTCCATTTCAATGCTTAACACATTACCGACCGGCGATTATTGCATAATTTTGAAAAATCTATGGTACATGGCAAACACTTTTTAATGGAACCTTTAATAGCAATAGCAATTTTCATTGCGAACTAACAAGTCACCCTCAATAACGTCATCTAATAGTTTCATTAGAGATTGTAATGTAAAATAAAATTTCTATGCTTCCCTTTTGGTACAGCACAATTATTGGAAATCCTATTAATAGGCTTCCGGTAGGTCAAGTGTTATCAGGAGTCTTGTTTTAGGAGAAAAGGAGAGTTTCACTTTAGCGGAGCATGATTTCTCTTCGGAGAATGAGGATACACAAAAGTCCATAGATATTGTAGATAGTAACGATAACTCGGCTGGATTGCAACGTCTAAAGTGCCACATCTGCGAAGGACCAGACTGCTCGTACAATAAGTCCTGCTTTAATGCAGTTACGGTAATAGTTTCTGTATTTCTGTATTTTCTAGCACTTTTCACTACTGAGAAAGTGAATATTGATTCTTTGTGTCGCAGTGCTGGAAGTCAACGGTGAAACAATTAGATGGTACGATAAGCGTAAGCAGAGGGTGTACCTCATCGGTAGACCAAATGTTACTAATATGCAATAAGCAACAGCCGATGCATGCTAATCACAATAACAGTAACAAGAAAAGACATGTTAGTGGACCTGTAAGTGGTATCCAATATTTCGTCGAGTGTTGTCAAACAGATTTTTGTAATCGTGGGCCGTTTCCGATATTGCAAGACTATAGCGGAGGTAGGTGCGCGTAACTCCGATCTGTTTATCTGTTCGCTCAAACTTACATATATTTCGCAGATGCTGTTAAAGAAGACTACACGATTAAATTAACATTAGCGATTTTGGGTTTGATGGTCGGATTTTGTGTGGTCGCCGGAGGACTGTTGTTTTACTTATTGGTGTGCAGAACGCGCAGAAAACGGCCTCTGACTGCTAAGCGTAATAAGCTCGTTATAGAGTCCGAGATGGAGTCGTCCTATCTACATTTCTCGTTCTCTTCTCCAACGTCGGTCCCCACGTGCCCTGCCCACGAGCTTAGAGCGACCGCTGCTGGCGATAGCACTCTAAAGGTGAGATGAATTTCTATAAAACTTTTGACTTGTCAGTTTTATTTTTAAGGATAAGCAGGGCTAGGTTCTTCGTGTTATTTTTATGAATTTCTCGAAAGTTCTACGAAATAATGTTACTCGTAGGAATACTTGGACGGAAGGAGCCTAACCAGTGGCTCGGGTTCGGGTCTGCCACTGCTGGTACAGAGAACACTGGCGAAACAAGTGTCGTTGGTAGAGTGCCTTGGCAGCGGAGGCAATGGTGGTTTCGGTGGGGAAGTGTGGAGAGGCGTGTGGCACGGCGAGAATGTCGCAGTGAAGATTTATTTTTCACGCGATGAGGCAGCATGGGCTCGAGAAACAGAGGTCTATTCGCAGTTACTGCCATCCAGACACGACAATATTCTCGGTTACGTTGGAAGCGATATGACGAGCAGAGCGAGCTGTACTCAATTATGGTTGGTAACGCATTACCACCCTATGGGCTCGCTCTACGATTATTTGAGTAGATCGCATCATTCGTTGATGCACCACCAGATGCTCAATATCAGTTTGAGTATCGTAAATGGTTTACTCTACTTGCACACGGAGATTCATGGTACTAGGGGGAAGCCAGCCATGGCACACCGTAATCTGAAGTCGAAAAACATTCTCGTTAAGACAAACGGGAGCTGCGTTATCGCCGACTTCGCACTAGCTGTCACGCAAGATCGTCTATCCACGGATAGAATCGATTTGAAGCTGGGTACGAAGCGGTACATGAGCCCTGAGATTCTCGAGCAAACGTATGTATTGTATATGATGTATAATATTGATCCAACACTTTACCTACCGGAAGTTTATTAATAGGATTTTCAATAATTGTGCTGTACCAAAAGAAAGCATAGAAATTTTCTTTTACATTACAATCTCAAATGAAACTATTAGATGACGTTATTGAGGGTGACTTGTTAGTTCACAATGAAAATTGCTGTTGCTATTGAAGGTTCCATAAAAAAGTGTTTAATCATGTACCATAGATCTTTCAAAATTATGCAATAATCACCGGTCGGGAATGTGTTAATAATAATAAGTAACGCGTATTATATTTCCAGAATAAACATGGAATGTCTAGAGAACTTCAGGCGAGCGGACATCTACAGTTTAGGCCTGCTACTTTGGGAGGTTTGTCGAAGATGTATAAGCAACGGTGTAGCGCTTGAGTACATGGCACCGTATTCTGAGTGGCTTCCTAGCAACCAAGAACCTTCCATTGAGGAAATGCGGAAATTAGTGTGCCTGGATCATCGCAGACCGCCGCTTCCCAACAGATGGCATTCTGATCCTGTAATTACCAAATTATAAATTATTTGACGACTCGCACAGTCTACAGGATAATGAATTATTCGATGTGTTGCAGACGCTAGCCGGTTTGGGCAAACTAATGAAAGAATGCTGGCACGGGAAGTCAGCGGCGCGGTTACCTATTCTTCGAGTGAAGAAGACACTTGTTAAATTAGCAGCTAACGACTCGCGTGTCCATTTGTCTCTTGACTAAGCCTAGGCATATATTAAATTATATGTATATCATTTTATGCACATATTTATTGATAAGAAGTTGATGGGTACCGCGAGAACCGGTGTTCGAGATTATCTTCATCTTTAGGACAAATAAAATGCGTTTTTTTTTATCATATACTGTTTTCTATTCGTACGTACTTCGACTTCTTTTTGTAATATTGTATCGTACGCATTTAGCGACCAACGTCGAACGATAAAAAAGTGCCACTTAGCGAGTAAATACGTTTCATCATTCGTTTTTAGGAGGTTAGCTTCGAGTGCGCAGCGACGGCCATATACTTACGTACAAATTATACATTAACTTCGGAACTGTGTTCGTTCTCTTGCCATTCGAAAGTATCGAATTGAAGGTTTTTTTTTCATTACTCTAGGAATTCGACTTTCTGCTTGTCGATTAGTTGCGTACACTTGGAAAATTTATTTATTTTTGTACCTAATGTTAAATTACGACTGCAATATTGTTACGGCGCGAATACACATTATTTAGAAATTCGGATATAGTCGAATTCATGATGCTCTGGCGACGAAACCCACTGTTTTTATTACACTATTTGCAAATACGGTAGAACAGTCAATAAGTTAAGCGCACATCTGTCGGTCCAATTTTTGCGTATAATGTTTATTAATTGGACTTGTCTCTCGTGCAGGTCTGGCCTCGAAATCACCAGCGTGTTGAATGAGAAATTATTTAGCGAATGAAAATAGAAAAGCGTTTATTGATCGAGAATTTCTCATAGAAATCTTACACATGTCGTTTTTTCGGAGAATAGTGCAATTCAATGTGGAGAAAGAGAGTAAACACGTTTGTATAAAATAAGATCGAAGAGTTTGGTGCATGTGTTTTAACGTGGTTGAAATGAAAACAAAGAGTTTGTATAATGAACATATGTTTATAAATTATTCGAATATCTTCGTTCGACATTTTATATGTTACGTAGACATAATAATAGGTATTGTCGTGAGAATCATTACAAACGCTTTTTCTCGTTTCGCGAGATGTTGAGGTAAGGAGCGAAGGAACAATCGGTCGTCGACCGATTTCTTATTTTAATACTACACTTTCTAGCTACAAAGATCGCATCTCTGTCCATATTTTCTCTTTAAAGAAACAAAGTGCCGATTAGCGTATAAATAATAAAGAAAGATTTTTTCTAACAGATTTCAAATATTTCTTGTACACAACCATTCTACAAATCAAGCTCACAGTAATATTATCATAATTATATATATATTAAATGTACGAAAATTTCATTTACAACTGCTACAGAATAAAAGTCATTTGATTGATCATCGTCGCCTGCAAATGTGTCCATAAATATGAAAGCGATCCAAGTATATTTCTCGTTTCGAGATATTTATGAAGGAAAAGGATATTAAAGATTACGTTGAGTTAAACTAATTTTTCTTAAATGTTCACTTGGTTCACTTTCGTAATTATCGGCACAAATATGTCACATATCAAAAACAACGTTCGCTGTTTTCGCGTAATTTTATGTTTAGATTAATATATAAATAATTCGCAGTGAATCTGGTCGACGAGAACGCGATAAAATATCATCGTCATCGACGAACGACATACTATCGGTTGACTCGTCGGAAAGAGACAAAGTGATAACGTCTAGTACGTGGAATGTCTTTTTTTATTCTATGTGTATGAACATTTGTGTTATATACATATATTATGCGTATCGTCGTCTCTATATACGATATATAAATACAGCATTTAAATACATTATCGACAAGATTGTGGGATGACTCGACCGTGTAAAATGTTAAGAAACGTCCGCAAACGTAAATTATATCTTTGGTGGAACGCGTTCGCGCTGCGTCGATAATTAATACAAAATCCGCGAAAAGAAATGTTCCTTTTATTGTAATTCATTAGTGGTCAAGATAAAAGTGGTGAACGCAGGACTAAAAAATTTATTCGCTATTCGTCAAGCACTGTATCCATTCATACAAGGAAACGAGGAATTTGTTATTATATTATTGGATTATTAATTCTGAAATAAAATCAGTTATTAAGTAGTCCAATAAAGTCACCGTTGAACGAACATTACGATTAGACAGCGGATCTTTATGCAAAATAAAAATGTTCTGGCTGAATTGTTTCGTGGCTTCAAAATAATGTAACAGCATTTTTGTCACAAACGCATTAAATCCGCTCTCTCATTATGATTTATAGTTTCCCGAATTGGACTCACGATTTGTATAAAAGTCAACTAAAAAAATCAGTACAAAATGTGTATCTGATGGGATAGAATATTTTTCATGGGTGCTCGCAAACGTTTGTTAAAAACTATACGGTCCGTGGATACGTTGGCCTAACAGGTGCTTTTGATAGCCTTGAACACGTTCTCCGTGAACTGTCCGACAATGTTACCCCTCGGATGATAGCAGGCTACCACTACGCAACTGCCGTCCCTTTTCGCCATTGCTATGCCCATCTCGGTGGTGTTCTTCCATACGATTTGCGTGAAATGACCTGTTCCAAAGAACCAATTTACAAAGTGTCTAATAAGTCGAGTTAAAAGTTGTCTACCTGAATTGCAACGAACTGGAGTAAAATAGAGCATCATTTTGTTTCTTACTATGTTAATACGAAAATGATGTAACGATATGTTTAAATTCATCTATAGTCCAGTCAATGAGTGCTCATAAGGGGGGTGTGGAGAGAAATGAAAGGAACACAATTTTTAACTTTGGGACTTTGTTTGGACTAGGGCTGTTCGAAATTTGAAGCTTCGATTTCAGAAACTTCTAAGTTCCGAAGTTTCGAAGGAAAGTTACAGCCCTACTGAATATGTGAGCTTTGTCAAGCGTCAAGCCTGTCTCGTCTTTCTTTTCATTTAGTCCGCGATATCCGATTTCACCGAATTTAACAAAACTCATTAAAATTTTGTTTGCAAAGTATTATTTTTTAAGTACATTCGTGATATGATCCCGAAATTAATAGAATGCAATCTTTTAAATTTAATTGAATTACGAAAAGTCCAAACAGAAAGTTCCGTGTCAGTCACCGGTGACTGAAAGTTAATATTTTTATTTATCAAACATCGTGACATGGTATGAAACTCATAAGTTACAACTTCATACGTTTCGAAGGCTTCGAAATTTTGAGCACTTGGAAGACTTCGAAGCTTCGAAACTTTGAAACTTCGAAGTTCCCTTCGTTCCTTCGAAGCTTCGGAAAAGTTACAGCTCTAGTTTGGACTAGCTAGGAGGTAAACATACTAAAACTTCCTACTCCTAGGAGGTGAGCGGAGTGCAGAGGGGCACATAGAAGGTCCCCTTTTTCGGTTTTCCGCTTATATCTCGGAAACTATGCGTCCTAGCGATAAGATCATTTTATACAAAATTAAAGCTGACAAAATGTGCCATAACATTGATTCAATTTAGTTTTTCGATATCTCGTATAGTTTCCGAGATACCCGCGCTCAAACTTCACTAATCGTGAAAAAGAAGGCAAAACTCTTCAGCAGAATTAGTGAACTATGAGCGCGGGTATCTCCGAAACTATGCGAGATAGCGAAAAATTGAGTCGAATCAATCTTGTGACACATGTTGTCAGCTTTAATGTTGTATAGAATGATCTTCTCGCTAGGACTAATAGTTTCCGAGATATAAGCGGAAAACCGAAAAAGGGGATCTTCAAGGAGTGGGGACGTTTAGTATGTTTACCTCCTAACTAGTCCAAACAAAGACCCAAAGTTAAAGATTGTGTTCCTTCCATTTCCCTCTACAACTTTTCGTTGACTGGACTACTAATGTTAACTAATAAATGCATCGAATCCGCTGTTCTACATACAAGGTAGTAGCACCGATAGTTGACCGGTTGAGAAAAATTCTCTGCGCGAACAATAGTTAGACTTCGGAAGTTTACGCAATTTGCAATGTTTGTAGACGAATTTTAAGCAGATCGAATCAAATAGAATTTTATTTTCCGTGGTAGTGCCGCCTTTAGATCTGAAATAAATTAAAATCGTAGCGAAATCTGTCGAATTTTATATTCCAGAATTTTTTGAAGATTTTCAGAAGCCATAATTGCATGAAGATCCGGATGAGGGGCTAGACATTTCTCTCTACAGAGCGTTATTAATTAATATGAGAAAAAATGGTCAACTACTGACACGAGATCAATTACCGGTGCCTGTACCTTGCGTGTAAAAGGAGAATATCTTCTCAAGGTCATTATATGAAGGGGGCATTTCTGTCTGCGGAATGTTATTAAAGCGAATATCGGGATTTCTTTTTATACCGCATTCTACGCACATGTATTTAGGACTTTTGGCTCGGTGCCAAACTTGTGATCCTTCTTTTCGGAATACCATTTCGAGACCACCTCCCGTGCCGGTACAATTAGCTTCGGATCGGAGCACTGCATCGAGTAGATGTTTTCCCCATAGGGAGACGATAATTGCGGGATCAGCTTGTTCGTGTCCAGCAACGTGTTCGCCCACGCCTATCGATACAGAAAAAAAATTGATAATCGAGCGTTGCTCTCGACGCTGGGTCATTCGGGCTATCTAAAGTTCGGATAGCAGAAGTTCCCACTAAAACATGGATCACACGAGGGAATACAATCGGAATGGTATCGTGTTCGGACTCCTTTCAATCGGAAAAATGTCAGGAATATTCTGGCGATGATTTGATTAAAAAATTGTTAAGTTGATTGTTGAAAAACACCTTAGCAGCAGAAGTTAATTCAGCGCTGAACCTCAGGTCCGGGACACGATGTCGTCTTCTGTACTCGTTATGAGCCAGCAAAGCTTCCTGTTGCCACGTTTGATCGTCCATGGTGTATCGCGGCATAAAGGATATCTTTTTACTAAGACTTGAGCCTCCAGGTGGGAGGACATTCTCCGTGAAGCTACCCAGGTAGTTCCCAGCAGGATTATAGTTACAGACCACGTAAACTTCGCCGTTCCGGTTCCTGGCCATCCCGACGCCTAACTCTGTACTGTCTTTCCATACTACTTGGGTGAAGTGGCCGGTCTTCAGGGTGGTCGGCTCTTTTCCGTACTGGTGCTGCGCCTCTTCCCCGTACCTGGAGGACAATTTGGTTTTTACATATTTAGTATTTGCATATCGATTGATTTTTCACATTTATTTTTATTGATTTTCACCATTCATTTACAGGTTCGTCGCCGCTGACTACGGTCTTCGGGTTCGAACTCCACATGCAGTACAAATTCTCGCCGTAGTCGATGTTCGCCCTGTGCTCTAACCTACCCCTCGTCGCCAGTATGTTCGCCCAATCTTGACTCGTTTTGCATAACTGCGAAATAAATAAATTACATTAATGTCTAGCTAGTCGATTGTATGGATTTACGACGTAAATGAGTAGGTGTTGTTTAAAACAGTGAAAATGTTAGAAGAATTGGAAAACACTGTTATGTTATTTAAGACAACGCTCGGATTTACTTACTCGCGACGGCCGAGTTCCGAAGGCTACGCCCCCTACACCCGGCCGCGCGTCTCGCCCCCCGTGGCGGCCCTAGTTCTCCTAGGCGCCGCGAATAGCGAGTATGGAACGCGCCTGAGGAGCTCCGAACTAGGACCGTCACGGGAAGCGAGACGCGGGGCCGGATCGAGGGGGCGTAGCCTTCGAAACTCTGCCGTCGCGAGTAAGTAAATCCGAGCGCTTTTAAGAAAGTGGAAAAAACGTTAGAAGAATTTAACAACACTGTGTTATATTATTTAAGACAAGACTGTGTTATATTATTTAAAACAGTTCCTAAATAGTTTCTAGACCAACGTTAGAAGAATTTTAAAACATTGTTACATTATTTTCAACCTATTAAACATAATAAGAAAGAGAATTATTTGACTCGAGTTTGTTGCGATTCAGGAAGAACATTTTTATTTAGCATAAAGATCCGCTGTCCACTAATGAGGCCGAGGGTTGGTCTCTCCCAGCCTCGTTTTAAATCCTCCCCCGTGTTTGCATGGCGATTCATTTGCATGAACACCGACACCACCCGTTTCCAATGAAACTGTTAGTGAGTTGAAGAGTGTACCTAACGAGAAAAAGGTGGAAATCGATAATTATGTCGTTTTACCTGTTTGCTGAGACGAAGAGGTGGCACTCCATGCCTCGAGCGGAAGTAATTGTGCGTCTCGAGGCAGACGTTGATGAATTCTTTCGGTGGGCCCAATCTGCGCACAGACGGTTTACGTGTGTCAGTCTTTGTTATCTATAACAAACACAGAGAGTGTCGCATAATTGATCTAGCCGAACGAAGATTGAAAACAATGTACGTTAATGACTGACTTCTAGCAAAATGGCGCTCGTGTTCGAGAAACGACCCAGTTAACAGTCCGATGTTAACACATCTTTTTAGCACGGGTCCTTTAAAAGTTATTTATATACGGAGACAATGCTGCACGTAAAAATTAAGAGAAATTCTTAATATGAACTAATTTGAAATTTAAATCGAGGGAGGTCTCGAGTTTAAATTAATTGTAATGAAGACCATCCGAAATTTCCCTAAATGAACGATCTACGCTGAGGCGCCATAAGCGCGATAAATCTCGGAGTCGTTCCCCGCGGATTCGCCAAGTACCACTCGAGGATGAAATCGGGGGAAAGCCAACAAGATCGGTCGCCTCGGTCATTTCACGAAGATAAATAGCTTTCGGCGCGGCGACGATTCAAAAACAAAATGACGCGTAGGCAGCAATAAAGACGATGACGGTTCCTAATAACCTAGATGTGGAATGGTCAATGGATAGAGGACTGACTGGCAAGAACGATTTCCCGTCGTCCTATCGGAACGCGATCATTTCCAGCACGACCAGCACACGCCACGGAAGAAAACGGTTACGCGTTTCTCCCGGAATTCGTTCGGCTCCGAAATTGTTTGAATCCCCAGGTGAAAGTATAACCGGGTGGTGCAATAAAATACCTGATGTTTGACAGCGGCGACGCTATCCGTTCAGATAATCTGGCCCGAAAAGAAAAACGAGAACAGTGTGAAGTTTTAGCTCACTTTAGGTATCCGCGAAACCGGTAGCACATGCAACTCTTACTTCCCTGCGAATCTAGAGCAGCGGCTCGCCTGATGCTTGATAAAACGCGGCTCCTGATACCGGAGTATAATGCGGGTATCATGCGAAGTGGCACACGGCAACTAGGAGATAGAGAAACTAGGGATTTCAAGTCTTCTTGCTTTTTGATTACGGGAGATTCGCGAATTTGCAGAGAAACCGAGCTAGTGAAGTTAGCGAGCTGTGAACACATGAATTAATCATGACGCGGCGCGAGAAAAATCGCGCGGAGGCATTGTAACGGGAAAATCGACGATAACGAGTCCTTTTTCGGACAAAATTTCCGAATGTATTTCCTCAGAATCTTTCTGCGAGCATCTCGAAAGGTTCTGTCTGGAAGAATTGCTCTGGAATTTTTCGTTTTCTATTGGGAATTTTTGATAATCCATCGTAATGATGACTTCTAAATGATCGCTGCGCTGGCACGCGACGCCTCCGAAAGTACCTACGAGCGACATCAAGGTACATTGCCATCTGTCGATGACTCAGGACCGTTCCCTTTTCGAGAGACATGTCTGAATGCTCTCGTGCATCGCCTTGGGAAATCGTTACTCTCGCAACGGTGACTAATCTACGACTGTCAGCTTCGGGAATGATTCTTCTACCGACACCCAGCTCACGTTTAAGGGGTGTGCCATTCTGGTGCGATATTTCCCCAATTTCTGGAACTTCCAGAGAAATAAACACACGTGGCATTCATTTTCAAAAAGTAAATGCAATGAAAATTGCATAAATCGCATGCACTAACAGGGGACATTAGCCCAAGTGTAACGAAATTTTAATGAAATTTATATAGAATATATTATGGACTGGAAAGAAAATAATTTCGGTATTTTAAAGTGAACTGGAATAAGAGATTTCCCCTTTCGTTCGATGATCTTTTGCCAAAAAGAATAAGAAAATATTTTATTGATTAAAGTTCATCGCTCGAATAAAGAAATTCGGTTTTATTTCGCCTTAAAATACCGAAATTACTTTCTTGCCAACCCGATAGTTTGTTGAAAAATATTTTTTTAGCTGCTGACATTCGTGCTAAAGGGGTGAAAATAGCCCTCAAGATGTATTAGCAGAAATAGGCTATTCACCCCCAACTTTGAGGGCTGTCTTCATCCCCTTAATTATTAGACAATTAATAGCATAATTACCGGTGTGGACATGCATCTTGCGGAGTCGGGGGACGCCGAGGACGACCTGGCGCTGCTGTAGGACATGCCATCGCTGCCTAAACTACCATGAAAACTGCCATGAAGGGAATTGGACAGTGGTCCTGGCGATGCCGGCGACGCTGTCAAGGGGGACTTCGATCTGACCGAATCCGTCCTCGACCTGCAAAAGTTAAACAGATTACATGGTGGATGGGGAAAGACAACGGGCCTTTCATTCTCGAGACAGTGGAAACACAGTGGGAACACAGTGCAGGCTCTGACAAACAACTTCTATGGGGAATCCCTTTGGGACAACGGGACTAGTTACGACTTGGTTTGCGATGTGTGTAAGCGATTTCGAACTTTCGGCTCTTTGAAAGCGATGCGTTCAAGCTATTCGTGATTCAGGGTGAAAGACCTCTAACAGAGTACATTACCCAAGTGTAACACGCTGATTTTAATCAAATTTGTACAGGATACAGTTCGTTGAAAGATATTTCACATGTATTTATTTTTTGAGGACCCTATTTTTGTTAACCCTTTGCACTCGGAGCAATTTTAACTGGAAAATTAATTAAACATTTCTACCGATCTAGAATAGCTCCATTCCCTATGGATTTTGAAATTTTATGGATATGAAATTGGTATAATACCTTATACAGTACCTAAATGTTTAGTAATTGAATAGACACCAATACAGGGTGAACATTATAAATCGTTAAAGACGATATCTCTAAAAATATTGATTATACGCAAAAATGTTTCAGATGGAAGTTGTTCAGTACCGAGGGGGATATCATGCGGTGGGACTTTTATTTTTACCGGTGGACACTCCAAGGTGAGGTGAAGGTCAACTTTCTTTTTTTTAATAGAATGTCTTATTTTTTATACCATAGATCAATAGAGTGTCAAATTCTGAGTATAAAAGTGTTGACCTTCAAATATCCTAAACCTAATAGTTAACGAGATATTATGCAAAGAAGAAGAAATATTGTTTCGATAATATCTCGTTAACTATTAGATTTAGGGCATATGGAGGTCAATACATTTCTACTCAGAATTCGATAGTCAATCGATTCATGATACAGAAAGTAGGTCTTTACATTTAAAAAAATCAAGGTAACCTTCTCCTCACCTTGGAGTGTCCATCGGGAAAAATAAAAATCTCACCGCATGATGTCCCCCTCGTTACTGAACAACTTTTATCTCAAACATTTTTGCGTATAATGAATATTTTTGAAGATATTCGTCTGTGACGCTTTGTAATGTTCACCCTTTATGTTTAATAATGTAAACAATATTTTGAATAATGGTACAGCAATTTTTGGCGGTGCCTCAGAGGAGACAACCGAGTGCAAAGGGTTAATATTGTATCGAGAGCTATTTTCACCCCCTCGCCAAGAACGCCAGCAGCTAAAAAATAGATAAGGTGGAGTGGGGTAAGTCCGTTAATTAGTTATTTTTATTATAATATGAACGAAATTTCTCTAGCTTGTATTTATTAATGTAGTATAAGTTAGTATGAACTATTCTATATAGATGTCGTCCAAGAATAAAGGTGTTTTCCTCGCTTAAATCAACCAATGCCAAACAGTCACGTGCGAGGTACACGTACAACTTTGAGGTTACCCTGAACGTGCAACAGTTTACAAGTTATTAATATATTCTGTCTTGTTATTTCAGGTAAGTACAACAAATATTGATGTAGGTTTACATTAAATAAACCGTTTTTATTGTGTTTCTTAAAATTTATTGAGAAAAACACTAAGATGATCTTGCCCCGTAAATATTACTACACGGGGCAAGTCCGTACTATCACGGTGGGGTAAGTCCGTACAGTATGGATACCTATAAAACTAAACAATATATTTAATGCAATAAAAAGCATTTTGTAGCAAGTTTGTTAATAATTCTTTTTTTGCCCCGTAGCACTTGAAACAAGTTCCGAAAGCATTTTTAAACGTTGTTGTAATATCACTGTATCCCCTTTCATATTTCAGCATAAAAGTACTTGTTTGTTTAAAAATGGATAACTATAAAACTAAACAATATAATTTAATGCAATAAGAAGCATTTTATAGCAGTCTTGTTAATCATTATTTCCTTGCCCCGTAGCTATTGAAACAAAGTTCAAAAGTATTTTTTTCTCTCAGAGACGGACTTGCCCCATTTTCGGGGCAAGTGCGTCCTAGTTGACATTCTGTACAATATCCTATCAAAATGATAATTCTCAAGCAAAATTAGAATCCTACATAACGCTAATTCATCAGTAATAACTGTGGCAAGAGTTTGATACCAAGAACGTTAAGTTTTTACATGCCAGACTGAAAATACACCAGTTTAAAGTCGAACTTTGCAAAGACTAGGGCGGGCTTACTCCACTCCACCTTACGTGTCAAATATTTTTCAACAAACTATTTAATATTTCATTGTGTTTGTTCACTGTGCTATACTTGGGCAATGTACCTCGTGAGACAAGCTAGAAGAAGAAAATGTTATTTGTTCATTCATTCACTATATACTACACCTCGCTAATGTATCAGGCACTTGCATGTTGCGAAGATCTGCTGCACTTATTTAGCGGGCCAGGCACAAAACGTTCAAACAAATAAATGGACGATTCTATCAAATGAAATCTACTGTAAGGTCTCGATCAGATTTCGGATTGCAACTGATAGTTGCACCGATCGACGGATTGCTATATCCGCAGCTGTTTGATTGAACAAAAGCAATTTCTAGGATCCACGGGGATGATTAAACATATTCGTGTGAGTCATTTAGTTGATTCGTCATATTATACACGTCGCTTTGTCCAACAGATCGAAATGAACAGCAACGTGCATCTAGAATTCAGAGCTTGTTAGTTTCACTCTCAGAAAATTATTATATCAGGCTTACAGAACGATTTAGAATCGTGCAAAGAAAAAAGAAATCCCACGACGAGGAGCAACAAACGCGGATCAATTAAGAGAGAAAATAAAAGTTTGCCCGGTTATTTTCGTTTGGGGGGTGGAGGGAGAAGGAGAACAGCTCCATTACTTTCTCTGATTAACAAGGGTCTCCTCGGTGCAACGTTTCCAGACGGACAAGCAAAACACATTCGTCTGGCGGCGAACGCGTTGAATTAACATCCGTTTCTCTTCAGCCTCGTTTCTCGCTCATCAGGATGCTGAATCAAACCGAATTAAACAAGTAAGCGCAGCATTAAAGCGGCAATTCGCACGAAACACGGACAGACACTCGAGAGTCCTGGTCTCTTCTCGGCATAAGTGACCGAACGCGGACCGTAGAAAGCGTAGAATCGATTCCGAGTGTCCCCTTCGATAGATCGGATCATTCACGATCCATTAGATCCTCCAGCCGAGAAGGAAACCTCCACAGTTAACGCTTTGCCGAACAGTTCGGATAAGAGAGGCTCCACTAAATCGTGAATTACTCCCGGGAATACAATCCGAATCGTATCGTGTTTGGGCTCTTTTTAACCGCAGAAATGTCAGGAACATGCTGGCGAACGTTTCATTAAAAAATAATTACATAGAAAAAAGTTATGCAAGGTTTTTTGCAAGTCATGCCCAAAGATTTCGGATATATCGAGACGTTAGCGTGAGAATAAATGGGTTTCAATTGTTGCGGCGAGCAAAGCTCTATTGGGACTTCGTGAAGAAGGTTTCAAGCTAGATGAAAGTATTTTTTAAAGATTTTTACCATCAGTGCCATTCACTTGGAAGCGACGTAAATCCATGGAAGCGACAGAATTTCGAGTATGCGAGAAGCTCTTTCGAGTGTGCTCATTTCGTCACGCAACAGCTCAGCGCGTTTACAGTGTCAGCAGTCAGGTGCTGAAGTAGCGTCAGAGAAGCCGAGAGAAATCGAGAGAACATGAGAGCGAGAGAGAGAAAGAGAGTGTAACGCATCAAAGAATTACGCGAAGGTTTCGCGAGCGAGTCGTGCTCGCCGTGCGGCAAATGCGATCGCCGCTCGCTTTTACTTCCTTCTTCCTACGAGCTGCCTCGACCACGGCCACGGTCGACCAGAAGAAAGGTTGCTCCATCCTCTTTCTTGCTCTGCCTCGCGCCGGCCGGGAATTTATTAACCCTTTACCGAGAGATTTAACGGTGAACGCACCGATGCCCATTGTTCTGGTAGCGACCGTAAATTTGGAAAGTTGCGCGCCGTCTGCTTCGCGGTCCGCTACCTTTCTGCGCTTCGAACGCCGTTTCGTTAATCGTCTTTTGACCGCTGTTACACACAACACTTTTATTCGCGGAATTTTTGACGGATAGGGAACTAAGAAATCGCTAGACTCCTTTATTTAATGAGTCCGAAAAGTGTTGTACTCGAATGGGCAGATTCCCGAGATCATTTGAAACAAGTTTTTCGTTTGCGAAAATCTTCTCCGCCGCTTCGTTTCGAAGTTATTAGCGAAAAACGCGGGTCGATCGCAGCGCGACTGCGGTGGGCGTATCCCGGCGCCGGGGCGGGGCCTGTTCGCAGATGCCGCGCTGTGACTGGTCCGTGTTTTTCGCTGATAACTCCCGAACGAAGCGGCCGAGAAGATTTTCGCAAAGGAAAAAGTTACTCGAAATGACTTCGAGAATCACCTGCTTTGGGTGCAACATTTTTGGGACACCCTGTATACCCGTTGACTCTCGTTTTCAGAAATTCTGAAGGCTAGACGAGCTTTCTCTCGGCTTCGCGGCCGTTGCCTACATCAACACTCATTACCATTCCAACTAATTAGAAGGCCATTCATCGACCCTAACGATGCCCCGAACAGAACGATGGCGTGGAAATGAAAAAGACAGAGAGCAGGGGAGACTTTTCCCCGCCCGATGATCGAACGAAGTTTATTTATAGCGTTCGGCTTCGTTGGGAGCGCTGTCTGGCCAGACTATAATTACTATTTTATACTAATTAGGTGATTAGGTGAATACCTTTCGGGCGATAGCTGGTCGACAAAGCCAACCACCTTCTTTTTCGTTCCGTTTACGCTGAGCGAGGGCATACTACAAGGGGTAACGATTTACGACGTACACAACACGATAATAGAGGTTCCGTTGAACCCCCCGACGACGGTGGTCGGGTCTATCTTGACCCAGAGTTGCAAACGTAAGATTCAGATGATATAATATTCGAGCAGCAAGTTGAAACGATTACTTTGTCGAGTGGCAGCTCGTATATAATCGCCAGGCTGCGGATCTTTATGCAAAATAAAAAATGTTTATAAATTATATTGACGTTTTCAGCGCACTGGTTCGATCCGATGTTACTAAACTAAACAATTTTGCAAATCATCACAAAATTTTCAACGTTTCGGTCTATTTTTAGACCATCTTCAAGAAAATTTTTTGATATAATTGCGTTTGCTAAGTGAACAGATTATTTTAAATTCTTTACGTGTTTATACGAACTGCGAATAATATTTGACATATAAATTTTCAATTTAATAACATTTCTAAAGTCTATATAAAAATTAATCCCTCAAATAATATTAGATATATAAATTTTCAATTTAGTAATGTAACATCAGATCGAACCAGTACGCTGAAAACATCAATATAATTTATTAACAAATTGTCGATCGAGATAAAGGAAACAGTTAAAATATGTTTGCACCAATTGCAAGTGACTGGAGCCGCGTAAATAGTTTGTTCTTATTTTAATAATTTTAACCAGCTGAGACAAAATAGATTTGCTCTCTTAAATCATTGCAACCTTTTTGCCATAAACGCATAAAGATCCGCAGTCTAATTAATCACTGTGGGTCAGTTTAGACCCAACTGAAATGCACGTCACTACAATGGTCCGCCGTTCGAGGGTCACAGGTCCTCCTACTTTGACTTTTTTTCATTTTCCCAAAAATTAATCAACATTAGTTCCGTACTAAAACATTCCTAAAGTCCCACCTTGTCTTTCGACCGTCAAAGTAAGGGGAATCGTTCGGCTTTCATGTTCAAGATGTCCTGAGAGAAATGATGCTTGTTATACAGATTATTTATGCGAACGATTTTCTCCATTTTTACCAGAACAATTTGTTCCATTAGTTTCAAGCAACACTTGAAGCCCATAGAGATGTCTGGCTGTGTTTTGCTGTGAACAACAATTATTTGTTTGTGCATTCAACTTCCTCGCTACCGGCTGCATCGGCAAACACTGACGATGCAATATTTGCGGAGTGCATCGTTAAGAGTCGACCAGTGCGTATAGGTTTATTTGCCAGTCAAACAAGCCTGCGAAGAGATGAAAGTGAAGATGGCAGACATACTGTCTGGACAAATTCAATGGCGTCGCTGTACAACTAACTGCACCGGGCATCGAATAAAATTTATAATTCGATGATTCGATTGCAGCGAAGTTTCACGTTAGACACGCAACGTTCATTAATCGAGCTGCGGAATATGCGACTCGCGAAATTATTCAGTTGCATAAGCAAGGACAGCATAAATTGCATATAAAAGTAAAGAGGTCAGGCTGTAAGGGCAAGACCGTCGATCGAGTTCGATAAAAACGACTTTTTTACCATTATTGGTAACGCTGCACTTATAATTAATCTGCGGAACGTTCGCTCGCGATATTTTTGCGACACTCCACATCGAATTTATTTAACGTTGTGCATTTTGTGTTTTATCGTATACGCCGAATTCATTAATATTTTGCTGTTTCGTAATTTTGTGCACGTACGTCAAACAATTTGCAACTTCTACATTTATTTAATGCAATTCGAAGTTTCTCTCGGAACATCTGAATCTAACATGTGTAATTGTATTTATAACGTCTACGTGTCTTGAAAATAGAATTCATATGGGTGAGAACGATTAAATATTGTAAATTAATGTACGTGGATTATTACTTCCACAGTTGGATGAAAATATCGATCACACGTCTCTCGTGCAGTTTATTGTTCATCGAAGAAGGTTAGGATTAAAATTCTAGTATAAGCTGTACACTATCATTATTTGTTCTATAGCACAAATAATGTACAAGGATAATATTCTTTATGTGTGTAATTGATTGTTGTTGATTATTTTTTATGGCTGCTCTTTATTTTACTGGACTCAAAATTTGTGCCTTTCTCCTATAAATTATGATGTATGTAATCATAATCATAATCCAGAAGTTTCGATCCTGTAGGATCAATGGGTCGGGAGTTATGCTTGATTAAAGTTGAGCAATCTGCAGTGTTTTTGACAGGTAAGCGGCTCGAGGTCGTCACTACAAACCAATATGGCGACGCCCTGACCAATCGAAAACACTGCGAATAGCTCAACTATTAAGCAAGCATAACTCCTGAACCATTGATCCTACAGGATGGATCTTTGATCTGCAGCCACCCCGGGTACAAATCTACTGGATTACATTCCAAATACATCATAATTTATAGGAGAAAGGCACAAATGTTGAGTCCGGTAAAGTAAAGTTTACCCTTTGTTATGGTTAATAATTAAAACAAGATTGTTCTTCTTATTCTAAAGCATTGTTCAACTCCGTTCACCGGTGAGCAACAAATGTCATGCTTAGTTAATATTCAGGCAACAGTTATTCTCATAGTAACAAACTGAGAAATGTTCTAATATCAATTTTATTTGAATCATGCAATTCCAAATGACGTTGACAATGAGCTGATCTAAACATCAATTATCTTACCAGCAATATACTACAGAAGAATCATGAATTATTTGAACAACAAGATCAGTCTAATTGATCTCAAGTATGTATACAGCGTGTCTGAATTATTTTTGAAAAATCAATTTTATTAGTATCTCAATTCGAACACACTGTAAACACTTATAATTTACACTTACAGAAACTGATGTACAATGAAAATGTATAATACTATAACGTGTACTGTCTGTTCTATCAGGATCTAAATAAACGGAAAATCTGATTAAACTTCGCTAAACTTTCTTACTCTTCTGGCAACTAACGAAACACAAGATTATGGTTATAGAAAGTGAAAATTAACAAAGGAGCATACGTAAATTATTTCTCAATCTTGAAAAATTCTTACCCAGAAACGAATGATATGTTCTCCGCGACGCTTCTAAAAATCGTATTCGTTAATCGATCATGTTCAAATCTGGGATAGTAGTATTTTGTCTTGCACTCGAAAAATTGTCAATTTTAACCTACGATAACTTTGTAAAAAACAATCGTACAGCATCAAACTTGGACTCATTCTATAGCTTGAACATTCTACTTTCGCACCCCATTGTTCATTTTCCTCGAAGATATTTTTACATGATGCAGCAGTTTAAAAACCGAGGATCCATTTTTCCTAAAAAATGCTACGGATTGAAACCTCTGTACAAACGTTGACAAAGGGTATAGCCGGATAAGCATGGGCCAGCGGCCCCCGCTCCGATTTTCCTAATTCCTGTCTTAAAACATCGTTTTATGTCTAAAAAAACATTGTGTAAAATTTCAAATGTCTACCCCCACGGATAGGGGTGATATTGAGGTAAATTCCCCCGCACTTAAATGCAATTTGCGCTAAAACGAGAAAAGATATCGACATGGGATAAACGGCAAATAAAAGATATAGATACACTCTATATTTCAGATTTTTTTCAGAATTTTTTGCTAATTATTTATAGTTGAAAATAATTAATTAATTTTTTGGGAATTTTTTTAACTATCTTCCCCTAGGTTGACACCTACCAAAAAATTCTAAAATATTGCTATGATTCTAACCTATTTTGTAAAAAAATCTCAGAAGTGTCCGTTTGGTGGAACAGTGTCAAAAAAAATAAAGTATGCCGGCGAACGCTCGGTTTGATCAGTAACGACGCAGCGACCGATTCCCCTTGCGGCGGCTAGTGACGGGAGCGAACGGGAAGTCGGCGCTTGTACGGAAAAGCTGATACATGTAAAAATGCGACTAAATCTTCTAATACATGATTACAGTTAGAAATCTAAACAATTATATTCTAGACAATAAAAATCGTTTAGTTTATAAATACATATAAAAAAAAGAAAAAAACAAGAAAAGCGCCGACTTTCCGTTCGCTCCCGTCACTAGCCGCCGCAAGGGGAATCGGTCGCTGCGTCGTTACTGATCAAACCGAGCGTTCGCCGGCATACTTTATTTTTTTTGACACTGTTCCACCAAACGGACACTTCTGAGATTTTTTTACAAAATAGGTTAGAATCATAGCAATATTTTAGAATTTTTTGGTAGGTGTCAACCTAGGGGAAGATAGTTAAAAAAATTCCCAAAAAATTAATAAATTATTTTCAACTATAAATCATTAGCAAAAAATTCTGAAAAAAATCTGAAATATAGAGTGTATCTATATCTTTTATTTGCCGTTTATCCCATGTCGATATCTTTTCTCGTTTTAGCACAAATTGCATTTAAGTGCGGGGGAATTTACCTCAATATCATCCCTATCGGTGGGGGTAGACATTTGAAATTTTACACAATGTTTTTTTAGACATAAAACGATGTTTTAAGACAGGAATCAGGAAAATCGGAGCGGGGGCCGCTGGCCCATGCTTATCCGGCTATACCCTTTGTTTCAGGAACGAAACTTCCACGGAATTGAAGCTTGAAGTTTGCCCTTTACAACGAGACCTTGAAAATTAATCTACGATTTTCTTCGGCCGAGTTATCGATTTTTGAACGCAGAATCTACGGACAACTACGAGCGGTGTATTAGTTAGTCCACTAGTTCGGCTAGTTCCTATTTTTGTTGCCATAAAACGGGTAAAAAAAATCGTAGATCAATTTTCAAGGTCTTGTTTTAAAGAGGAGGGTTCACTCTTCAATTTCGTTGAAGTTTCATTCCCGGAAAAAATTTTTTAAAGTTTTCACAGAGGTTTGAATTTGTAACATTTTGGGGTGCGAAGGAGGAGAGCGTCAATTTCTCGCAAGTGAGGGGAAGTTATGGTTCGACTTTCTGGATTTATTATACTAAATTCTGCTAGGGGAGACACGGATAGGCGTCCGACGAACATACCACTTTTATACGCGTCCCAGGAAGTTAGGTTTCCCTTACTAGTTCCCTTCCGATCATTTCGATAGAAAACGATACATACCTGTTCGACTTTGGAGTAACGATGTCTCTGGTTTCGGACGTGTATTTCCTTTCAGCTCTACCACCGTTGAAAAGCTCGACGGTTTCCCTGGTTACCGTTTCCAGAAGAGGTTCGCCACCCCTTCGGCCCTTACTGAAGGTCCTTTGATCCGTTTTACGAACCATAACCACCCTCGACAGGGGTTGATTGAATTCGTGGCCGTGCATCGTTGGCGGGATCATCGCTAACGACTGCGAGAGGGGCCCACCCACGCGTGGGGACCTGCAACAAATTGTTTTTATTACGTTACTGACACGTCGTCCGTCAAATTCTGCGGATTCGAGTCCTGGGGACCAAAAAATATTTTTTTAAATGTATTTTTTCAGAAGTGCATTCAAAGAATTATTTAATCTATTTTTTAAAAAATGCATTTAAGGAGTTATTTAATGCATTTTTATTTTAGAACTGAATTTAAAGAGTTATGCATACAATGCATCTCCCTTTTAGAAATGCATTTAAGGAGTTATTTGATGCATATTTTTAGGAATACATTTAAAGAGTCATTTCATGCATTTTTATTTCAGCAATGCATTTAAAGACTTATACATACATACAATGCATCTCCCTTTAAAAAATGCATTTAAAGAGTCATTTATTGCATTTTTATTTTGGAAATGCATTTAAAGAATTATTTAATGCATTCTTTTAGAAATGCATTTAAAATGTTATTTAATGCATTTTTTTAGAAATGCATTTAAAATGTTATTTAATGCATTTCTTAGAAATGCATTTAAGCAGTCATTTAATGCATTTTTCTCTTAGAAATGCATTTAAAGAGTCATTTAATGCACTCTTATTTTAGAAATGCATGTAAGCAGTTATTTAATGCATTTTTATTTTAGAAAGACATTTAAAGAGTCATTTAATGCATTTTTATTTTAGAAATGCATTTAAAGAATTATTTAATGCATTTTTTTAGAAAGGCATTTAAAGAGTCATTCAATGCATTTTTTAAAGAAAGGCATTTAAAGAGTCATTTAATGCATTTTTATATTGGAAATGCACTAAAGAACTATTTAATGCATTTTTTTAGAAAGTCATTTAAACAGTCATTTAATGCATTTTCATTTTAGAAAGACATTTAAAGAGTCATTTAATGGACTTTCCTTTTAGAAATGCATTCAAAGAGCATTTGAATGCATTTTAATAAAAATTGTCTGTTTCCATTTCGCGGGCACGTGTTTCCCTTGCGTAACAGAATAAATCACTATACCCAACACACTTCCTTAATGTTAGCATCGTATGTTCGTCTGGAAAAAGTTGTTTTTATTCCCGCGTAAAAGTTTGTTAATTAATTGCACGTAAATCCCCGGGTGCATCTGAGAGATCATGCAGCCGGTTAAACTTCTCATGTCTAAAACTCATTAGTTCGAAACCGGTAACCGTTAACCCGTCGTTAAACTCTTCGAAAATGGCGGTAACACGTGTCCCTCGGACTCGCATTTCGCGAGCAATTAAACTCGAATTTCTCTCGGTGGGAACGTTCAACGGGTGAAGTAGCTCTCGGACGATGTGACGTTTATGTTTTTTGTTTGGCAAAAATGTGAGAAAATATATCTGGAACAAGCCTGCGACAGATATTGTCGGAGAAATTGAGAATCGTTGATCGACCGATGTTCGGCTCCGGTGAACAGGTAAAAGCAAGACTTGTTGATTCTACAGCGAATGGCCAGTGATTATGGACGAAGAAAGCGTATTTCGTGAACTCGGTTCGTACACCCTGCGACTATACAAAACACTGTAGAAAATAGGTGACATTCAAAATCATTATAGGGGATGAAACCAATTTTTAATCTATTTCTCAAAATCGTTATTGGAGGAATTTTATTCATTTGTGAGGATACTGTTTTGGTGAAATATAAATCACAGAAAAAAAGGTTAGAACAATTTCAGAATATCGTAACGCGAAAAATTCATTAAGCAATTTATTTTTTATTTAATTTAGAAAGCAATTTATTATTAAACGATTTATATTCATTCATGAAGATATTGGTTGGATGAAATATGAAACAGGAAAGATTAGAAAATTTCTAGCAATATTTTTTGAACGCGAAAAAATCATTAAGGGGTGAAACCAATTTTTATTTTATTTTTCATACCTGTTGTTAAGGGTATTTATGCATTCGTGAAAAAATTGGTTGGGTGAAATTTGAAACAATAAAAAAGAATATTGTAATGCAAAAAAATCATTGAGGGATCAAACCAATTTTTATTTTATTTTTCAGACTCATTATTGGATGATTTTTATGCATTCGTGAAAAAATTGGATGGGTGAAATTTGAAACAATAAAAAAGAATATTGTAATGCAAAAAAATCATTGAAGGGTGAAACCAATTTTTAGTTTATTTTTCAGACTCATTATTGGATGATTTTTATGCATTCGTGAAAAAATTGGTTGGGTGAAATTTGAAACAATAAAAAAGAATATTGTAATGCAAAAAAAATCATTGAGGGATCAAACCAATTTTTATTTTATTTTTCAGACTCGTTGTTAGAGGATTTTTATGCATTCGTGAAAAAATTGCTGGGTGTTTGAAACAATAACAAAGAGAATTGTAATACGAAAAAATCATTGTGGGGTGAAACCAATTTTTATTTTATTTTTCAGACTCGTTGTTAGAGGATTTTTATGCATTCGTGAAAAAATTGGCTGGGTGTTTGAAACAATAACAAAGAATATTGTAATGCAAAAAAATCATTGAAGGGTGAAACCAATTTTTATTTTATTTTTCAGACTCATTATTTTTATGCATTCATGAAAAAATTGGCTGGGCAAAATTTGGATGATTCTGTATCCTGAACATTTTTTATAGGGCAGAGGTAAACGTTTCGATCAACGAGTGTAAACATCCTCAGATTTAGTCCAGTAATAGGAATGATTTCAGTCGAACGTGCGTACCTGTTGCAAGCCTAATCGCTGAAGATAAGATCAGGAAAACGATTGAACAAGCCTGTATGTAAAAAGAACGATCGCGTTACGTAAAACAGTCGGTTTTCATTGCCGCAGAAAAACGCCGGTATTACTTCGGTATTTCCCGAACATGGTTAAATCGAGCAGTAAAACGTATTTTACGTTGCTGTTATGTTCGCTCCGCCATTTAAGGGAGATTTCTATGGCGTGCAACGGTACCGTATAGTCCTTCCATGGTATATGATAATTAGACAGCAGATTTTTATGCATTCATGGCTTATAAAAATGTTCAAAAAAGGCTAGAATATAAAATTCGATAGACTTTTGTACAATTTTCATTTGTTTTGAATCTACAAAGGTTGTTCTCTTTGAAAAACAAGATTTTATTTAATTCCACTTGCTTAAAATTTATCGAGAAAAATTGGAGAATGCATAAACATCCGCAATCCAATAATAACATCTCTAATTATTTAATTATATTTCTTGTACTGTATACAATATACAAAATAGAAAGCAAACGTCCACTACTACGATATGCGTGTGCACGCAGCGAACGTGCGCCAAAAACGCGCGTGCACAACTCGGGCGAACATAAAACTGCTCTAACCGCGTTAGGCTCAATTAAACGGCAGAAAAACAGCGACCATAACCGCGCGCACACAGAAATACTTTCGACAGTTCTACTTTAATTTTTTCCCAAGAAAAGTACACACAACCAGTGTTGAGATTCAATCAAAAGATTCTGCTTTTCACTGATTTGATTTATTCGTGAAACGACACGATTCAAGACAAAGAATCTCTGTCAATATAATATATGAATCCACTGATCTATGAATCGTCCACAAACCTGATCAACGAACTGCGGATTTTATTTATTCATGACAGATACGCCACAATTTCAAGCAAATAATTTCTATCGACATAATATATCGTCTTCATCTTATCGAGTCAAGCAATTTCCCCATAACAACACAGAAAATGATTTTGAAAAATCGACGGATCTATGAATCATCCACAAACCTGATCAACGAACTGCGGATTTTATTTATTCATGACAGAAACGCCACAATTTCAAGCAACCAATTTCTATCAAGATAATATATCGTCTTCATCTTGTCGAGTCAAGCAATTTCCCCATAACAACGCAGAAAATGATTTTGAAAAATTGACGGATCTATGAATCATCCACAAACATGATCAACGAACTGCGGATTTTATTTATTCATGACAGAAACGCCACAATTCCAAACAAACAATTTCTGTCAACATAATATATCGTCTTCATTTTATCGAGTCAAACAATTTGCCCATAACATCGCAGAAAATAATTTTGAAAAATCGACGGATCTATGAATCATCCACAAACCTGATCAACGAACTGCGGATTTTATTTATTTATGACAGAAACGCCATAATTTCAAGGAAACAATTTCTATCAACATAATATATCGTCTTCATCTTACCGAGTCAAGCAATTTCCCCATAACAACGCAGAAAATGATTTTGAAAAATCGGCGGATCTATGAATCATCCACAAACCTGATCAACACGGCTCGCAGCTAGTCCCAGAAAAATCGGAGGATCACGGATCACTCGCGAGCGGATCGCGGCGCACAGTCCACGCGTCTTGACAGAACTTGACAGAACTTGACAGAGTCGGTCGCGTTGACAGGTGACGGAAAATCGTGGAACAAGTTGGAATCACGTTCGACGGGTATAGTATTGGAACAATGGTGTCGAAGGAGGCGATGGGACGCGCGGTCAAAGGAAGCGTCCTCGTTTCGACGGCGACGCAGCGCGTGAAGAAGGCTCCATGGCTTTCTTTGCACAGCTCGAGCTCTCGAGGTACCCTCGAGCTCTCGGGCCCGGTACAGACCGCACGACAGAACGAACAAAACTGGCACGAGTCGGGCCACGAGAAAGAGAGACGGCCCTCCTCTCTCGGAGAGGAAAGGTGGCCAATTAGCCGTTACTCGGTGCACATGCCTTAACCAACTATCCAGCGCAGCTGCAGCGCCGCTCCATCGCGTCGCACGCTTCTCCGGATTCACGTTCTGTTCTGTTCTCTTCTGCTTCGCGGACGAGCATCATACACCATCGGGAGGACCGTCTTTTCTGTGTCTCTCTGCCTCCATCCTCCTTCCTCCCACCACTCCGTTCGCATTCTCTCTCGACTCACCCGGTGACCGTCAAATATAATATGTAATATGTATGTAGAATATAATAGAGGAGACGTTAAAACACCTCGTGGCGAGGTGTAGGGAGATGCAAGAAATAGAAGGAAAAATATAAGCAATATTGGATGAAAATGGGAAGGGCGCAAATTGGGGTAGGAAACTAAGAGAGAATAGAGAAACGGTGGAGAAAACACTGTAGAAGTAGCGAAGGACAAGAGAGGGTAAGGAGAGATAAGAACAAAAAGTACAGTTGAATTAAGACAAGCACTGATTGTAAATAGTATTGTAAATATTAGTATAAGTTAGAGTTAAGAAAAATGTAATTGGAAGAGAGAAAATGTAACGCCGGAAATCATATATTTGTGAATAAAGTCATATAATATTGTATGTAAATATAAATGTAAACAGCCAACGTGTCGAACGTCGCCCCGAATTTTCGTAGACAGCGTTATCCGGGGCAATTGTTAGTTATAATGTCACTTTACGCTCCGATCTAGTTGGATGAACTAATTGGAATCGGTCCCAAAATGTTCTACTTCTTCACACGGATGCTTGAGGTAATTTCAAGCAACTTTTTCCTTTGCGAGAATCTTCTCTGACGCTTCGTTCACGAGTTATCTACGAAAAGACACGGATTCCACAGCAAGGGGAGGAGTCCCGCTGAGCGTGGCGCTGCCATTGGCCGGGGCGGAGTCTGTTCGTAGAAGCCGCGCTGTGATTCGCCCGCGTTTTTCGTGAATAACTCGACAATCAAGCCTCGGAGAAGAATTTCGCAAAGGGAAAAGTTGTTTGAAGTGACCTCGGGAATCTGTACACATAACAGAGATGAACTTGAAGCTGGAGCTAGCCTGGTAACAGGGTACAGTCTGTACGGAATCGTGTCTTTGGAAAGCTCGAGCGATTTAAACGAGCACAGAGCAACGATAAGTATCTAAGATTTCCCGTGCAGGAATAACCATGTCAGTTTAAAGGAAGAAACAGTCTTCGAACGATGCGGACGCGCCTCTCATCTCCGGCGTGACAAGAGCGGAGAAGTGGTGGAAAAATAAAATGGAATGTCATAGAAGAAGACAGAGAAAAAAGGAGAAGAAGAAGAAGAAGGAGGTGGAGGAGGAGGAACAACGAGAGAGCTCTAGTAAATTACACGGCGCGCGCTCGCTCGTGTGTCGAGACACAGACAGAGTAGAAGTTTGTGCGGCCGAGACCGCACGAGACGGTGGATAAAAACTGAAATGATTTTATCGAGACGCGTCCAGCACGCAGTTTCTTCCGCTTTCGCGACAACAGGCGTAAGAGAACGCTCGCGGAAAACAGTATAATAATTGGAGAACGAAGATGCACGGCCGAGCGAGTACCGCTATTCCGGCTGACCGGAATCACTGCTCTGGAACAGCACGGTACTCTTCTACTTCGACCGGACACGAAGAGTAGCTACCAAAACACGTGCCAGTGAACACCTGCTCGCAGGACGATGCTTTTCAACATTCGTCATTCTTGGATCCATTCACCGAAAATCCTTAATTCTTCGTTCAAGTGTCGTTGGACTCCTTGCTGAAACTGATGCTCGTCAAGATTTCGTAGTAGCTACATCTGAATCGTTAGAAATCAATTTTTCTTCAGGGATTTCAGGACCCAGATCGTCAAGATCAGTGTTGCTGGACTGAATCTCCTTACGAGGCCTAGCACAGGTGGCTAAATAATCGGAACAGGTGATCAGAAAATTCGGCACATCGAATAATTAGTACAGTACGTGCACCTGAATCTGCGAAATTTATTCTAATGTCCTTGTGGGACCCAGTAAAAGTATATGGTATCTAGGTAGCTAAAGCATATTTTTCAAATAAATTTACCACACACCTCGAGCAGGTCTCTTTCTCAACGACAGCGCCACCGATCTATTATTCGCAGCATCATGCAATCCTCAGGGTTGTCACGCGAGCATCCGCGATGCAGCTTTGCGCAATTTCGTAGCAGACGCTGCTGCGAATATTGCAACGCATTGCGCCAGAACGAAAATGAAAGGATCCTCTTGTCAACGAGAACGGCCGTGTTTCGTCGCATTATATGCGAATTAAGATTAGACTCCTAGGATCTTACTGGATGCCTCGCGATAATTCATCCGCGGTTACTGTATTTAGTGAAAGTATCGCCAACCTAAGAGTGTGCACACACGTACATAGTGGCAGTTTCGAGGCAGAGAAGAAATTGTTCGGCGCGGATAATAAAGCGATGCACTCAGATAAGATCAGAAAACCGAGGAAGTTGCAATTACACGGAGAGCACTGCTGTTTGAAATTCGCGAAACGCCACGCTCACGCTAGTCAGAGTCGGCTAGAATGTTGCTGAGAGATCGTTGCCACCGGAAGGAAAAAATATTAATTAGCGGGCGTTAATTGCTGGCTGGTTCGCGCAATTCAAATGTGTCCTTCGTCTCCCGACAAATAATTCGATCCGGAGAATGTCCAAATCCAGGGACCAAAAATAACAGTTATTCTAAAATTTTCTACGAGAATCATTAATAAAATGTTGATTTTTATTCAAATTCAAGATAATGTACGTAAAGAAAAAAATTCGGAGAACAAAATGATTCAAAAATATCAATTTTTATACTTTTTGGTTACAAATAACAGTTATTGGTGTCCAAAAAATTGGATACTACTCGATAACTGTTATCGATGAAGAAAAACTGTTTCGTTTGCTCAAAGCAGTTATCGATGAGAGAAATTCATTTCGATCGCTCATAACAATTATCGATGGGGGAAGTTAATTTCGATCGCTCGTAACAGTTATCGATGATCGAATTTCTTCTCACTTGTGCATATTATTAATGAATAATTATTTATTCATGAGAAAATTCATTTCGGTTGCTTATTTAATTATTGAGTTGTCTTCTCTTTTTCGGATGGAGCAAGTCTGTGAAATTCATAGAGAAGGTTTCGTACAACAAGACAAATCAACAGACCATAAGACCAACACTACAAACTAAAATCTGTTTTTGATTGTCACATTAAATTTTGATTGTAGCAATTAATTTTACGAATAAAAAATTTATGAAATAATTGATCGTTTACCATTTGAAAGTTGTACTATTTAATAGTAACTATTACAAATTTCCTTCATCAATAACTGTTATGAGCGATGGAAATAAATTTCTCTCATTGATCGAAATGAATTTCTCTCAACGATAACATTTACCAACAAGAGAAAAAATGTTCGGTTACTTAAAATCCTTATCTCTAAACAATACGATTTTAGTCGATGAAATACTTGTTATTCTATGACTTCTTTTCTTTTTGGTTGTAACAGTTATGCTCCCTGTCCAAATTCGTCAAATCGTCCAAACAGCTCAGGAAAATTATTCTCGACGCATAAACAATATTTTAAACTATTGTACAGATCTGATCATATTTAAATTTGAGTTGAATCCATTTTTTTGTTGAGTCCAATATAGGAATTAAAGAAGGAAAACAATTCTGTCGATTTATTTTTGCTCTGTTATGGTCCATCGAATTCGAGTTGATTCAATTTCTCTATTTCTCTATGGAGGAATTAAATTAAAAATGGAATAAAATTTCAGTCGATTTATTTTTAACTTTGATTTCGTTTATGAATTTGAATACAGTCAATTTTTTTCTATTTCTCAATGGTGGAATTACATTAGAAATGGAATAAAAATTCTGTCGATTTATTTTTGCTTGTTTATGGTCCCATTCAATTTGAGTTGTGTCAATTTCTCTATTTCTTTATGGAGGAATTAAATTAGAAATGGAATAAAATTTCAGTCGATTTATTTTTAACTTTGTTTTCATTTATGACCCATTGAATTTGAATACAGTCAATTTTATTGCAATTTCTCAATGGTGGAATTACATTAGAAATGGAATAAAAATTCTGTCGATTTATTTTTGCTTGTTTATGGTCCCATTCAATTTGAGTTGAGTCAATTTCTCTATTTCTTTATGGAGGAATTAAATTAGAAATGGAATAAAATTTCAGTCGATTTATTTTGAACTTTGATTTCGTGTATGATCCATTGAATTTGAGTACAGTCAATTTTCTTTCTATTTCTCAATGGAGGAATTACATTAGAAATAGAATAAAAATTCTGTCGATTTATTTTTGCTCGTTTATGGTCCATCGAATTCGAGTTGAGTCAATTTCTCTATTTTTCTATGGAGGAATTAAAATAGAAATGGAATAAAATTTCAGTCAATTTATCTTTATCATTAAACCTACCATCACCGGTCACATAACCGGCTCCAGATTTTTTATTTCACAATTATTGAAATTATAAAGATTCTTTCGTGGTAAATGATTAAATAAATAAATCTAATAGCGGAGATATTATAATATGGACCGCACAAAGTTCCAATAAATTTGATTTTGTTATATTTTTATGGGGCATCACGTATCGGATACTGTTAGAGAGCGGTAGGTTTAGTGTTAACTTTGATTTAGTTTATGGCCCATCGAATTTGAGTAGAGTCAGTCTTTTTCTATTTCTCTATAGAGGAGTGAAATTAGAAATGGAATAAAAATTCTGTCGATTTATTTGCGCTCGTTTATGGTCTAGGGTTGAGTCGATTGTTGTACTTTCACGTTGTTTAGTTTTTCCAGTGCGATCGCAAGCGCAAGGTCTTAAGTGAAAATCGAATAGATACCACACGGTGATTCATCGTCATTCACACGGTAAATCGTCGTGCACGTGAGCCTCATTAAACCCACCTTGGAAACAGCTGAGGGTTGATAAAGCAAACATTACGTAATTCTCTCCTGGAGAACGCGACACGGAATATTGCCGGTAGTTCAAGGGCGAATGAGGTTGCTGTGCATACTGTGTGTTGGTACGTGTGTGCATACACGTGCACAGGGTACTGCAATCTACATCGTAATATCGCGCATTGCCTGCTCAAGAGCGAAAGCACACAATCATTACTGTTCTGAAAATTTACTGTCATTATTTCCAGACGAATAGAAAAATATCGGCTGCAATGTTTTTACAAAGATAACAACTCAAATGCATCTTCTTGTGTGTTCATTTCGAACATTTAAATTATTTTTAAAACTTTGTTCATTCTAATCAAATCAATTGCTTATTCGTCAGAAATACAATTCTTAATAAATAAATGAAATATTTTCTTAATGAGGAAATGGTTCCTTTCAAACGTCCAGATTAATTTTAAGGTTTCCTAATTTCAATGAAACCGATTTTATTCGTCTGAAATAAATCGATAATTCGTATAATAAATACATGAAATATTTTCTTAATAAGGAAATGGTTCCTTTCGAACATCCAGATTATTTTTAAGATTTCCTAATTTTAATAAAATCGATTTATTCGTCTGAAATAAATCGACAATTAATAAATACATGAAATATTGTCTTCATCAGGAAATGATTGTTTTCGAACATTTAGATTAGTTTTAAAATATTGTTCATTCTAAACAAATCAATTGTTATTCGTCTGAAATACAATTCTTAATAAATACGTGAAATATTGTCTCAGTAAGGAAATAGTTCCTTTCGATTATTTTTAAGGTTTCTTAATTTTAATGAAACCGATTTATTCGTCTGAAATAAATCGATAATTCGTATAATAAATACAAGAAATATTTTCTTAATGAGGAAATGGTTCCTTTCAAACGTCCAGATTATTTTTAACGTATCCCAATTTTAATAAAATCGATTTATTCGTCTGAAATAAATCAACAATTAATAAATACATGAAATATTGTCTTCATAAGGAAATGATTCATTTCGAACAATTAGATTAGTTTTAAAATTTTGTTAATTGTAATCAAATCAATTTCTTATTCGTCTGAAATACAATTCGTAATAAATACATTGGTTCCTTTCGAACATAGAGATTATTGATAAGGTTAGGTTCCTAATTTTAATAAAATCGATTCATTCGTCTGAAATAAATCGACAATTAACAAATGCATGAAACATCGTCTTAATAAAGAAATGGTTTCATCGGTTCAATTTGGATACTGCAGATTCGTGTAAGTTTTCGATATTTCTTGCGTCTCGAATAAAATAGCAACGTGCTAATAGATTACGTCTCTCGAGGATGGCGCTATCAAGATCACCGGTTCGGCTTCCGGTGTCTGGATCACTACAAACACACCGCAATTTGATCCCCGAGGTCACTATACTATAGCGGAGGAAGATGGAATAACATTGAACGATCATGCCTAGATGGATCATCCTGTAGAACAAATTAAAAAAAAATGTGAAAGTGGAAAATAACTATTTCGCTTGCCGCGATGCGCAAGAGTAGTAAATATAGTGTGCATTATTTTTATTCTCAGGCATTATGTACATGTTAAGCAAATGCTTAATAGAGCGTGCGAGAAGCAGTTAAGTGAAAATTCTGCTTTATTTTTCAGAATGATCTTCGAAAGAGTTTCAATGTTTAGCTAAAAATAACGCAGATATTTCTTTACTGCGGATCGATGTTTATTAAGTTTGCAAGAATTGTCGGGATTTTCCGGTGATCATGTGAATTAATCGCATCGGTGCCTCCGAGCGATCGGATCAACAACAATTTATTTTCTAATTACATGTTTGCCAAAGTGATTAATTGGCAACGATCGAGCACTTCGATTACATGCGTTAGTATTTAAATACATATAGTAGTTGCTCGGTAGAACAGCTAAGGTGGAGTGGGGCAAGTCCGTTAATTGGTTATTTTTATTATAGTATGAACGATATTTCTCTAGCTTGTATTTATTGATGTAGTATAAGTTAGTATGAACTATTCTACATAGATGTCGTCCAAGAATAAAGGTGTTTTCCTCGCTTAAATCAACCAATGTCAAACAGTCACGTGCGAGGTAGACGTACAACTTTGAGGTTACCCTGAACGTGCAATAGTTTGCAAGTTATTAATATATTCTGTGTTGTTATTTCAGGTAAGTACAACAAATATTGATGTAGGTTCACATTAAATAAACCGTTTTTATCGTGTTTCTTAAAAATTGAGAAAAACACTAAGATGATCTTGCCCCGTAAATATTACTACACGGGGCAAGTCCGTACTATCACGGTGGGGTAAGTCCGTACTGTATGGATAACTGTAAAATTAAACAATATATTTTAATGCAATAAGAAGCATTTTAAAGCAGGCTTCATAATAATTCTTTTCTTGCCTCGTAGCACTTGAAACGAGGTCCGAAAGCATTTTTAAACGTTGTTTTAATATCACTGTATCCCCTTTCATATTTCAGCATAAAAGTACTTGTTTGTTTAAAAATGGATAACTATAAAACTCAACAATATTTTATAGCAGTCTTGTTAATCATTCTTTTCTTGCCCCGTAGCAATTGAAACAAGGTTCAAAAGCATTTTTATCTCTCAGAGACGGACTTGCCCCATTTTCGGGGCAAGTGCGTCCTAGCTGACATTCTGTACAATATCCTATCAAAATGATAATTTCCAAGCAAAATTAGAATCCTACATAATACTAATTCATCGGTAATAACTGTGGCAAGAGTTCGATACCAAGAACGTTAAGTTTTTACATACCAGACTGAAAATACATCAGTTTAAAGTCGAACTTTGCAACAACTAGGGCGGACTTACTCCACTCCACCTTATTTCAATACTCGAAACACAAAAGTGAATATCTTCTGAAAAATGGCACGCATAGATTCGCACAAATTGACTCGCATGTCTATGAAAAGCAACACACCACACGACAAGTGAATCTAATCATCCGCCATTGCCACCGTACTGGAACTTTCGCAAAAAGAAAGCACCGTGTGTACGTCAACGTTCCCTTAATAGCATGAAATTTTCTAACATTCTCTTGTTCCCAAGATCACTATATGACAGCACTAATCATTTCTACCTTGACCATTCGTCTCTCTTGCCGCAATGAAATTTTTCATTTTTATTTTCATTCTTTCGCGTCTTGCCAAATAGACTGCTGATGCAACCGGCAACATGTCAACGCGTAATAACCGATAATTAGTTTGCAGGTTGCATAACTCGTACAATAGTGCATACATATGCTCGGACGGGCCAAGAAGTACAATAGAATCGCCGGAAGGCCTTGGAAATTTTTGCATACAGTGAAACGAATTAATATTCGGACGCTGTAAAAGAGACGTTAACTTTTTTCATACTGTGCTATACAATTTTAACTTTTTTGGGAAGCTAGAGCAATTAGTTTAAACGTTTGTAGCTAATTGCAACGTCGATCGATTTTGACGAAATTTTCAAAATATGCAAAATTCACATAAATAAGTTGCAAAATGCAACTTTTAGTATTTTTTTCTACAATTCCGATCAATTTCAGTTTTTGGAAAAATTTCTTTTTACATCCTGCAGTAAACTAATTGCTCTAGCTTCTCAAAAAAGATCAAATCTTCAAATAAAAAAATATTACAATATCAAAAAAGTTATCGTCTTTTTTTAGAGCGTCCGAATATTAAGTCGTTTCACTGTATTTGCACGCTCCAAAATACAAGTTCAACAAAATGGCAGTGGAAAAGCATTTTATTTTGAAAAGAAATACTACCTCACGATACAATCGACTATGGCTCGATGTCAAGGTACTTTGCTCCTCGGAATCAATCATTTAATACTTCTCGGAACGGTAGATCCATTTGCACTTCACAGAGAAGAATGATAAATTCGTCTGAACGTACACGTAAATCATTTGAGCAAACTTATTATTGTGTAAACTGTGTAAGTTGCGTAAAATGATCATCGGTCATGGCAGTGGTGTGATTTAATCAGCGAATCTTTCGATTTTCGGAATAATCCAATAAATTGTTTGACGCGCTGCAATAAAATGCACTTTCGAGCCAACCAGTTTGACGAAGACTGGCAAGCTCGATAATGTTTTTCATGATTAGATTACCGGACGATCATTCCAGTCACGTCTGTAATCTACCGATTACTGTAATCGATCGTCAGACGTCGGACGATCGCGAGGATGGAGTCGGGTCACTTTTGACCCGTATTCAATTTCTTGGCGACGTTAGCACTTTCTCAGAGTTTGATCCAAATACATTGATAATGTTAATATGTACATGCACTGGTGGGCACAATGATAAGTAGCCTGCGGATGTTTATTCAAATGCATATTTTTATGGAAAATAGATAAAACTGGGATCTAAAGAGAAATTTGTTTTGTCATTAGAGGATTTTAAAAATATAATTTTTATTTTGCATATAGCATATGTTATGCATAAGTGCATATTTCTTGCATAAATTTTGCATAAATATTCGACTATTTAATGCTACGCCAGAATAAATAAGATAGATGTGCCCAAAATATGTCCCTTCTGTTAATAAATTAATTCCTGCTGTTAAAAAAGTATTTTTCAAAGCTCCACTACGCGTCGAAATTTATAAAAATAATATAATAATATAATATAATAATATACAGGGTGAATTCGATAAAGCAGGACACCTAAATATCTCCGTTACTTTTCGTTCTACAAAAAAACTTCGTAGGACAAAGTTACACTGTTTGAAGGGCCACATATAACGGTGTAAGGGAAACAAAATTTCCAGGTCTATTTTATGAGATTTCAAGGTTATCAATGTTTTTTTAAATGGAATGAGGTATTTTTTAATACATCAATCGATGCAGCTGGTCATTCGTTATAAAAAAGTACTAACCTATGTATGTCGAAAAGTTAGTAGTTCACGAGATATTTCGATTTAAATAACTCTAAAATACCATTACTGTCGTGCTAAGATGTTACACAAGTAAGTAAACACTAACGTCTTAGCACGACAGTAATGGTATTTTAGAGTTATTTAAATTTAAATATCTCCTGAACTACTAACTTTTCGACATACATAGGTTAGTACTTTTTTATAACGAATGACCAGCTGCATCGATTGATGTATTAAAAAATACCTCATTCCATTTAAAAAAACATCGATAACCTTGAAATCTCATAAAAATGACCTTGAAATTTTTTTTTCCCTTACACCGTTATATGTGGCCCTTTAAACAGTGTAACTTTGTCCTACGAAGTTTTTTTGTAGAACGAAAAGTAACGGAGATATTTAGGTGTCCTGCTTTATCGAATTCACCCTGTATAATATTACAAAATATGCCATTGCCACCAGAACCTATAATAACAAGATGGGGAACCTGGTTGGAAGCAGCGTTTTTTTATGCAACGCATTTAGAAGGAATAAAAGACGTCATAGAATCGTTCGATGAAAAGGAGGCTTGGTCAATTAAATCGGCGAAAGAAGCATTACGATGTAAGCATTTACAACAAAATTTAACATTTATTCAGAGCCATTTCCAAATGTTACCTGAGCCCATGAAGAAATTGGAAACAATAGGATTACCTCTAACGGAATCTATAGATTTGGTAACTACAGTTATAGAAAACTTAAAAATTATGCCCGGTGATTATGGAGAAAAGGTTACACATAAAATGGAATCTGTATTAAAACGAAATGTACACTTTAATGTATTATTAAAAACAAGCACGATTTTGAAGGGTGAACACATTGAAGGACCACGAGATCATCATTGGGGTACATTTAAATATGCCCCTATAACATCATGTGATGTAGAACGCTCTTTTTCAGCGTACAAATTGATTTTAACAGACAAGAGGCATCAATTTACAATCGACAATATAGAAAAACTATTGTTGTATATTGTAATTTAAATTATAATAAATAAAACAATAAAATAATTACTATTTTACAGATCCGTACATGCATTCCCTATACATACAGGGTGTCCCAAAATTCCTTCAATAACCGGAAATGGGAGGTTCCTGAGATCATTTGAAGCAACATTTCCCTTTGCAAAAATGTTATCCGCGGCTTTGTTTAGGAGTTATTAACGAAAAACACGAACCAATCAGAGCGCGACCTAGACGCGTGTTGGCACAGTCGTGTTTTTCGTTAATAACTCCTCAATCAAGCCGTGGACGCCATTTTTGTAAAGGAAAATATTGCTTCAAATGACGTCAGGAACCTCTCATTTCCGGCTGTTGAAGGAATTTTGGGACACCCTGTATACACGCAGAAAGTGAACGTAAAAACTCGTTCAAATCATTCTACAAACATTCTACTGACTTTTAGTGTGGGCAAAATGATAAGGCACTGTGAATATAAAAAAATATATATAAAAAAAACTTTTTAAAAACCACGCTTACATTAAAATGCACTAAAAAGGAGAAAATAATGTTTTTAGGCAGTAGTGACTATAAACAAAAGCGTGGAGCGCTAAAATATACACATTGACGTAACGTAGGTGCTTCACGCTTTTATTTATAGTCACTAATGCCTAAAAAAATTATTTTCTGATATGAAATAGTAAGATATAGAAACGCAAGATATGGAAATACGCGAGATAGAACTAGGGGATGATTTCGAGAAACGACGTCTCTTGATGGACTTCGAAATTGTCCGAAATGGAACTGAATGAACGGAACACCACACTGGCATGAGCTCCTTCGGTGCGAAATGGGTCAATGGAGTAGGGATGAGTCGGAGTGGGAATGCGTAGTGGACTGGGGAGCGCTGGCGCGCGGAGTGGGGATCGCTGAACGCGATGACGTACTACCGAGTGTCGCGCGGCGAGATTGTGACGGTTAATATTAAAATATATTTTTCTCCTGAACGCATAGTCTTTTCTTAAATTTGTTTTTTAATATTGCATTATCATCCCGTTCTGAACTTTGTTTAAAGTTTCATGTCTCTAGCTCATCGGGAAGTGATTTGAAATTCGATTACAAGCTAATATAAGCGTGTTAATAAAAAATGTTTGCATTGATTGCAAGACGCAGGAGCCAAATAAAAATTCTTTATCGAGCTTAATTTTCATTTTAAGCTGAAAGTAATATGTACTGATGTCCTTAAATCTTTTTAATATGTCCGCTGCTTTCAATTGTACGTACCCATTTTTATCATAAATACATATAATCCGCGGTTTAATCATTACTACTTACATATTACGCATCTCGAAGACGAAGTAACTCGGAGACGGTGACGTAGTGCTTGCTTATCTCCGAGGAATACTGCGCAACCGATAAAAACAGAACGCGCGAAATTCCCGCGGACGCAAACAACACAGGTCGTCAATTTGTTTGACACGGTTGTTTTGTCGCACTGTTATTACGTGAGCATAACAGCGGCCGTGAAACTTTTATACAGTTCGCACGCGATTGTGTTCGATCGTTCGCGACTGTCCGGTTATGTACACTGGTGAACGAAATGATAAGGCACCGTTGTACGCACACAAAATTTCATGTACAGGGTGATCATTATAAAGCGTTACAGACGAGCATCTCCAAAAATATTGATTATACGCAAAAATGTTTCAGATGGAAGTTGTTCAGTACCGAGGGAGAGATCATGCGGTGGGGCTTTTATTTTTACCAGTGGACACTCCAAGGTGAGGTGAAGGTCAACTTTCTTTTTTTAAATAGAATGTCCTATTTTTTATACCATAGATCGATAGAGTATCAAATTCTGAGTATAAAAGTGTTGACCTTCATATGTCCTAAACCTAATAGTTAACGAGATATTATCCAAAGAAGAATGAAAATTGTTTCGATGATATCTCGTTAACTATTAAATTTAGGGCATGTTGAGGTCAATACATTTTTACTCAGAATTCGATAGCCAATAAATTCATTATACAGAAAGTAGGTCTTTCCATTTAAAAAAGTTAAGGTGACCTTCTCCTCACCTTGGAGTGTCCATCGGGAAAAATAAAAATCCCGCCACATGATGTCCCCCTCGGTACTGAACAACTTTCATCTCAAATATTTTTGCGTATTATCAATATTTTTGGAGATATTCGTCGGTAACGCTTTATAATGTTGACTCTGTATATATGTCGTGAAATCACAGAATTATATCGTTGATATCTTCATAATTTAATGTTTTGGCAACATCTTTTCAATTGATATTATAGACATGTTTGTTAATCGCTCTTGTCCAATAGAACAACGAAGGTACGATTTTACAATTTTTAATTTGCTAAACGAACGTTTGCAGGAAGCTGTTGTTACATGCATTGTTATGAAAATCCTTAACCCTCATCCGTCCCTCGTGTCAATTTGACACAGTTTTCGCGAATTAAGGGGTACTGTTCTGTTATTTGTCGGTAAATTTGCCCGAAAGTTTGTGACTTTAATTTTTTTAATGCGAAACACATATACCTAGCATTGTTCATGGAAAATAATAATGTCAAAACTGCAAGTCGAATTTGTTACGAAAGAGTCCCTGTGTGTCAATATGACACATGTACTCTTACGTACTGTCGCGGAGTTTTTCAATCACCATTATTTCAATGAGAAATTTATACGGCATTCGGAAATTGAAGGAAAATTGAGTTTTTCTAAATTAGAAGAAAACGTATTACTCATATAGTATGGAAATTTACACGGGACGCGATCGAAACTGCCACACAGAAGTAAAGCAGGGTCAACGCGTAGTGCTACAATTAGTTGAAGGTTTGGGTGGACGCAATGTTATGTGTGACAATTTTTTTACTTCACACGAATTAGTAATTATATTACAAAAACAAAAGATGACGCTTGTAGGGACCATACGAAAAAATAGAAAAGAAATTCCACAAATTTTACTCGATACGAAGAAGCCACTTCATCATTCGGAGTTTGTTTTTGAACACATACTAAAAGGTACAATGGTGTCTTATGTGACAAAAAGAAGACGATTTGTTATTCTGCTTAGTACATACCATACGTCAAAGCAAATGAGTAGTGAAGTAGATAAAAAATCCTGAAATAATAAAGTATTATAACGCTACGAAAGGAGGCGTCGCGTCGATGTCCTCGATGATATGGAGATGGTGGGCACATACAGATGTAAGCGCGAAACAAATAGATGACCAATGGCAATTGTTGCTAATATGTTAGATATATCAGCATGCAATGCTTTTATAATATTTCCTTCACTCAATGCAACGTGGAATAAAAATAAAAAATATTGTCGACGCCTTTTTTTTATTGAAATTGGACATTCTTTGGTGCATTCGTATATGTATTACGTTTCGCACACATCTACCGCGAGGATCTAATGCGACTGCACTTGTTGTACAAATAAAGGGTATACCAACAGTGATTCTACCGTCTTGTAGTAATCGTATAATGCATACTCCACCAACAAAAAAACGAGCCCGGTGTCACATATGTGAGAAATGACCGAATGCTAATATACATAGTGCCCGATGTGATTTGTCCAAACAAGCAATATGTCCCACACATCGCTTTATTTTAAGCGAAAATTGTGCAAAAACTAAGATGCAGATGTTAACGCATCCATTTGAATACAAAAATATCGAAAAATAACTTTCTATCTTGTTATTTCGTCGATATTTTACCACTGTGTCAATTTGACACCGAGGGACAGATTCAGTTCGCGAAATGAGGGAAGGATGAGGGTTAATTCTATGTCTAGATTTGAATACGTGTTTTTTAACGAAAGTTCGTAATTTTTTTGCAAGATTTTAAAAGCGTCCAAGCGACCCTCAAACGGGTCGGTATTCTTTGTTTTGCGTTCCAAACCCAGTTCCGCAGTGTAGTTGTAGAACAATTTTCTTTGTAAACAAGTTTTATTGTATTTTTCATGATGAACAATTTTTTAAACGTTTCGTACAATGATTCTTCACTCTTACGTTCGGTTTCCTTTGAATAGAGGTGAGTGAATAATGGGACAAACGTGTGGAGACAGTCTGATAAAGCTTTACATTGAAGCATGACGCTGTCTAAAGTGGAAGACGTGTACATACAACCGATTCACACGGCGAGGAAGAAACGCGTGACGAAACCGTCGCAGTTTACGCTTTAAGATGGTGTTTTTGGGTCAAGTGAAATAGTAAAACGGTCGGCGGCTCGCCTTTGTCGCTCAGAACGTTTTCAGATCTTTGTCAAAAAACCGGGTTAACGAAAGAGAATCCTCCATTTACCGCGGAGAGTGCTCTTTGCGCTGTCCGTGTTCCTCGAAAACAATTTTTGTAAACCAAATATGTACAACTACCCGGATAAATAATCGCTCGAGTTTATTGTTCCGTTTATTTTCTAGAACAATTCAGATGTTTTAATTAATTGAATTGACCTCCCCACCATTGCACCACTGTCCCCCTCCAGTGAGCGCGACGAAGGTGGGGAAAGTGTTTTCTAAGACCTGCATGAAAACGGGTTTTTTAATTATCAGAATTCGAGGAATAGTTTGTTGATTCAGCTGAAGAAAGTATGTAATTATTGCGAAACGACTGTTATGCTAATTAAATTTTTGATAAGATCGTGTCGGATCTGTCGAGGTTGCCATTAAATTAATCCTTTCTCAATTTTTCCACCAGTTTAGTAGGTCTTTGCCCCAGAAGAATCTAGGCTTGATCGATAAGAATACCACCTGCCCGCTTTTATTCTATTTACAGACCTCCTTCCCGAGGAATGGTATTGATACCGATATCAGCGTTGTGTCGGATTAGTATTGTGCTCGTGTATAGCATGTAACAGAAACTTTGAATTATGGAAAAATCGTCGGAGACCCATTTCTTCTCGAAAATCCTACGAATTGAAACCTCTGTAAAAACTTCAAAAAATTGTTTCCTCGAATGAATCCACTATGGATTTGAAGCTTGAACCCTCCTCTTTAAAACGAGGCCTTAAAAGTTGATCTACGATTTTTTTCGGTCGAGTTATCAATCTTTGAACGCAGGGCATACGGACAACTACGAGCGGCGTATTAGTTAGGTTCACCAGTTCGGCTAGTTCTTAATTTTTTACCATAAAACGGGTCAAAAAAATCGTAGATCAATTTTCAAGATCTCGTTTTAAAGAGGAGGGTTCGCTCTTCAATTCTGTGTAACTTTCGTTCCCGGAAAAAATTTGTCAACGTTTTTACAGAGGTTTGAAACCGTAGCATTTTGTAGGAAAAATGGGTCCTCGGTTTTTAAAGTACCGCATCATGTAAAAATATCTTCGAGGTAAATGAACAACGGGGTGCGAAAGTAGAATGTTCAAGCTTTAAAACGAGTCCAAGTTTTATGCTGTACGATTGTTTTTTACGAAATTACAGGTACTATCAGCAATTTCATGGCCAAATGCAAACAAACGTTTGGTGTGATAATCGATTCTTTTCGACGCCGTCGTGATAACAGTATAGTGATTAATGGGTGCGGCAAACTATTTCACTGATTACAGGTATCGTGTTTACACGTCAGTATCGCTCGGCCATAAACGATTACGGGGGACCTAATCGCTGTTTTTCGAATTGGGGCAATAAAGGAAGTTAAGACTATTGCGAGCACAGGGACACAGTGTGACACTTTATACGATCGCGAATAATCGTTTGAATTGTACCAATAATTAGAAGGGGCGAATGGTTATCGAAGAAAATTAAATATTATAAGGCCAGCAACGAATATAAGTAATAGAAAGAGAATCGTGAGTGCATAACACGAGAGTTACCTTTCTCATGCCGCGCCTTTCTCTTTGAGGAGATTGCTTCGGAATATGAGATGTTGTAATAGCTATATAAGTAACAGCATCTATCAATAAGTTCATTGTTGACTCGTCAAAACTATAAAATGGGCTTCGAACGTTTTATTCCCAGGGCCAGCTGTAATACTAAAACGTAATACTCCGTGAGAATGCAGGAGCAACTTTCCCATGTTGTTCCCATCGAATTCTCATGGGGTGAACTTTTATGTTAACATGCGCTTCGATAGGTCACATTTGCACGTATGTAGATATATCACACCCCAGCAAGAAAAGTGACACAACTCAAAAAATGCAGCATTTGAGAAAACTCAACTTAAAGAATACTATAAAACTTATATCGAAATAGTTTAAGCTTCTTTTATATTTCAGGTAAGTGTGATAAATTGTGAGATAGAGATGCGACACTTTTCGTTCGTGTTAGGGCACTTCATACATATTTTTCAATTACATAACCTCAAAATTGCCATTTTTTGACTTGTGTATATCTGTATGAAATATTGTATTTTTTAAAATTTTCTTCTTTTTTCAATTTTAAGTTTAACAAAATTTTGGAATGCTCGAGTCGAGCTGAAAGATTATCATGAATATTCCTGTGCACACTGCTTCTCTAAAGAAACAGACGATAGACAAACTAGTGTTCGAAGGGCGAGGCTTCCACATTTATTTTGATAGTAAAGCGAACAGATGCATCTATCTAATCGCTAAGAGAAATATTCTGTTCAGATCGAGGAATATTTTTACCAGGGACCGAAAATAGCAGATATTCTAAAATTTTCTACGATAGAAATTTAAGATAATGTACACAAAATATAAAGAAAAATATTCGAGGAACAAAATGATTAAACAATATCGATTTTTATACTTTTTGGTTAAAAATAAGTTATTAGTATTAAAAATATTGGATCCTCCTCGATAACTGTTATCGATGAAGAAAAACTGTTTCATTTCTCATCGTCCATTCTGTTCATTGCTCGTAACAGTTATCGATGAGAGAAATTCTTTTCACTTGTTTATAATAATTATTGATGCGAAAATTCATTTTGGTTGCTTATTTAATTATTGAGTTGTTTACTCTTTTTTTAGAAGGTTTCGTACAACAAGACGAATCAACAGATCGTAAGAACAACAGAAAATCTGTTTTTGTTTGTCACATTAAGTTTTGATTGTAGCAATTAATTTTATGAATAACAATTTATGAAATAATTGATTGTGTACCATTTGAAAGTTGTATTATTTAATAACAACTATTACAAATCTCCTTCGTTAATAACTGTTATAAGTGATCGAAATGAAGTTTTCAGTTACTTATAACCCTTATTTGTAACCAATACGATTTCAGTCGATGAAGCACTTGTTATTCTACGACTTTTTCTCTTTTTCGTTATAACAGTTATGGACGCCTGATTTTTACACACATGTTTGACCAATAGCTATGCCAGAAACTTCAAACAGGAATGTTTTCGTAAATAGATGTGCGTTACATAGATTGTAGTGAAGTTCGTCCGGAAAAGTAGGCGATTTTCTGTAATATTATCGCATAAAAAGACGAAGGCTGTTCAACCAGGAAGAAGCTAGTAACGAACCTCTAACTGTGCTTCGAGTTCCTGTGGAATTGTAGTAAATCGCCTGATTTGATCCCGTAACGCTCAACTAACAGGAAACAAGCTTTTTTGTGTATTTTAGCCTAATGTCGAGAGACGCTGAGTCACTGGGAACACTTCGAACCCGGAAACACCTGCTGAGAAATTAACTGGGAATTTCTGAAAGACGCAGACGCCACAAATTCTATCCAATGAATATTTTCAATGAATAATATCCTGCTTCGATCAGTAATAATAATAATTATAATAATAGTACATATAATAAGCATTTGCTTCAATTGCAGTACTCAGCACACTTCATTCGAAATGTATCCATTAAGACTTTCAAAGAGAATTAATGATCACCTATCCATCAGCCGGTAAGCCTACACCGCAACTGTATCATTCGCCTAGTTAATTTCTGAATAAATTAAAACGACTATGAAACGTTCTCCTCGAGCACCGTTCGCTCTCGAACTAATTGATGCCTGCGATTCGAATCGAGAAAGACATTAATTTCGGGTCATTAAGGAAATGAATATTTCCTGATCTTGTGTAAATACTGCTTTCGATATTACAGCGTTTTGTAAGCTCGTTTCAGTAATTACAAGGACTGTCGATCCAATTGTTAACGAAACCCTTACTTTAGATCCTATTGATCTCTACGTTAACACTACGCCAATTATGGATCCAGGAGGAGCAGAATAATTTATTCACTGACCAACGTCAAAAGTTTTGAAAAAAATCACACGGCTCATTGGAAGACCAATGATCCAGCGACTTCCAAAACATTTTTCGGAGAAATTGCATGGCTGATCGGAAGATCAACGATCCAACGGCTTCCAAAAAATATTTCTGGATTACTGGATACACTGCTTCCACAGGACAATTATAATTTATTAACTGTCCAATGTCAAAAATTTTGCAGTGAATCACACGGCTCATCGGAAGATAAATGATCCAGCGACTTCCAAAAAATTTTTCGGAAAAATTGCATGGCTGATCGGAAGATCAACGATCCAACGGCTTCCACAGAATATTTCTGGATTACTGGATACACTGCTCCCACAGGACAAGTATAATTTATTAACTGACCAATGTCAAAAATTTTGCAGTAAATCACACGGCTCATCGGAAGATCAATGATCCAGCGACTTCCAAAAAATTTTTCGGAAAAATTGCATGGCTGATCGGAAGATCAACGATCCAACGGCTTCCACAGAATATTTCTGGATTACTGGATACACTGCTCCCACAGGACAAGTATAATTTATTAACTGACCAATGTCAAAAATTTTGCAAAAAATCACACGGCTTATCGGAAGATCAATGATCCAGCGACTTCCAAAACATTTTTCGGAAAAATTGCATGGCTGATCGGAAGATCAACGATCCCACGACGTCCAAAAAATATTTCTGGATTACTGGATACACTGCTCCCACAAGACAAGTATAATTTATTAACTGACCAATGTCAAAAATTTTGCAGTAAATCACACGGCTCATCGGAAGATCAATGATCCAGCGACTTCCAAAAAATTTTTCGGAAAAATTGCATGGCTGATCGGAAGATCAACGATCCAACGGCTTCCAAAAAATATTTCTGGATTACTGGATACACTGCTTCCACAGGACAGTTATAATTTATTAACTGTCCAATGTCAAAAATTTTGCAGTGAATCACACGGCTCATCGGAAGATCAATGATCCAGCGACTTCCAAAACATTTTTCGGAAAAATTGCATGGCTGATCGGAAGATTAACGATCCCACGACGTCCAAAAAATATTTCTGGATTACTGGATACACTGCTCCCACAAGACAAGTATAATTTATTAACTGACCAATGTCAAAAATTTTGCAGTAAATCACACGGCTCATCGGAAGATCAATGATCCAGCGACTTCCAAAAAATTTTTCGGAAAAATTGCATGGCTGATCGGAAGATCAACGATTCAACGACTTCCAAAAAATATTTCGGGATTACTGGATACACTGCTTCCACAGGACAATTATAATTTATTAACTGATCAATGTCAAAAATTTTGCAGTAAATCACTCGGCTCATCGGAAGATCAACGATCCAACGACCTCCAAAAAATATTTCGACCCGACTCCGAGGATATCGCGATCCCCGGAGCGCCTAAGCCCACATTTAACTTTAGATCATGCAGCACCCTTCAAAAAGCGTCGAGGAAAAGAGTCAGACCGGAAGTAAAACAGAGAAAAACGTGCATCGAAAGTCAGAGAGAAGGCGGTTATTTTCTCCGTTTCCTCCCGTCTACCCCTTTGTTCTCCCCTCAACGATCATCTTACCTCACGTTGTAGGATCTTCCCGGTTTGGAGGTCATTGTACTGCGGCGACGGGGTGGCCGGCTCACTATATAATAATCGATTTCCCTCGACGACGACGACGACGACGAGGCGCCAGGCGACTTGGGAAAAGACACCCCCTATATCGTTGTCGATATGGTTCCAAGACCCGAACCCTCCCTACGCGTTGCAGAATTATGCTTCTTGGCACGTGACTTCACGTAAAAACTGCACATCCACCCGGAACCGGAGCATCCTCTCGCAAAATCGATTCGCGACCACCCACACACCGAACACCCACCACTCTTCTCTCGGGTTCAGCCAGATCGGAACCACCGCTCCTTGCGCTGTCCAGGCTCTACAGTATTTTCATTAATTTCTACTCCAACTCGATTGAACAATCTTTAGTCCAACCTAGAGGTTAGTCCAACTAGAGGCTCTTATTCATCTAGAAAACGATCCAGGTCCAAGGACGAAATAAGGATAAGAAGAACAATATTTATTGTTCTTTCGTTCTCACTGGATTTACGACAGCGGTGTCCAAGCTCGACTGGAGTCTGAATTTTTTCATTAATCTCTAGTCCAACTTGATTAAAAACTCTTTAGTCCAATTTACAATAGAGGTTCTTGACGATCTTTAAGATTGGCTGTCAGAGATCAGGATCGATCGGAAAACGCTGCGACGGCTAGATCGTTGATATAGACGACGATCCAGATCTGACGACAAAATATTGTTCCTTCGTTCTCACTGATTTTACAGCCTCGCCGTCCGATCGGTTTCCCTAGAACTTGTTATGTCACGTCTGTGTCGACTGCCCGCCATTCATTCAGCCCGTCCGACTGTGTACATATTTACGTTATCGATTATATCAGAGTCGACTACGTAACGACACGTCGCCCGTTCGACAATGAGTCAAGACGATCCCCGGGGCCGATTCGAGACTTTAATCCAGATGTCGATAGTAATCGATGGGGACGCGCGGGCTCTCAAGGCCGGGGATTCCGCGTGGCATGATTTTTCCACCGGCGCGGCGGTAGAGAGCCAGCTGCTGACGCTGACAGGCTGCCGGTTCGCGAACTGCCTCGCGCCGTAAACAGATTCGCGAAAGTCCAATGTCACGGCTCGCCACGCGGCACTTCGACCGCTTCTGTTATTATACCGGTCTACAATGCTTTGGACACCGTGTCACACCGCCGAACATTCCTCGGGAACCATTCGATCGTCCGCTTGAGCGTTGAACGACTAGAAATACTCGAATATGCTCAAATCTCCGCTACGACTTAATTACAGACATTTCCCGCATTGCTGGACACTTATGCGATGCTCGGAAATCGGTCAGTTATTGAATCAGTTGGTCACTTGATTAAAAATGGTCGAATAAGCTCGAATATTTCCTCTATAACTGATTTAGAGTCGACTTGCAGACGTTTCCCGCATTGCTGGACACTTATACGATGCTTGGGAATCGGTCAGTCATTCAATCAGTTGGTCACGTGGGTCGAATATGCTAAAATTTCCTCTACGACTGATTCAGGGTCGAACTGTGGACATTTCCCGCATTGTCGGACACTTATCCGATGTTAGTTTTATGCTGTCGATGTTAATCAAGCTAATCAGGTGTAACCGGCTGATTCCCGCAGACGTTCGCGACATTCTCGAACACTTATACGCTGCCGATGGAACTCGAATTAAACCCGAGCCACGTCTGAATGCGTTCGGAAACCGATTTCGCCAGGCTCCCCTTGTCGTTCGATAATCTGCTGATCTTTGCAGCCATTTGTGCTATCCTCGGCCACTTATCCGATGTCAGTTTCATTCGAGTCGGCGCGGCCGAGCCTGAGACTGAGCAGCATTTCTACCATCAATCCAACACCTGATTCACACTAATTTCAACGAATTTCACGAGGACCAATTGGAGAGTCTAATTAATCTCCACCATAATTAATTAGAAGCACCGGTCACTTTTACGTCTCACAGAACGTCCGGTGCAACTGTCAATACGGTCTGACGACGCCGTATGCGCTGCATCTTGTTCGAAACGAAATGAGGACGCAGTTAGAGGATCGTTGCCACCCCTGCGAGTTTAGGGGTGGTTCAAGGACGACGTAGGGGAGTTTATGGGGAAAATTCGGGATGGAATGGTAGACTGGAGGGAACGAGACTTCACGAGAATGTCTGCGGCAGCTGCAACCACCGGAGACAGACCACGTTTTCTTCTATCGACCGTATCGCACTGCGGCGACGAATAGCACTGGCAGCTTTACCTCGTGGCGCGCAGGTTTCATGCGGGCGGACGCTCTTGGGCGCTCGCCCGCCCGCGCGCGCGCGCTCACATGTTTTCGCACACCCCTGAAAGAATTTTTGCATGCGTGTCGCCGACAGGTATGCACAGGTGGCGGGTATCGTGGCGGCTCGATTCATCCGTTTTCCTATGCAGTTTTCGCGGGTCTTTTCAACCGAGCTCTCTTCTACAACCCCTCTGATCGTTAGTTATTGGAATCGCGTTATTACTAGACTGCGGATCTTTATGCATTTATGAAGAAGTAACTCTTGTAATCGAATTTTAAACCACTTCCCGATGAGCTAGAAACTTTGAATTTTAAACATAGCTCCGAATGGGATGACAATGCAATATTAAAAAACAAATTTTTAAAAAAAACTGTGCGTCCAGGAGAAAAATTTTTTAATATTAACAAGCCATTTCAAGGTCATGTTATTATACATATCTGAATGTATTTTTCGATCAGTTACCCGATGCAATAAAATAAAAATGTAGTTATGTATCAAAAAACATCGATGACCTCTTGATAACTCTGAAAAAACGACCTTCGGAAAAAAATATTCTTGCCAGATATTTGGTCCATTGATGATATGCACATTACGTAAAAAATATTTTTCGCATCACAATAGCCTAAAGAGATGGACCTGCAAAGGAGCTCCAATTTTCGAAGATCAAGGTCATTTCAAGGTCATGTTATTATACATATCTGAATGTACTCTTCGATCCGATGCAATAAAATAAAAATGTAGTTATGTATCAACAAACATCGATGACCTCTTGATAGTTCCGAAAAAATGACCTTCGGAAAAAAATATTGGTGCCAGATATTTGGTCCATTAACACCATGCACATTACGTAACAAATATTTTTTGCATCAGACTAACCTGAAGAGATACTTAGGTGTCCCGTTTTAGACGAACCACTCTGTATATTACTTTCAGCTTAATATGAAAATTAAGCTCGATAAAGGATTTTTATTTGGCTCCTGCGTCTTGCAATCAATGCAAACATTTTTTATTACCACGCTTATATTAGCTTGCCGTGTCGGTGTTGTATGCGTCAAATGTTGTAATCGAATTTTAAACCACCCGATGAGCTAGAGACTTGAAACTGTAAACATAGCTCCGAATTGGATGACAATGCAATATTAAAAAACAAATTTAAAAGCAAACTGTGTGTCTAGGAGAAAAAAAGATTTTAATATTAGCCGTCACACCTCGCCGTGCGACGCTCGGTAGTACGTCATTGCGTTCAGCGCTCCCCACTCCGCGCGCCAGCGCTCCCCACTCCACTACGCGTTCCCACTCCGACTCATCCCCACTTCACTGACCCACTTCGCACCGAAGGAGCTGAGTTGCTGAGTGTGGTCTTTAATTCATTTAGTTCCACTTCAGACAATTTCGGAGTCCATGCGTTTCTATATCTTACTATTTCATACCAGTATTAATATATCTTGCGTTCCATTTAAAAAATAACTAAAAAGTAGAAAATTAAAAAATATATAAAAAAGACTTTTTAAAAACCACGCTTATATTAAAAAGCACTAAAAAGGAGTTAATAATTTTTTTAGGCATTAGTGACTATAAATAAAAGCGTGGAGCGCCCACGAAGATTACATCAATATAGTTTAACGCTCCACGCTTTTATTTATAGTCACTAATGCCTAAAAAAATTATTTTCTTCTTTTTAGTGCATTTTAATATAAGCGTGGTTTTTAAAAGGTATTTTTTTTTATATTTTTACGTAACAAAGTCCTTAAGAGATGAAATCAATTTTTATGTTATTCCTGTTTCCCGCAAGCAATGCAGAATATTTTTATTTCTATCTTCGTTTGGAAATTAACCCCTTGCCGGAACATTTTGTTTACGTTTATTCGTTAAAATACGGCAAGGAGTTAACGAACAGTTCTGAGCGAGGAGAGGTTTTCTACTTTTCTTCATATGCGAAAAATTTACTAATGCGCTGCAGCGGTGAAGACTATCTTGGGCTTCGAGTTAGGGGGCATTCTTAGCTTTATCACAGCCTTCGATGATCCCAGAGTTAATGGCGTGTCGCAGATCACGACCGTACTATTCTTTTTATTCACCGCGGTGAAATAGTGGATGGTCCCTGCGAGGAAAAACAGATTTGTAGGCTGCTCTTCACTTTACCGGACTCAGAATTTGTGCCTTTCTCCTATAAATTATGATGCATTTGGTATGTAATCCAGTAGATTTGTATTCGGCGCTGATGCGGATCGAAGTTTCGATCCTCTAGGATCAATAGTTGAGGAGTTATGGTCGCTTAAAGTTGAGCATTTTTGACAGGTTAGGGCGCCGCCATATTGGTTTGTAGTGACGGTCGCGCGCCGCTTACCGAGCAGAATAATATCACTTGGTGATTAGGTTGGGGGAGGGGGGCAAGTTCGGCGGTTATGCTCGGTAAGCGGCTCGCGCTCGTCACTACCTGTCACAAACACTGCAGATTGCTCAACTTTAAGCAAGCATAACTCCTGAACCATTGATCGTACAGGATCGAAACTTCGATCTGCAGCCGCCCCTGGTACAAATCTACGGGATTACATACCAAATACGTTATAGTTTATAGGAGAAAGGGACAAGTGTGGATTCCGTAAAGTAAAGTTTACTCGATTTGTACAATTTTCCAATCAAATTTCCCAGGCACGCTGAGTGGGGGTTGTGAAGATGAGAAAATTTACCGTTAGGAATGGTCACTCCCAATTCCAAAGAGAAAATCTTGTTCTGGCCATTTTCAAACTCGAATTCTTCGCTGTGGACAGATTCCCCTTCCACATGCTCGCCCACTGTTAAATCTCCGATGAACCGAGTACTCGCGCGTTCAACATCAAACTGTCGGAGATATACGTTAATTAATGTAAAAATTTCAGAAATGCTCCGAAAAGTATCTTGGAAATATTGCTCACCAAATCAGCTGCCGGACTCGCCTGATTCGTCAACTTCAAGTTCACAGTCCTGCCCTGTTCAGCATCGCTGACAACAGCAGTCTGAAAGATTGCCAGGACCACGAAGACAGTGCAGATAGAACGGGACATTTTGTTTGTCAGAGTTGATGATGACTATGTCTCGGATAACATGCACGTCTCTTTTATAGTCGAGACTCTGCAAAAGTGAATTTGTCTTATCTAAATGCTCTTCATGCTTTCCCACTCGAAACAACCTGAGTATATTGCAAGATATCTAATGTGATTTGTTCCGATTAGATTCGAGAGTCGATTAATTTATAGGATAATTTCCCAATCGGTTTCTTAATGCTTTTATATCTTGTCTCAATGTATAATCTGTATTGAATACATTGATTATTTATCAGATCAATCTATCTTCATTCATTCGTATTACCGAAATTTAGTTCGTGAATTTTTTACAAATTTATAATCTTACGAATTTACAAGTTTACAAATCTACAGTTTACAAGTTTCCAACTTTAAAAATGTACAATTTTACAATTTCACAAATTTACAAGTTTACAAGTTTATAATTTCACAAATTTACGAGTTTACAAGTTTACAAATTTACAGTTTACAAGTTTACAAATTTACAGTTTACAAGTTTACAAGTTTACAAATTTAAAATTTCACAAATTTACAGTTTACAAGTTTATAATTTCACAAATTTACGAGTTTACAAGTTTACAAATTTACAGTTTACAAGTTTACAAGTTTACAAGTTTACAAGTTTACAAATTTACAGTTTACAAGTTTATAATTTCACAAATTTACGAGTTTACAAGTTTACAAATTTACAGTTTACAAGTTTACAAGTTTACAAGTTTACAAATTTACAGTTTACAGGTTACAAGTTTACAAGTTTACAAATTTACAGTTTACAAGTTTACAAATTTACAATTTCACAAAGTTACAGTTTACAAGTATACAATTTTACAAATATACAATTTCATAAATTTACAAGTCTACAGGTTTATAATTTCACAAATTTACAAGTTTACAATTTTACAAATTTACAGTTTACAAGTTTATAATTTCACAAATTTACAGTTTACAAGTTTATAATTTCACAAATTTACGAGTTTACAAGTTTACAAGTTTACAAATTTACAGTTTACAAGTTTGCAAGTTTACAAATTTATAGTTTACAAGTTTATAAGTTTACAAATTTACAGTTTACAAGTTTACAAATTTACAAGTCTACAGGTTTATAATTTCACAAATTTACAAGTTTACAATTTTACAAATTTACAGTTTCACAAATTTACAATTTCACAAATTTACAGTTTACAAGTTTATAATTTCACAAATTTACAATTTCACAAATTTACAGTTTACAAGTTTATAATTTCACAAATTTACGAGTTTACAAGTTTACAAATTTACAGTTTACAAGTTTACAAGTTTACAAGTTTACAAATTTACAGTTTACAAGTTTGCAAGTTTACAAATTTATAGTTTACAAGTTTATAAGTTTACAAATTTACAGTTTACAAGTTTACAGTTTACAAGTTCACAAATTTACAAGTCTACAGGTTTATAATTTCACAAATTTACAAGTTTACAATTTTACAAATTTATAATTTTACAAATTTACAGTTTCACAAATTTACAATTTCACAAATTTGCGAGTTTACAAGTTTACAAATTTACAGTTTACAAGTTTACAAGTTTACAAATTTATAGTTTACAAGTTTATAAGTTTACAAATTTACAGTTTACAAGTTTACAGTTTACAAGTTCACAAATTTACAAGTCTACAGGTTTATAATTTCACAAATTTACAAGTTTACAATTTTACAAATTTATAATTTTACAAATTTACAGTTTCACAAATTTACAATTTCACAAATTTGCGAGTTTACAAGTTTACAAATTTACAGTTTACAAGTTTACAAGTTTACAAATTTATAGTTTACAAGTTTATAAGTTTACAAATTTACAGTTTACAAGTTTACAGTTTACAAGTTTACAAATTTACAAGTCTACAGGTTTATAATTTCACAAATTTACAAGTTTACAATTTTACAAATTTATAATTTTACAAATTTACAGTTTCACAAATTTACAATTTCACAAATTTGCGAGTTTACAAGTTTACAAATTTACAGTTTACAAGTTTACAAGTTTACAAATTTACAGTTTACAAGTTTTCATGTTTACAAATTTACAGTTTACAAGTTTACAAATTTTCAGTTTACATGTTTAGAAATTTTCAATCTCTTACAATTTTACATTTTTTGCAATTTTGCAATTTTCACAATCTTACTAACCACGTACCGAAGATTGCCAACTCCATACCCTCAACTGAGGCAGCATTTCCTTGTCGTTTGTAAGCATTATTGGCTTCCGTCCGTAACGAGCCCTCAATTAATGCCTCCGTCGTATTACTTTGTTCGACGTTTAAAGAAGGTTTAGTAGGGCGTAGAAACAAAAGAGAGACCCTAATTAGCCCTTTGATAAAAATTGTCTGCTCCTCGATCGACAGAAAGAATGCACCGTATACACGATGAGACGAATAGTCTCGAGAAACATAGCAGACTCTATACAAAAAGAAATATGTACAAAGGATCCTCAAGAAGGTATATATCCTACCTTTTGTTGTAATATGTACTTTGCTCGTCTCTCGCGTTCGCTCATTTCCAATGTATTGGTTATGTAACTGAATTTCCAGTCTACTTTTAAAGTGATATCTCACTTATATAGACCGATTAATAATAACATGCGGTGGAAGATGACACGCGCGATAACCACAAATCGAGTGAAAATATATGCCGTGGCGTGATCGCCATTGAAAAACAATACTTACTTGCGGATAAACCCGTAAACAATTTAATAAGGTTCTCTAAAATGTCGTGTAAAATGTCTGATCGGAATTTCTATGAAAAATGTTCCTGCGGCTCGAGGGCATACTCTTCTTTAATCATTTCTCCCAAGAAAAAATTATTTAAAAAGAAATGATTGGTAATATTTAAGTGTGTGATACTTTATGAACATTCTATACTGCATTTAGAAGTTGTATACAGTACAATAATATAAGATAATGTGTACATTATTCTTCTGATTCTTCTGTTTCTTCAGATGACAAGCATGAATGACAGGATACAACATTTATGCAGGGTGTCTCAAAATTTCTTCAACACCCGGAAACGGTTCCTGAGATCATTTGATGCAACATTTTCCTTCGCAAAAATGGCGTCCGCGGCTTTGTTAAGGAGTTATTAACGAAAAACACGACTGTGCCAACACGCGTCTAGGTCGCGCTCTGATTGGTCCGTGTTTTTCGTTAATAACTCCTTAACAAAACCGCGGACGTCATTTTTGCAAAGGAAAATGTTCCTCTAAATGGTCTCAGGGACCTCCCATTTCCGGATGTTAAAGGAATTTTGAGACACCCCGTAGAATGCTTTTTGCATACATGATTTTTACATTTATAGCGTTTTTGTTTGGGTTTCGCCATATTACTATATTTGATACTTAGTTCTGGGATTATTTGACTCGCGTCAGTGTTTTTCTTTTCTATGCACTATATGTAATGCATAATTATACTATAATGTAAACTATAATGTATTAAAACTATTAGACTATAATATATAAACGACAATAAATCATTTTTCCAGAATTTTTCACCTAAGAAAAATAGTTCTAATTTCAATTTAGCCTCCCCCCCCCCCCCGGGTTAATGTATACATCTGAAAAAAATCTAGCCTGACCAATATCTACGGAACTGCCCTAAGCATTCGCAACTGTTGACCGCGTGCCACGCGAGCAAGCCGCGTGGCCGGCGTTTCTATCAAACGCTAGTATTAATAGCGTTTCCCAGCGGTTCATCCAGGAGCGATTAAGCGGCGCTTAATCAAAACTGACGTAACATCGGTTGAACGGTCGGCAAAACGACCGAAAAGATCAACAACAGCCACCGTCAAGATTTATCGTTCGCGCGAGATCCCGAATTCTGGTGGAGGCTGGCACGCCTTCACCTCGGAGCATCATAATTGCACTTATCGATCCCAATGCAAGCGTCGAATGCATTCAGCGTCTTAATTGTCAATAATCACGCCGTTGTTCCCCATCCGGTTTCATATTTTTACCGTGGAGATTACTTTTCGCTAATTGAAACTTTGCTCGCACCAAAGAAGAAGATATTTCAGGCGAACAATTGGAGATAAGATCTTGCATGATCGAGCGGCCGGGATTGATAGGTGATTCGCCACGAGCCCGACGCTAAGATGGCGCCCACGATCCCCGAGGCTTATTGCCATTAGCTGATGAGAGCGAGCACGCTAAACGAATACCACATTCATAACGCCCCGTGACCACCGGGCACTCGAAAATCTGGCCGGGGGCCACATAACTCCGGTTTTTCCTGTGAAACCCGGTAAATCGAGGAACAAGAAGATGATCAATCTGCCCCCCTCTCTCAAAGTATACCGCAAGTACTCCCCGTGCCTCGCAAGAAGTCCCTCGAGACGGCATGCGGCACAGGGGCGAAGGGAGGTCCTGCTCGCAGCCAATAATTCGGCTAGAACCGAAAGTGCCAGTGGCATGAACCAATCGGACGGCTTGTAGTCCAGTCAATGAATGCTTAAGAGGGGGTGTAGAGGGAAATGGAAGGAACACAATTTTTGACTTTGGGACTTTGTTTGGACTAGTTGGGAGGTAAACATACTAAAAGTCCCCACTCCTAGGAGGTGAGCGAGGTGCAGGGGGCACGTAGACGATCCCCTTTTTCGGTTTTCCATGTATATCTCGGAAACTATGCGTCCTAGCGATAAGACTATTCTATACAAAATTAAAGCCGACAAAATGTGCCACAAGATAGATTCGATTCAGTTTTTCGCTATCTCGCATAGTTTCCGAGATATCCGCGCTCAAAGTTCACTAATTATGAAAAAAAAATAGACGGGTTAAATTGGCCCCCGGCGGGATTTTAATCGAACTTGAACCATTCGATAGCTTACCCAAAAAGACCCCTCTCTGATAAGTTTGAGCCCCATATCTCATCTATAAGGGTAGTTATTGAGAAAAATCGAAATGCCAGTTAGTTAAGGAAAGCGACGAAAAAGTGGTTTTTATTTTTTTCAACATTGTTGCACCACTCACAAAAATCTGAAAAATTGAGCATAATACTTTTGATAATATCTCATTGCTAAATTAATTCTGAAGTGGTACGAGACCTACTTTTATATGAAATCTACATTTTTTCGTGTTTTTCATTTTTTACAACCATTGTTTGCAACGGAAAAATCTGGAAATGATACCTAATATGTGGGTTGGTATCCGAAATGTGTCAGATTTTTTAATTGTAAATATATAGGAAAAATGGGCCAAAAACTGGCATTTCGATTTTTCTCAATAACTACCGTTACAGATGAGATATGGGGCTGAAACTTGTCAGAGAGGGATCTTTTTGGGTAGGCTATCGAATGGTTCAAGCTCGATTAAAATCCCGCCGTGGGCGAATTTCAACCGTCTATTTTCTTTTTCATAATTAGTGAACTTTGAGCGCGGATATGTCGGAAACTATGCGAGATAGCGAAAAACTGAATCCAATCAATCTTGTGGCACATTTTGTCAGCTTCAATTTTATATAGAATGATCTTATCGCTAGGACGCATAGTTTCCGAGATATAAGTGGAAAACCGAAAAAGGGGACCTTGTGCGTGCGCCCCTGCACCCCGCTCACCTCCTAGGAGTGGGGACTTTTAGTATGTTTACCTCCTAACTAGTCCAAACAAAGTCCCAAAGTCAAAAATTGTGTTCCTTCCATTTCCCTCTATAACTGTTCGTTGACTGGACTATTGCTGCCAGCAGGAGACTTCTTGCGAGGCATGGAGCAGTGTCGTCAGATGCAACCCAAACGCATTGCATTCCCTCTCCTCCTTTTCCCCTTCCATTATCCCATTCCAGCACCATGTGCACACTCCAACGTCCTCCACTAAGACCGTAGACCATGGTTACCGTGACGTAGACTGGTCTGGTCATCAGAGAGGGGCTACATCATCTCACCGTGATTCCCCTCATCTGGCGACACTGTCGCCAGGTCGAGAAAATCGAAGGGAATACAAGTACCCCCTCTCTGATGGCCAGACCAGTCTACGGTACATTGGGGACGTGCCCCCGTCCCCTCGGCACGTGGAGTGTGCGCATGGCGCTGGAATGGGATAGTGGAAGGGGAAAAGGAGGTGAATGTGTTTGAGCCGTTTGGTTCTCATCTGGCACGGAGAGCATACAGAACTCTGGCGAAAGTGTCCTCCGAGATCTGTATGCATTCATAGCAGAATTGAAAAGATGAGTTTCAAAATTGTTGAAAAATTTTCAAAATTAAAGATGGCAATGTATGATTTCTCCTCTATTAAAATCATTAACCCTTGTCTATACTTGAGTCCAAATAAGAATGTACTTGTACTGCGCAAGTCGTTGCGGGTCAGCCATAAAATTGATGGCATCAGCCAATGATCGCGTGGTCGGCGAAGTACGAGTAGGGGGTTTAGCCAATGAACGAGTTCCGCTCATAGTGAGATGCGCAGTAGAGTCTTAGATTCGTCGGCTAGTAAGTACATTCTTATTTGGACTCAAGTATAGTCAACCGGGTACCCATTTTCACACTTTAAATCAGAATAACTTTTTTATGAATGGACCAAACGACTTCAATTTCTCTGTAAAGCTAGAAGAATTAGTTTTGTAAATGACGTCTAAAAAATATTTTGAGAAAATGCATTTGCCGGAATTGCAAAAAAAAATAGTAAAAATTGATGTTTAATATTTTTTTTGTTGGGCCAATAACGAAAATGTAGAATATGTGTTTGGTCAACTCGTATAAATTATATACGCTCTGAAAATTTCATTGAAATTGGTTTACGAGCTATAAACGATCAAAAGTGGTAAAAACGCCGAAAATCTTGAAAAATTTCAATTTTTACCAGTTTTGATCGTTTATGGCTCGTAAACCGATTAAACAATTTCAATGAAACATTCGGAGCGTATATCATTTATATACGAGTTGACCAAACACATCTTTTAAATTTTCGTTACTGGCCCAGCTAAAAAAATAGTAAAAATCAATTATTACTATTTCTTTTCGCTATTCCGACCAAATGCATTTTTTCAAAATATTTTTCAGACGTCATTTACTAAACTAATTCTTCTAGCCTTACAGAGAAATTGAAGACGTTTGGTCCATTCATAAAAAAGTTATTCTGATTTAAAGTGTGTTGAATCAGTTATGCTCGTTAGTGTATTTCTGTCAACAATTTGTTCGTGTTGCTCTAAAAAATATTACGAAATTTCTCTGAATGGCCATTATACAGCTATATCAATCGTATATCAACCATAGCTACATCAATCGATGCAGCTGGACATTCGTTATAAAAAAGTACTAACCTATGTGTGTCGAAAAGTTAGTAGTTCACGAGATATTTCGATTTAAATAACTCTAAAATACCATTACTGTCGTGCTAAGATGTTACACAAGTAAGTAAACACTAACGTCTTAGTACGACAGTAATGGTATTTTAGAGTTATTTAAATTGAAATATCTCCTGAACTACTAACTTTTCGACACACATAGGTTAGTACTTTTTTATAACGAATGTCCAGCTGCATCGATTGATGTATTAAAAAATACCTCATTCCATTTAAAAAAATGAAGGTGACCTTCATATCTAACAAAATAGTATAAACACAAAAAAGTTACACACGCCATTGTGTTGCATACGAAAAACAGCACTACTTTTTCCTTTTACATTTTTTCCTAATATTTGCTATTTACAAGAGAAACGCTGGCTAGTAATAGCGTGAACACCCTGTAGTCTTATAATGAGAATTTGTGCGAATATGTTCATACAGAAAGGTTTTAAATAATATATACATTTTGGTTGACTACACAAGGGTTAAGGGAAGAAACAACATTCAATGTAGTTTCTATTTGCACGCAGTCTATTGATGAATTTCGGTTTTACGAGAAACCAGCGCCGGATATTAGGGCTCTGACCGAGACACATCCTGGATCCTCTATTTGCTCGGACTGCTCGGGCTGCCAAGTGACCCGGAAACTATCCGCGAGCTGATTTCGTGAAGCATTGTTCGGTTGACGGAGGAGCAAATCGCTGGACCTGATCAACGAGTTGGTCGACGCCGAAGAAAGCTTTTCCGGCTGACTCGCTCGGAATTTGTTGTCCTCTTCTATACGTTGAATAAAGACTGTACTCCTCGGGCGAGCTAAGTAACGACTGCATAATTCAGACGGTGTCCCATAAATTCGTGGGTGTCGTCTCAGTGTGTTCGGGGGTCTGTCCGGCAAGAAGAGAGTTCGAACAGGCGACCGCCATAAGCGGGAATTCCGCGTGGCGGCGCGTGGCGTCTTCGTCGTCCAGCGGGAATTCCACGGCGGGGACGAAAACACAAAGAAAGTCGCGAGGAATGCCGGGAGTTCCAGACGCGTAAATCGCTCAGCGCCTCTCCTGCGCATAGGTGAACACCACAGGATAAATATAGAGCCCGGTCCAGAAATATGTCTTTCAGCCTGCACTTAAAATCGTCGCTTCCGCCGTACGCGACGGAGACTTCGTTACCTTTTCGGCCGCCGTGCTAACCCCCGAGCCCCGAGTGATCATCGTGCTTGGACTCCCCGCTTCAACACCCCCGCCAATATGGCTGTCGACCTCCAGCTAGAGAGAAGACATAATGGTTGATAGGTGACATTGATGTAGAGCGGGCCTGGGCCCATCGCTTGCTTCCCCCACCAAACTCTCCTTCGTGCGCGCAGCTCCGTCGCTGGGGCCTCGTGGGAGCTGTGGTGGGGACGGTCTTGCCAAAATATACCAGGATATACCAAAGTTAACCAGAATGTACCAAAATATACTAGAATATTGCAGAGTATACCCACGGTGTATTATATAGGTGTTCGGACTTCTCTCGGAAAGGTGTGATAGATAGAGGTTAGTTCGTCGCTAGATGGCATATCGGGCATCCTCACAGTCTTCATGTACTGCTGAGAGATGACAAGAAGGTCCCTGGCAGGAATGCGGTGACGTAGACAAGAATGCGCGCCCGATTGGTTAGCTTGGAAGGTGCGCGCCTTCTATTGGCCGAAGCGGTCACACACACACTACTACTGCTATGCAGAACAATAGACCCCTCTTGCCTCTACGCCCCCTCAGGGACCTTCTTGTCATCTCCAACCAGTACGTGTGTGAATGAGATTGTGTGTAGCAGCTGGTAGCACCGTGTCTTAGCCCGTGCTAAGGTATATGTACGGTACATAACTTAGCACAGGCAACATGGACATGCTGAAAACTGTGAGGATGATTAGTATTCCATCTGGCGGCGACCAGAGAACTAACCTCTATCTACCACAAAACTTCAGCCTTACAGAGGTGCTTAGTCGGGACACCTATATAATACACCGTGAGTATACCAAAAGATACAAAAATATAGCAGAAGATATTGTGGTGAGATGACAACAAGGTCCCCGGGAGGGCACAGAGGGAACAGAGGTCTATGGTTCTGCATAGTAGTAGTAATGTGCGTGTTACTACTTCGGCCAATAGAAGGCGCGCTCCTTCCTAACTAACCAATCGGCCGTGCATTCTTGCCTACGTCACCGCATGCCTACCAGGGATCTTCTTGTCATTACACCATAATATTAGACTATACTAGAATATTGTAAATACACCAAAAGATACAAAAATATAGCAGAAGATACTAGACTATACTAGAATATACCAGAATATACAACTAGAGAAACAAACAGCTGAGCCATAGGTGATATTCAGATGACACTGGACCCCCTCGATCGAGTGCCTCGCGAGCACTGTGGTGGGGACACTCCTGCCTTTCTTTTTCTGTTTCAGGGCGGTGGGGAAATGCTGTTACGCACACCCCGTAAGATGAAGTTCGGGAGGTAGTGTGGGACAGTGATGCCAGATGCGGGGGGTTTACGGTGAAATGATGTACCCCCTCTCCGATGATGGGGAATGAGTGGGGCGAAAGGGAGACACGTTGCACGTGCGCGATGGGGACCGTGGAGTGTGCGCCTGCTCACGGTGCTGGAATGGAATAATGGAAGGGGTAAGGAGGAGAGTACATGAGCACCGTTCGGCGCTGATTCTGGCATCACTGGTGTGGGGCTCGGCTTCCCCTTAGATGGAAATTGGGGGAACGGGACTACATCCCTACCCATACCCACTAAACTCCCACCGCCCAGGGCCTAGACCTTCTCCACTGCGCCCGATATGCCACCACACGGGGTCCTACTTTTCGTATCTACTCCCGTGGTGATGGGCGACTCATCGTATCGCAGGCATGCACAGCTCTTGGCTCTCAGAGCGGCTCTTGAGCTCCCAAACGGCTCCCGTGCGCTCTCGGAGCCGAGACCTAGCTCGGACATATGGAAGGGGAACATGTACGATGTTGCAGTTCTCCCCACCCTACGTGTGCCAGCCGGCTCATGAGCCGAGTCGAGGGCTCCGGCTCCCAAATCGTCCATCTGTGCATGCCTGTCGTATCGGGTCTCCTGCGTCGTCATTGGGCTTATCCTCTTCCGTAGGGGACACTCCTGCCTGAATCGAGGCAAATGTGCTCTTCCAGAACATAATCCCACGCGACCGATGATCGTCCGTCGTGGTTAATCCCAATCACAGGCTCGCGATTAAACGAGACCTTTCTTTCCGTCTTCTATTCGAAGGTCAATTGAAACTGACCCGCCATGTTTCGCGTGTAGGATGACGCTCCTTCTTAATCCACTGTATTCTCTTCGAGGTTACCGCATCGAACAGAATCGATTGACCGTTCCCTTCCGTGAACTGGCAACCAATTCCAATAATGAACGAGACCCCCCATTAATCTTATAGCTCTAGCCTCGGGATTAGAATTCTTGGGCCTTTCATGCGGCAAATAGTACAGCCACGACCATCTGTCTTGATAAATGTAATCCTATTTTGGCCAGTAGCCCCAGCGAAAGTTCATCCTGCGTCGATCGATACCGCTGAGTAACTGCCGCCTCGCCTGCAACCACCGTGTCATTCATAATCGTTAACAATCCATTTTTATCCAGCAATTCTGCGAACAATTTCTGTCTTGATTCTGCGAATTTCTACATGTCCAACCATTTTTCAGAAAATTTGTATTCGGCAATTTCTTTAACGAGGAATAAAGTAAAAATGTTCTTCTGCGTTATTCTTGATGAATATAATTTACTAATACATTTCTTGAACGACAGTTTCCTTTTCTCGGCCGACGAATTCAATTATTCACGCTAATCGAGCCTAATCAATCTCGTCTCGGCTGGGTCAACCTCCGCGAAAGTTCATCGGGGAAGGTCCGCGACGTGCAATTTCACGGTGAAACCTTTCCGACGTGGTCAACGAAACTCGATATCAATCCGACATAATGCAATTTGCCGCGGGTTGCTCGGAACTTACGGCGAACTCGCGAACTGTTGCTTCTCCAAACTGTCACGGACACGTTCTTCCGAGAAACACACACCCGAAATCGTGTTTGCGGTTTCATTATAGGGGATGGGTCGTGGAAGGACCTGTCGCGAGGTCTGACTATACCAAATTGATAGGACAAACACTGTAGTATTGGAGGAAATCGATTTTTATTAGATATTCCACCAGTAGGTCTGGGAAACTTGCGGTTCGCGAGCCACCGGCGATTTCCCTCCCTAGTTCTTTTCTTTTCTTTGTTTAAGGGTGGTGGGGAAATGCATTTTAGGTACACTCCCCTCCAGATGACGGTCGGGGGGAGGGTAGTGTGGGGTTCACCTTGCCCGAGAAAAACAAGAGTCGAAGGCATACCCACTAAAACCCCACCGCCCAGGGGCCCCTTCTGAAGTCCCTTGTCCTCCAGAACTCCAGCCGAAGACTATGAACTATTGTTGGCCCGCTACTCGCAAATCTACACGAAAGTCTGTCCTCCGACTCCGGAGCCACTCCTGTTCTTGGCTCTTTCCCCTCCTTACTCCTTTCCTTTTTACTACGTTTTTATTAGCTCGCTTTCTTGTTTGTTTGTTTGTCTATTTGTTTGTTCGGTGGCAAATTTTGCAATTGATTTTAAACTAACTTCCTGATGAGCTAGAGACTTGAAATCGGTTACATGGCTCAGAACTGGATGACAATGCATTATTCAAAAAAAAATTTTTTAAAAAGTCTATCCGTTTCGGAGATATAACAATTAAATATTTATCTGTTCACCCCCCTGTGAAACCTACGTCATCGCGTTCAGCGATCGCCACGCCGCGCAACAGCGCTCCCTACTCCACTACCCGTTCCCTCTCTGACTCATCCCCACTCCACTGACCCGCTTCGCACCGAAGAAGCTCAGTGTGCGTCAGTGTGCGTCAGTGTGCGTTTGAGCTGCGTGCGGTGTTTACAAAGTTACTACGTATTATTTATACTATAACAATGTTTGTTTATCAAGCGAAAGAACCGTTACACCGAGATTCTCCGTCGAACCTTTATCTTTGACATTTTACCACGGCGTTTCGATATGATGCGGTCGCAATACCGTCTGAAATTTACTACATGTCTCTGTTATAATCTCGAAATAATGTCTATAAAAAAGGAGCAGTTCGTTAATGATGATTTTCACAGAGAAGTCGCCAAATCACCAGGTATACCATTAAATATTTTACCACGTTTTTGTTAGGTCGCTTTCTTGTATGTCTGTTTGTCTGTTCGGTACAAATTTTACAACTGATTTTAAAATAACTTCTCGATGAGCTAGAGACTTGAAATTTTAAACATAGCTCAGTACTATATGACAATGCAATATTTAAAAAAAAATTTTTTTAATTTACAACAGCCTATGCGTTTAGGCGATATAAACTATTAAAAATTTAACCGTTACACGTCCCCGCGCGACGATCAGTAGTGCCCACTCGGTTCCCACTCTGACTCATCCCCACTCCACTGACCTGCTTCGCACCGAAGGAGCTCCGTCGAACCTTTATCTTTGACATTTTACCACGGCGTTCGTTTTCGATATGACGCGTCGCAATACCGTCTGAAATTTACTACATGTCTCTGTTATAATCTCATCAAAATGTTCAAAATCGATTGTAAAATTTCACACATACAAGACTAAAAAGCAGAAAATAATTATTTAAATAAAAATAAATTTTTTAAAAATACCACGTTTTTAAAACGGACTAAAAAGTATAAAATAAAATTTTTAAAAACGCCGCGTTTAAAAAACGGACTAAAAAGTATAAAATAATTTTTTCTAGCCCCATACAGATTTCTAACCCCTGAAAATTTGTGATTGTGAATTTTTAATAGCTAAGAAAATACTTGTAAGATTTAAAACGAAAAACGTGGGGCGCAAGATAATACATAGTAAGGAGTGTAGAGAGTAGCTGCCGCTGACAAATCTCGTACAACACTTCATATCATTTGCAGTGCAATAAAGTTGTTAGTGATTTCGTGTTCATGCATCAATTATCTATTGCATGCGCCCCGTGTTTTTCGTTTTAAATCTTACAAGTATTTTCTTAGCTATTAAAAATTCACAATCACAAATTTTCAGGGGTTAGGGATCTGTATGAGGCTAGAAAAAATTATTTTATACTTTTTAGTCCGTTTTTTAAACGTGGCGTTTTTAAAAATTTTATTTTATACTTTTTAGTCCGTTTTAAAAACGTGGTATTTTTAAAAAATTTATTTTTATTTAAATAATTATTTTTAGTGCGGTTGGGAAATACCGTTACGTACACCCCCAAAGATGGAAGTTGGGGGTTAGTGTGGGTCTCGGCCTCCTCTAAGGTGAAAGTTGGGGAGAAACGGGACTTAAGTGTGTGGGTCCTTGGTCAAGCGAGAGAGTGGTGGCGCCCTCTCACACCGCTGGATACTATATACGAACACGAGGTTGCAAGGGTTCCGTAAATAACAAACTACGTCTCGCTAATGCACATTTGCGCCCCCTACGTAATCACAATCGCTAGATAAAAGATCCATCAATTGCGCATGGTGTCTAAAATGGCCTACTTTTGCGTTTTCGAGGCGTAATTGTCATTATTCGGCAGCATGTAGCGGAGTTCGACAAATATTGGGCGGCGCGACAGTGCTGCCACTGTCAAGACACATACATTTTCTTAAATATCGAGAGATTTAGGGTTCTTATAGAAAAAGTATACACCAAATGCATATTCAGGGACACATATAATGTCAATGCAACCTTTATTATGTTAAATTATACGTGTTTAAACACACTGTTTGATATTTACGAAGTACACCCCTAAACGGAGGGTTTCGGCACAAGTATCAGTTCCATGGCATTTTTAGCTAGGAGCGCTAGTGCTGTTTCTCAATTTTCAGTCACTGTTTTACCGATATTTTACCGATACAGTGACTGAGTGGCTCTCACGGTCACGTGACGCGAAGCACGGTAAGTGGGGGAACCGGTGCGCGGTTAGTGGGAGTCGTGAAGCGACACAGGGGAAGATGTTGCCCCGACCCTGTACTGAACGACAATTCTCTCTGATCCGAATCCAAATGATTGAACAACGATAAACACTCAGCAAGAAGAACTAATTGAAACTTAGTTCCCCGTTGTTTCCAGAATCGGCTTTCCACGCCTCGCACAGTCGCGTCGAAATTTCCTCTAACGAGGCGCTAATTAACATTCGTCTAGAATTAATTACGCGCAAGCGTGTTTACGCCCCATAACTGGCGAGTGTCGGCACATCATTGAACGGTCTGATAAGGAGTATACACAGACGAGTCTCGACTGCATGAGAACAGTTCGGGATCTCCACCCTGACGCGTTCGCACGAGAGATACTAGCAACGGTTTCGTGTCAGCCTCGGGAAAGTAGCGACGTTACGAGGTATCCATGGTCATTAACTCGGGCGAAAAAGTTGCTCCGCCTGCTGCATCGTGATCGCATAATATTCACCCGTTGAAAATAAACCATCGCCTGACCCGATTATCATTTCAGTCGAGCGAGCTCGCGCAACTTCGAGGATTTATGCGAACCGATTATGAGAGGCGTTCTCCTCGTGCCAGTCAACGATACGTTGGCTGTGTTTCACGCAAAATAAAATTGTTCTACCAGATTCGCAACAAGCTCGGGTGATATAGACATTCATTTCGCTGCACTGTACTTCGGGTATCCAAAAATTTTTGCCTTTTTCTTATGCGATCCTGTAGATCTTCGCGAGAAACTGCCAAAAATCCAAGTCCCAATGTTAGGAATTCGCTGGTTCAAAAGTTACGCGTGTGCGAAGTTGAGCGATTTGGAAACACTGAAAATCGCGCAACTTTAAACACTCATAACTTTTCAACCGCTGATCTTCTAGGATTGAAACTTGGATTTTTGGCATTTTCGCGCCAAAATCTGCAGGACTACATGAGAAAAAGACAGAAATTTCTGGTTACTCAAACTACAGGAAATAATATAACAGGATTTTGCAACTCCTCTATTGTGTACATTGTCCCAATGGACACTTACTCATTCCTTGTCATAAACTCATAAAATCCACTGTCTATTCATCAATTAACGAATAAAATTATAATTGTTTCACGGAGAAAATTGCATTAGGCGTGCAAAGTGCAACGAGTTTGCATGCAATGTTGCAATCGTTGGCCGTCGACGATCCCGGAGTTCTATGGATTCTAATCTGAGAGCGGATCGACAAGTTGCACGACCTTTTGCAGCAGGATTCATCGGGATCCGACGATCCCGCCGAGGAAGACCTTTTCTCATTCACGTTTTCTCAGCACTAACGAGCATCCATTTACACGAATGTTGCGTTACACAGGGACGTTAATGTCGTAACTACGTTACAGATAGAATTAGAATCCATTCTATGGTAACCGGAGCTGTTTTATCTCGATGGTCGAGTAAGTGTTGCTGAAAGTATTTACACCGTTCGAGGACAATAACTCGTATACCCCTAGCGTTGCATGTGTTGTAACTGAAAAATACCGGTAACACGATCGGTTTTAGTGTGCTCCGATTCTAAACACTTTGCGCTAATTCGCTTAAACAATTTCAACATTACAACAGCCGATTCTGGAAGGAAATCGTCGATATTTAACCCGTTGTTTATTTCGTAAAAAATAATCGTACAGCGATAAACTTTCATTCGTTTCGAAGCTTGAACTACTTCTACTTCTACTTCTACTTTCGCACCCCTTTGTTCTTTTTTCTTTACAATATTTTTACTCGATCTAGCAGGCGAGAAACTGATGATCTTTTTTCCGAAAAAATATTGCAATTTCAAACGTCTACAGAAACATTGAAAAATTTTTTCCCGGAATGGATCTAACATGGATTTGAAAATTGAAGCTTTCCCTTTACAACGAGACCTTGAAAAGTGATCTACGATTTTTTCTCGCCGAGTTATCGATCTTTGAACGAAGAGTGTACGTACAACTTCGAACGGCGTATTAGTTAGGCACACTAGTTCGGCTAGATCCTCATTGTTTTGCCATAAAACAGGTAAAAAAAATCGTAGATCATTTTTCAAGGTCTCATTTCAAAGAGGAAGCTTCAGTCTTCAATTCCGTGGAAGTTTCGTTCTCGGGAAAATTTTTTTAATGCTTTCACAGAGGTTGAAATCGTAGGTTCTGCGGAACGAGGTTCGTTCGGGATGGTGAGGTTAAACGTTTACCGGTAGCGTAAGTAGTATAACGCATAGTACAATCTGATACATCATTCTGGCCGGAATGCCGGTTTCATTCTCGAGGCAAACCAGCTGGGTACATCTAATATTGCTTTGAAATTTATCAGCAGGTATAAATGTAGGTCAGCAGCCAGCGAGAGCAAGTGGTGCTCCGAAGCTGGGCCGATTTTTCTGAAGTCACTATACATATAACCGGCTCGCAACTATGACTTTCGCCGATTGACCTCGCGACACATCTACGAAGGTTTCAGCCCCGTTAACAAATTTTTCTACCAATCTATTCGTGACATTTTTCCGGCGAAAACCAGTGGCGAGTTTAATATTAAGCGGACTAAACGGCCGCGTGGGGCCCCGGGATACCATAGGGCCTCGAATTTCCCAGCATTCATCTTTTTCTACAAAATAATTCAATTCTTTTACAAAAAATTAAAACAACTTTTGCAATTTTCAAATGTAATTTATATTAAATACCACGAACGTTACAGGCTACCATGTTAAAGAGTAAAATTTGTTTTTTTTTAATGTAACAGACTCTACTTGATTTGAACCGCCACTGGGGAAAACGATTCGAGAATACGACACAGTGGAAATTTGGCGTTCTCTCCGCTATCTCGTGATAGGAGACCGAGTTAGTATACAATAAAATTGTGATGGCAGGATTACGCAAAGCGTTATGGTTACGTAAGATCCTCCCGGAGGCACCTCAGGTGCGGCACGTGCGGCATAGGTCGTCGAAAAGGGTTACGAGAAAGGTTGCCAGCGAAAATGGAGGAGGCGGATAAGATCGTGAGAGGAGAGAACGCCGGTGTGTACGAAAAATGTTGCCCGGAAGAAAAAGACGAGTTGCTGCGTGACCAGCTTACCGAATGTGAATCGGACAATGACGCGCACCCAGCTCAAAGACCTATCTCAATGAACTGTACCTTCTTTTTGTCACGCCGGTCCCATTCCCTGAACCGAACGATTTTAACTTGCTCTTTTAGGTTGTAAATCTGCTGAAGATCCGCTGAACCACTTAACATTCCATTTGCATAAGAGAATTCGTTCGTTAAGGTTCCATTCACAACGAGATCCTGTGAACTTAATGAGCGGACAACTGGAAATAACTGTGTCAGTGTCAATGCTTTTGCAGACATTTTCTAATCCTTCGTAGTTCTCTTCATAGAGATTCTCCTGGAATTTCAACGATTCTGTTCGTTCGATTTTAATTGATTTATAATTTACAATATGGAACACGTTCGAACAACGTCTGAACCGTAAACGGCGATTTCTATGAAAATTCTAGGAAATTTATTCAGACTGTGCCAGACACGGTTCAGGTCAATATTTATGCGCTCCGGTGTGGGCTCGTAAAGCGCAACACCCGGCGAGAAGAAAGAAGAGAAAGAATGCTTTTTATATTTCTCGAGAAATCCGCCGAGAGAAAGTATCCGCATCTGGCAACAACCGATTAACAACGGGTACGCAACACTGCCAACTCCTAATCGACGATTTCCGCAATTATTCCGCGAATTTTCTACCCCCGGTTGATATTTGATGTAAGCGCAACACCTCTGTACCTTATACTCGATTTTAATCTACAGTCTAATATCTTTTTACAGGACACCCTATATATTTTCTTCGATATTCTTGTAGGACATCGAAGGACGAGTCCGACGAGTACCCACAACCATATCCTTACGATCATTAACTCTCGAGATATTCATATGTGAAAGCAAGTATGTTAAATTTCATACACGAACAACTTGATATCGCATGATCGTAATGGTATGGTTGTGGGTACTCGTCGGACTCGTCTTGCCACGATCTACGAGAATATCGAAGAAAATATATAGGGTGTCCTACAAAAGAATATATCGAAATAGAGAAGTTACTCCCGTGGCAAGTGTCACGGTCGGCAGGCGGTGTGTATTGAATAAACGATAGAGAATCGAGAACTATGGCAGTTCCGAGGCTGTTATGGTTGTCGCGGCAAATTGAAACGGAGTCTCATTATTTGTTACTACATATACGATCGTCGATAAGCTTAATTACCGGGAACGTCGGCGCAAGCCGCGCGTAGGCGTGTTACAGCGATAGGATCGATAGAAGGAACGATCGTAGACGCGGAAACCGCAGCGGGGAGTTGAATTAACGAGTGCTTTGAATTCGTCTGCAACGATGCAGCAAAACACAGTGCCAGGTAGACTTGGAGGATGGTGTAACCAGTTTGCTTTCTACTTGGGACATGGTCGGCTTGCGGAAAATTTCCCGAGCAATCCGCAAAATGATGAAACGAAGATCCTTTGGGAATCCTCATTGTGTTACGTGGTAGATCTTGAGAGCTTCGCCTATCTTCTTTCGCTAATAACGCTTCACTGAACAACGATTAACAGCTAACACCTCTTGGAGCTGGCTCAAGGAAGCTGCCTACTGAAGATCATAGTGATTACGTGGACTAGCTTAACCGCTATAATCAAAACTTTTTCAAACTAACCCATGATGGGTTTGGTCCAATATCGTCTCATTTTGTTTAGCAATTTTGTAACGACCGAAAAACGGCAAACGAAACCTCCTGGAGCTAGCTCAAGAAAGCTGCCTACTGAAGATGATAGTGATTAGGTGGACTAGCTTAACCGCTACGATCAAAAAATTGCAAACTAACCCATGATGTCTTTGCTCCAATATCACCACATTTTTTTAGCAATTTTGTAACGAACGAAAAACGACGAACGAAACCTCCTGGAGATAACTCAAGAAAGCTGCCTACTGAAAATGATAGTGATTAGGTGGACTAGCTTAACCGCTATAATCAAACATTTTCAAACTAACCCATGATGTCTTTGCTCCAATATCACCACATTTTTTTAGCAATTTTGTAACGAACGAAAAACGGCGAACGAAATCTCCTGGAGCTAGCTCAAGAAAGCTGCCTACTGAAGATGATAGTGATTAGGTGGACTAGCTTAACCGCTACAATAAAAAATTTTCAAACTAACCCATGATGTCTTTGGTCCAATATCGTCTCATTGTGTTTAGCAATTTTGTAACGAACGAAAAACGACGAACGAAACCACTTGGAGCTAGCTCAACAAAGCTGCCTACTGAAGATCATAGTGATCGGGTGGGCTAGCTTAACCGCTACGTTCAAAAATTTTCAAACCAACCCATGATGTCTTTGCTCCAATAGCGTCTTACTTTGTTTAGCAATTTTGTAACGAACGAAAAGCGGCGAACGAAACCTCCTGGAGCTAGCTCAAGAAAGCTGCCTACTGAAGATGATAGTGATTAGGTAGACTAGCTTAACCGCTACGATCAAAAATTTTCGAACTAACCCATGATGTCTTTGGTCCAATATCGTCTCATTTTGTTTAGCAATTTTGTAACGAACGAAAAACGGCGAACGAAATCTCCTGGAGCTAGCTCAAGAAAGCTGCCTACTGAAGATGATAGTGATTAGGTGGACTAGCTTAACCGCTACAATAAAAAATTTTCAAACTAACCCATGATGTCTTTGGTCCAATATCGTCTCATTGTGTTTAGCAATTTTGTAACGAACGAAAAACGACGAACGAAACCACTTGGAGCTAGCTCAACAAAGCTGCCTACTGAAGATCATAGTGATCGGGTGGGCTAGCTTAACCGCTACAATCAAAAAATTTTCAAAGTAACCCATGATGTCTTTGCTCCAATAGCGTCTTACTTTGTTTAGCAATTTTGTAACGAACGAAAAACGACGAACGAAACCACCTGGAGCTAGCTCAACAAAGCAACCTTTTTTGAAAAGATATATTGGCGTACACCCCCCTCCTAGGGGGTAGTATGGGACTCGGGGGAAACAGGTCTTCGGTTTCCCTAATATCCACTAAAAAAACCACACGTTCAGGACTTATGACCATTCCTACATCAACTTCTGGTTCGTTGGAGGGCCAGACGGGGCCCGGCTTTTTGCATTTCTCCCGTCTGGTTTATTATACGAGCTCCACTTATGCTCTTGTCCAATAGCTCAAGGAAGCTACCTACTGAAGATTACAGTGATCGGGTGGGTCAGCTTGACCTCTACTATCACAAATTTTACTTTTTGACTTGTGAAGGTCGTAGTGACTGGATTAGGTTCCCTGAGTATCGCATTTCCTGAACCATTGTGCACATTAACCCATTATATCTTTGACCCAGTAGCGTCTTATTTTGTTTAATAATTTGAAACCTTCTGGAGAGCTAGCTGAAGAAAGAGCTGCCTCGAAGACCATGATGATCGAAAGTCCCTAGATTCGAATTTTGTTGAAAAATCGTTCGAGCACCGATCGAGCCACGATCGGAGCACTTTCGCGCGACCTTGGAAACTTGACCCCGAAGTGAAACGGCGGGTTCGTACGCAGGTGAGAGTACTTAATTCAATTCTGTCGCGGACGTCCGAGCACGATTTACGTCGGATTGCGCCGAGACCCTTGCGGTTTTGCAAATATGAACAGGCGTCGAGGACATTAATATTCCACCGTGGTAAAGACAATGGCCTGATTAACCGTCGATATCAACGTCGCTAGCTGCATCAATGAGAGACCGGAAGTCGGTGTATACAATAGAAAAGTATGTGGGCGACGTCTATCAGCGACCTGGTGCTGCCACATGATCTTGAATAAACTGGGACACGACTGCTACGAGGTTCACCATTCATTTGTTGCTAATAAGACGATTTTTCTAGTATTCACTATTTCATATGATACTTTCAAACTGATTTATTATCCGGACCGTCCGCTATGGTTTCTCCTGCGATGGAATAAATGACAGGGCAGAAACGATATAATTTCTGATCTGACAAGTAACATTAGTAAATCGCATTACTAATACATTCTTATGGTTTCTTACGCACGATCGCGTGCACACACGTGCGCCATTGAACAAAACAAAGACAAATCGTTCCGTTTCAGTGACATTCGACTGATCAAGGTCAAAGAACAGTTATCATTTGCACCACGCGTGGTTAACTAATCAAATTAATTATCGGGGTTTTTCTCTTTAAAACAAAATTACTGTTTCATTGATTTTCGTGGAAATACCCGAGTTTGCTGATGAAACTCGCCCTCGGCGGGATTTTAATCGAGCTTGGACAATTCGATAGCTTACCCAAAAAGACCCTTCTCTGCCAAGTTTCAGCCCCATATCTCATCTGTAAGGGTAGTCATTGAGAAAAACCGAAAAACCAGTTTTTGGCCCATTTTCCCCATTTACTGAAAATTAAAAATGCTGAAAAAAAATCTGACACATTTCGGATACTAAGCAACATATTAGGTATCATTTTCAGATTTTTCCGTTGCAAACTCTGATTGTAAATAATGAAAAACCCAAAAAATGGAAAAAATGCAGATTTTATATAGAAATCTAAAGTTGACTCACAGATTTAATTTAGCAATGAGATATTACCGTAAGTATTATGCTCAATTTTTTTTAAATTTCTGAGAGTGGTGCGTCATACTTCAAAAAATATAAAAATCACTTTTTCCGCGTTTTTCCTAAGTTATAAGATGGAATGGGGTAAGTCCGTCTACGGGGCAAGTCCGTTAATTGGTTATTTTGATTATAATATGAACGAAATTTCTCTAGCTTGTATTCATTAACGTAATATAAGTTAGTATGAACTATTCGACATAGATGTCGACCAAGAATAAAGGTGTTTTCCTCGCCTAAATCAACCAATGCCAAACAGTCACGTGCGAGGTACACGTACAACTTTGAGGTTACCCTGACTGTGCAACAGTTTACAAGTTATTAATATATTCTGTGTTGTTATTTCAGGTAAGTGCAACAAATATTGATGTAGGTTTACATTAAATAAACCGTTTTAATTGTGTTTTTTAAAATTTATTGAGAAAAATAAAATCTTGTCCGGTACATATTACTACATGGGGCAAGTCCGTACTATCACGGTGGGGTAAGTCCGTACTGTATGGGTAACTATAAAACTAACCATTTTAAAACGCATTTTAAGGGAGGCTTGTGTAACTTCAGTGAAAAAGTGATTTTCAAGAATCTTTTTTAGAACTACAATTGGTTATATGAAACTGAGCCTTTGCTGGATGTAAACACATAGTCTTGAAGTACAAGTGTCCTTGTTCTAGTGTTAAAAAAAATGTATATTGTTCAGAAAAATATAAATAAAAAATCAAATATATATTTTAGGTCCGATCCCTAAAAAAACGTGTAATTGTGCAGTAAATAATAATTTTTGTTATAAATGCATGAACTTCGCGGTCTACTAATTAATTATTGTTCAGATTCTTTTTCTTCCAGTGTCCACATACTTTTGAGTATGCGATTTTTCATTAAGGTGGATTGGGGTAAGTCCGTCTACGGGGTAAGTCCGTTAATTGGTTATTTTTATTATAATATGAACGAAATTTCTCTACCTTGTATTTAATAATGTAGTATAAGTTAGTATGCACTATTCTACATAGATGTCGTCCAAGAATAAAGGTGTTTTCCTCGCTTAATTCAACCAATGCCAAACAGTCACGTGCGAGGTACACGTACAACTTTGAGGTTACCCTGACTGTGCAACAGTTTACAAGTTATTAATATATTCTGTGTTGTTATTTTTGGTAAGTGCAACAAATATTGATGTAGGTTTACATTAAATAAACCGTTTTTATTTTATTTTTTAAAATTTATTGAGGAAAACACTAAGATGATTTTGCCCCGTACATATTACTACACGGGGCAAGTCCATACTATCACGGTGGAGTAAGTCCATACTGTATGGGTAACTATAAAACTAACCAATATATTTAATGCAATAAAAAGCATTTTGTGGCAGGCTTGTTAATCATTCTTTTCTTGCTCCGTAGCACTTGAAACAAGGTCCAAAAGCATTTTTAATCTTTGCTTTAATATAACTGTATCCCCTTTCATATTTCAGTATAAAAGTACATGTTTGTTTAAAAATGGATAACTATAAAACTAAACAATATCATTTTTCTTGTCCTGTAGCACTTGAAACAAGGTTCGAAAGCATTTCTAACTCTCAGAGACGGACTTGCCCCATTTCCGGGGCAAGTGCGTCCTAGTTAATACTTTGTACAATATCCTATCAAAATGATAATTTTCAAGCAAAATTAGAATCCTATATAATACTAATTCATCAGTAATAACTGTGGCAAGAGTTTGAGACCAAGAACGTTAAGTTTTTACCTACCAGACTGAAAAACATCAGTTTAATGTCCAACTTTGCAAAAACTAGGGCGGACTTACCTCACTCCATCATACTTATCTGTTCTGAATCTTAAAAATATATTATGTAATAGTAAACGTTTCTACGTTCAGAGAAACATCTTCCAGACTTTAACCCTTAAATGCACGATATTTTGTTTACAGTTTCTATTTATCAAACATTACTTAAAAAAGAGTGTATATTAAGGGAAAAATAACTCATCTTTGTGAAAATAATTTTTATTACAAAATTATCATATTTTGCCATATTTGAGGTTAGAAAAATCTGCGACGCATGAATGGCGTGCACCGTATACAAATACATGTGAGCGGTTTGTTGCCTTGTGGCTACAATGCGTAAAAAGTATCCAAACGTTCCTGCAGTGAATGTAGAGCCAGAAAAAATGTGTTGCCAAACGGCAACACAATGCATTTAAGGGTTAAAATTTGCGTAGTACAAAAAACCGTCCGACATCGTACGACTCGTCTAAATCCGAAATGTGTCATATTTTTTGCAGAATTTTAAATTGTCAATAAATAGGGAAAATGGGCCAAAAACTGGTATTTCGATTTTTCTCAATAACTATCCTTACAGATGAGATATGGGGCTGAAACTTGGCGGAGAGGGGTCTTTTTGGGTATGCTATCGAATATGGTCGAAGCTTGATTAAAATCCCGCCGGGAGCGAATTTCATCACCAAACTCGGGTAACCAATTTCCGTGCAAAGTAAATTTGACCGATTTTATGGAAATTAAAGACCGATTTCCTGCCGACAGCGATCGTTCAGGATGAGATCAGCACCGAGAACGACGTATTTTCCGTCGATCCACATCGCTCATCGAAAACGAGTTTTCGCGGACGTGAAATCGGCACGCTGAAGAAGCAGAAGACTGCGAACCTGTTTCGGTTTGAAGATTAGTTTCACTTTCGTGAAAAAGTCGGGATGAAACACGGCCGTCTTCGGGAAATCGATTACAGGTTCCTTCGCGCTCTTGCTTTCCTTCGGAATCCCGATAGAGATTGGGAACCGGTTCCACGCACGGTGTGGATAGATTCTACGGATCCAGTCAACTATCGCCAATTGTAACTTTACGCGGAAACATTGGACTTGTCAATTCCACTGTTTCAATCACAGCTGTACCCGTACATTCGATCTACAACGAAACTGTCTCGCGTATTCCGGCAGGATGCTTCCTCTACCAAGAGATACATAACTGAAATCGCTAATGCTGTACACCTGTTATATTAATGGGTGTCAGATGGAAATTTATTTAAACGATCCCCGTTGACTTTCTTCCCCGCATAAATTTCAGAAGTTTATCACGCTTTCGAAAGAAACTGTGATATGCGCGGATGAACTAAGTGGGCCATCAACAAACGAAAGGAAACAGGATATGTATATATCCCATGAGAAAATCAATGTCAACAATTTTTATTTACCAGATAGAAATTCGCAGTCTAATAAAATTAATGATTGTCTAGAAAGCAGATTTTTAGAATAAAGTTTCGGCGAGTCGAATGTTCTCCCTTCTTGTGTGAAACACATTTAAGGAGGCTGACGATAACAAGCGGAACCGGAGTTCATGACGGCCTAGTTGTCACATCGATGACACTGATGACACTGAAACCGGGTTAACCACACCGTGCATCAGCTCGTGCACGCTTGAGTCTAATAGATCCTCTTGCTGAGCAGCTCAAATGCAACCGGCCATCTACGAATTTATTCCACTCTTTGAACAATTAAAATTGTATTATATTAAATAAATTTGCAAAGCGTCCTCAACGCATAAAGTGGACTGGGGTAAGTCCGCCCCAGATTTTGCAAAGTTAGACTTTAAACTGATGTATTTTCAGTCTCGTATGTAAAAACTTAACATTCTTGGTATCAAACTCATGCCAACTCAACAAACTAACCCCCATAAATATAATTGTTATTAAAACCCTTATAAAAATAATATTTAAATATTCAGATATAAAAATTAAAGCAAATAACCTTCTAAAATATTCAGTATTAAACAGCTATTACTGATGAATTAGTATTATGTAGGATTCTAATTTTGCTTGAAAATTATCATTTTGAGAGGATATTGTACAAAGTGTCAACTAGGACGCACTTGCCCCGAAAATGGGGCAACTCCGTCTCTGAGAGTTAAAAATACTTTCGGACCTTGTTTCAAGTGCTACAGGGCAAGAAAAGATTGATTAACAAGCCTGCTTTAAAATGCTTCTTATTGCATTAAATAATATTGTTTCGTTTTATAGTTATCCATTTTTAAACAAACATGTACTTTTATGCTGAAATATGAAAGGGGATACAGTGATATTAAAACAAAGTTTAAAAATGCTTTCGAACCTTGTTTCAAGTGCTACAGGGCTAGAAAAGAATTATTATCAAGCCTGCTACAAAATGCTTTTTATTGCATTAAATATATTGTTTAGTTTTATAGTTACCCATACAGTACGGACCTACCCCATCGTGATAGTACGAACTTACCCCGTGTAGTAATATTTACGGGGCAAGATCATCTTAGTGTTTTCCTCAATAAATTTTAAAAAATAAAATAAAAACGGTTTATTTAATGTAAACCTACATCAATATTTGTTGCACTTACCAAAAATAACAACACAGAATATATTAATAACTTGTAAACTGTTGCACAGTCAGGGTAACCTCAAAGTTGTACGTGTACCTCGCACGTGACTGTTTGGCATTGGTTGAATTAAGCGAGAAAAACACCTTTATTCTTGGACGACATCTATGTAGAATAGTGCATACTAACTTATACTACATTATTAAATACAAGCTAGAGAAATTTCGTTCATATTATAATAAAAATAACCAATTAACGGACTTACCCCGTAGACGGACTTACCCCACTCCACCTTAATGAAAAATCGCATACTCAAAAGTACGTGGACACTGGAAGAAAAAGAAACTGAACAATAATTAATTAGTAGACCGCGAATTTCATGCATTTATAACCAAAATTATTATTTACTGCACAATTACATGTTTCTCTAGGGATCGGACCTAAAATATATATTTGATTTTTTATTTGCATTTTTCTGAACAATATACATTTTTTTAACACTAGAACAAGGACACTTGTACTTCAAGACTACCTGTTTACATCTAGCAAAGGCTCAGTTTCATATAACCAATTGTAGTTCTAAAAAAGATTCTTGAAAATCACTTCTTCACTGAAGTTACACAAGCCTCTTAAAATGCGTTTCTAAATTTAAAAATTCTATTTTACCCAGCTCTGTGAATAATAAATATCGTCTAATAACAATCAAATAGTACACTTTCAACGATAAGTGTCCACAACAGTCGACATACTTTTGAGCGGTAGTGCACGTACCGGAAAAAAATGTGTCGAAACGAGCAACGATTTTGTAAAAAGCTTTGTGGCCTGTTATTTGTCAGCCGCAGTCCAGTTTGAAAGCACTTGAACTTCTCCGAAAGGTCACACTCTTTTCATTGGCGACGTATTAGCATACGATTATGCCACGTGACAACGCAACCGGATAAAAACGAAATTTGCTACGTCTATGTGGAACAATGTCCTATTATAATTCATATTACTATGACGACATTGCGAACAATGTACTTTTGCAGCCGTCCCGTTGCTTTACCTAATTATTCGCGAGAAGTGACACATAGCTGACGCTATCATAAGTCACAGTCGTTCGAATAGTTTTCTATGTCTTGGGCTACGACTAATAATTACATTAGTCGACTATAAATGTTCATGCTTGACGGGACGTTCAACCGTGAAACAATCTCTTCGTTAATTATCTAGACTCATTGTACGCGTTCCATTAATTCCAGACAACGGCGCTCGTCTAGACGAGCCGCGCAAATGGCTGATGATCGCTCGGAATCATTCGCGAAAGACAATGACAGTGGTCACTCCTCGCCACGTCTATTACGTAATAGACGACTTAAACGAGTTTAATTGGCTCCGGCATTGTTTTTCGACCGGACGAGCTAATGAAAGGATTCACGCGAAAGTTGCATTCACCGTGGAACGAAACATTCTTGTACGAACGTTCTGCAATCTTTCCACAGTGGCATCTCGCGTTTTGCAAAATCGAGTCTCTCGTTCGCAAGTGAAAATCATTTATCAACCGTGTCATTATTTGAAACAGTTTTGACGTGAACAGTTTTGCCCAACTTCATGCGAACAGCGTCAGAAAGATTTTCGCGTCTTGATTTCCCTTTTTTCAATTAATCATAGGACTGGAACCAACCAACCGATGAAAATGAGGTTTCGAGAGCTCATTGCGAAGACACAAGGGTATCCACTAAAAATGTTGTCGTTTGAAGAAAATTCTTTTTTCAAATATTAACTCGTTGCCCTGCAACATCGTGTCGGTAGAATTTCGGGGGCCCCTAACCTCAACTAAATAACTTTACGAGAAAAACGTAGAATTTGGATCTTAGATCTTGGTTTGTGTTTGGAGCCCCCTTTTGCTTGGGGCCCCGGACATTTGCCCAAGTTGCCCATGGGGTAACGTGCCACTGTATGCAACTAATTTCCTTTAAACCGAAATGAAACTTAACTTTGGTTTTGCTAATGTACAGCTATTGGAGAATATGCAAGCATGCAATAGATATACATTTTCTCCTTTTTTAGGAAATTACAAAAAGAGTTCTAATCACTGAAACCGTGAAATAAATCGTAGGGCAAGGGGTCAATTAATTATTTCATATATTACCACGAGGATGTTGAGAGCCACTCGGTTCGGGTCGCACGGAGACGAGGTCAGTGTAGCATGCTGTCCTTGTGCCATATAGCACTTACGCTTTCATAGAGTCGATTGAAACAAAAAGATAGTCGGCAGAAACAAATCCAATATTTCCATCAGAATTTTCAGCATAAAATTCAGTATAAAATACAACTTACAGTATTTACTTCTGCAATTCCTACCAAATTTCAATTTTTTCTCATGGAGAATTCATTGAATCTTCAATGGCAAGATACTTCACACATCGTGGAACATTCATTGGACTTTAATGGAATCGTATCGTTCGAAAAAGTCAAGCTATTATGTTAGAAAATGAAAAATATTAAATGTTTGTTCTAGCGCAAATGATTCCTGCCGAATCCTTCGTAAGGGGCTACGGAATCAGCGGCACGAATCATCTGCTCCGGAAAATCTCAAAATAGCGCCACTTGACGCAGCGGCGAAACGCTCAAACTGATAGACAAATTTACCGACAGTCGGTATTCCTTGCGGAACGACAGAGATTCACATTATCGACAATATAAGAAACTATATTATCGACATCCGGCAGAGGAACACGGAAACCCGTGTTACCGACGAGATACTGTTTCGTCCGATGCTGCCCGTGTGACAACGGATGTGAACGGAACTGATTGTGAGTTTCGCTTGATGTTCCTATGACGGGAATCGAGTAGGTGTATTTGAATTTCGAATTGTAAACAAAAGCAAATAAATCGGAAAAATGAGCAATTCAACTATTTCCGATCAGTCGCTGATGGACAAGTCTATGCGCAGTGTTTTCGGTAAGAAATATTGTTTGTTACTCGATTATTAATCATTTAGAGATCTTGCTTTATAATAACATATAACCTCCAAACGCGTCTGATTTGCTGTTTTAGTCGGGAATATCCCGTACGAAGCCACCGAGGAGAATTTAAAGGATATTTTCAGCGAGGTTGGACCGGTGCTGTCTTTCAAGTAAGTCTCTTTTCTGCGTTACTCTTTATTGAAACTGTTCTTCGTTTGACAGTCCTGTTAGAATTGTTTATTTACTATTTTATGAGTGTACAGTGTAGCGCTAGGTCCTTCCCAGCAACGGGGAATACTTTAAGGAGGTAGACTTGTTTCGTTTCGTGCGAAATACGCTAGATAAAAGATCAATCTAGGCTGCATTCGCCCTGAAAACTTCTATTCTTACAGTTACGTGGCTTAATTTGCATTATTCAGCAGTATGTAGCTGTTGCAGCTTTATGAAAGCTGGAAACAAGAAGTATTATACCAGTTCCATAATTATGCGCACAATTCTGTACAATTTACTCTTTCTCGAGCAACGTACATTAAGCTTAATCCTTGTTTGAACAGGTTGGTATTTGATCGAGAAACCGGCAAACCTAAAGGCTATGGTTTCTGCGAGTACAAGGACCAAGAGACGGCGCTCAGTGCTATGCGGAACTTGAACGGTTACGAGATTGGAGGAAGGACGTTACGCGTGGACAATGCTTGCACAGAGAAAAGTCGGATGGAAATGCAGAGTCTTCTGCAAGGACAGAACACGGAGAACCCGTACGGGGAGGCAGTGCAAGCTGACAAAGCACCGGAAGCCATCAGCAAAGCTGTGGCATCATTGCCGCCGGAACAGATGTTCGAGCTTATGAAACAGATGAAACTGTGCGTGCAAAACAATCCGAACGAGGCGAGGCAGATGCTGCTGCAGAATCCTCAACTGGCATATGCCTTGCTACAAGCGCAGGTTGTCATGAGAATAGTAGATCCTCATACAGCAGTGAATATGTTGCATAAAGCAAATCCAATTCCAAGTGTGTTAACGCCTACCGACAAGCCTGCTGTGCATCCTATCGTACCAAGAATAGAGGAACCATGGGCTCCTGCGAGACCAGCACCGGTTACCAATCCTCCAGCACCGATATTTGCTGGTAAGGATATGTAGCAATGATCTTTTGATTTGGTTATTAGACTGAGGTTTTTATGCATTTATGAGAAAAATGAGTAGGTGTAATTCAAAACAGGAAAAAGATTAAAGGAGTTTAACGATGCTGATATATTATTTTCAACATATAAAAATCATTAATGAAGAAAATAAATTTTCACTTAGCTCCTGCAGCCTGCATTTGATGTATAAAAATTTTATTTTCCATAAAGAAAATAGAGAAACTGTTGAGAAATTTGATTTTGAAAAAAAGACATTTTTCAACTTTAAACTAGTGTTGCGATGTTGTTATAAAAGATATTGAATTGTTCTTTAAAGCAAAAGATTCTGTAGACTTTCCCTAATACAGTGATATCCAATATTGATACATTATGAATATTTGAACATGTTCAAACAATCGTTAAAGATGGAGAGACACCACTTTTACACCAATTTTTTAGAACATTTTTCCGTTTATCTTAAAAAATAAGAAAAACCCCTATAAACCCTTATTTTTCTCTCCATCTTCAACGATTGTTTAAACACGTTTAAACATTCATGATGTATTAATATTTGATATCACTGTATTTTTGTACAGCGTTATATTCATTGATCGATTTATTACAGGGCAAGACGTTGATCTACGAACATTGGACAGACAAATGGATCCACGTTTAGCTAGAATGGATCAAGATCTACGAGGACCGCAAGTGCCTCCAGCACCTGTTACTGCACCTCCACCTGTAGCAGCTGCTGCGGATCCTAGAGGACTGGCAACGTTTAACATCGCAGATAAGTAAGTACCATTTCCGTAGCGTTAACTAGTCGACGGTAATATTATAATTAAAAAATACACTGTGTTTTACAGCGCTCTTCCTGTCGAAGGAGTTGAGAGGTTTCATCATTACATTAGATAATCTCCGAGTTTTATGTTTAGGAGTTCTTTAAAATCGTTTGTGCTTTCAGCTTCTGCCGTGATCCGAGAACAGATCGATTCGGTAGGGATCCGAGGGATCCTCGAGACCCCAGGATGCCTATCGATCCTAGGATTACCAAAGCAAATCGTAAGTCTTCAGATTAATTTAAGTCATTTTAGAAATGTTTAGTAAATAAGTAGCAAAATTTTCGGAAGATCTGAAACGGTTATTGAAAGTTGCGTAGAAATATTAAGCGGGTATCAAAATGCTATCGATACTTTCGTAGAATGTTTTGTATCATTAGTATCGATAGTATTGCTTTTTATTTGTCAATTTTGCAGCGCCAGTGCCAGTTGCTCCGCCAGTGGTACCAAGACCAGTTGCTGCACCTGCTGTTCAACCTGCAAACGTTGGCGCAACGAATGCAGCTGTGCCTGTAACTGCGCTTGCAACTTCCACTGCAACCGCAACATCGAGACTCATGGCAGGAATGCCTTCGGGAGGAAATATACCCAGCGGAGCATCGGATCAAGAAAAGGTACGCGTGAATCTGTTAATTATTAATTTATTGTTTTCATTAAAAAATACGTAAAATATTACATAGTCTATAGAGTATGTCGTAAGAAAAAACTTAAAGTAATCAAACAATTTTCTTGCAGGCTGCTCTGATAATGCAAGTGTTGCAATTATCAGACGAACAAATAGCCATGTTACCGCCCGAACAAAGACAAAGTATTTTAGTCCTTAAGGAACAAATCGCTAAAAGTACGCAACGCTAAAGTCTTTGTTTTTAGGAATTCTTAAGTTTATCCGAAACTGTACTGTATAATAACCGGCATATGTGGCGAATAAATTTTTAGAGACTTCCATATTCAGAGTCTCGCATCACAAACGAAAAATTTCGTAACACGACGATCGATAAACATAAATCAGGGATTAATTATCTCGTATAATGTATCGTGATGTACATTATAAAAATGAACTATTCGCTTGTAGGGTGTTCATCCTTTCCTTCTGATACAAGGTCGAACCAGCCTTTGTCAATAATCGATCTATACAGAAGTTCTTTGCGATCTTTGTCCTTGTATAATACAACACTCGTAAACTCTTCATCGATTTCCTAAAAAGATTTTATAACATCTTCATTACTTAGAACTCTGAAATTATTCGTGGACAATGCAGTACACTTACCTTAACAGTAGCTATCACAGGGCCGTTATACATTTTTTCTATTTGCGGTACAATAATGTGTAGATTCGCCGACGGGGAAAGCTCTACATTCCATAATTTGCATTTAATCGCTATAGTTTGTAGACCTAACCAGTCTTTCTTCAGGGAATATAATTCAGACCTTTCGTGCAAATAAAACAAAATATAATCAGGTTAGTAATATCGAACGAACTTAAAAGGCCTAAGAGAAGGTAAATGTTACTTACTTCTGAGGATTAATTTTTCTGTACTCATCGTTACCGTAGTCCACGAACAGTAACCTCACTATAACTTCGTCGGAATCATCAACAGGGCTGGTCTCGATTATCAAACATCTGTACCAGACATTGTCTTCAAATTTTGCGCAGCAGGGAGTCTCTGTGAATCAAATTAAAATTATTTTAACGCGTAAATGTACAGTTTCTGAAAAAGAAAAGAATTTGTTTACATTTTTCGATATTATAAAGTCAATTATCGAGATTGAAAAAATTATTTTGTGGTAGCCCAATCCTTTCTGGATAAAACAAAAAAAAACATAGCTTAATCGGACAAATAGTTTCCGAGATAAAAATTCGTAAGCGAGGCCCGTTTTCGCCGTAAATTGGGCAAAAATTTGAAACTTCGAAGGCCTGTAATTTTTAAAGAAACTCTAAACCGGCGAAATGATGATTTAACCCTCCCACCAATTTCGCATGGACTACAACATATTTCATTTATAACAAAATCTATTAGCAAAATTATAATTAAATCTAAATTCTTGCGCTAAGTTAGTTACAACATGTATTTGATTACAACTAACACTTACCAGGCACAATAGTCGTGATCATCGGTTGCTTCGAGGCGTTCTCCTGCAAATCTTCCATGATTCGTTTATACTGATTGTAGCATTCGTTCAAGATCTAAAAAAGGAGAACCGTAACATATCCATTCGGATTGCAAATCAATTGAATTTTCTTACGTACCGGCAGGTGCGCGTTCTCCTTCAACTGTACATAAAATTTTGTAGCGGTCATGCTGCAGGTCAGTTCGACTTCAATGTACTCGGCATCTTGTGGCAGAGTGATTTCCTCGTAACCGATTACGACAGTCTCGTCGGACACAACGTAAGGGGTAGACGCAATTAAATTTTGCTTTCCTTTCGACCAAGATAAATTTTCAACGTCGGTTGTAGTGATACTACAAATGTCGCTGTTATCCACCTCGAACGTCTTTTGCAACACCGTGGAAAATCCACTGATAACTTTATCCGGAGTTTCTTCCACGATGTCTACTTTCTCTTCTGGTTCTTCGTCCGAAAGAATCATTGTCTCAAATGCTACGTCAGATACATCCGACTCTACTGGTTTAATTTTGAAACCGCAACTTTTGGTCAGAAATGAAACCAGATCTGTCATCGTATTCTCCTGCACGACTATAGTTACGGATATCTGAAAGGATTTTAAACCTGTACAACACTTGTCAACCAATCGATCAATTTCGATGAAATTGAATTTTCAACGTGTGTAACAGATCTTTTATATTTTCAATACTCACGACATAAAACGTATCGGTTCTATCCAAAACGGTCACTACACACTTCTTATCGATAACAAGCCTATGTATTTTGTCTAATTCGAGCGTTGTCCACTTGCCGGTGTCATTGTCCTATTAGAAAAAATGTTAATTGACAAAAGAACAGCTTCGTTTTCAATGTTTCTACGATAAATAATATGTTACCGGTGTCAATCTGTAAATTAAGCATTTGGTACTTTGCACGGGAACATTTTCCAACACCACTTGTTTTTTTAAAGTTCCGACTGAACACTCCTCGACATTGCCATAATCTACAAATTCCACCTGAAACATATAGCGTTTGTAGTATTAAACAGAGTGAGCGAGAGGATTGATATACACTCGAATGGAATAATAAAATGTTTATACTTCGACTACATCGTTCTCCAAGATATTCACAACCTTTCCTCGATACCATTTCTTATTCGCATGATACTGAGCAATGCACATGTCTCCCACAGACCAAACAGTATCGCACGATTCTAGATCACAATTTTTATACAATTTCTCTAGTTTTCGTTCGATATTTGCGAGAATTCCTGCACCTAAGAAATAATATATGTTAAAATTAAGAAATTAGTTATCCAGAGTTAACAATTGCTATACCATTATTCAACGTATTGTTTAGATTATTAAACATGTTGGTATCGAATCAATTAGATTGAGGTATTATATTGATTTTATATTCATACAAAGAAACAAACTAATATATACTCCTCAAAAAAATTATGGGATCACTTGTGCGAACCCGAAAAATTGGTCCCACTTTACGTGATCATAACTCCGTCAAAAATTGCCGTATCGATGCCATAGGTAAAAAAAGTTAAAGGAAAAATGGAAATTGTGCATTTTTTTAAGCATATTTTCAGAAACAACTGGTATATCGAAATGTTAATAACATTGAAAAAACAAAAGGAGTGCCTTGAAGAGAAAGAAACGCTCTTTCTATTGCTTTTTTTGCAGAAGATTCTACGATAATTTTTTTGCTTTCTGGAGTCAGTTAATGTTAAAAAGCCCGTATTTACTTCAATGTTGAATAACTAAAATAAAAAAAATCGCACAATATTCAACAACCACACAATTTACACAGGAAAGATAGCCCTTCCAAATGATATTAACGCGATTTATCAAAAAAATTTGTTGCTCCCCGTGTGATGTTCCAAAGTTGCACAAAATTTTTGTTAACCGTCAATGTTGTCTTCATCTCGCTATAACTTTGTAAAAAACCAACATAGCAACAATTTGAAACAGAGCATCTGAAATTAGAGGTTTCAGGCTTTCAAACCATTGTTCAACGATATCGATACTGTAATTTTTTACGGAGTTATGATCACGTAAATTGGGACCAATTTTTCGGGTTCGCACAAGTGATCCCTTAATTCTTTGGAGGAGTGTAGAATGGAATCTATGAATTTCTTGGAGGAAATTCAGATTTGTTACGCTATTGAAGAAATGCAATACTCATTAAAGCGTACGTACTTTGTTCGGTAGAATACAAATATAAATATCCATCGTGGTCCAAATACGTAGGCATAGCGATAAATTTGTCCGCTGATATACCCTTAGCTGGCAACCATGTTGTTAATTTGGGCAACGATGGAATGTTATCAAATTCGTCCTCCGTGTTGCATTCTTCCGTGCTTGAGGAACTGGAATTAGAGACATTCAGACACGACTCCGGTTCAGCATTCGTTTCATTAGGGCAGTTCTCGATTCTAAACCACTTCACGTTTGTTTTCGATTTCGTCAATCTCTCTAATTTCTTCATCAATTGCGCCTTCAATTCGATAGCCAGGATCTTGTCACGTTTCTTCGCGTACCTAACGATTTAAAAAAGTGAACAGGTTTGAAATACAAAAAAGAAATCATAAATTATGAGCAGAAGATTTTTACGTACTCTTTGATAGGCAATGCAACGCCTTTCTCGACGAGCATTCTGTTCACAGAACTGATTTCTACTCTGGTTGGAAACAGAGGTCCGTCCACTTTGTTCTGTTTTATCCATAGCTCAACTGGGATCGCGGATTCTGTTATATCGTCCTCTTCCTGCGTGGCGAGGAAAGATTTTGCGCAATAATATAAAGCAAATATTTCGTTTAATCATCTAACAATTTATTACTTTTCTACTATTTGCTTTTAAACTTCGATTCTCGTCACTAGACTGCGGATCTCTATGCATTTATGGCTTCTGAAAATTTTCAAAAAATGCTACAATATAAAATTCGATGGAACTTAGTGAGATTTTTATTCCTTTTGGACCTACAAAGACTGTTTCCATTAAAAACAGTATTTTATTTCATGGCATTTTCTTGAAATGTGTCTATAAAAATTGAAAATTGCATAAACATCCACAGTCTAATCATCACCTTCCAAGTTGCAAAAATCGAAGCTTCGATGCCGTTCACATTGCAGAAATAAAGGAGATATTTCGGCGGACCACCCTGCGTGATATAAAAATGCTTACCAGCTTCGATATATAAAATTTGCAGTTGTAATTATCGGTGGTGATTTCCTTGAGCTTTTCGCAGGACAACGACGGCCATTTCGCAGATCCTCCGCAAGGCAGTATGCCAGCCAATTTGATTTTAAAACCGTAAGCCGGTACCTTGAAGAATGGTAGATACAGCGACTGTAAATCTGACAGTGGTACTGTCTCTTCGAGACCGAGGTCATATAAAAACACCACCACTTGGTCGTTCTCTTTCATTTCAACAATTGTACCCCGATAGTACATATTGCAACTCGACAGGAATACCGCGCACACCGCACCCTCCTTCCAAACGTTTTCCGCGGAACGGTATCTACCGTAAAATTGTTGCATCTGGTGTATCATTTTTTCAATGTCACTGTACTCGCACATAGCATCGGAAACATAAATGCAATCCGGAGACTCCACTTGTTTCAGTATAACTTGTACTTTAAAAGGATCCTCCTTTTCCTTCCTAGCATTTGTGTCCATCTCGCTCGGCCCGCTGAACGATTTCGACATTTCTCTCAACTGTTCTTGGACCTCCAGCGTACTCGTTTGTATCGGAACCTCTGCGGAATTTAATACTCGCTTTCTCTTCCACCTTTTGTTCGAATTCCATTGTTTATTCGTATTTGAACTATTGCGGGAAATAATCAAATGTGGCTCATTAAATTCCGAGGATAATCGTATGTTAAAAATATTAGAATCACATATCGTGTACGGCGCACGAATATTTACCTTATCTTCGTGCTCATCGCAAGCTTATGTTTGATCAGCAACTGAGAAATGTCTCCATCGTCTGATGTTTGTACACTCGCAACCCACGTATCTCCAACCTTGTCGAAAGCTATAACTTTAACAGGCATCGATGTTTTCAGAACTTTTTTTAGGAATTCAATTGTCGCCACTCCCCACTGATCCTTGCTTCCGTTGTGCGGTTTGATGTTTCTCAACGAAACTTTTATAGCCTGACAAAAAGAAAAATCGTATATTGACACGTTGAATTTTTGAAATTCTCCGAACAAATTTTGAATTTCATCTACTCAATTTACAAAATCAATTTATAATTTATAAAATCATGAAATATAAGTCACGAAAGCAAACGCAATAATGATTCGAACTGTAAATCGAACGAATAATCTGTTGAGGAAGTCTAACCTGGGTCCTGGTACTTAGGAAATTCTTCGAAAGTGTTCTTATGCTATCGTAACTCAATATCAGCGAGTATCCTAAGTCGACGAAGAAGACTTTCACCGTGTTCTCGGTGACATCGCATATTGTACCCCTGTGCCAATTGCCATCGGCGTCGCGCGCTGCGCATGGTAAATCTGTGGACAGATCGACGTCCATTGATTCTTCGAGAATATTGAAAAGCAAACCATTCATCTCGCACACGTTACCTTTGCAGGGTGCAGTTATATAGTCGTCGGACTCCGTGTCTTCGTAAGCCTCCTTCATCTCGCGAGCTAGTTTGTTAAAATGTGTTCTGCGTGCGTTTCTCTGTCAATAAATAATCACATACGTCTGTTAAATTCAAAATTAAATGATGAAATTAAATGACGAATTAAACGATGAAACGAAAATACAATTGGGTCATCGATCACTTTTTGCAGGCACCATCGTCGATTTTGTTCTAAATGAAATATGTTGTAGTCCATGTGATATTAGGAGGGTTTCAGTCATCATTCTGCCGGTTTCGAATTTTTTTAGAAATGGCAGGCCTTCAAAGTTTTCAATTTTTACCAGCTCATTGTGACGCTAATTTTTATGGTTCCATCTTTTTCAAGGGCTCATTTTAAAGGGGAAACTTCAAGGAATATAACCATATTTTTCTCAAAATTTAAATCACTCTGATCCCTCATCGAAAAAAACGCAAAAAAAGAATTTGTTTAAATTTTTGGACATTATAAAGTTGATCTTCGAGGTTGAAAAAATTATTTTGTAATAGCCCAATCCTTTCCGAATAAAACAAAAAAATGTAGTTCAATCGGACAAACAGTTCCTGAGATAAAAATTCGTAAGTGAGGCCTGTTTTCGCCAAAATGGACAAAAATTGAAAACTTTGAAGGTCTGCCATTTCTAAAAAAATTTGAAACCGGCAGAATTATGACTTAAACCCCCCCCCCCCCTAATTTCACATGGACTACAACATATTTCATTTAGAACAAAATCGACGATGGTGCCTGTAAAAAGTGATCGATTTGGCATGGAATGACCCAATTGACTTACCTTTCGAACGTATATGCAACTGGGCGATTCAACGAACAGAATCTCGCACTGCACGTAATAGTCTGGCGACAGTTCTTCTTTGTAATACGTTCTCGTCGAATAAGGGTTCATTCTCTGCGAACAGGAAAAATTAATACTGCTGTCTTGCAGTGTAGAGCGAAAAATGATTATAAGTAAACGCCGGATTGTTTATGCAAAATAAAAAGTTTGTGCATGGATTGCAAGACGCAGGAGCTAAATATAAATTTATATTTGTAAGCTGAGTTACACGGAAGAGACGAGGATGTCGATTTGTTCGTAGTCGTGCGACAACTGAAAACTTTGGTCATCGAGACCCGCTTTTATAGGCAGAAAATGTCTGAAAATGTGCTGCTCATCGCCGCAAGGAACACAGCGGCACCGGTACCATGCCGAAAAGAGCGCAGCGGCTCGAGCCCTCACCGCGGTAATGTGCCTTCATCGGCAAACGCTCAGACACGTCGTCAGCGGCAAATCCTTACATATTCTTCATTAATAATTTTAATGTGGTGAAACTAATATATTCATACTCTTTATGTCTTTTAATATTTTCACTATTTTAAATTGCACTCGCTGGTTTTTGTTGTAAATGCATAAAATCCGGAGTCTAACTTGTATAAGTAATTCGGATATTTACCATTAGCCTGTTCGTAGAGACGCAGGTGGCATGTTTCATGAATGTTAGGGACTCTTTTGCGGATATCATGCCACTACCTTTATAAGATGCAGCACATATGTCAACGCAGAACGTGTCTCCGTTCACGTGTGCGATATTCATCGACACCATGTCGTGTCTGTTCGAATGGAAATTTTGTTAAAATTATGTACTTACATACTCATACGCACGTAAAATTAATAAAATCGTTGCGGAATGGTTCGTAGTTCTCGAGGATTATATTGCTTACGTGGTCAAGAGCTTTTTGAAAGCCTCGATGGCATTGGTATCCCAGTGGCCACCATTTGGGACGATATCATATAACGAACACCTATATGCCATCACGGGTAACGTCGCAAAACTCGCTCCAATGTTTCTCATTTTCGTCAATTGTACGTTCTCCTCTTGTACACCGTAGTCGATGAAGAAAACTGTGTATGTTTCGTCATTATTCGCAGTATTTTTATTAACAACACGCCCACGATACCAGACACGGTCCTTGGCAGATTGTACAGCGTACAGACCATCTGTGAAACAATATTAAAAATCTTAAAGAATTCATTTTAAAGGAGATACAGTTGGATTTCCCAAATCGAATATAGACAACGAAAAATCTCAACGAAAAAGCATAGAGAATAATTTGATTTTCATACTGATTTTCACTTCTGATGATTCAACCAATGGAGCGTCCTCTAATGTTTTCAGTCCTTTATGCAATTCTAATATGTCATTTCGGTTTTGCATTAGCTGAACGTAAAAGCAGGATGGGTCGACCACGTGAGTGACACGGACCATCTCGGATGACCCTGGAAATAAAATTTTTATACATAATTTTTGTATACATAAATGTTCCAAAAATCGATCTGATTAAATTATTCTGTATCTTGAGTTCTTTCGCCTATTTTTACTCAAAATTAGATGGGGAGGTGGCCAAGGGAGTGCCCGTCGACATCGTTGGCAAAAGGAATTGTTATAAACATTAAACAGCTAGAAGTAATAAATTTATCAATAATGTCGATCGACATTCGATGGAGTGGGGAGAGTCGCGCATCGCTCGGCGAGAGTAATCAGTCAGTCAGTTGGGCCGGAGCCGGAACAGGCCGGAGAGTGGAGGACCAGGAGGATCAGGAGCACCCGTGATTAACCAGAGGTGGACCAGGGATCCTCTAGAGCAGGTCTGGGCGACGCTGGCTCGCGGAACAGATGTTGCTGCTACTCCTCTTCGGGAGGGAGAGAAGCAGACACTTCTCACCTTCTCCGCAAGACATGGAGAGAAGCAGCCACATCTGTTCCGCGAGCCAGTGTCTTCCAGGCCTGATCTAGAGCAACCCTGGTGTACCTTGATCCACCCTACTCTGGCCTACACTTGACACCTATGCCCTTCCTTAACATTTTCCAATATCATCTTTCTTCAGAACAAAATATATTATCAGAGAGGAAATGAGAGTGCTCACGCCCGGGGTTTGGCCTTGCCACTTTTGTCTCCAGATCATGTTTAGCCTGGAATAGCTCCTACATCATCTTTAGTATGCAACAAAACCTACACCATCTTTAGCAGGAAACAGAACCCACTTTACTGTTATTAAATCTGTGCCATGGATCAGAACTAGCTTCAACCACCGACCAGATACTATTAAATGATATTAACTATTAAATAATAGTATCTGATCGGTGGTTGAAGCTAGTTCTGATCCATGGCACAGATTTAATAACAGTGAAGTGGGTTCTGTTTCCTGCTAAAGATGGTATAGGTTCTGTTCCATGCTAAAGATGATGTGGAGACAGAAGTGGCACAACCAAACCCCGGGCATGAGCACTCTCATTTCCTCTCTGATATTATTTAAGCTGGTTCACCCCGGGCGTGAACACTCTCATATATTCTCTGATTCTATTTAAATAGATAGAGAGCTGGGAATCACCGACTAGTATCTCGTTAGTAGTGGAACTTTCAGCGATGTTGGTATTTCAGATCACTGTTAGTTCCACGTTATCTCCGCGCCCAACTGTGTCCACTTGCCTATGTTACTGATAACCTATCATTGTGTTCAGCTTCTAAGCATTGCCGACGGATGGCGCTGCTATCCTATTTTCAGAATTTTGTTAAAACTCCGTCGTAGAAAAATGTATTAAACATATATCTTTCCCTCGTATTATAGTTATTGTTAATACTATATTTGCTGGAAGCCTGTCGACATTGCTACCAGCATTTCTTTTAAATTAATACAGCTAGAGACAGCTGAATACCTTTTCTATGGTAATGGCGAAAAATTGAACATTTTACTGACGAAACAAATCTTTGAATTAATTAATGTCAATCTAGTCACAGTTGCATTACGTGTGCATAAAAATCTAGGGAATGTGATTAATAGACTGCGGATATGTTTATGGAATTTGCAATTTTTCTAGACGAATTTGGAGAAAGTCGAATGAAACAATGAAATAAAATCTTATTTTCTAATAAATGAAATAAATGAAAATCGTAGTGACTTCAGTCGAGTTTTCTGTTCCAGAATTTGTTTAACATTTTCAGCGGCCATAATTGCATAAAGACCCGCAATCTAGTAATTAATAATTGATCGAGACTCCTAGCACATTACTAAATTAGTTGTTACGTACAGGGTTGGTCATTGTCGTTCTTTCGGGAAGGCAGTGACACAACAGTCGATTTCATTCCTGTGGACGATTTGTCCTTGCCTCCTGCGAATAGAAAAATTAATGTTACGTGTTTGCATAATTGACCGGCTTTCGGTAATTTCGAATATTTCGACCGAGTTTCTAATCGCTGCTAAGAAAATTCATTTTACTTGGAATGCTGATGTTCTCCGTAATCGGTTCCATTTCGTAATCGTCCGGTAACAATTCCGTTCGTTGCAAACTGAAACTCGAGACCGCTGGTATGTGTACGGCACAGTGCTTTTGCATCGTATCGACGATACTCTCGTCCACGTCGAACCTGAGAACCAATTTTTAAGTTGAAATTTTAAACATCAATGCCTTGTAAATACGTTTAAGTTATTCATGTATTTTTGTATGATAGACCTCCGTGCAAAAGAAAGAAGCACCCAGTATAATTACAAGATACTATGACAAACAATATCCTTATGTAGAAATTGTATTGTACAATGATTGATTTATTGCATTTCAAGTATTGGATAATCGGCAATAACACATATACAGTGGGTGTACAAAGTATTCGTACACTTTTAAAAAATTAATAACTTTTTTGTAACTGTACCAAACGACCAGATTTTTTATAATCAATTAGAAGCATTGGTTTACGAAATAAGATTTTCCAAAACTTATAACTCACAAGGTTACATGCAAAAATGAAAACGGAATTTTTTAAAACTTTTTTATTTGGGTCCTTAAAGAAAGTTTAAAATATATCTTTTGTAGATATATGTTGGTTTCATTGAAATCAATTAACACACACGCGAGCTACAAGCGGTTAAAAATGGTGAAAATCGTAGTTTTACGCGACTTTTGATCACCTGCTTAAAATCCACAGAATCGTTTTTTTCCTGCGTCAACCGATTTCGATGAAATTTTCAGTATGTGTATAACCAACACAGATCTGCAAAACATATATTTTAAATTTATTTTAAGGGCCCAAATAAAAAAGTTTTAAAAGTGCCTTTTTATTTTTGCATGTAACCTGTGTTCTTATTTGATTTTTTTACATTTTTATATTAAATATGGCCGGGTGCTTTCTTGCACGGTAGTGTATATATTTTTATGTGATAGACTTCGAAGATTTCGAACATTCTCCCAGACATTTGTTTACACATTTTCGTAGACAAATGCAAAAAGTACCATTTTCTCTGATCGCAGAAATTTTCGAGGAAAGACGCTATTTGAATAATTCAAGAGCCCAGGGGGCCCCGAATAATTCAAGTAAATACAGTGGCCTGTAAAGTTTAGGATACCGATAAAAGAGTAAACTATACACCGTGATCCCTTTTAATTCTAGCTCGGACGATAAAATTCCGAATGGAACCGCCAGGAACCACAATGGAATACAATCCTGCATCGCAAGTGGAATTTTGGAAGTGAAACCGGAAACGTAAATGGACGGGAAATTTCATTTAAACGGAAACCGATTGCATGTAAGTGAAATTCTGTTCAGAAGCAACTCAAGATGGAAGCGCAGATCTATCAGAATGTGCAATGCATCCGAAAGATATTTGAAATTTAATACACACATTATTCGATAAACTACAGCTTCCAACTTCTGAAAGAACGTAACGTAGAATAAAATCGACGTGCAATTTTTCCCATTCATCGGAAAGGTGAACCCGCAAGTTTTGCGATAATACAATTAAAATACGTTGATCGGTTCGAGTATTGAAAAGTTCCGCCGGTCTCCGCGTTATAGTGATTGGGGAAAAAGTCGAAATGGCGTTCGAAAGGTTCCGGTGAATTCGCGGGGAGCGGAGTAAAAACTAAAGCTTTTGATAAATCAAAATCTGCCGGCGCGTATTGAACAATTTATTTTCCTCGGCACCGACGATGGTACAGAGTCAGACAAATCCTCATCGTTTATATCCGTAAGCAGCTTACAGATGTCCAAACGAAAAGTGAATGAGCGAGAGATGGGAGAGAGAGAAAGAGAGCGACAGAGAGAGCGATAGAGAGAAGGGTGTAAGAGTAATTAATTAAAGTGAAATGCGCTACGGTTGCGTTATAAAGCCGCTTCGAAATGTGTTTCCCTTTTCCACTCCGTCTCTCACTTTTGTTTTTTAAAACCGCGAACACCGTGCACAGCGTTCTGTTTCAGTGGTTTCGCAGGAATAATATTCGATGCTCTGAATAGATCGTGTTTCTATGTAGTATCCTTAATTTATCAATGATTGTCACCATACCTTATCGCTTCCTCCGATGGTTCCGAAGTTGTTAACAGATGACACGGAATGTCGACGACCTTCCTCAACTTCTTTATCACACGTTGGATGTCGATTTTATCCAAATTGTCTTCCACCGAGCCGATTACCTGTCGAAGTAGTTCAAGCGATTATTAACAATCTTTATCACTCGCAGAGTTGGACAAAAATTTCATTCAAATAAAGATTTTGCCCAACTCTGATCACTCGTTCTATATAGGGTAAATTGTACTATTGCTGGCACTGCAGTAGTTATTGGCACTTTTGATTTAAACAGCAAATATTAAGAATTCCTGGGGGTATACGAGTACTTTACCGGACTCAAAATTAGTACCTTTCTCCTACGAATTATGATGTATTTGGTATGTAATCCAGTAGATTTGTACTCGGCGCGGATGCAGATTGAAGTTTCGATCCTCTAAAATCAATAGTTGAGGAGTTATGGCCGCTTAAAGTTGAGCATTTTTGACAGATAAGGGCGCCGCCATATTGGTTTGTAGTGACGGTCGCACTTACTACATTGGTTAGGATTAGAACGTGGGGGGGGGAACAAGGTTCTAACCAACGCAGTAAGCGGCGTGTGACCGTCACTACAAACCAATATGGCGACGCCCTTACCTGTCAAAAATGCTCAACTTTAAGCGACCATAACTCCTCAACTATTGATCCTCGAGGATCGAAACTTCGATCCGCATCAGCGCCGAGTACAAATCTACTGGATTACATACCAAATACATCATAATTTATAGGAGAAAGGCACAAATTCTGAGTCCAGTAAAGTAAAGAGCAGCCATTGGTATAGAAAATCATTTTATATTGCTTCTTATTTATATTTCACAGCAATTATATATTTCACATATGAATGTTAGCAACACTGGAGGACATCCAGTAAGAACGGATGACCACAGTGCAGAGTAAATAGTGTTTTGTTAAAATTTTTGTTTTGTAATTTCGGACTGTACTACAGATGTAATAAGTGCGTATATGTTTAATTATAAATCAACTAGCCTGTTTAACGTTTACTTCTTGCTGTTTATTACACACAACCTCAGATTTTCAGGTGCCAACGAATGGTTCATTCATTTGTATGGAAGTTTAATTAATTGGTACCTATGCCAATTACTAGATGTACACTTCTGGATATTTTTTTTTAATGTTCGAAAGATTAATGCTTTGGATCTTTAAAACAAATTAGAAATGTGATTTTAATTCGTTGAAAGAAGTCTTCTTATCAATTGTTGGCACTGCCAATCATTGTACATTGAAGGGGCCAATCACTATAGGATAATAAGGTGCCAATCATTGCAATGGAAATTAGGGAGTTAATCGTTGTACTATTTATTTACCTACTCGTGCAAATCACTCATATTCTTATATAGAATATACTAAAAAATACACTGAGGCAAATTTACTTCAGGTTACACAAAAAAACAGCGGAAGAAAGAAATGGAAAGGGAAAACGTAAAAGGAAAAGGGAAGAAGCTAAATAATCTAAGGAAAGTTTGTCGTCAGAGAAGAAAATTAAAATTGCAGGCTTAACGACTGAAGAGATATCGAACTTAAAAATACTGATGATGAATACGATGACTTATCCTTAAACGAACGGATACACTTGAGTACATTAATGATACTGGAGGCGGCAAAGTTTAAATGAGGCAATAAAAATATAAAAAGGATAGATACCAACAACAATACTGAAAATACAGTCCCTGCTCATAAACAGAGCCATCAGCATCAGTGAAGAACGACACTTACCCCATGAACTTGATCACCTAAGGACCACATTGTGCCAAAATGGTTTTTCCAAACAAAAAATCAACCGCACCCAACTTGGTGTTTGTTGTTATATTTTCTTTGGCCAGTTCTCTTTTCAGGCACTACCAGACATTTTCAAACGGATTCATGTTCGGTGAGTTGCCGGGCCATGGTAAAAGGGGGATTTTTGCTCTTGCAAGAAAATTTTACACTTGGATAGGCTACCCATAAGGCAACCTTGTAGTACGAAATCATTACCCCATAGGTTGAAAACAGCGTTGAATTCCTTATAGGATTTCAAAAAGCACCAATTCTTCAGGTGAGCCTAATAAAGTGAGCAGGGACTGTACTGTTGTTAATCTCGAGACGGAGAAGAAAGAAAAAGATTCAGAAAAGGCTGCAGTAGAAAAAAGAAGCCAAAGATCGTATAAGTCGAAATGATTGTTCCACCATGTACATCATATAAAGATCTTCCCTTAAATAAACAAAAAGAAAATGATACGAAATTTACACAACATGAACATTCACCACAAAAGGAAGAGTTGAATCGGATGACTCATGTAAACTTTAAAATATTTTTCTTTTTTTTCTTTGAGCATTATTTTCGTCTCTTGAGTTATTTCTACATATTAAGCTGATGGTATTAGTTCAGACGTAAATTATACATTATGCAGAATTTAAGTACAAACTATTTTCAGTACAAACTGTTTTCAGTATTTTTCTTTATGAAGTTAATTCCTATTCAGTTCTTCAGTGCCAATAACTGATACATGTTGTGTCAATGACTGTACCAAATGTGTCAATGACTGTACTATTTGTCTTACGTTTGTTATTCACTGAATATATTATATAATAAAAGATTTATGACTGGTAAAAGTGTTCGATTCTGCTGAAAAATCTCTATTAGCTTATAATCATAGCCAAGTTAAGCCCGTTTAAACATTTCAGAAAATGATAAGATTCTACTACGATTTTGGCTTAGGATGCCAATCATTGTACAGTTTACCCTATTTCGATGTGTTCTGGTTTCGTTTTGAAATGAATGCAACAATACATCTTTTTATATTTAATGTCAGGTAAATTTCTCTTTGCCGTAGACGAAAATGCAATTTGATGGGCGACATCGTGATACACGCGTTTTAATTGAAACCTTTGAAAATCGAGGCACGAAAACTGTATTAAAATTAGCCGTCAAGGGAAGACTTTCCTCGTGTCGCGTCAGCTCATTTCAATGACTGTTGCCTGTTCATAATAATTTCATTATGAAAATGTGCAACCTCCCTTGTCATGGACACCGGACTGTAGCTTGCCGGGGGAAGATTTTAAATTTTCAACGTTTTATGACACGTACGAAATTGCTGGTGTCACCTAATTTCGCTCGAATTACTCCTCGGTCATTTTCGGTTCTACTTTCGAGTCATTTTTACGTGTAAAAATCATCACGGAAAAATGATCGAATTATTTCCCGAACAATTCAGATTGAAGAGCTAATTAAAAAACATATACGGTCAAACCTGTTTTTGTGCGATTTGTTTTTATGCGGTATATGAATATCAGATCAGATCAGCAGTATACCTCGGAAGACGTTGTCGTTATCAAAAGAGTGTTCCTGCAAAAGTTGTTTGGTATGACGGGCTAGAATAAGTAGTATTAATTGTTTTCTTTTGGGTGGAGTGGTGGAGGACATTTGAAGGTCACCTTGATTTTTTTAAATGGAACGTCCTATTTTTTATACCATAGATCGATAGAGTATCAAATTCTGAGTATAAAAGTGTTGACCTTCATATGTCCTAAACCTAATAGTTCACGAGATATTATCGAAACAATTTTCTTTCTTCTTTGGATAATATCTCGTTAATTATTAGGTTTACGACATATGAGGATCAGCACTTTTATACTAAGAATTTGATACTCTATCGATCTATGGTATAAAAAATAGGACATTCCATTTAAAACAATCAAGGTGACCTTGAAATGTCCTCCACCACTCCACCCACAAGAAAACAATTAATACTGCGTAATGTAGCCCGTCATACCAAACAACTTTCGTAGGAACACTTTTTTGATAACGACAACGTCTTCCGAGGTGTCCTGCTGAACATTTCTCCATGTTTAAAATGAGAAATTCAAATTTTTTAAAATGTTTCCATGTGTAATTTAATTATGTATTTTGTTTGGAAAGCACTTTCTCGCTATTTCGTAAAACTCCGACATATTTTCAAAGTGCGGTCCCTCTCCACGGCATAAAACAAATTTTCTTTAATATGTTGTGAAAAATTATATGTTATAGCTATTTATGAAGTTTGTGAATATTTTTTTTGTGCGATTTTTTTTCTGCGCTCCCTATCTACCGCACAAAAATAGATTTGACTGTATACACAATAATTTTGTTCGTATTCCATCGTTTGATGAAGAACAATTTTATATGTTGATCGAACTCGCTTAAAATGTATTTAAATATAATACAGAATATTGTTTAAAAATTCCTCGGTGAGATTCAAGTAGACCAGGATAAATCATGTGCTTACAATAAATGCAGTTTGCAGACGCTCTTCATGTTCTTTCAGCTGCGTCGAAATCTCGTCGATATTGTCATTCCACGAGTCCCGTTGATTTTGCAACGAATCAATGATTTTTCTTTCCATATTCTGTAGAACGCCATGCAGATACGCGAAATGCTGCGTGATCGTTGTTTCAATCTTGTCGCCGTTTTGCACGGTGGTCGGTGTGGCCATGGCTGACTTCAGTTTCTGTAACGTGACGGAAAAAGATATTTTACCGAAAAATTTCATCGGATTAATGGGAATATATTCGTGCAGCGCGATCTTTTTGTGGGTTTTATTTAAATTGCAAGAATATTCGGTTGCGTATCGGATCTCCTCTGATACCAGAGGGACGGACTCCTCGAGTATGACATTTTATTGAATTCTTTGGCTTGCTCATGGTCCGATGACCATGGTCTTGTTAAATCGATGGGGTCACCGAATTCCGGTGTACCGACGTATCGGAGATGTTTGCTAGTCAGATGGAATTTGTTAACGTATCAGATAATGTGAAAAACCTGGAACCTGGATCTGTCTTTTAATCTCAATGAACAAAGCTAGTTATTCTTTAACAAATACGGAACACGAATGAACCCAGACAATGATGATGTTCATTTGGTTGGACCTAATACATTGATGCTGTTGATTTTGTTGGCCATAAAAAAATTATGATGTTGATACGATTAGATCTAAAATAACGATGCTGTTGATTTTGTTGACCCTAAAACCATTTCGATGTTGATTGGGATGGACCTAACATAATGACGATATTGATTTGGATAGACTTAACTCAACGACAATGTTGATTTGGATGGGCCTAGCACAATGATGATGGTGATTCGGTTGGACCTAAAACAATTATGATGCTGATGTAGTTGATTTGGTTGGACCTAACCCATTGATGCTGTGATTAGGATGGACCTAACATAATGACGATGTTGATTTGGTTGTACCTAACACAATGACGATGATGATTTGATTGGACCTAACACAATGACGATGTTGATTAGGATGGACCTGACATATTGATACTGTTGATTTTGTGGGCCCTAAAACCACTATGATGCTGATATGGTTGGATCTAAAATAATGATGCTGATTTGGTTGGACCTAACACAGTAATGCTGTTGATTTTGTTGGCCCTAAATCAATTATGATGTTGATATGGGTGGTCCTAAAACGATTATGATTCTGATGTAGTTGGATCTAAAATAATGATGATGTTCATTTGGTTGGACCAAACACAATGATGATGTTGATTGGGATGGACCTAATATAATGACGATGTTGATTTGGTTGGACCTAACTCCGTGACGATGTTGACTTTGTTAGCCCTAAAACAATTATGATGCTTATATGGTTGGATCTAAAATAATGATCATGTTGATTTGGTTGGACCTGACACAATGATGCTGTTGATTTTGTTGGCTCTAAGATCATTATGATGCTGATATAGATAGATCTAAAATAATGATGCTGTTGATTTTCTTGGCTTTAAAACAGTTATGATGCTGATATATTTGAATGTAAAATAATGATGATGTTGATTTGGGTGGATCTAACACAATGAATCTGTTGATTTTGTTGGCCCTAAATCAATTATGATGCTGATATGGTTGGTCCTATAACGATTATGATTCTGATGTGGTTGGATCTAAAATAATGATGATGTTGATTTGGTTGGACCTGACACAATGATGCTGTTCATTTTGTTGGCTCTAAGACCATTATGATGCTGATATGGATAGATCTAAAATAATGATGCTGTTGATTTTGTTGGCTTTAAAACAATTGTGATGCTGATATGTTTGGATCTAAAATAATGATGATGTTGATTTGGATGGACCTAACACAGTGATGCTGCTGATTTTGTTGGCCCTAAATCAATTATGATGCTGATATGGATGGTCCTAAAACGATTATGATTCTGATGTGGTTGGATCTAAAATAATGATGATGTTCATTTGGTTGGACCAAACACAATGATGATGTTGATTGGGATGGACCTAACTCAATGACGATGTTGATTTGGTTGGACCTAACTCAATGACGATGTTGATTTGGTTGGACCTATCTCAATGACGATGTTGATTTGGTTAGATCTAACACATTGATGCTGTTGATTTTGTTGGGTCTAAAACCATTCTGATATTGATATGGTTGGATATACTATAATGATGATGTTGATTTGGTTGAACCTAACCCAATGACGATGTTGATTTGGTTGGACCTGACACAATGATGCTGTTGATTTTGTTGGCCCTAAAACAGTTATGACGCTGATATGGTTGGGTCTAAAATAATGATGATGTTGATTTGGTTGGACCTGACACAATGATGCTGCTGATTTTGTTGCCCTAAAACCATTATGATGCTGATATGGTTAGATTTAAAATAACGATGCTGTTGATTTTGTTGGCCCTAAAACCATTCTGATATTGATATGGTTGGATATGCAATAATGATGATGTTGTTTTGGTTGAACCTAACCCAATGATTACGTTGATTTGGTTTGACCTGACATAATGATGCTGTTGATTTTGTTGGCCCTAAAACCATTGTGATGCTGATATGATTAGATCTAAAATAATGATGCTGTTGATTTTGTTGGCTCTAAAATAATGAGGATGTTGATATGGTTGGATCTAATATAATGATGATGTTGATTTGGTTGGACCTAACACAATGCTAATGTTGGTTTGGTTGTGCCTAACACAATGATAATGTTGATTTGGTTGGACCTAACACATTGATGATGTTGATATGAGACTGGAGTGGACGTCCTCCATCGTTGAAGCGTCTTCGTGGCCACCATGAAGGTCGATCGACCGACCAGTGGCTTTCCATCGGAGAGAGGATTCCCCGTGAAGGGAAATACACAGTGATTCCGTGAAGGGAACGGCAAAGATCGGGAATGGCAGGGAGCAAATGAACAGAGGTGGAAGCCGATGCTTGACATCGGACCAACGACCGAACAAACGCGCCTTTCCTCAGTCTTTCACGTCTCGAGGACCGGTTACCATCGTCGCAGTTACTGTGTTACCGTGTTGCATGTTCATTACGCTCTCTGTATCCTAACGATATCGTTGACCAGAACGTTACGAGGATGTGGCTCGTTCTTCAGGATTCTGGAACGCATCTATAGCCACCGACGACGTCAGCAAGTTCTTCCAGGAAGGACCGAAGGATCAGGATCAGGAGAGGACCATGAGGTGCCTTGATTCTCCCTGCTTGTTCGTCTGCATTGCGTTTTTCTCGATCGTTGGTGAGTTTATTTGAGATGCCGATCGTCTGATTCGATAGTGTGGTTTTTTCTTCCCATAAGTTAGGGTATTTTCCAGAATGGGAAAGAGTCAATTTTCATAAATAGTGCTCCCAGGAATTGGAACTGTGTGGTTTAAAAATTGTTGTCCCAGAATTGTCATCAGTGATATTAAATTATGAGCAGTGATATATGTATTACCATGTCAGTGTACATGTCGCAATCTGTCAATCAGTGATTATGGTGTCACCGCGACGGTGACTCACGATAGTGTGTTCCTGAAAGGTTCGAGAAAACTGTTGAAATCTTTTACGTGAAGGAGAGAAATTTTGTTGAACAACTGGAGCAAGGCGATTTTCATATGGACCTGTTACATTGTTAATGGACAGTTCACATGTGGAAAAGAAATTGCGAAAAGGGGGTCAAAGATGGTATCACAGAAATTTCTCTATCAGGAAGAGTGCTGTTAATCTTCCACTGATTTTATGATAAACACGTGAAAATTCAAACAGTTGGGATTTTTATTATTTATTGATGGCCGAAAGCTGAAGCGTGACGAACACGATTAAATATCGTTACGCGATCAACGAGGTAGAAAACGCGTGCACGCGACGATAAGAAGTGTTTTCTTCGTCGACTGAATGGACGGCAATTGCGCGTCCCGGAGTTGCGCTTCGAGAAAGGAAAGTACCGCGAAATATTAGTGATGCAAGCCATTGTCTCTCGGGGCCCGGCATTCTGATTACCTTTTCCTCTTTGCGCGCTCGCGCTCAGCTCAAGAGTACGTAGACCTATTTTTCAAACGGACGATATATAACAAAATTCTCACGAGCAGAGCCTGCCAGGACCTAATATGGACACCTAATACCGTACTTTCTCTGTGTATGCCGAACCCCTCGGCGCACGGAGGCTCGCGAGAGACCTCAATTAATTCCGCCATAACAATTATTACGATCGTGTTACCGACGTTACCGTTAACCCCGCGAAATCAATTATTCCCGTACTCCGATACAGTCCTCTTTGTAACAAGACCGCGAAATTTTATGCAAAATAAAAATGCTCTTCAGCAATTGTAAATCGTTGCTGAATATTTCGTTCATTTCTATAAAGCTAGTCTAATGTCATCAGACTTATTTCGTCCATTTTTGTAAATTATGAGTATAATGAAAATTCTTGTGATAGGGGACTAGAACATTGCCTAGAGCCAGTAGAAACCCAGTAGAAACTAGCACAGTGTCGTCACATTTATTTTGGTCTGTCTATAAATGATGAGAATAATAAAAATTCTTGTAAGAAGTAGGCCAGAAAATTTTCTAGAATCAGTGGAAACCCAATAGAAGCCAGCACAATGGCATCAGACTTATTTCGTCCATCTATAGATTATGAAAATAATTGAAATTCTTGTGATAGAGGGCCAGAGAATTTTCTAGAACCAATGGAAACCCAATAGAAGCTAGTCTAACGAGATCAGAGTCGCCAGAACAGGGGAATTGACTCGAATCGAGGGGAAAAGTTACCTTCTCCGTTCCAGTACTAGTCACGTGACATTGTGAGACGTGACATTGTACAAGTAATAGTACAAATAAATTTTGGTGGCAAGGGGAGGGGCGAAAACAGTTCCACCCGGAACAACCATAACAACCACGTCATAGCTATTCAATAAGTGCTCTCCATCAAGAATGAACGTTCTCAGACGACAAAATCTTGTCCCCACCCAATAGAAAATGCAACGAATAAATAATTGATAAAATAAATATACAAATTAATTCTCGTGGCAAGGGAAGGGGCAAGAAACAGTTCCACCCTGAACAACCATAACAACCACGTCATAGCTACCCAATAAGTGCTCTCCATCAAGAATGAACATTCTCAGACGACAAAATCTTGTCCCCACCCAATAGAAAATGCAAAGAATAAATAAATGATGAAATAAATATGCAAATTAATTCTCGTGGCAAGGGAAGGGGCAAGAAACAGTTCCACCCTGAACAACCATAAGAACCACATCATAGCTATCCAATAAGTGCTCTCCATCAAGAATGAACATTCTCAGACGACAAAATCTTCTCCCCACCCAATAGAAAATGCGAAGAATAAATAATTGATAAAATAAATATACAAATTGATTCTCGTGGCAAGGGAAGGGGCAAGAAACAGTTCCACCCTGAACAACCATAAGAACCACATCATAGCTATCCAATAAGTGCTCTCCATCAAGAATGAACATTCTCAGACGACAAAATCTTCTCCCCACCCAATAGAAAATGCGAAGAATAAATAATTGATAAAATAAATATACAAATTGATTCTCGTGGCAAGGGAAGGGGCAAGAAACAGTTCCACCCTGAACAACCATAACAACCACGTCATAGCTATTCAATAAGTGCTCTCCATCAAGAATGAACGTTCTCAGACGACAAAGTCTTGTCCCCACCCAATAGAAAATGCAAAGAATAAATAATTGATAAAATAAATATACAAATTGATTCTCGTGGCAAGGGAAGGGGCAAGAAACAGTTCCACCCTGAACAACCATAACAACCACCTCATAGCTATCCAATAAGTGCTCTCCATCAAGAATGAACATTCTCAGAGGACAAAATCTTGTCCCCACCCAATAGAAAATGCAAAGAATAAATAATTGATAAAATAAATATACAAATTGATTCTCGTGGCAAGGGAAGGGGCAAGAAACAGTTCCACCCTGAACAACCATAACAACCACCTCATAGCTATCCAATAAGTGCTCTCCATCAAGAATGAACATTCTCAGAGGACAAAATCTTGTCCCCACCCAATAGAAAATGCAAAGAATAAATAAATGATGAAATAAATATGCAAATTAATTCTCGTGGCAAGGGAAGGGGCAAGAAACAGTTCCACCCTGAACAACCATAACAACCACGTCATAGCTACCCAATAAGTGCTCTCCATCAAGAATGAACATTCTCAGACGACAAAATCTTGTCCCCACCCAATAGAAAATGCAACGAATAAATAAATGATGAAATAAATATACAAATGAATTCTCGTGGCAAGGGAAGAGGCAAGAAACAGTTCCACCCTGAACAACCATAAGAACCACATCATAGCTATCCAATAAGTGCTCTCCATCAAGAATGAACATTCTCAGACGACAAAATCTTCTCCCCACCCAATAGAAAATGCGAAGAATAAATAATTGATAAAATAAATATACAAATTGATTCTCGTGGCAAGGGAAGGGGCAAGAAACAGTTCCACCCTGAACAACCATAACAACCACCTCATAGCTATCCAATAAGTGCTCTCCATCAAGAATGAACATTCTCAGAGGACAAAATCTTGTCCCCACCCAATAGAAAATGCAAAGAATAAATAAATGATGAAATAAATATGCAAATTAATTCTCGTGGCAAGGGAAGGGGCAAGAAACAGTTCCACCCTGAACAACCATAACAACCACGTCATAGCTACCCAATAAGTGCTCTCCATCAAGAATGAACATTCTCAGAGGACAAAATCTTGTCCCCACCCAATAGAAAATGCAACGAATAAATAAATGATGAAATAAATATACAAATGAATTCTCGTGGCAAGGGAAGAGGCAAGAAACAGTTCCACCCTGAACAACCATAACAACCACCTCATAGCTATCCAATAAGTGCTCTCCATCAAGAATGAACATTCTCAGACGACAAAATCTTCTCCCCACCCAATAGAAAATGCAACGAATAAATAAATGATGAAATAAATATACAAATTGATTCTCGTGGCAAGGGAAGGGGCAAGAAACAGTTCCACCCTGAACAACCATAACAACCACCTCATAGCTATCCAATAAGTGCTCTCCATCAAGAATGAACATTCTCAGAGGACAAAATCTTGTCCCCACCCAATAGAAAATGCAAAGAATAAATAAATGATGAAATAAATATGCAAATTAATTCTCGTGGCAAGGGAAGGGGCAAGAAACAGTTCCACCCTGAACAACCATAACAACCACGTCATAGCTACCCAATAAGTGCTCTCCATCAAGAATGAACATTCTCAGAGGACAAAATCTTGTCCCCACCCAATAGAAAATGCAACGAATAAATAAATGATGAAATAAATATACAAATGAATTCTCGTGGCAAGGGAAGAGGCAAGAAACAGTTCCACCCTGAACAACCATAACAACCACCTCATAGCTATCCAATAAGTGCTCTCCATCAAGAATGAACATTCTCAGACGACAAAATCTTCTCCCCACCCAATAGAAAATGCAACGAATAAATAAATGATGAAATAAATATACAAATTGATTCTCGTGGCAAGGGAAGGGGCAAGAAACAGTTCCACCCTGAACAACCATAACAACCACGTCATAGCTATTCAATAAATGCTCTCCATCAAGAATGAACGTTCTCAGACGACAAAATCTTGTCCCCACCCAATAGAAAATGCAAAGAATAAATAATTGATAAAATAAATATACAAATTAATTCTCGTGACAAGGGAAGGGGCAAGAAACAGTTCCACCCTGAACAACCATAACAATCACGTCATAGCTATTCAATAAATGCTCTCCATCAAGAATGAACGTTCTCAGACGACAAAATCTTCTCCCCACCCAATAGAAAAAGCAACGAATAAATAATTGATAAAATAAATATACAAATGAATTCTCGTGGCAAGGGAAGGGGCAAGAAACAGTTCCACCCTGAACAACCATATCGTCGGTAGGGTAAGAACAGAGGGGCTCGATACTTATCACCGTCGCGATGGTACACGTCCTCGTCCACCCGGAACGTCTTTCACACAGGGAGAAAGAGAGAAGGGAGAGAGAGGGAGGGAGTCAGGAGCAGGAGCCCGGTGTGGTGCAATCTTGTTTACTCTGTTAAATCAGCCGCAGAGAATCCACTTTAACGTCTTCGCAGTGCACAGCGTTAATTATACTGCGTAAACAGTCAAAGGGAGGCCCCGAAGGAGGCGGAACGAGTGGAAGTCGCTGCCGGAAGACCTCGCCTGCTGGAGCCACACGAAAATTAAGTTCATCCTCCAGAGCCAGGACTTCGGTCGCGTCGAACAAGGTCTCACGAGATCGGGATCGATACCGTGGTTTACCGTCTTCATCATCACCTTCATCTCTCTCTCTCTCTCTCCATCTTCATCACCAGACCCCTCTAGTCCCCGAGGTGGCTGCCGTGATTTAATTAGCGAGATCGATCGAGATCCCAGTTTTGTATCTCCTTCTTCTTCTTCTTTTTCGGTTTTACCGATTTTCTCGACTTCTAAAAGAATTTTAGTAGACATGCTGCATCGTGGTTAATTAGGCGTGGCTCGTGAGCAAGTGGACCACAATTGGCAGGAACGATCGAAAGTGTAATAACGTGAAAGTAGTATCACAGTTCCCGGGATAATAAGATCGGGCAGGCTAGAAGAACATTCAATCAACGCCGTTAATAAACGAAAGCGCATCGAATCTGTTAATCCGTGCGTTTCTAATCGCGAATTTCTCGGTCTCAATCTACAGGCTGTCCCAAAAATATTGTGCTTGAAAAGGATAACGCCTTAGGTCGATTGAAGAAACTTTTTCCTTTGCGAAAATCTTCTCCGAGGCTTGGTTACCGAGTTATTGACAAAAGAGCATTAACTACGAACAGACTCCACCCCAGGGCCAATAGCCACGCCCAGTCGCGCTCTGGTTGGTCCGTATTCTTTTGTTAATAACTCGGTAACCAAGTCTCGCCGAAGATTTTTGCAAAGGGAAAAGTGACTTGGAATGACGTCAGGAATCGAACTCGTTCAAGTACAATTTTGGCAAGCATTATAGAGCAGAATGTTTTGGTGGCGACTTTTCGGCATAATGTTTTGTAAACATCGCTCTGTCAATTAATCACGGCGAAGAGATTCGTCGAGTCATAGATGTTCCGCATAATGATGATGGATGCTATCGGATACGCGAAAAACACTTCCGTCCGAGATCCACTGATTATACCGAACGGTCACACTGAATAAAGCCATATCGAACGATAACGATCTAAATAAATATCCTCGTGGCAATTTATACCGTGCCAATTAAATATCCCCCGTAATACGCTATCATTTTTGTTCCTGTCAATGACTCATTCAATTATCCCCGACCACTTTCCACCCGACATTCTGTAACTACAGTTTGTGTTTTTCTGTTAACCTTAACTTAAACCGTTAACAATGAACCTACCAACACTGATCGGAATGACCGGTTCCAGATTTATTGTTCTACAATTATTGAAATAATAAAAATGATTTTGTAAGAATTGATTGCATAAATATCTTTAGTAGAGCACGTATTATAATAGGAGCCGCACAAAGTCTACATAAAATAAATCTCGTCATTTTTATAAGGGAACATGTACAGTGTGTATAGAAAGTAATGGTCACCTCTGAATCGGTGGACATTTGTAAGAGAAACTTGCCGCAAAATTGTTAACAACGAAGAAAATTGTTGTTAAAGTTGTTTTTTTACATCAACACCTTCCACCCATCCAGAAAAGAAAAAGTTTGAAAGGAGCCACATGTCGCAAACAAATAGTTATTGAGATATAGGCTGTTAAAGTTTTTGCAAAATTTGATTGTGTGGAGTTATACGTATAGACAAAAGCCTGTTGCTACAGTGGGGGGGACTCAAAATTTGTGTCCTTCTCCTATAAATTATGATGTATTTGGTATGTAATCCAGTAAATTTGTACCCGGGGCGACTGCAGATCGAAGTTTCGATCCTGTAGGATCAACGGTTCAGGAGTTATGCTTGCTTAAAGTTGAGCAACCTGCAGTGTTTTTGACAGGGCGTCGCCATATTGGTTTGTAGTGACGACCGCGAGCCGCCTACCTTGCCGCCTCCCGACCAAATCACCAACCAACTACCACCTAGCGACTCTGCTCTGTAAGCGGTGCGCGACACTACAAACCAATATGGCGGCGCCCTTACCTGTCAAAAACACTGAAAAATGCACAACTTTAAGCAAGCATAACTCCCGAACCATTGGTCCTACAGGATCGAAACTTCGTTCTACAGCCGGCCCGAGTACAAATCTACTGGATTAAATACCAAATATATCATAATTTATAGAAGAAAGGCACAAATTTGAGTCCGGTAAAGTAAAGAGCTAGGACGGATGACCATTGCTTTTTATACACCCCGTACCAGTTACATTTAAGTCTCGGTAGATTTAGTGTTAATGTACCACTTTTTAGCAATACTTTGCGCAACAATTTTAATATTCTCGTCGATTAGTCAAGTTGCAGGATTTTGCGCGCGGCGAACGCGATGCGAACGTGTTGAATTTTTCGCGTACGCGATAAAAAAAATCCGAGAGCCAGGATAGAGAAAATCGTCGTCCGTGCGCACACGTGTTCTGTCCACAAAGGCTCACGTAATCCGAAGTCATCGAAAAACATTCGGTTACGTGATCATATTCCCATCAAGCAATCGACTGGGGGTCTCATCGCTATTCACTAGACGCGGAGCGAATGGACTCGTAATAACAGCGGCGCGTTTCACAAAGCGAGCGACACACGCGTTTCCACGATGAAGCGGCCCGGCACGTTTACACCGCCGGAATTAATGAGGCAGCGGCCGTGACGTGTTCTGTCATTTGGGCGGCTGATAACAATTATAATAAACCGTATCGCTTACACCCCGGAGCCGAAAGATAACACGCCGATCGCCTTTGAAATCAGAATAAAACGATCTGTTTTCTCCTCAACAGAAAATTACGAAAAAAATTCATCAACATTCTATCTAATAGCTAGACTCCGGATTTTATGCGTTTATAATAAAAATGAGCAAGTGCAATTTAAAACAGTGAGAATATTGAAAGACTTTAAATCTGTTAATATATTATTTTCACCACACTGAAATTATTATAGCTCCTGCGTGTTGCGAATGATGCACAAACTTTTTATTTTGCACATACATCCGGAGTCTACTAATAGCACACACGGCAGCGAATTATTTCAGAATTTTCGGTCACAAAATCGATTTTTCAGAAAATCCGGCTATGCTGTATTTCTCCTGTTCTGCTCAACAGAAAATTCAAAAAAAATTCATGAACGTTTTACCTGTTAACACACACGACAGTGAATAATTTCAGAATTTTCGGTCGCAAAATCGATTTTTCAGAAAATCCGGAAGCATAAAATTGATTTTTTTTTGGGAGCCCTGTCTTAATAAATTATGCTGTATTTCTCCTGTTCTGCTTAACAGAAAATTCCAAAAAAAATTCATGAACGTTTTACCTGTTAACACACACGACAGTGAATAATTTCAGAATTTTCGGTCGCAAAATCGATTTTTCAGAAAATCCGGAAGCATAAAATTGATTTTTTTTGGGAGCCCTTTCTTAATAAATTATGCCGTATTTCTCCCGTTCTGCTCAACAGAAAATTCCAAAAAATTCATGAACGTTCTACCTGTTAACACACACGACGGTGAATTATTTCAGAATTTTCGGTCACAAAATCGATTTTTCAGAAAATCCGGAAGCATAAAATTGATTTTTTTTGGGAGCCCTGTCTTAATAAATTATGCTGTATTTCTCCTGTTCTGCTCAACAGAAAATTCAAAAAAAATTCATGAACGTTTTACCTGTTAACACACACGACAGTGAATTATTTCAGAATTTTCGGTCGCAAAATCGATTTTTCAGAAAATCCGGAAGCATAAAATTAATTTTTTTTGGGAGCCCTGTCTTAATAACTTATGCTGTATTTCTCCTGTTCTGCTTAACAGAAAATTCCAAAAAAAATTCATGAACGTTTTACCTGTTAACACACACGACAGTGAATTATTTCAGAATTTTCGGTCGCAAAATCGATTTTTCAGAAAATCCGGAAGCATAAAATTGATTTTTTTTGGGAGCCCTTTCTTAATAAATTATGCCGTATTTCTCCCGTTCTGCTCAACAGAAAATTCCAAAAAATTCATGAACGTTCTACCTGTTAACACACACGACGGTGAATTATTTCAGAATTTTCGGTCACAAAATCGATTTTTCAGAAAATCCGGAAGCATAAAATTGATTTTTTTTGGGAGCCCTGTCTTAATAAATTATGCTGCATTTCTCCTGTTCTGCTCAACAGAAAATTCAAAAAAAATTCATGAACGTTTTACCTGTTAACACACACGACAGTGAATTATTTCAGAATTTTCGGTCGCAAAATCGATTTTTCAGAAAATCCGGAAGCATAAAATTGATTTTTTTTGGGAGCCCTTTCTTAATAAATTATGCCGTATTTCTCCCGTTCTGCTCAACAGAAAATTCCAAAAAATTCATGAACGTTCTACCTGTTAACACACACGACGGTGAATTATTTCAGAATTTTCGGTCACAAAATCGATTTTTCAGAAAATCCGGAAGCATAAGATACAAGTAGTAAATAATTTTCGATTACGCATTTTTCACTTGGTCTTGGTTTTCCACCACGAGGAATAATTGTTCCGCGATCCTGTGGATCTTAATCATACCGAGCATCGTCCCTGAGGGTAAATACATATTCGGACGATAAATATTCTTCAGATAAAAGAGCGATAAGGTACGAGCGCGGATGGTTTGCGGAGGTTCAACCGGTCGTCCGGCGTAAAGAGAGCGAGGCTGCGAGAGCGATCCTTGAATGAAAATTATTTCTCGATCTAGACCGAGCAAATGGCTCGAAGTGGAACGCCTTTCGAATCGTCGATCGACACGAACCCAGACCGAGCAGCAGCCACCAGAAGGTAGACACAGTAGGGGCACAGTGGGAGGGTTAGAAAATATCCCGTTTGTTCTCCAGCTTCCAACGCGTGACTCTGAAAACTCGATAAAGCCTAAGACGCGCCACTTTCGCAGAGAGCCGTCACTCAACCAACGGCTGTCCAATTTGCATTTCGAATGCGGCACCGTTCCGAAGATAAATACTTAGTAGTATCCGGCCGTTTGCTTCCCTCGGACCGTTTTATGCCCGGTAACTTGCTCCTCGTGATTTCCATGCCGTTATTTTCCCTCGAGCACCCTACTTATGGCCACCTTAGACAGCCTGTTCCTGTCCGCATCCACCATTCCTCTCTTCGGAACAATTCAACGAACGTGTTGACAGTCTTTAAACAATGTCTTCAGACACGTAACACACTCAGAAAGTGCTCGAACACCGTATTTCTGTCGTAACTTTTTTGGAAAATTTTTCTCGTGAATAAATCCACCAGGGAATTGAAGATCGAACTTTCCTCTTTCCAACGAGACCTTGACAATTGATCTACGATTTTCTTCGGCCGGGTTCTTGATCTTTGAACGAAGCCTAGTGAACACCGAATACCCCATTCGAAATCTTGATATCCGAACTGCGCCCATTTTGTTAAAAATAATGACACAGCGACGAACCTGGACTCATTTTAAAGCCTGAACATTCTACTTTCTCCCACGCCATTGTTCATTTTCCTACAATATTTTTACAAGATGTAGCACACGAAAAACTAAGACCCATTTTTCCCTCGAAAATACTGTTGATTCAAACCTCTGTGCAAACATTAAAAAATTTTCTCCGGAAACAAATTTACCAAGGATTTGAAGAATGAACCTTCCTCTTCACAGCGAGATCTTGAAAATTCATCTACGATTTTTTTCGACCGAGTTGTCGATCGTTGAACGAAGGGCATGCGGAGTACTACGAGCGGCGTATCAGTTAGGTCCACTAGTTCGGCAAGTTCCTTTATAAAACAGCGAGAAAAAATCGTACACTAATTTTTAAGGTCTCGTTTTAAAGAGGAAGCTTCATTCTTCAAATCCCCGGTGGATTCATTAAGGTAAAAAATGTTTTGAATGTTCTGTGACGGAAAAACAAGGAACTAGCCGAACAAGTGAACAACACTGCTAGTAGTTCGAAAATTCGGTCAAAAAGAATCGTAGATCAATGTTGAAGATCTCGTTGTAAAGAAGAAGGTCCAATCGTCAAATCCGTGGCAGATTTATTCTCGTAAAAGACGTTTGGGACTTTTCACTGTAAAAATTGATGTACAGAAGTGTAACAATGCGAAAGGAACGCACGAAAAGCCGTATGAACGGCATTTAACGCGGCGTTTAATGGAATTTCCTGGCGACCTCATTAGCAAAAAGACTTGTCTTCCAGCGTTACATATCCGCGCGTTTTGCACACCTTTTACACGGCCACATGTAGATTCTAATTATACCTCGAATTCTCTGGCGTACGGTGAACGACGTTTACACGTATAACCCGTAACGAGGCGTATGGAACGAGCATGATTTAGCCGTGGCCGCGCAAAATTATTAGCCGCGCGCTAACTGCGCGCGAGTGTCTCGATTCTGCGACATCATTAAATTTAATGAAGAAATCGTTACACGAGCTGCGGCGACCGCTCACGTCGTCGGTGTCTTTAAACGCTTCTATAAACGATCGATTCCGATTCGTGGGACCAGTCGCGAATTGCGAAAAAAAACACACGCACACACACACTGCTATGCTTTTAAAGTGTCGAAGGAATGTTACAATTAATCGGTCGGTGAGAAAGAAATGGCAGCCGAGGCACGTTAACGTTATTCTTCCGGATTTGAATCGACGAATCATTGCGCGAAATAAACATTTTCTGTATCAATCCCAGTAAACAGATCATTGTTACAAATGCATGAAAACCACGTCCGATTGTTCGCGGGTATTAACATTTTATACGTATCTGGAATGGCCGAAAGTTTCGCTAGAGAGCTTGCTCGGATGCCATTTTGTTTTCATCTGTCAGCTGCGTCAACTGCGCGGGACATCCATTCAAAACTTTTATCCAGCGCAAAGGATTAGTTTTTCTATTGATCTCGTTTCAAAAAAAAAAAAAAAAATCTAAACGTTTTATTTAAACAAAAACCAAAGAGGGGAGAGTACACCGTATTTATATGGATTTCGCGTTTCCATGAATAATTAACGTTGCCGAGCTAATGGTTGTCCGCATTTCTGTTTCGCCCGTTTTAAAAGGTGTCCACGATTGACCAGCATTTGTTTCAACATTTATCGTACGCATCGAACAATAATAGGTGATCGATGTTATCTTCGAATTCGTGTACAACTCCGTAGCTAATAATACTTGCAATATAATTTTTATAAATAAGAATTCTCCGTTTGCAACGTGCACTTTTGTCGATTCCGAGCGACCCAAAATTTAGTAATATCGGCGTAACCTAATTATCAGCAGACCATTAGACCCGAATGGCAGGAATAACATTAACGTTGTCCTAATTGTTGCTGTTGGTTGTTATCGCGGCGGTTTGAGGAAATCGATGGAATTGTGCTCGGCGTGTAGCGTGCTGATAATACCCCTTATCGAATGCTCGCCGACGATAAGTAATACAGGATGATTCAGTAACTGTCCGCGACTCGATATCCGGTGTTACTATGAAGATCGAATAGAGATTTTGCCGAATAAAAATTTCCTCAACAAATAATCCAATTCCGATACGAAGGCAGCAATTGAAAACGATTCTCCAGTCAACATTTTTCATTTATTGGCGAAACATTTATATTTTCAATTATATTTTTATGAAACATATACTAATATATCCGCGACGTTTCTCCGATTCAAACGAGCCCAAACATGATACCATTTGGATCGCATTTAAGCGTGTAATCCACGTTTTCGTAGAAGCTCGCTTATGCGAACCGCTAAGAGGGGCGTCGCTATTGTGCTCTTAAATGAGCAAATCTGGAGTGAATGACACCGTGTTTGGGCTCGTTTTAATCAGAGGAACGTCGCGAACGTGCCAGTAGAACTTTCCCAACAAAATAATCTAACAATAAAGAAATATTGTTGAAAGAAGGGACATTCTAGCTTGTTTAGTAGAAATTTCACAACGGGATGATATGTAGGGCTCAGTAACGGTACTCGCACGTGTTCGGCGCGTTCACGTGTAACAGTTGCGATTCGCGATCGCTCGATACCGATACGAGGACCGCTATTAATAAATCTCCGTGTATGATATCAGCACGGCGGAATTTCCTAGATTCTCTCACGTCCTTGGCGAACGTTGGCTCTGGATAGTGGAGCTATACTGATCAAAACATACAGAGAGAAACACGAGTCGCCGGGCGAGCCCGTTTCCGGCCTGTCAGATTTTCTGTTCCGTGGTCATCGTTCGATAACGTACAAAGGCCGGGCCTCTCCCCGTAAAAAGATTAAACCCGTCGATTTCTCTCTCGGACGAAGTCGACGCTCGGCGCGGCGGCTCGCGCACATCACGAAAATACAATATATATTTGCCAAACCACCGTGTTCCGCCCCCGGTATTTCGCACGAAAGAAACAACCCCGATCGGTTGCTTTTGTTTCGTCGTTAGCGACGGAAACATTCGTGGCCACTGTTTCCTACGGGAACATCCCTACCCCCCGCTTTCCTTCGGTCGGGTTTTTCCGTTCGTTTCGACGACACGCGCCGCAAAAAGATAGCAACGTCCGAAAACAATAACTAAAACCGAGAAACGAACGGACTGGAGATCCTGCTCCGTTGCCTCTCTCGATATCGCCAGTCGTTCCCTCCTGATTCGAAATCTCTTCCCCAAATTAATTGTCCCTTGGTTAGACTTCAGGAAGATGATCACGCAGGATGATCCATTGCATAAGATTCCTGACGTTTTTCTGGTTAAAACGAGCCCAAACACGACACAATTCGGACCGCAACAGTGCATACCAGTTCGCATAATCGAGGCTCCACTATTCCGTGGGTTACGCAGTCATACACGATCCGAATGGTATCGTGCTTGGGCTCGTTTTAACCAGAACAACGTCACGGACATATTAGTGTATGTTTCATAAACAAATAGTTAAAAATAAAAAAGGAACATTCAGTTGTTGTTGAGCAGCTTAAAGTACAAGTTTTAGGCCGTCGTATGGATGGACGTGGCTCCCGGGGAATCTGAGCTGATTCTCGCGACGAATTTGCTTAAGATGAACGACCGACTAGGGTTTCGAGTCCAGCCGGAGCGCGACAGTCCGCGGATCAGAATTAAACAGGAATGGACCGCGGGCCGGCTCGAGTATGCAGCGTCGATTTATTTTTATATTGCGGAATTTATTTTGGACGTTACCTGGCGGTGTCCAGTCCCGGGCAAATAAATCTGCTCGCGGGAGCGACGCGTGACTCGTCGTCGTTCGAAGCCTGCCACGATAAATTCCATTTCGACGTCGCGCGGGCAAACCAACGGTGACAATAATGCATAGGTGCATAATCCGCGACTCCTACGCGCCGCGTGAATGCACCGATCCGGCCGGTACACTTGTACACATCGTGCGAACGGACACCGGTGGGATGCACCGCGCAACTTGTGCATCCTACAGAGCCCCTCCCCCCTCCCGCCGTTGCATCCTTTTTCCGCATGTGTCATTTTTTTTGTACGCTTCCACGTGTCTCTCTTTTTTATTCGTTCGACAGTGTCGCTGGAACGAAGGATTGTTTATTTTAAAGGGGAAGCCGCAATCGATCGTTAACAAGTTGAAATGTCTCTTTGTTGTTAGATTACTTTGCTGTAAAATGTCCACTGCCATATTCCTGACGTTTCCCTGATTAAAACGAGCCCAAACACGATGTAATTCGCTCCAGATTTGCCCAATTAAAAACACTGTAGCGACGTCCCTCTTAGCGGTTCGCATAAGCGAGGCTCTACCAAATCGTGGATTACGCGGTTAAATACGATCCGAATTGTATCGTGTTTGGGCTCGTTTTAACCGTAAGGACGTCGCGGATGTATTGGTGGAAGTTTCATAAGGATATAGTTAAAAACCGAACGAATTTGTTTTACAACAATTTAAGCAATTAGAATTTGTAGACAGACAAAACGACGGTGGTCCGTGTCCATCGTCGACACTATTCCCCTAACAGCTCTCGTCTCGCCGTTTTCATCTCCGTTCTAATAATTATACAGGCGATACACGCACGTTCCACTGGAGTCGTTCCACTCTTCTTTGAGTATAAATGCATTATGCTCGGCAATATGTTGCGCGTTAATAATTTATTTTTGCGAGAATAATACGATCCGGTGCGGCCAGAAGCAAACGTATTAATTAACCAACTGTAACGGCCCCCCTCCGATACACGCCGTTTCAAAGTAAAATTATAAATTTAATGCGTCGAAATTATACAAAGTTTAATCGGGGAATGTTTGCATCCGCTGCAACGATTATTATGTGAGAATCGTTTCGCCATTTTTCCGTCGCTTTTCCCGACCGTTCGCCAATGAATCTCTGAACATTCCGTTTTCATTTGTTGACACGAGGATTTTAACCATAAACATCGAAATTATGTATCCGGATGTTGTCCGTGCGTTAAAATATTATTAAGTCTAGGATGCGATCTCGAGAAGTATCCAGCCGATTTGTTGTTTATCGGAGTCTTTTTAAATCGGTCTCGACCGAGCAATTACTCAGAGTGATCAGATTAGATTAATTTTATTCGCATGCCGGCGTGTACGCGCGGAAACCTACGTCACAGGGCGCATTTTGCCTTTCACCGTCTGCGCTGAATGAACGTTGGAATTCGAACGACGACGTGTGGAAATCCGTTCATCCGTGGCGAATAGGTGAGACCCAGAAACTCAGAAGGTTGCGCTTCTATCATCTACTCGGGCAGATTACCTCAGAGCCGTCCACTGTCGATCCCAAGACAACAGGCTTTGCCCTTCACCGTCGCTATTTCCATAAAACATCGACGTTCCACAGAGGCGAGGCTAATTTTGCAACAAACCTCCGGTATTGTTAATGATTTTCTGATGAAACATCTACCAGCACATGCGCGATACGCTGCCGATTGAAACGAGTCCAAGCACGATACGATTCGCATTCCGTTTACCCGTTTAATCCACGATTTAGTGGAGCCTGTGCTATCCGAACCGCTGCTGAAGAGTCTTTCGGAGAACCACGAAATGTGGAACAAGGTTTCAAGCGATGTTCTTCCACATAATGTGGTAGTTTTGTAGTGTAATTTCCAACAAAATGGATGCTTGTCCGACGCCTTTTTGGATGCTTCAGACTTCTTTCGAGCCTCTAAAGTCCCGGAATGGCCGGAAGATAGATATTTCATTCGGAAACGAGACTCGTAAAATGAAGTCGAAAGTCCACTTTCGACAGCTGGAAATCCTTGTTGGTCTCCGTCCATCGATCTGTGGACTTATGATCGCGTAACCTTGACTCGACGGTTTCGCCGGTGGCCTTGAGCAGGCTGGTTTCCGTCGAACGTATCGGATATTTGCATCGGAAAACACTTACTTTCCCGGCTGCCCACGGAAATCCGTTTCTCCTCCACTTACGACACTCGAGCGGCGTCGAGGGAAACGTGAACAACTCGTTCCGAGCTATCGATACATTTTTTACATCGATTCCGCGGGAAAAGGTACCGCGGAGAAAACGAGCAACACTTTTACGATGCGAAGTGGGCCATGAGCTAGATTAAAGAATGGATAAGATACAATATTTTCGAAATAGTGTAATCATTACCGACCATCGAGCTCCGAACACCTTTCGGCGCCTGAAACGGTAGGAGCCGTGTCGACAAGGTAAAAACAGTTGAAAGGGAAGTTGCGTAGATTATCGCAACGCGCGCGTACATCGTCGAACAATGAACAATGACTACTGAGAGCGAGCCGTTCGTTGACGCAGGAAAAGAATGCATTGCTACCATGTCACGCGCGCGTTTCCGACTGGAGAGAACCTTTGAGACACGCGAGCAAGACCGATCACGTTCTACATTGTAACACCTATTCATCTACACAATCGAAATTTTTTAAAATGAAATTTGATACTTTTTCGCCGATATCGTTGTAGAGCGTGAAAAAACGAATCCAACGAGTACAATGACCGTACCATTACGATCGTTCAATCTCTAGTTATTCGTATCTGAAATATAAGCTTTGGATTAGGTTTGTCCCTTCAGACTCGAATATCTCGAGATTAAATGGTCGTAATGGTACGATCATGGTACTCGTTGGATTCGTCTTTTTACGATCTAGAAGAATATCCAAAAATATATATAGGGTGTCCGTATAAAAAAATATTGACAATCTTGAAATCTCTGTTTAACATCTATCCATCTGCACAATCGAAATTTTTTTTAATGAAATTTGATATTTTTTCTCCGACATCGTCGTAGAGCGTGAAAGAACGAATCCAACGAGTACCATGACCGTACCAGTAAGATCGTTCAATGACTGTTATTCGTATCTGAAATATAAGCTGTGGATTAGATTTGTCCCTTCAGACTCGAATGTCTCGAGATTAAATGATCGTAATGGTACGGCCATGGTACTCGTTGGATTCGTCTTTTTACGATCTAGAAGTATATCAAAAAATATATATAGGGTGTCCGTATAAAAAATATATTGGCAATCTTGAAATCTCTGTTTTAAACTTTAACTTGACTCACTTATTGAAACGACTGATTCCGGCCAAAGTCATTCTTGTTCGACGTGTTCGCGGTGAGGGACGAATTAAGAAGCGATCGTCTCGAAGCAATGCAATTAGCCGGACAGCCACCAGCGAAGATTGAAATACAATTCAGTGGATTCATTTAGTTCGGGGCCTAGTAATTCGCAATCTGTCTTTCGCCTGTTAGACCGCCACTCGGAGATAAACTTTCAATGAGGGAAAACGCCTGGTCGCGCTACGGTTCTACAGGGTGGCCTCAAGAAACTTGATTACCGAATTGATCGTTTGTAGCCTCGTTCGCTACCCCTATTCACTCGGCGCCGATAGAAATCCCATATTATCCCCATCATATCAGTCAATAATTAAACAACCAACAAAAGACAATGAATATGTTGTAAATTTATTACAGAAGCAATTGAAGCACTGTAATTGGTCTCCTTTAGCCGTGCAACGATGAATGAATTAAATTTACGAGGAGCTACAGTATTACCTCTCTATCCGGCTACATATTTACCGTTGAACTTCTTAATCTTCGAACTGAAGCAGCAATTAATTACTTCTGTTATGAAATCGCGCCGGGACCATAGCTTATTTTCATTAAATATCTAAAGCCGGAACGTCGAAGCTTTTAACAACATCCTTCGGAGTCTTTGATGCCTGGGATACGATTAAAAGTAAAGCTTTCAGTACACATTCCTCTTTCATTGAACGCAACACTCGCTAATGAATTCTTTGCGCAATCTCCCCGGGACAAAGCGTGTCGCGATTACGCGTTACCACGTGTAAACTTTTCAGATTTGTTCGAATTTTTATACAACATCTGACGAAGAAAAATTACCCGAATAATAGAACTGCACGATCTAAGTAACAGGACGAACTGGAGAGTTTTACTTAGAGATCGTTTTAGATAACAGCGAGCTAGGAAAAACCGTCGGGTTCGTTCCATTTCTTAGATCGTGTAATTTTCGATCGCAAGTAATTTGTACAGCCAGCTGTTTACAGATTATTTCTATTTCGAAAGTTCGGAGTGTATCGAAGAGTGTTTTCGATACGCAGCTATCGACCGTGCAATAAGTCAGGACGGTATACAGGAGATTAATTTACGATTTTTTCGCATTTTTATACAATCTCTGACGAAGAAAAATTACCCGAATAATAGAACTGCACGATCTAAGTAACAGGACGAACTGGAGAGTTTTACTTAGAGATCGTTTTAGATAACAGCGAGCTAGGAAAAACCGTCGGGTTCGTTCCATTTCTTAGATCGTGTAATTTTCGATCGCAAGTAATTTGTACAGCCAGCTGTTTACAGATAATTTCTATTTCGAAAGTTCGGAGTGTATCGAAGAGTGTTTTCGATACGCAACTATCGACCGTGCAATAAGTCAGGACGGTATACAGGAGATTAATTTACGATTTGTTCAAATTTTTATACAATCTCTGACGAAGAAAAACTACACGAATAATAGAACTGCACGATCTAAGAAACAGGACGAACTGGAGAGTTTTACTTAGAGATCGTTTTAGACAACAGCGAGCTAGGGAAAACCGTCGGGTTCGTCCCATTTCTTAGATCGTGTAATTTTCGATCGCAAGTAATTTGTACAGCCAGCTATTTGCAGATAATTTCTATTTCGAAAGTTCGGAGTGTATGGAAGAGTGTTTTCGATACGCAACTATCGACCGTGCAATAAGTCAGGACGGTATACAGGAGATTAATTTACGATTTTTTCGAATTTTTATACAATCTCTGACGAAGAAAAACTACACGAATAATAGAACTGCACGATCTAAGAAACAGGACGAACTGGAGGGTTTTACTTAGAGATCGTTTTAGACAACAGCGAGCTAGGGAAAACCGTCGGGTTCGTCCCATTTCTTAGATCGTGTAATTTTCGATTGTAAGTAATTTGTACAGCCAGCTATTTGCAGATAATTTCTATTTCGAAAGTTCGGAGTGTATCCAAGAGTGTTTTCGATACGCAACTATCGACCCAGCAATAAGTCAGGAACGGTATACAGGATATTAATTTACGATTTTTTCGAATTTTTATACAACCCCTGACGAAGAAAAATTACACGAATAATAGAACTGCACGATCTAAGAAATAGGGCGAACTGGAGAGTTTTACTTAGAAATCGTTTTAGATAACAGCGAGCTAGGAAAAACCGTCGGGTTCGTTCCATTTCTTAGATCGTGTAATTTTCGATCGCAAGTAATTTGTACAGCCAGCTATTTGCAGATAATTTTTATTTCGAAAGTTCGGAGTGTATCGAAGAGTGTTTTCGATACGCAACTATCGACCGTGCAATAAGTCAGGACGGTATACAGGAGATTAATTTACGTCCATCATCATCTGCGAACTTCCCTCTCCGAGCAACAACATTCGGCGAACTTTTGCGAAAGCGAACCCGACTTCGCTTCTTCTACTGTATAATCGAGTAGTCATCGGTTTATTCCTCCGCTATGCCAGGATGGAACAACGAGGCGGCCGGGGAGAGCCCAGTAATGAATGTAATTTAAAATCGATCCCGCGGATGTGTTCCGCGGTGCAGCCACCACGGGTCGTTCACTATCTTTGAAACTTTGTTACGTTGGGGATGAATATCTCAGTCGAGCGGGCGAAGAGGAGAGCAACTTTCCGGGGGCCGCGTGACGAAAACTCCCGAAACTTTTGACATAATACACAGTACGCGTAATGTGATTTCGGATGAAATTATTGTTTGCACGAAGACATCCGTCCCGGTCTGGTTAACGACGTCCTACTCGCTATACGAGTATATCTCCTTTCGGAACACGTGATGGAACTGCGGCGCTGTCGAGACATGTTATTTTTCGGTCCGAAGTGCCTACCTCGCTATTCGAAGCTGGTCTCTACTAACTTCCAAAAATTTTAATTCGAATTTAACCCTTAAGTGAAGGAAAATTTTTATTTATAATATCGAGAGCCAATTTTAGAAATCTGGAGACAAGCCCGTGTATCAGGAAAATTGGGAAAATGTTATATCATTTAAATTCGAAGTTAACTTTGATTCTTGTGTAACGAAAAATTGTTCAATCTCGTAAAATTATTATTTAAATGATAATTGGACCGAGAACACGGAGGAATTATTTGCCCGTGGAACGGCGGTATGTAAATCGGTATTCGCCGAATCAAAGGTGCAACGCATAGTTTAAGTTAGCTAACTCCTCAAAGGCTCCGATTTTTTCCTTAATTGGAAAAGTTTTTTAGTAGTTTCTACTACAATTTGCTACATGCCTCTTCGTCCTGTTACTAGGGATCGATGCCCAGCCTCCGGGTTTTCTTTGAGACAAAAGGTTTCACCGAGCGGGGGAAGGTGGAAGTCTGGGGTGGGGTGGTGGTGAAACTTATTCCACCGCGCGTCGATTCACTTCGCCGAAAAACAAAAAAAAAAGGTGAAACAGTTTCCCTCGGACGGGAGCGTCAATTTTATTTAATCGCGAGAGGAAGGTGAACACGCTCGACGATGACTCCGCCACGCTTGTAAAACACATCGCGAGCATTATACTGTTTGTTGGCGATGAGTATCGGATCATGTACTTACGGAATTAGCATTGAATTGTGTCTCGCACTGCGGCTTACCTGAAACAGAAAGACGAGGATGGTTAGAGCGTGAAATCTCAGCACGAGAATACTGACATGACTGTATTAATACAATGACAATCTTTTTAATTTTCAATTATTTTTTCATGAACCCCTTGCTGGTGCATTCGTTGCATTTTTCCGATTAAAAAGAGCCCAAGCACGATCAATTTGGACCACATACACTCAGTTCGGATAGTAGAGGCTCCACTATATCGTGGATTAAACAAACAGGAACGATCCAAATGGTATCGTGTTGGGTATCGTTTTAATCGGCAAAACGTCGCGCATGTGCAGACGAAAGTTCCATTAAAAAATCGCCAACAATAAACAAGTTACAGCAGAAAATATTTACTGTCTGAGCGATAACAGAAGAAATGATAATGTCTGTACACGATCTACACTTCCATTGTTTCGGACAGAGCTTCTGTAGAATATTTGCAACATCTAGAGAATACCGGAGCAACATTCGCGAGACTTGGTATTCCCGGGGGCGGTGTCTTCGTGTCCATTATCTTTTCCGTGGCCGTAAACTCGTTTATATCCATCGGCAAGCATCAGCGTCCGAAAAACCATCGGTAAATTAGATTCGGCTGACTCGATTAGAAAACCGTAGACCCGAACGAGCCTTTCTATTTACCGCTATATTCGCGAACGAAGTTAAGAGATCCCGGGGATAGAGAAACGTGGGGTCCACTCGCCGTCGATCATCAGTTTCGGGTTTGTTCCATAGGTATACTGTATACACACATGTCTGTATCGCCGGCACGTGACTTTGGTCTTAAGCAACGCGACGCGGCGAACCTACCGGGGTAAAGGGGAGGGGATTGTTGCTGTGCGCAGCATAAAGGACGACGCATCGCCGCCGATGAAAAACATACGAACAGCTGGGGCAAGCAGGAACAACAGCCATGCGTTTTCCGCGGGAATAACGTTAACTCTGACACTGTCTGACCAGTCACGTGCGCGCACCCGGAGCCTTTTAAATTCGACGTTTCTGCCCCCGAAATAATTTTCCTTCTTTCCCGACCGCCATCGCTGTGTGTACCTCCCGCGATCTTGATTGGTGCGGCTCCGATGCGGATCAGACCCCTTACTGTCTCGGGAAATGTTATTAAAAATTTGTTGTGTTTAATCATTTCTCACTGAAACTATTACCGACACGTTCGCCACATTTTGCCGATTAAAAAGAGCCCAAACACGATGCACTTCGAACAAATACGTGGCCGGTTCGGATAAGCGAGGTTCTACTATATGGTGGATTACTCGGACAAATTGAATTCAAAGTATATCGTGTTTGGGCTCTTTTTACCAGGAAAAGGGCCACGAATACGATGGTAAAGTCTCGTTAAAAAATGATTGACATACAAAATGCCTTCCCGGGAATTAGTACTGTTTCTCGAGGTTGATATTTCTTTACCGTGGTTGTTTTGATCTGTTCGAGCGATCGGTCAAAAGAATCGCTTCGATAACGTCGCCGGCGCGACGTTCACCCGAATATTGGATCAGGGGCGGATCTTTCAGTTGTTTTCGACACAGAACGGCGGGGTCTCGATTCAACTGCTCTCGCCTGTTTACATTCCCTTGAGGAGGTAAGTGACGACAAGCATCCTCGGGCTACGTGCACTCGTACGCTCGAATCCGAAGCCACGGATTGTGTCGGGGCTGCGGAAAGCCGTGTTATCTCGAATAATACGATTATGCCGAATAATCGTGGCCACCAGACGAGACACCGCTCACACAAGCCTCTCTCTGACGTTATCCGAGCCCCCGCGCCCGCTCGTTACATTCATTTTGCTCGAATCTTTTTGCCGAGCGAGTGAACGTCAAAGAGCATGATGGATCCTGCGGACACGCACGTCCCATTCGATGCGCGATCGATAATCTTGTTATTCCTCGCCGCAAATCAATTCTTAGAAGTCCTCTTCGATATTTTCCGTAACTGTTCTCCACGCACAATTAGAGGACCACTGAATTATATTGGTCTTCAACTCTACTTTCTATGAATTTGTTAATTTTTCAACGAGCCAACGCCATCGTGTTAATATAAAGACCGAAATTTTCCGTAACTGTCCTCGTCCGCACAATTAGAGAACCATTGAATTCTATTGGTCTTCAATTCTACTTTCTACGAATTTTTTAATTTTTCAACGAGCCAACGCCATCGTGTTAATGTAAAGTCCGGAATTTTCCGTAACTGTCTTCGTCCGCACAATTAGAGAACCACTGAATTCTATTGGTCTTCAACTGTACTTTCTACGAATTTTTTAATTTTTCAACGAGCCAACGCCATCGTGTTAATGTAAAATCCGAAATTTTCCGTAACTGTCTTCGTCCGCACAATTAGAGAACCACTGAATTCTATTGGTCTTCAACACTACTTTCTACGAATTTTTTAATTTTTCAACGAGCCAACGCCATCGTGTTAATGTAAAATCCGAAATTTTCCGTAACTGTCCTCGTCCGCACAATTAGAGAACCACTGAATTCTATTGGTCTTCAACTCTACTTTCTATGAATTTTTTAATTTTTCAACGATCCAACGCCACCGTCTTAATTTAAAGTCCGAAATTTTCCGTAACTGTCCTCGTCTGCACAATTAGAGAACCATTGAATTCTATTGGTCTTCAACTCTACTTTCTATGAATTTTTTAATTTTCCAACGAGCCAACGACGCCATCGTGTTAATGTAAAATCCGAAATTTTCCGTAACTGTCCTCGTCCGCACAATTAGAGAACCACTGAATTCTATTGGTCTTCAACTGTACTTTCTACGAATTTTATAATTTTTCAATGAGCCAACGACGCCATCGTGTTAATGTAAAATCCGAAAGGGTCTAGCCGGGTAAGCATAGGGAAACGGCCCCAGCACCGATTTTAGTGTTTAAACGTGCGAAATGAGGCTGTTTGTTTGGAAAACCACTGTGAGAAATTTCAGACCCCTACCCCCTTCCGTAAGGGTGATATGGGGATAACAACCCTAAACTTTATATTTTTTTTTCTCAAAAACTACTTGAGATATTCGAATGCTTAAAAGTGCAAATGGTACGTACCTTTAAGCTTTATTAAATATATTTTTTCCAAAATTGTAGCTCAATCATGGACGGTAGAAATACAGGAATTAATTCTTTGGGGGTGGTTTTTGTAAACAACCCCTCGAGTGACACCTCTGGAAAAAAATCAGGAGGAAAGCTTAATTGCTGAGCTATAAAGTTGCATAAGTTACATGGGTGTCGGATTGGTAGAACAGACTTAAAAAAAAATAAAACTAGTGTATAGTCTCCTTGCGGAGTATACAGATGTGGCCGCATGGCCGATCGAAGGGTCGAAAGAAACGTTCATGTTGGAGAATTTTTTATAAACAAACGTAGGAAATTGTATTTATGAATGTTATTACAATGCAAAAATTACGTAATCAATAAGTCGCAGCAATTTTTTATCCGACAATAACAAAACTCATGATACCTTTTTTACGTATAGCATTTCGCGATGACTGTCGCTGCTTAAAAAGTATGGATTATCTGAAATACAAAATTCGAAAATATTTAGATAGTATATCGGATTATTTAGGAGAATAATGTGTTTAATGTTCTGTGTGTAGTTTACACCTTGATAAAGAAGTAATTTTTTAACTTACACGTTGTAACTTAATCTTCGTCGCTGTTCTCATCGATGACTGTGGTTACATTCGTTGCGTCAAATAAGTTTGTGAGTATCTCTGCCGGCTTCACAATTTTTGATTTATAACGTCCATGCGACAAGTAATAAATTATTGCTGCGACGTGAGAACAGCATCCCACTGTTCTATTGCCATTTGCACAGTCACATGAATACTGTTTTATGCCTGTGTAACTAATTGAATTTGGTTCGTATTGGATATAACACTGATACGTTTTGCTATTTATGTGCCCTGATCTGACTTTCATTTTTATAATGTTATTATCCATTATCCATTATCCATTATGGAGGATAATGACACTTTAAACGTCCAATATTATAAGGAAAATAATAAAAATGAAAGTCAGATCAAGGCACATAAATAGCAAAACGTATCAGTGTTGTATCCAATACGAACCAAATTCAATTAGTTACACAGGCATAAAACAGTATTCATGTGACTGTGCAAATGGCAATAGAACAGTAGGATGCTGTTCTCACGTCGCAGCAATAATTTATTACTTGTCGCATGGACGTTATAAATCAAAAATTGTGAAGCCGGCAGAGATACTCACAAACTTATTTGACGCAACGAATGTAACCACAGTCATCGATGAGAACAGCGACGAAGATTAAGTTACAACGTGTAAGTTAAAAAATTACTTCTTTATCAAGGTGTAAACTACACACAGAACATTAAACACATTATTCTCCTAAATAATCCGATATACTATCTAAATATTTTCGAATTTTGTATTTCAGATAATCCATACTTTTTAAGCAGCGACAGTCATCGCGAAATTCTATACGTAAAAAAGGTATCATGAGTTTTGTTATTGTCGGATAAAAAATTGCTGCGACTTATTGATTACGTAATTTTTGCATTGTAATAACATTCATAAATACAATTTCCTACGTTTGTTTATAAAAAATTCTCCAACATGAACGTTTCTTTCGACCCTTCGATCGGCCATGCGGCCACATCTGTATACTCCGCAAGGAGACTATACACTAGTTTTATTTTTTTTTAAGTCTGTTCTACCAATCCGACACCCATGTAACTTATGCAACTTTATAGCTCAGCAATTAAGCTTTCCTCCTGATTTTTTTCCAGAGGTGTCACTCGAGGGGTTGTTTACAAAAACCACCCCCAAAGAATTAATTCCTGTATTTCTACCGTCCATGATTGAGCTACAATTTTGGAAAAAATATATTTAATAAAGCTTAAAGGTACGTACCATTTGCACTTTTAAGCATTCGAATATCTCAAGTAGTTTTTGAGAAAAAAAAATATAAAGTTTAGGGTTGTTATCCCCATATCACCCTTACGGAAGGGGGTAGGGGTCTGAAATTTCTCACAGTGGTTTTCCAAACAAACAGCCTCATTTCGCACGTTTAAACACTAAAATCGGTGCTGGGGCCGTTTCCCTATGCTTACCCGGCTAGACCCTTTTCCCTAACTGTCTTCGTCCGCACAATTAGAGAACCACTGAATTCTATTGGTCTTCAACACTACTTTCTACGAATTTTTTAATTTTTCAACGAGCCAACGCCATCGTGTTAATGTAAAGTTCGGAATTTTCCGTAACTGTACTCGAGTGCACAATTAGAGAACCACTGAATTCTATTGGTCTTCAACACTACTTTCTACGAATTTTTTAATTTTTCAACGATCCAACGCCATCGTGTTAATGTAAAATCCGGAATTTTCCGTAACTGTCCTCGTCCGCACAATTAGAGAACCACAGAATTCTATTGGTCTTCAACTCTACTTTCTACGAATTTTATAATTTCGAATTTTTTAATTGTAAAATCCGGAATTCTCCGTAACTGTCTTCGTCCGCACAATTAGAGAACCACTCAATTCTATTGGTCTTCAACACTACTTTCTACGAATTTTTTAATTTTTCAACGAGCCAACGCCATCGTGTTAGTGTAAAATCCGAAATTTTCCGTAACTGTCTTCGTCCGCACAATTAGAGAACCACTGAATTCTTTTGGTCTTCAATTCTACTTTCTACGAATTTTTTAATTTTTCAATGAGCCAACGACGCCATCGTGTTAATGTAAAATCCGAAATTTTCCGTAACTGTCTTCGTCCGCACAATTAGAGAACCACTGAATTCTATTGGTCTTCAATTCTACTTTCTACGAATTTTTTAATTTTTCAATGAGCCAACGACGCCATCGTGTTAATGTAAAATCCGAAATTTTCCGTGACTGTCTTCGTCCGCACAATTAGAGAACCACTGAATTCTATTGGTCTTCAACACTACTTTCTACGAATTTTTTAATTTTTTAACGATCCAACGCCATCGTGTTAATGTAAAATCCGGAATTTTCCGTAACTGTCCTCGTCCGCACAATTGGAGAACCACAGAATTCTATTGGTCTTCAACTCTACTTTCTACGAATTTTATAATTTCGTATTTTTTAATTGTAAAATCCGGAATTCTCCGTAACTGTCTTCGTCCGCACAATTAGAGAACCACTCAATTCTATTGGTCTTCAACTCTACTTTCTACGAATTTTTTAATTTTTCAACGAACGAGCGCAATCGCGTTATGTAAAATTAACGTAAATTGTTGATCGATAGTGCAGCGCACCGCGCGTGTAATTATTAATTTATTATACGTATGAATTTCTTATCGGTTCATACATATTGAAAGCGTGCCGCGCGATCTCTAATTGACAAAAACATAATTATTGTCGTATCCGCGAGCAACTTTTTGCTCAATAAATTATCCATATCGCTGCAAATTGCTCTTTGCATTAACATCGTTGCGTCATATATATAAATTATCGAAATTCAAGCATGATATATTACGGATTTAGTGTTTCGAACAGAAAGGTCAGCTTATTGGGCGGCTATAGTTCGCATGATTTTTATGGCAACCCATCACCGTCGATTTCTACAACTGGCAGCGTCAGATCCGTATTCCCGTACAATAATTCCGCGCCGGCTTACAAGGATATTACATCGGCTTTGGAAAGGAGACCGCCAAATATCCTGTCACGTAATTACGTAATCCGTTTGCTCGTTTAAATCCCCCGGATCTGCCCTCGGGCGAGATTTTGCAATGATCGATCTTGTTCAAGAGGGAAAGAAGGCTTAAATATCGCTTGCGAGACACAGATCGATTACATCTGTCGTGACCGACTTGTTTGTACATCGGTCGATTGTTGCCGAGACTATATTTTCAACAAGCTCTAATCGCCATTTGAAACATTCTTATAACCACAGTACGAAAAAATTAAATTCAAATCATAATAATTTAATTTAATTCAGATTAATTGATTTTCTTTTCTCCGAGGTCATTCGAAGGTCATAGTATAGCACGTCATTGAACTCGTCTTGACGTCAGCGAAAACACTAGGATGTGAAAAATATACGGTGCCGGGTAAAAATCATCGGTGACCTTCAAAATACCTTGAAAAAAACAACAACCAGAACATTCTTTTATGACACCATATATGCCTCGTTTGAAAGTACAACTTTTCTCTCGAAGATTTTCTTCTCTCTTCAACGGAGCTATTTAATAAAATTGAATTTACTATTGAGATTAATAATATTTGATGAAAAGTATGAAAATGTAAATATACGACAAAGTTTCTGACAAACTGGTATGCGCTGTGGCTCTGGTCGCGGGCGATCCGTTTTCCATTATGCTATCTCCACCCTTTTTTTCAATTTCACCACATCCATTGTACTTTCACTCTCCATAGATCAATCTTACTTACACGTTGACGTAACACTCCTAATGAATGCATCAGAGTTCGGAGATTAATCCAAATGAAAACTAATTGACAGAATGTTTGGAAGGGCGTGGCCAAGAATTATTCATTCATCACCGGGTCGTAAACAACAATTTTTGTATTTTGTCAAATGATTAAATACGAGTGCATTGTTTTCGCTCTGTTCATTGTAAAATTGTGACGGAAGCCCAGCCCGAAGGAGGGTCCAATTAGATCGTTCACATAGCAATCGATCAGTCTCGCCGATCCTTACCGCGAAGTCGGAACTTTTCAGTGAGCCGGGTATCTCCGGGTCTGTCGGGTCTCGATACACCAACTATAACTGGGAATTGAATTAACGTTCGTTATCAGAATTTGTACGTATAAGCGCCTAAAGACAGAAACTAATACATTGCGTTGTTAGCAGCCAATTATCGAGTTCGGGGTGTCGTACGATAATACCCTTCGTATCGCGAACTCCCTGCTAGCACAGGGGAGCATTGTGCAACCTATAACGCACCCTAACTTGTAAGTAGCTACCGTCGAACTTCCCGGGACACAAAATTACAATTCCACCTAGCTGGCTAAGGCATCTCTCTCTCCCATCTCTCTACCCAGTTTTACATTTATTCCTAGAATTCGCAATTTAAATCCCGTAATTGACATTCATAAATTTACAAAAATGTTCTACTTCCTTGAAGCCATTCCTGGAGTTATTTCAAGCAACTTTTTCCTTTGCGAAAATCTTCTCCGAAGCTCCGTTCAGGAGTTATCAACGAAAAACACGAATCAATCGGGGCGGGGCTACTCGTTGAAGGAGGCGGAGTCCGTTCGCTACAACCGCGCTCCGATTGGCCCGCGTTTTTCTTTAATAACTCTGTAACGAAGCTTCCGAGGACATTTTCGCAAAGGAAAAAGTTACTTGAAATCACTTCAGGAATCATCCCATAGAAGTGCAACGTTTTTGGAACACCCTGTGGGAGTCCTATAGAGTATATTTTCCGTACATTTTCCTCGGTGCATACACAAGTTACGCTAGTTTTCCACACGAATCGGAACACGGTTTTTCGCGAGCCCCGGTAAGCCGAGAATTCGTTGGAATTGTTTGAATAAAATTTTACGAGATCAATTTCGGTCGGCACCTACTGCAAAATCGGGAGCCGTTCGCGTCCACGCATTCATCTCCGTGAAAACGCGCTGCGTGCGCGAATAAAATACGTTTATGATCGGCCCGGACCGAGACTTACGTTTATTTTCGATCGTATCATACGCCGGCGAATTTTCGAAATCGATAAATCAGCTGAAAATTTCGCAATTTTGTAATTTTTCATATCTCGTGCCGCTGCTGTTCTCTACGAGGTAATTTTTTGTCGGGCAAGTACAGTTTCCATTACTGAAAAATTGTCATCTTGCTGATTCATTGAAAAATATAATTTCGGAGAAAATGTTTGGAAAGTAAAAAAAATAAAAAGAAATTGTTCATTTGATATAAAAATTAATATCGTTCGATAATACACGAACACTGTTTTACTTATTGTTATAATGTTGCTTCTTAATTGGAATTGCGAGCACGGTAAATTGTGTATTTTTTGCTGTTTTTTTTCGGGAAAGATGATTGTACAGTATTTGAACGTTTTATTAACAGTCCAGAGACGGAAAGTTTGCGCACGATTTTTACACAAAAATAACCCCATTCGTTTGCGAGTATTTACGGGGGGGTTGAATTTGTCGCGGCGCTGTCAAATGTCATTAACTACCAATTTTGAATAAAGCGAGTTAAATAGTTCACCGAGATCCCCTGAAAGCACCTTTCATACCGCGCACATTTCATTTACTGCAATTTACTACGAAATCCATATGAAAATAATTTTCAAACGTCGCTAAATGCAGTTTACGATAATATCCGCGCTCGACAAAAGTTATCAAACAGCATTAACGTCTTCTATACAGATTTGTTATTGCGACGGGATTTACGAGAGGAAATTTCAATATTCCGGAAACGGAACGAAAAATGCATATAATCAAATATTTCTTGATAAACCTTTTTTATTCTACGTTTATCGCAATTTCCAATCAGTGCTTTCATTAATGAAACATTCACATTCCCTGACAGAGAATTGGATTTTTAAAAATACACGATTAAAGTAGAGTCATTCTGATCAGTTCGGATAGTCGAGGTTCCACTATATCGCGGATTAAACAAACGAATGAGATCCAAACCGTATCGTGTTGGGTATCATTTTACTCGCAAAACTGTCACGCATATGCAAATAACCTAATCCTAAATAAATAATTCGAAACAAAAAAGTTATAATGCAAAATCCACAATGTCCCGGCAGTGTCCGATCGAAGAACAGTTGTCTGTGCGCGATCTAAGAAATATTTCGGTCCCGAGTTTTTCGTGGATAATATCAAGGCGTTACAGTAATAGTTTCTGGATGAATTCAAGGTTATTAGCTCGGCCAGGGAACGCGTTAAACCGGATTAATGTTTCTGAATATCGGGGTCGGCCAGCATCCAGCATCAGCTCTCCTTTCATTCGTTCCCGGTCTCGCGTATCAGAATATTATTGACGGTGTTTTGCTTAAATTGTTTTCCAGAGAGGGCGGGGGGTGGGCTCAGCTCGGCCGTTTACCGCCATATCATACACCCTCGACTGTGATTCCGTTCGCCGGTTGATCCAATTAAGCTCTCGCAGCTAGTTGCCGCGGATGATGTTCTTATTAATGCCATAAAAGTGAAGTACGTGTAACGAGCTCGCTCGCACGAACTCTGCGAAATTAATATTACCGGCGACGGGCCGCGATAAATCAACTTTTACGACAGAACTCAAATAAACGTCCCGGCTCGGACTTTTAATTTAAAGTTGCCGCGACTCTCTCTTCATGCACTCTCCTCTCCCATGGACTCTCCTTCCGCCATTGTACCTCGATTCTCGATCGGGATCTCCTTGAAATGATTGCTTCCAGCTCGAACAGCCTTCCCGATGATTACCCTGTACGCTTACCTCGAGCGTGTCGTTGTTGATCATTCGTTTTTCCCCTCTTCTTGAAACATGTTTCTCTTTAATGAATCTACATTAGGCTCGATGATTGGACCTTCCCCTTTACAACGAGACCTTAAAAAGTGCCGTACGATTTTCTTCCACTATTCTATGGAAGAAAATCGAGGAACTAGTTCGAACGAGTGGGCCTAACTAATACGCCGCTTGTAGTCGTCCGTACACCCTTCGTTCAAAGATGAATAGCCCGGCCAAAAAATATCGTAGATCAAGTTTCAAGGTCTCGATGTAAAGGAGAAGGTTCGATCTTCAAATCCATGGAAGATTTGTTCACTAGAAAAATTTGCCAAAGCTTCTACGGATATTCGAAGTTGGGCTTTCAGCGAACCTCCTTCGTCACGCTCGATTCTAGAAACACGAAGCAGCGTCGTCGGTGCATCGACGATATCGCGAGGTGGGCGCATAGAGAATGCAACACCTACACATAGATACATATATAACGCCGAATATTTCCTGGCTGGCGTAGTTCATTTTTCGCTGGTAGTTCGGTTTTCGTTCGACACACGCCTGTGCGAAAGTTCGTTTCGCGGCAGCCGTCGTACCCTCCCTCCCTCTCCTCTCCCCTGTGAAATACGTTGAAAATTTGTTTGTGCACACGCGTTTCCAGCCAATTGGACAGCCTGGATATGCCAACGAGATACGCTGTTACGTGGGCACAGACCAACTACCGCCGACAGAAATCGAGTGCGATATGAGATTGGAATTTCAACGCGAGAAACGATCCCGCCCACTCACTTGAGGAACAATTAAACGAACACACGCCCGTGCTATTATTTCTCCCAAATTTCTTCGCGGCGCGAACAATTAATCGTTGGACGACGAGCAATTAACCTCTTGCCGTACGATTTTCTTCATGGTTACAATTAGTACAACTTCTTTGTCCTTGATCATTTCACTGATGAGAATAGAAAGTTTGTATCCATCGTATACCTACATTTACTTGAACGCTGAAACATTGATTAGAATATAATGGAAATATTTTTCGTCTTAAAAGAAAGCCATAACTGTACTGCGGATCTTCATGCATTTATAGCAAAATTGAGAATTGTTGGAAAATTTTTGAAATCGAATATGTCAATATACGATTTCTCTTCTATTCGAATCATTAAGGGAAGAAATAACGTTTAATTTAGTTTCCGTTCAAGGGATTAACTGAGAGTTGTAAATTCAAAGCCGTAACCCCCTCTCTGCCAGTACGCAGGAGACGTCACGCGTCACGTGACCGGGCCGCGGCGGAGGGGAATGGCGCGTTGTGGACGGAGAAGGTAAAGTTATGAATCAGATTTTCGGGATATAAAAGGATCTCGAAACCCGATTGAAAAATGCGTCGAGCGGAGGGGGTGATGTGTTCATCATAAAAAACCGGTTTTTGTCGAGCGACACAGGTTGTGCTAGGTTAAAAGCGAGGTAAGGCTCGGCAATATAACGCCGCTCCGATATCCGCGAAACTTTCAATCAAACCGAGGCCGATGTCCGATCACCGACAGCTAAAAACCGTGTCTCGGTGCTGCATCGCTGGAAGGTAATCCACCGTCCCCAGGAGCGTTTATTATTGTTCTTTTTACGGTCTGATCCTGTATCGACGCGGCGCACAATGACATTTTGCGTTTACTAGTCGAAATGGGACGGTTTTGTTCATTGGAAACGCGATTTTTCCGCGCTAGCTCGCGGATGCGCGCACACCAGCCCCATTCACCGATACACTAACTGTCGCCTCTAATAATGTATCGAGTGCGCCGATTGTATTTAAAATCCCAGCTCTTGTCACTCCCCGCGACACACTCTTTCATCGCACGCGGCTGCCATTGCTACTGCTCCGCCACCGCTGTATATCGAATGGCATTGTAACGACCGTGTGAATAGGATTTTTTAATTTGCACCTCGATAATGCGTTTTCTTACCGTCGACAATGCGATAAGTCTACCTTTGTCCACAACACCGTAAACAATGCACGTGTTTGTTTAAATTCCCTGCACGTTAATTATTTGCTCTACGAACGCGTCGCTGATTATTCGATTCCGAATCCTTCAGCCGCCGGGAACGTTTGTTCAACAATCTTTCAAAACGTATTTTTTGACTCGTCGTAAAAATATTAATAAATTTTTGTCGTGACTGAATCCACCGTGGATTCGAAGATTGAACCTTCCTCTTTCCAACGAGACTTTAAACGTTCATCTACAATTTTTTCTAGTCGACTTATCGAATTTTGAACGGACTTAGCTGGTCCGGTACACTGGTCCGGACTAGCCTCAGGAGAAAATTAAGACACGAAAATGCTGCAAATTGAAACGTCTGTAACAAAGCTAAAAAATTTTTTTGGTGGATGAAGTCGACATAGATTTGAAGATTGAACTTTCCTCTTTACAACGAGATCTTGAAACTTGATCTGCGACTTTTTTTGGCCGAGCTATCGATTTTTGAACGAAGGGTGTACGAGCAACTACAAGCGGCGTGTTAGTTAGGCCCACCCGTTCGAACTAGTTCCTCGATTTTCGTCCATAAAACAGTGAAAAAGAAATCCCTGTCGGGCCGACTTGTTCAACAATTTTTGGAAATGTAGTTTCGAAAGCACTTTTACTTGAACCGAGTCAGAATAGACCCAGACTTCGGGACAGCCGCGAGTAACAAACAGCGTAATTGATTTTTGTCAGATGATTAAGTTGTGGAGGGTAGCCAACTGGCTAAAACCGGAGCTGTCATTCGTACGTATAGAAAGCGATGGAGGTGGATCGGGTAAGGGTTGATTGTCTACAAAATGACGATGAGGAAGAAGTATTCCCGCTTTAACTTGCCGGAGTTCGTCGTTGGGAAGCGAACGGCTCCGACCGGGATCCGGGAATATTAACCCGACGCGATTACAGACGTCAGAGGGTCTCGAAGCCCGGGAGTCATAAAGTTGGAAAAGTCCATAGGAAGAGGGGTAGTTTTCTGCGGAGCCACCCTATAGGTACATCGCGCGGGGCCGTACCTACTAAAGCTCTGTAGTTTACGGAGAGAAAGGATGGAGGAGGTAGGTTTGAGTAAGGTAGGATAGGAGGAGGACTCTTGCAATTTCAGTTAATACTATAAAACCTTCTGCACACCTACCAGTTCCGTGTCCGTGAGAGGAGCACAAGGAGAGTTAGCTGAAAGCGTCGTGGCCGAGCCCGTACGCCACTGGCCTCGTCCGAACTTGTCGATGGAAAGCTTTGCTTTATGACCTTCCGTTCATAGTCTTCATAGTGACGCGACGCGAGCTACGCTGCCACTGTGCACCCCACCCCTCTATCGCTCTTTCTCTCCCACTTCTCCCTACGAATCGTTTCCGGTCGGTGTAGAACGGTTTATTGCCTCCACACAGAAATTAGGACGAATTAACGGGCCGAATTGGCCAAACCTTAATTGCACGCCGTTGTGCTCACGGCTGCTCGAAAATTACTCTGATAACTTCCAAAACTACGAACAAACGAACTGCACATTCGCAGCATTTAAGCTGGCCCAGCCTCGAGCTAAACAATTTTTTTAGTATTGTTATAACTTCTCAGGATTTGCACGACACCCTATGGATTCTGTTCGATAGTCTTGTAGAGCGTGGGAAGACGAGTCCAACGAGTACCATGAACGTAACATTGCGATCATCCGATCTTGAGATATTCCGCTCAAAAGATAAGGTCTGGGTTAGGCTAGCTTAGATACCTTCTTCATCTTGGGACTTTTTTCGATAATCTTGTAGAGCGTGGAAAACCGAGTCCATGAGTACCAATACCGTGCCATTACGATCACTCAATCTCGACATATTCCGTCCGGCAGGTAAGGTCTGGGTTAGTTAGTCTACCTTAGCTTAGTTAGTTAGTCTACCTTCTTCATCTTGAGACTTTCTTCGATAGTCTCGTAGAGCGTGGAAAACCGAGTCCAATGAGTACCATGAACGTAACATTGCGATCATCCGATCTCGAGATATTCCGCTCAGAAGATAAGGTCTGGGTTAGGCTAGCTTAGATACCTTCTTCATCTTGGGACTTTTTTCGATAATCTTGTAGAGCGTGGAAAGACGAGTCCAACGAGTACCATGAACGTACCATTGCGATCATCCAATCTCGAATATTCCGTCCGGCAGGTAAGGTCTGGGTTAGTTAGTCTACCTTAGCTAGCTTCTTCATCTTGGGACTTTTTTCGATAGTCTTGTAGAGCGTGGAAAAACGAGTCCAATGAGTACCATGAACGTAACATTGCGATCATCCAATCTCGAGATATTCCGCTCAGAAGATAAGGTCTGGGTTAGGCTAGCTTAGATACCTTCTTCATCTTGGGACTTTTTTCGATAATCTTGTAGAGCGTGGAAAGACGAGTCCAACGAGTACCATGACCGTGCCATTACGATCACTCAATCCCGAGATGAAGAAGGTAGCTAGGTTAGGCCTTATCTTTCGGACGGAATATCTTGAGATTGGTTGATCGCAATGGTACGTTCATGGTACTCGTTGGACTCGTCTCTTCATGGCCTACAAGAATATTGAACAATACATATAGGGTGTCATTGAAAAAAATACCGACGACATTGAAATCTCGTTAAAAAATGACTTTTAAGAATATTTATTATTGCAACTCCTTCATGAATTAGGGAAACGTATAATATTATCAGAAGTGTGAAGAGATAGTTTTTTCCCGTGGAATTGTTTAATCAGAGAGAAGAGTCTATATTCATGATGAAATGGGATCGTTATTCTCGTTTCGTCTTTCGACGTTCATTTGCATTTTTCGGACGAGGCAAACGATACCGAAGCGATCGGATCATAAATCCCGAAAGGAAGCCATGATTCTTTGCTGGTAGTAAAAATCGTGACCGAATGGAAGCCTGCCTTCGGACGTAAAACATTTATTCGAAGATAATGTACCCAGGATTAAGGAGGGAACGTGTACCGCACCGGCATGTCGGCATTAATCTATAAATCATTTCTTTTATACGGAAAGATGTTCAATCTAGCTCAGTCACTTTATATATATAGTATATAAAATATATATCGCATTATATATCGAGCGGTTTTCACCGGGAGAATATACGGCAGTGAAATTTTTCATGCTGCGATCAAAAAAAAAGGACACGCTCTATGAATACATAATACAATATATTTCGCGATTTTTCTAGATCATAAACTCAATTTTGCGTTACAGAGTTCAATAAAAATCTGAACTGCGATTTCTGTCTTATCTTCGCCATGTTACGTTAGTTTAACAATCACTGATTATATATTTATGACAAAGCCGAGTGGCTGTGATTGAAAACAGTAAAAATATTAGAAGAGTTAACGTATTACCAATAAACCTACCACGAGGGGTCAAATGACCCATTTTAGATTTTGTATTTGACCATTTTCATGGGAATTGATTGAATACATTTTTTGACTCCAGTATATATTATAGTAAAAATCGCACAAAATATAAATAAATTCAATCTTGTTATTTTTATAATAACATTTGCATTAGTCATTTTTGATGGTCGGTAGGTTTAGTGTTAAAAAATATATATAAAAAAAACTTTCTAAAAACCACATTTATATTATAATGCCCTAAAAAGGAGAAAATAATTTTATTATACATTAGTCAAATATATATAAATATACATAAATATACATAACTGCAAATAAAAGCGTGGAGCGCTAAACTATATTGACTAATGTCTAAAAAAAAGTATTCTCTCCTTTTTAGTGCACTTTAATATAAGCGTGGTTTTTGAAAAGTTTTTTTTTATATATTTTTATTTTCTACTTTTTCGTCTTTTTTAAATGGAACGCAAGATATAGTAATACTGGTATGAAATAGTAAGATATAGAAACGCAAGATATGGAAATACGCGAGATAAAAAGAGTGGATGACTCCTAGAGACAACGTCTCTTGATGGAGTCCGAAATTGTCCGAAATGGAACTGAATTAACGGAACACCACACTGACTGAGCTCCTTCGGTGCGAAATGGGTCAGTGGAGTGGGGATGAGTCGGGAGTGCGAACGTGTAGTGGAGTGGGGAGCGCTGTCGTGTGGAGTGGGGATCGCTGAACGCGATGACGTACTACCAAACGTCGCGCGACGGGGTGTGACGGTTAATATTAACAGTTTTTTGTCTCCTGAACGCACAGTTTTTTTAAAAAATTGTTTTTTAGTATTGCATTATCATCCAGTTCTGAGCTGTGTTTAAAGTTTCAAGTCTCTAGCTCATCAGGAAGCGGTTTAAAATTCGATTACAAGATTTGATGCATACAATAACGACACCTCGGCAAAAAAAGAGGATTTCTATTATCTCGACTGCAGTTTGTTGCAGTTCGGCAAGAAACTGTTCATTTTGCATAAAGATCCGTTGTCTGGTGATTAATTCTCGTGCAACAAGATTGAGAGAAGATGAAAAATGTCCAGGACCCAAGTGTCATGCTAGACCGGACCCAAATCAGACTAAAATGGCGACGACGCCGTTGGAAACACGTTGGAAAGGAGCCCTGCGACAGCGCGGGAAAATATCACGACAGATTTTCGCGTTACCTTTTCCCGGGGAGTGGGCAGTGTGCCATAGAGGCGGGGGCACATCCGGTGCAATCAATCAGCGGCTGATAACCGGTCGCATGTTCGCGCAGGATTCGGAAAGACACAGCGACGCGGCTCGGCGCGGTGGTCGCTCTCTCTCGATGGTCTTTCTAAAATCACCCTGTACATTTAGTTGTATCTGGGCGAGCGATTGAATGCGAATGGGCCAGCCGGAACGTGAGTATCCCTGACGTCGGCGAGCAGCCGGGCTTTTTCCAGTGACGAGAGGGATCAGGGGGACGCGCGACAGTAAAATCGAAATTGTCAGAGCTGCCGCTTTAGTTTTAGAGCCGTGGGTTACTGCCGTCGGCCCGAACCCTCCTCCTCACCCCGGTTTCCTCTCTTTCGAACCTCTGGCTGGCGTTCTTCGCCGACGACCGGTTTCCGCAGTCATGCGGACCCTGTCTCTCCTTTCTTTTCCTCGCTTATACTCTACTTTCTCCCTCTCCCTCTTGCCCTTTTCTTCGCGAGTAATAAGTAGACTGAGGATCTTTATGGAAAATAAAAAGTGTCTGCATCGATTACGAGAAATCGAAACTAGATTGAATGTTGTCCCTCTTCTCTTAATTATTTATCCGTGCTGATTGGCGGAACGCGATTGTTCGGATAATACGACAATTACATAGTTAAAAAAAAACAAAATAAAAAAGTGCTGAACTTAGTCCTTATTGAAATGTGTACGCGTGCCCCTAGGGTACAGGAAGAGTTTGGAGGGGGTATTCGTTGATTCTAGTGCAACAATTCTGGTGCAGCGGGAGTCTACTGTTGTGTACAAAGGATGCACACGCCTGCTACTTAAGGATGTTCTGGAGGTATATAAAAACGCAACAAAATTTTGGAAAATTTGACAAGATATAATTCTTACTAAATTAATGCAATTACCAAAGTTTGGGTTCGATTCACCGCACCGTTTAAGAATTATAGTAACTTAAAGTTTGCACATTTTAACACGTCTTCTTATGGAGAATTCATAAAATTCCTCTTCAACCCTATTTAAACCTTGAAAAACGCAACTGGAAACTCCAGTTTTTTTATATGTAGTAAAAATTATGTAATTAATTATGTGTTCAAAATTTATTAAGATTCACTAAACAGTTGCAGAGCAAAAAAATTATAAACTGTTACAAAACGTTAAATTTATCGTGTTGTCTCTCACTAGCATGGAAACGCGACAAGTGTAGACCACTGAATATAGCTACAGAGGGTACAGTATTCGCAAAAGTTTAATCCAAAATATACTCATGAATGGCTTTCATTGCCATGTATTGATGAATTTCGAATTTCTCGTACTTTTGTCTCCCATTGTACCTCCAGAACATCCTTAATATCGATTGTTCTTAACGGGGAATACTCACAACGGAAGGACCCCGAGTGTCCGACTTCGATTTTGATAATGTTTTGTGAGACGATGGTATATGGATCCCTAATTATGTCTGCAAAGTATTAGGCGCAGTTACTCAATAGTTTTGAAGATATAAACAATTAAAGTTTCAGAACTTCGAAAACTACAGCTCAAATCTTGGTACATCAACAAGGTATGAGACGTTAATTGTTTATATCTTTGAAACTATTGAGTAACTACACCTAATATTCTGCAGACACCATTTGGGACCCATATACCGTCGTCTCACAAAAGATTATCAAAATCGAAGTCGGATACTTGCGGTCCTTCCCTTGTCGGTGTTACGACAGTTATAGAAGGGGTACACAGATGTCGAAACTCTGGGGAACACTGGTGTAGCGTATGGGTTGGTTGAATTAACGGGCCGAATTAGCCAAACATTAATTGCACGCCGTTATGCTCACGGCTGCTCGAAAATTACTCTGATAACTTCCAAAACTACGAACAAACGAACTGCACATTCGCAGCATTTAAGCTGGCCCAGCCTCGAGCCAAACAATTTTTTTAGTATTGTTATAACTTCTCAGGATTTGCACGACACCCTATGGATTCTGTTCGATAGTCTTGTAGAGCGTGGAAAGACGAGTCGAACGAGTACCAATACCGTGCCATTACGATCACTCAATCTCGAGATATTCCGTCCGGCAGGTAAGGTCTGGGTTAGTTAGTCTACCTTAGCTAGCTTCTTCATCTTGAGACTTTCTTCGATAGTCTTGTAGAGCGTGGAAAACCGAGTCCAATGAGTACCATGAACGTAACATTGCGATCATCCAATCTCGAGATATTCCGCTCAAAAGATAAGGTCTAGGTTAGGCTAGCTTAGATACCTTCATCATCTTGGGACTTTTTTCGATAATCTTGTAGAGCGTGGAAAGACGATTCCAACGAGTACCATGACCGTGCCATTACGATCACTCAATCCCGAGATGAAGAATGTAGTTAGGTTAGGCCTTATCTTCCGGACGGAATATCTTGAGATTGGTTGATCGCAATGGTACGTTCATGGTACTCGTTGGACTCGTCTCTTCATGGCCTACAAGAATATTGAACAATACATATAGGGTGTCGTTGAAAAAAATACCGACGACATTGAAATCTCGTTAAAAAATGACTTTTAAGAATATTTGTTATTGCAACTCCTTCATGAATTAGGGAAACGTATAATATTATCAGAAGTGTGAAGAGATAGTTTTTTCCCGTGGAATTGTTTAATCAGAGAGAAGAGTCTATATTCATGATGAAATGGGATCGTTATTCTCGTTTCGTCTTTCGACGTTCATTGCATTTTTCGGACGAGGCGAACGATACCGAAGCGATCGGATCATAAATCCCGAAAGGAAGCCATGATTCTTGGCTGGTAGTAAAAATCGTGACCGAATGGAAGCCTGCCCTCGGACGTCCTAATTATGTCTGCAAAATATTAGGCGCAGTTACTCAATAGTTTTGAAGATATAAACAATTAAAGTTTCAGAACTTCGGAAACGATAGCTCAAATCTTGGTACATCAACAAGGTATGAAACGTTAATTGTTTATATCTTTGAAACTATTGAGTAACTACACCTAATATTCTGCAGACACCATTTGGGACCCATATACCGTCGTCTCGCAAAAGATTATCAAAATCGAAGTCGGACACTTGCGGTCCTTTCCTTCCCTTGTCGGTGTTACGACAGTTATAGAAGGGGTGCACAGATGTCGAAACTCTGGGGAACACTGGTGTAGCGTAGGGGTTGGTTTAACGCGAACTAATTCTTTGTGGAATGTACTCAGACGATAAGGAATTCGAACATCAGAGGCTGAGATCATCGAGGTTCTTCTGTATATCGACGTCTTCGATTTAAAAAATTTTCCAACAACATTTTGAATTTCATCTACTCAATTCTCCTACAAATGCATGACGATCCGCAGTCTAGTAATAAGTACCATCCTGGGCGGACTTCTAGAATTCAATCAGGGAATTTCACCGTAGGAAAAAGAATAGTGGCTCGGCGAGGACGGGTGGGGCGGTACGGATCGATCGATCCTACCCCGTTCATTTAATTTTTACAACTTTTGATAGCGCTGTAGCTGCACCGTCGTCGTCCGCGCCGCGCCGCTTTATAACCGGCGGCTTTATCGTCCGCCGGGAAATTTCAATGCGCTCCGGGAATCTTAAAACGATCTCCAGGTTAATCTATTCTCGATGGAGGACCCGCGTAATAAGAGAAAGAGTAACGAGGACCGGGTACGACCGGACCCCCGCGCGAGACACGGTTTATGGCGGTGCCGAGATCGAATTCGTCATTGCGTGTGATTCCCCGTGCCAACTGGATGACTCGAGGAAGAAGGGAGAATCAATTCTCCCGCAGCGTCATTTCCTTGGAAACGCTCAAGTCGACTTGGGAACTTTTCAACCCTTCGCTCGATACGTCCATCTGGCTGATCTGGTCTGAATAATTGTTTAACTACCGACTTGAACTAACAACATTCACTACAGAAACATTCGTTGGAAGACATCCAGCAAGAATTCCACAGTTTCCAGTCGGTTCCGACACTCCAACTGCCGCACAGTGGAACTTTTCGTCCATTTCAGAGACAAAATCAAAGAACTTTCGATAGAAATGTGGTAGAGCGATGAAATTTTTAAAAAATTAAAGCTGAAACTTGGCAGAATATGGGAAAATAGGAAGATTATGGTACGAACGTTTTATAACCTTGAGAAAATTCGTTAAACAATTCGTTCACAAAAATCGATTTCTTGTAAAATCCTGAAGTCGTAGACAAATTTTGAGACCAGATTTGAATTCAGCATGAAAAAATCTACAGGAAATGATGTATGGCATGTTACAAAAAAATTTTTTCTACCCGTGGTATTGCAAAAACCACAATTTTCGTGACATTGTGCAAGTTTGACGATTTTTTTCAAGGTTAAAAAATGTTCGTACCATAGTCTCCCTATTTTTCCCATATTCTGTGAAGTCTCAGCTGTAATTAAAAAAAATTTCAGCTCTCTATCTCATTTCTATCGGAAGTTCTTTGATTTTGTCTCCGAAATGGACGAAAAGTTCCACTGTGTGCCGTCTCGATGTGTTGGAGGGTCTATTTGTTTACATAACTTTTTCATAGTTAATTAGTTTCGTGTGAAAGCTTCACTAGGAGATTGCTGGCTTTTTCCCGAACAAAATGATACCCAGCACGACACCATTCGGATCACGGGTGCCCGTGTAATCCACGATTTAGTGGAGCCTCCACTATCCGAACAGCTCAGAGAGGCTCTACTAATTCGCGGATTGGACGAGTAACTGTGGTCCGAATTAGTCGTGCTTGGGCTCATTTTAATCGGGAAAGTGTCACGAATCCGATGACAATACTGATATTCCTATAGATCCAATTGACAGAGCAGCTACCGATGTTTTTAACCAAAGAATTGGAGCGAATCTCATAGTCTATGCCGAAGTCGTTCGTGCGTTTCAGTATGAATGAGAGAGGTGTCGGCCATCCTTTCCCTCTGATTCCATTATGTTGGCCTCCCATGAACGAAGGCCGTGGCACGGTTGTGCAAAACAAATATGATGGGACAACGACGTCGACGACGACGACGACTACGACGTCGTCAGCGACGACGCCGTCTCCCATCGTCGGCGACGAAAACAACTGGCGGTGTGAGTAAAGTGTGGATGTGTGTTTGTGTGTGTCTGTGGGATGGGCGTTTCTCTCTGGGAGAGAAGCGGCTCTGTAACCTGTTGCTCCATTCTTGAATTTGTCTAGGTTAAGCCTCTTTACCGGCCCCAACCGACGTATAAGTTTATCAGTAATTCATTCCGGCGAATTTCGAAATCACGACCAGCAAATCCGATTAGCGACAAGCCCCGTCTTGCCCGGAACCTTCGTCTTTCTTCGGACAGCCGTACGTTTTTACACGTTTTCTTGCCAACCCTTCTACTCCCGCTGTCGATTAGCTGATAATGGCCCTGCCACGACTTACCCACCGCTCGCACCTTTCTTTACCGCTAGAACCGGTCACGAGCATACTCGTTCTCGCATGCTGCAAACGCGAACCCTGTGAATCAGGCTTGACCCACACCCGAGCCAACCTAGTCACCACATTTGTGAAAACTAGATTTTACAACTGCGACCATTTTGTTAAAAATAATGGCACAGCGATGAACTTGGACTCATTATACAGCTTGAACCTTCTACTTTCGCACACGGTTGTTCGTTTTCCTTGGAAATATTTTTATGCGACGTAGCAGATCAGAAACCGACGACCCATTTCTCCTCAAAATGACTATACATTTAAAATTCTGTAAAAATGGTAAAAAGGTTTTTCTCACAATGTATCTACCAAGGATTTGAAGAATGCACCTTCCTCTTTGCAACGAGGTCTTGAAAATTGATCTACGATGTTTGTCAGCCGAGTTATCGATCTTTGAATCAGGGTATACCTGAGTGTACTTGTAACTAGGGAACGCCCTATCCGCGAAAACTTGATTTTCGAACTGCGACCATTTCGTTAAAAATAATGGCACAGCGACGAACTTGGACTCATTTTAAAGCCTGAACACTCTACTTTCCCCCATGTCATTGTTCATTTTCCTACATTATTTTTACAAAATGTAGCACACGAGAAACTGAAGACTCATTTTTCCTCGAAAATACTGTTAATTCAAACCTCTGTGGAAACATTAAAAAATTTTCTCCGTAAACGAATTTACCAAGGATTTGAAGAATGCACCTTCCTCTTTGCAACGAGGTCTTGAAAATTGATCTACGATTTTTGTCAGCCGAGTTATCAATCTTTGAATCAGGGTATACCTGAGTGTACTTGTAACTAGGCAACGCCTTAACCGCGAAAACTTGATTTTCGAACTGCGGCCATTTTGTACAAAATAATGGCACAGCGACGAACTTGGACTCATTTTTAAGCCCGAACATTCTACTTTCACCCACGCTGTTGTTCATTTTCCTACAATATTTTTACAAGATGTAGCACACGAGAAACTGAAGACCCATTTTTCCTCGAAAATACTGTTAATTCAGACCTCTGTGAAAACATTCAAAAATTTTCTCCCGAAACAAATTTGCCAAGGACTTGAAGATTGAACCTTGCTCTTTACAACGACACTTTGAAACTGGATCTACGATTTTTCTCGGCCGAGTTATCGATCTTTAAACGAAGGGCATGCGGAGTACTACGAGCGGCGTGTCAGTTAGGTCTACTAGTCCGGCTAGTTCCTCGTTTTTCCACCACAAAACAGTGAGAAAAAATGGTACGGCACTTTTTAAGGGCTCGTTGTAAAGGGGAAAGTTTAATTTTCAAATTCCCGGCAGATTCAACCGCGAGTAAAATTTCTTAACTTTTTCCCAACGTAATTACTTCTGAATTTTTACCACGAAGTCTGAAAGAATTTGTTTCCATGATGAAATGAATTTCGTAAAGTTCAATGGAATGTAGAAAGTCCGTAAAATGTCTATAAATCGCTATGAACGGATCGAACGAAAATCTGATGGCACGTGTGATCCACGACTCTAGGGGCCGACGCAGGTGTGCGTGAATGGCCGGCACGTAAGTGTAGACGCGTGAGTGTGTATGTGTCGTGTGTCAGTCGCACATGCGAAAGTGAAAGTTCGAGGCTGATGTACGATATACATTCTATCGTTCCCATAACATCGGGCTGTGAGTGTCGAATGAGCCATAATGCGGAGAGTCGAGTGTTTTCTGCGCGGGTACACCCACTCCTAGGTGCATATCTCGTTAATTGATCGATCGTGTGGTTCGTTCCGTTTATACGTTTTCATGGCCTCGTTACGGAGAAAGATCTTTACGCTGCTTAATTGCTCGGAGAGTTCCGAAGGATCTCGACGCTTCGTTCAGAAAAATTTTACATAACCCGCAAATCAACCCACCCCTAAAAACATCCATCCGATTTTTGTTGACTGACTCGTCCAGGTTCACTAATGAAAAGTTCAGCTTGAACTAAGTGACACAGTGGAGACAAAATGACGTATACTGAAAATTCTGTGAAATCGTTAATAATTTTTTTTTATGGATGAATCCACCACGGATTTAAAGATTCAAGCCCCCTCTTTCCAACGTGACCTTAAAAAGTGTCGTGCCATTTTTTTCACTGCTTTATGGCGGAAAAACGAGGAACTAGGCAAACTATTGGACCTAACTGATCCGCCGCTCGTAGTACTCCGCATGCCCTTCGTTTATAGATCGATAACTCGGCCGAGAAAAATCGCAGATCATTTTTTAAGGTTTCGTTGGAAAGAAGAAGCTTGGATCTTCAATTCCTTGGTGGATTGCTTTACGAGAAAAATTTTCCAACGTTCCTACAAGCGACTCTGTATGCATCATTTTAGTGTCTCCTCTTTTCCCCGTGCAAGATATTCAAAAATCACTCTGTTCCATCTTGCGATCATAACTTGGCGAACAATGACAATGTAACGCGCAAGTAGAGGTTTCGAGCTTGAACGTGAACAAATTCGAAGAACAAAAATTCTTGGTTCGTCAATCAGTGTTCACAAGCACTCCCAATTTGCACTAATCCGAGGATCCCCCGGAACTTAATACGATCCCCGGGGCATGTTTCCACGATCCTTTATCGCGGAAGTTGTATCGCGACACGGAAATTCGTGTAACGTTAAACCGAGACTCGGGAAATGTGAAAATTTAATTCGGACCGGCACGCCGAAGAACTTCCCGAGGACAAGCTGCGACTAATTGCGCCGGAAAACTCGGAAAATTGGGACGCTTTGCTGCAAAACGTGGTATCGACAGGTAGCAAGAGATCGACCGAAACCAAAAAAAAAAAATAAAAAAACAACGTAACACTTGTATACTATTGTATACTTTTTTTTACCATGGCTGCCTTTATTTACATGTGTAGCCTAGGGTGGACCTTATTTTCCGACCATGAAATTTTGGGCACGCACCCACTCCCTCCACCCCCTCAATATTGTTCCATTTCATGAAAAAATGATATATCCAAGGTTTTAGATCAATCGGACGTAGGGAAGACGTGCCACATTAGGGTGGGCCTTGGTTATACCTGGTAAAATTCTTTTTGCGAGACTTTTTCACGCCCCCCCCCCTAAAATTGTGCCATTGGCTAAGAAAGTAATTCAAGCAAAAGATGAAGTTCATCGGATATGGGGAAGACTTTTTAAGGGAGAAATTTTATAGGAATATGAATAGTTGAAAGAAAGACTTTTGATTGTGACTAAACACGAAGAACGTTTAGTCATAATCAAAAGTCTCCTTCAAATATGAAGGGGGGGTAAGAAAATTTTACCAGGTATAGCTTAGGTTCACCCTAATGTGGCACGTCTTCCTTTTATCCAATCAACTTCATCTTTTGCAGGAATTATTTTCTCACCCAATGGTACAATTTTAAGGGAGGGGGGCGTGAAACAATCTCACAAAACAAATTTTTTCACCAGGTATAGCTTAAGTCCACCCTAGTGTAGCACGTCTTTCCCTTATCCGATCAACTTCATCTTTTGCAGAAATTATTTTCTCACCCAATAGCACAATTTTAAGGGAGGGGGGCGTGAAAAAATCTCACAAAAAAAATTTCGCCAAGTATAGCTTAAGTCCACCCTAATGTGACACGTCTTTCCCTTACCCGATCAACTTCATATTTTGCAGGAATTATTTTCTTACCCAATGGCACAATTTTAAGGGAGGAGGCGTGTAAAAAATCTCACAAAATAATTTCGCCAAGTATAGCTTAAGTTCACCCTAATGTGGCACGACTTTCCCTTATCCGATCAACTTCATCTTTTGCAGAAATTATTTTCTTACCCAATGGCACAATCTTAAGTGAGGGGGGAGTGAAAAAATCTCACAAAAAAAATTTCGCCGAGTATAGCTTAAGTCCACCCTAGTGTGGCACGACTTTCCCCTATCCGATCAACTTCATCTTTTGCAGAAATTATTTTCTCACCCAATAGCACAATTTTAAGGGAGGGGGGCGTGAAAAAATCTCACAAAAAAAATTTCGCCGAGTATAGCTTAAGTCCACCCTAGTGTAGCACGTCTTTCCCTTATCCGATCAACTTCATCTTTTGCAGAAATTATTTTCTCACCCAATGGCACAATTTTAAGGGAGGGGGGCGTGAAAAAATCTCACAAAAAAAATTTCGCCAAGTATAGCTTAAGTCCACCCTAATGTGACACGTCTTTCCCTTACCCGATCAACTTCATATTTTGCAGGAATTATTTTCTTACCCAATGGCACAATTTTAAGGGAGGAGGCGTGAAAAAAATCTCACAAAATAATTTCGCCAAGTATAGCTTAAGTCCACCCTAATGTGGCACGACTTTCCCTTATCCGATCAACTTCATCTTTTGCAGAAATTATTTTCTTACCCAATGGCGCAATCTTAAGTGAGGGGGGCGTGAAAAAATCTCGCAAAAAAATTTCGCCAGGTAAAGCTTAAGTCCACCCTAATGTGACACGTCTTTCCCTTACCCGATGAACTTCATATTTTGCAGGAATGATTTTCTCACCCAATGGCACAATTTTAAGGGGTGGGGCGCGTGAAAAAAATCTCACAAAACAAATTTCACCAGGTATAGCTAAGGTCCAGCCTAGAGTAGCCACTTCGTTGATGTCTCGCACTAATATTCCTCGAGTTATGCTGGCCAGTAATTAAGGTAAATTGTTACCGACGTGTCCACTGTACGTCTCCGGGAAAGGATGTTTAATTACGTCTACATGTTCGTAATGAAATTGTTTGAAGCTTCCGTGTGTAGCTCATAGGCGGTTAATTAATGCACAGTCTGTGTGTTTATGACCGTCGTAAAGTTCGCCGGAGCAAGGGCTTTCGGGATGGACTTGAAATGTCTTCGATTAGGTTCGTTGAAGATTTTAGGATCCCCCGTCTACTTATAAAATGACAATAAAACATATTACAGTGGGACCTCGATTAACCGTCCTCGACGAAACGCGTTAGCATGCGCCGGCAATATTAAATGACTACGGATCATGCTCGATTGTTTCAGATTGCGATCCCGGTACGGTGGATTGTTCGTGGATCGAATGCGCGAACGCTTTGCGATACCGTGATCGATCTCGATTGCGAAGTATTCGTCAACGGGGTCAATGTCGTGCGAATGTTTTCTCGTTTCTTTCAGTCGGATCGCGAGGCGGGGACTCGTGTGACGCAACGCCGGTGGAATTGCCGTGTAACACTGCCATATAATAGAAGCCAGCTGACCAACAGCTCCGGAGACAAACACACAGAGGACTCGGGAGAGAGAGAAAGAGCCAGTGACCCATACTTGGTCGAGACGGCTCGGCCAGACCCGGCCCGGCTTCACGGAGCTCGATAAATCCCTGTTTTTCACGGCTTTCCGCGTGCCGCCGGCACTTTGTTCCCTGAATCCTGTTTCATTTAACGGCCCGATGATTTCGCGCTCAAACAAATAGCACAGAAGTAATCCTGGTCTCGTTTCAGAATTTCAAATTTCTATTTTTACCGATGGAATACGCGAAAAAATTTTCTTCGTGGATAAATCTGACGTCGATTTGAAGACTGAAGCTTCCTCTTCACAACGAGACCCTAAAAATTAGTGTACGATTTTCTGTCACTGTTTTATGGAAGAAAAACGAGGAACTAGTTCGAACGAGTGGGCCTAACTAATACGCCGCTTGTAGTTGTCCGTACACCCATCGTTCAATGATGGATAGCTCGGCCAACAAAAATCGTAGATCAAGTTTTAAGATCTAGTTGTAAAGAGGAAGCTTCGATCTTCAAATCCATGTAAAAATCATCCATGAGAAAAATTGTTCAACTTTTCTACAGTCGTTTGAAGAAGCTCCGTCTCGAGTACACTTATGGAAGAGTAGTTATTCTGGAGCTTGTTCGATCTTCCATAGATATGTTCCTGGAAAGAGTTAGTGTAGATCGACATAGTGCGGCGTGAGGAACAGTTCGCACGCACTAATCCGAGTCAAAGGATGCGCATTAATTCGCGGATCGCTGTGTACTTTGGAATTCAGTTTAATTTCGGTCGCCTCTAGCAATCGCATTTCATTCCGTGAAGTTCGCATAGTGCTGGGGAAAACAGTGATTACTGTTACGTTTATCGAACTCGCGAAGTATTTGCTTTAGAGTCGAGCGAGCGGAGAGGTTACGCCATTGCTGGGCGCAGGGAATTCTTTCTGGTAACTTTTCTAGTCGTCCGACGAAAATATAAACAATTATATAGAAATTAAATGGAGGAATCATTATACAGGGTGTTCATTTGAAAACTTTCCATCCGAATATTTCGATAAGTATGAAAGATATTAAAAATGTGTAAAACACGTGTCCAAGGATTTCGAGGGGAAAGAGGGGGGGGGCAGTACCAGTTTTTTATTTAGGTGGCGTTTTCAAGGTCATTTGGAGGTCTACTTTGTTTTTTCAAATGGAATCCTGCAGATAAAAAAGTGCGCGGATAAAAAAAAGTATCCTACGAAAATTGCTGGTCTTTTTACGTACAATAAGATCACATAATAAAAAATATAGGTTTCCATTTGAAAAAATTGACGTTCAAATGACCTTGCAAACGCCACCCAAATAAAAAACCGATACTGCCCCCCTCTTCCCCCCTCGAAATCCTTGGACACGTGTTTTACACTTTTTAAATATCCTTCACACTTTTCGAGATATTCGGCTGGAAATTTTTCAAATGAACACCCTGTATACATATGTACATGGTACTCTGTTAATTAAATGAGTGATTATTTCGTGATCGATAAATGTTAAAACAATACCCGGGAAATGTTTGAAATGTTTACAACCACAGTAAGAAGTATAAATAATATTTTATCTAGTTCCGTGTGTTGAACTTTTCGAGTTCGTTGTTAATTTGCGAGCCGGGCAAACAAATATCCGAGTATTACGAGACAATCGCAATGTCCACGGAATGCTTGCTTCTTATTTAAACAATATACGGGCAAACAATGCACGCAAGTCAACTTGTCATTGATTTTCTAGAGAAGTGTTCGGTAATATCGCCTGGTCGCGGGGAGGGGAGGTTTCCCCCGTTTCAAATGGAGCTCGCTAAATATGGCCGGTATTTGTTTTTGCCCGGGGCAATTATTTGCACGAGTTTTAATGAAACAATTATCTGAAATAATATATATAGAACAAATGTTCCGGTGAAGGATGACTGCTTCCGATCGTTTATAAGTGCCCGGGATGTATCGGGCTCCAATTTATTAATCGTGGTATTGAATTACATCAATTTTATACAAGCGCTCGCGCGCGCTGGAGTTCGTTTCACAATTAAATTATGACGCATGCCGCCTCGGAAATAACGGAAAGTACCACTTTGCTTGCTCCCGTAACTGATTCGAATAATCTGTAGTACCATAATCACCGTTTATTCTCGCTGTTAATTACCCTCCACTGACGGACTTTATTTGGCCGATACAGGGGGCGTTGCACACAGGGTGACCAAAAAATTTCTCCTTGCAGGCGGTGCTGCCCGAGGTCATTTCGAGTCAACTTTTCCTTTGCAAAAATGTTCCAACAGGCTTCGTTAAGGAGTTATCAACGAAAAACGAGGATCAATGGGCGGGGCTACAGTGGAGGGAGGCTGACCGCACCAGACTCCGCCCACTCTCGGTTCCCCAAGGTCAGCGCTACGTGTACGTGTTTTTCCTTGATAACTTCTGAACCAAGCCTCGCAGAAGATTTTTGTAAAGAAAAAAGTTGCTTCGAATCACCTCGGGAATGACTTCCTTCAAGTACAACATTTTTGGATACTCTGTTTGGTGATACAGGGACCTAATAAAAAACAATTTCAGTCGTGCGAGGTGCTGGAAGTTCGTCTTTGTCCCCGATCTCGGCTTATCTGAAATTTCTCTGAATCCTGCGGCACTGTCCTGCGGAACGCGAACATCGTCGTGAAATTATTTCGTAAAGATAACCGGTGTTCGCCCGCGAAGACGGGAGGCAGCGCCTGCAATCATCTCGGGAACGGTTTTCTCCGCGGTGCTGCGCGATTAATCATCGGGAATTAAGGCGCGAGATTGCGGGAATTGCAAGAAACGCTCGGAAGCAATACCTAATGTGCGGTGCAATAAAATTGCCGCGACGAAACCCTCCCCCCACTTGTTTCGACATTTTCGTCTTCAAATTGCGCCCGCTACCCGAAGAGAATTTTATAGGTCTGTAAAAACATTTGTCTTTTAATTCTTCTCGTGACTGAATCTACCGTAGATTTGAAGATCGAACCTTCCCCTTTTCAACGAGATTTGGACGAAGGGTGTACGGCCAACTACAAGCTGGTTCTCGCTTCGTAAAACAATGAAAAAAATTCGTACACTAACTTTTAAGGTCTCGTTCTAAAGAGTAGGGCTCAGCCTTCAAATCCATGCCAGATTCACCCACGACAAAAATTTTCTTAGATCGTGTAGTTCCCATTTTGTCATATCCCACCTTCGCCCGATGAAGAGGATTCACTTTATCAATGAAGTCTCGAACAATTTCTGCAATAATTCAGACATGAGGGTGAAAAATCGTCGCTAATCGATCGGCGAGTCGCGCAGTTTCTGTAGCCGCTGTTGTCGGTCGATTGCGAAACAATCACAGTGGAAAGAAATTTCATTAAGCCGCGGGAATAACGCGACAGGCTCGCCAACAAAGGCGACACACGCCCATCTCGCGGAATTTCGCAACAGTATGAAACGAGAGGTCCTGTTATACGAGCCATGTCCTCTCTCTCTCTCTCCCTCTCTCTTCAAACGTCTCCGGGTGAGTCCAGAGGACATTCTCCGTCTCCTTTTCGCTTTCCTTTCTTCAGCCAGCGAAGAAAGGCGCACAGTCGAAGAATTATGACCGAACACTATTCCCCCTCTCTCCTCGTCGACATTCGACGCCATAGAAGATTCCTGGGACGATTGTAACGCCCGCGTGTCGAGAGAGTTTCGTTTCGCGAATTCGCTCGCCTCTACTCGGAAATTGTTTAGCGACCGGCATACTTGCGAACAACTCTTCCATTGCCTCTCTCTCTCTCTCTCTCTCTCTCTCTCTCTCTCTCTCTCTCTCTCTCTCTCTCTCTCTCTCTCTCTCTCTCACACCGGCGGGACCAATTCCGTCAGATAACTGCCTCCTCCATCCCCACCCACAATATATGCAGAAAAATGGACGGTTGCGCTTGGCCCACGCCATCTCGCACCGCGAATACTCCCGCTATCGTCGCTATCATAATAAATACAGGGTTAGTACTTGACCGCGAATTTATAGGCCGTAAAACTTTCCCAAAGACGCTCGAACGCGAACTTTGATAGAATTTAATACACCCTTAGGATGCTTCCGATGCGCCCCACACTGTTCCTATACCGGAGCCTCCCCTATCCGAACCGGGGAACGCCATTTTTCCCGAGAATCCGCGGGATGAGCGATTGCGAGCTTTTCTAATTACTACAATCAGGAGCTTGGTAGCCATTTTATTTTTTATTATAAATAATTTTTATCCGCACTGGTTTTGCATAAAGAATTTTTACAGGGACCTAAATGAAGGGGAGCTAGCTAGACATTATATTTTTTAAATAATTCTTTTTTGGATAAATCAATTTTACACGAGCTTCAATTTGCTCTCGCAGTAGACTGGGAACTTCTAATCACAATAAACGAGAGCCAGCTAGACATTTCGCTTTTTAAATAATATTTACATGTAAAGCTCGACAAACTCTGATTAAAGTTCCTCATCCACCGAGAAAGAAAATATTTCAAGAAGCATTTTACCACGTTTTTATTAGCTCGGATTCTTGTCTGTCTGTCTGTTCGGTACAAATTTTGCCATTGATTTTAAACTAACTTCCCGATGACCTGGAGACTTGAAATTTTAAACATAGCTCAGAACTGGATGACAACAATTTAAAAAAATTTAAGAAAGCCTATGCGTTTAGGAGATATAAACTATTAAATTTAACCGTTACACCTCCCCGTGCGACGCTCGGTAGTACGTGATCGCGTTCAGGACTGTATGAGGCTAGGAAAAATTATTTTATACTTTCCAGTCCGTTTTTAAACATATTTTTTGAAAAAACTATTTTTATTTAAATTATTTAATACTTTTTAGTCCGTTTTTCAAACATATTTTTTTAAAAATCTATTTTTATTTAAATTATTTTATACTTTTCAGTCCGTTTTTCAAACGTGGTATTTAAAAAGTATTTATTTTATACTTTTTAGTCCGTTTTAATAACGTGGTATTTTTTAAGATTTTATTTTCACTTAAATAATTATTAATGTTTAAAGGAACTGCATTGCAAGTGCGACTGATTGTGACGGGGGGAGGGGTTAAGCTAAGTAATTGTGTTCCTTTGATGCATATTAATAGAAATATCGAATCGAGATTAATCGAGGTCCCAGGAAATATTGAAGCGGGTTTCGATTCGGTAGCTCAGGTGCGGTCGCCGTGCGATGTAAAATCGAGAGGTTGGGGAAGAAAGTGGGATGGGAGGGTGGGGTTCGATTATTTAGCTAATGATTAGCCGCATTGTAACTTTCTCAGTCCATTAAGGAATGTCAAACGCGGGACAGTAAAGAATTTTATTGGTAATACGAGAGCGCCCGGCAAACCGAGAGCTTATTTGTCTTTATCGATTTTGCCCGGCCGACGTGAGTTATTATGGCGTTACGGAAACGCGAACGCGAACGAACCACCTCTGCGGAACTCGTTCCCGAACGAAAATTGTTCTGACGTGTTTTCTATACATTTTATACGGGCGGGACTGTGTTGTGTCTCCTTGCTCCGTTAGGAAACATTGGTCATTTTAAGGTTCCCTGCACGTCGGATTCTTAGGACGCCGTATAACCGGACACTGCTCGCCGAAACAATTTTATTTGCTTCGGGAGACAACTGGCTGGTCGACTAATTTCTAGCTTTATATTGTCTCGTTGAACGTGAGAAGTCATTGCCAGTTTCATTTATTTATTTATATTTATTTTGTTTTTAATCATTACGAAATATACGAACTGATTCCTTGCGTTTTCTCGGTTAAAAAGAGCCCAAGCACGATATATTTCGGTTCCAGGTAGCCATTCTATCGTCTGAACACTCGTGCTCTACGGAGCTGTTCGGATAGTCGAGGTTCCACTAAATCGTGGATTACTCGGGAAAACCAGCTCCGAACTACATCGTGTTTGGTATCATTTTATTCAGAAAAATTCCACGAGTGCTCCAATACAAGTTTCATGAAGAAATAATTAAGAATTCCGACGTACAGTTGAAAAATTCTGAATAAATAAATGAAGAGCAACGTGTCGGAACAATTCGAACAAGCTTGGCTGAGCTTCTGAAATTTGTATATGTGAAAGAGAATCATGTGCGGTTCATAATAGAGACAAACGCGAGCTGATCAATCTCGAGCGAATGGATTAGTCCCGAGGAAAGCGTGTTGTATGTACAGGGAATATGACGAGCTACCGTGGAAGACGGCAGAGAGAGAAAGAGAGAGAAGACTCGAGGGAAGAATTTTAAACACTTGATCGCGTGTGTTCCGCCATTCGGTCCTCGAACCCCGCAACCGGTGACGTAATGATAGTTAATTCCGACCGGTTGTTAATACGAGGCCTTCCAGCAAAACGAGGAAGAGCGAACGCGGAAACAATGGCTCTCAATTAAATTCCTCTCTTATCCGGAGTGTCTATCTAGCGATAGAAGTGCCGGAACAGGAACCCTCATGAACTCCGTTGTTCGAGCCGGGTGGTATCTCACCGTACTTTTTGGACACCCGTCATGCAATCGATCGCGTCCAACACCCCATTAAGAACATCAATGAATTCGGTACTCAGGTGTAATTATCAAGACTTCGCGTTATCTGATTAGAGTTCACATGGCCCGATGTAATTCACATGGACCGTTCTCTTCCATTTCCGTTGAATTGCGCAAACAAATGGCAATTTTAAGAATTCCCACTGTACCAGAATGAAATTCAAAAAATTATGAATAATTATTTGTTTATAAAAACTGTACTAACATATTCCTGGTGTTTTCCCGATTAAAAAGAGTCCAAATACGACGCAATTCCGATCACATTTACTATTCGCGTAATCGAGTATATTCGCATAATCGGGGTTCCACAGTATCGTGGATTAAACGAGCAAATCGAGTCCGAATTGGGTCGTGTTTGGACTCGTTTTAATCGGGAAAATGTCAGCAATGTGTTCGTGGCAGTTTCAGTAAAAAATGATCATAAAAAGAAATAAAACGTTCAGAATTTTCGAATTTAGTGGTGAAGGCAGCTCGTCGAAACCGGCTGTGAAAGCCGGAAATCGCGATTTCAGAGATACACAATTGCTGTAAATGATCGTGCACAACCTATCGGCCACGTATTGCCGAACGGCACGGTGACACGCATCGCGTGCAACGTTCTCGGTTTCGAGTCGAGTCGGCATCGACTGGTTTTCTCGCGTTAAAGCCATATTTATACTTCGCCGTGGCGGGGAAGAGATTCCTCATGGGAAGCAACGGCGAGCCTCGCGGGAGAGCACACGAGGAAGGCTTTATCCGCGATAAGTGTCGCGGGCATATCCACCGGTGCCACGATCCCGCGACGTGTGTCCCAAGCCTCGAGACTTCTTTCATGGCTCGGTTTACGACTGTCAGCAAGTGTTTTTCCCCCTGTCGCGAACAATTAAACCTAACTGCCGCTATTAACCCTTCCCGTGACTGGAGCGAGCAATTGCTGCGGCGGTGATCGTTTTCTTTTTCCTCTTCCTCCATCGTTCTCTCTCTCTCTCTCTCGTTTTTCCTTTCGTTATAGTCGTCGAAGGAGCCCGCCGTTTATGGGCCTTAAAGCCCGAATTAAATCGATTCGCCAAAATGAGACGGCCGGCGATAAAAAAATTCTGCGACCGATGCAAGATCGAGATTTTTTACGTGTCACCGGTCCCATTTTATATTTTATTCGACGGATTAATGGTCCGAGGATATTCAATACCTGGCCGTTTACGCAACCAAAGAAATCTCGAATATTTAAAAGTAGTACAGAACTGCCTCGATACATGTCCATCAGTTTTCTGAGAAACAGAAGTATAGTACGGAAATGGGAGGTTCCTCAGATCACTTGAAGCAACTTTTTCCTTTGCAAAAATGGCGCCCGCGGCTTTGTTACGGAGTTATTAACGAAAAACACGACTGTGCCAACACGCGTCTAGGTCGCGCTCTGATTGGTCCGTGTTTTTCGTTAATAACTCCTTAACAAAGCCGCGGACAACAAATTCGCAGAGGACAATGTTGCTTCAATTGATCCCAGGAACCTCCCATTTCCGGATGTTGAAGGAATTTTTAGACACCCTATAAAAAATGTTTGCATTGATTGCAAGACACGGGAGTCAAATAACAATTTCATTCCTCTTTGAATTATTTTATTAAGGTGAAACTAATACATTGATGTCGTTAAATCTTTTTGACACCTCCACTGTTTTAAATTGTACGTACCTGTTTCTGTCATAAATGTATAAAATCCGCAGTTTAGTTATAAACTTCTGGGATGCAACTCGCGTGCGGTTTCTCGTTCATCGCCTTATCAGAAAGACCCCTAACTTCTTCTAAGGTTGGCCTAATCTTCGGCGAACAATATCCTTAGTTTTTAGCAAAGAACGTCAGGATCGCGTGCCGCTCTTAAATTTCACTGAGCCCCGTCGAATAAACATTTCCACGTGATATCTATGCAAAATATAAAGTTCCCGCGGTGTTTGTAACAATATTACTCTGTCAATAATTTTAGCGCACGCTGTTTTTGAGCCAACAATATAAATCTTTCTTTTTCGAATATTGTCTTGCGCAGAAGATATTCAAACTGTGTTAAAGATTAAATCATCGTTCCACTACATACCAACGTGTCCCGACAAAATTTGTAAAATGCGAAGAGCTAGTTAATTGCTAAAATAAATGAACCGATCATTAGGAACGTTAATGCGTCGGCTGGAAATCACCTGGGGCAAGCATACTGCAAAACTAATCTTCATGAATCAAGCTAATGTTTCGCCAGCGAATAAACACGCGTTCTGTTATTCCGCGTGACGCGGACTGGCCACACAGACGAAATAAAATTGTATAATTTCTGTCCGGCTTGCTGAAATAAATATATACATATATCGTATTTCATTTCGTGTCAATTTAAGATGCGTTCACAGAATTTCGTGGGAAAAAAGGAAAATAGAGAAACGAAAGACGAGTCGCGGCGATTAATACGTACAGAGGAGAAATTGCGAAATTGAATCGTGCCCCGGGGGGGCTCTTGTAATAGTTAATGAGGTTAAAGCCCGTGTGTCGAAACGCGGGGACCGCCTAATTATGAACGAGACCAGACTAAGTGAAAGAGTATGCAATTATCTAGACGCAGACCACGAGTAGCTAGTTAGTTATTCGACGATTGCCATCGGATCTATTTGCGCCTCGCGTTGTATCGACTCGGCCACTTGTAATGCGAATCACGCCCCCCTCCCTCTCTACTTCCCCCTCTTTCATTCTCCCTTGTCATCAACCCCTCTCTCTTTCTCTCTCTACCTCACTCTCTGTTTGTGCGTCGCGCGAAAATATTGCAATGGAAACATGATTACCGATGACACACGGTTATGCCAGTCGCCGCCATATTTTCCACCCCTGCGCGGTGCACTTTTTCGCTATTTATGGCAGCCATGATTAGATCAACTCTTCGGATCTTCGCGTATCGATCAGCTGTCAATTGTTTCCGGGAATATTTGTTCACATCAATTTCTTGTTGACTCGGTGCAAATAATGTTTCTCGTTCTGGGCGAAAACGGACACCCAATCATTTTAGCATATAAAATTTTCTGTGGAAAATCAATACGTCTAAGAAAAAATCGATTTTTGATGCCGGAAAGCATCAACTTTTGGACTTCATGTAAACAATTGGAGTTCTATAAAAGATACTCAACGACGTTTTCAAACATTTTTTTAAAGATCGATTTTTTGACGTTTTTTCTCATTCACTGTTTAGGTAAATAAACTGAAACGCACTTGAAATATCTGAAATACCCAATTGAACAATGCACAACATCCTCTAATTATTTCGGAAACGTTCGAGGAAATTTCTCATCCGAATCCCTGATTCAGCATAATGAATAATAAATAAAATTGAAAATTTAAGAATTGAGTATATGAATATCGAAGTTGTTTAAAAATTTTAAAAATTGAAGTTGTCAATATACAAGGTGAGTCACCTAACGTTGCCACCTCAAATATCTCTGTTGTTTTTAAAGAGTACGACAGTAATGGTGTTTTAGAATTATTTAAATTGAAATATCTCCTAACTTTTCGACATACATAGGTTAGTACTTTTTTACAACGATTGTCCAACTGCATCAATTGATGTATTAAAAAATACTTCATTCCATTTAAAAAAAATGAAGGTGATCTTCATATCTCTAAAAGAAATTAGATAAATACAAAAATATTTTTGGTATCGTATGAGCCCCATTTTACCATTTAACATTGTCCTTCTGACATTTGACGTATCTTTAAAAACAACAAATATATTTGAGGTGGCAACGTTAGGTGACTCACCTTGTATATACAGGGTGTCTCGTTTATCTGATAACGGAAATATCTTGTGACGAACTGAAGTTACGAAAAAAATTTGTTTACAAAAATTGTTCGTTATGAAGTGTACAATCATATAGTCTAATTTTTTTTAGGACTGGAATGATGGAGAGCAGGGATTTCAAAGTCAAATTCAGTTTCTTAAATGGAATGTCCTATTTTTTATACCATGTATCGATAGAGTATCAAATTCTGAGTATAAAAGTGTTGACCTTCATATGTCCTAAACCTAATAGTTAACGAGATATTATCCAAGGAAGAAAGAGACCTGTTTCGCTAATATCTCGTTAACTACTAGGTTTAGGACATATGAAGGTCAACACTTTTATACTCAGAATTTGATACTCTATCGATCCATGGTATAAAAAATAGGACATTCCATTTAAAAAACTGAATTTGACTTTGAAATCCCCCCTCCCCTCAATTCTAATAGTTATAGAAAATATTAGACTATATGATTGTACCCTTCATACCGAATAATTTTTGTAAACAAATTTTTTTCGTAACTTCAGTGCGTCACAAGATATTTCCGTTATCTGATAAACGAAACACCCTGTATGTATACAGTTACTCAAATTATTATTTGGACGCTCTAAAAGAGACGATAACTTTTTAAATATTTTACTGTACGATTTGAACTTTTTTGGTAAGCTAGAGCAATTAGTTTACTACAGGATGTGAGAAAAGTTGCATTTTACAACTTTTTTATGTGGGCTTATATTGAAAATTTAAAAAGTACGTTTTACAGGTCTGGGTCAATTATATGCACTGTGAAAGTTTCATCGAAATCGGTTGATGCGAGAATTAACGACAGGCATTGAAAGATGTAAGAAAAAAATCGTGAAAATCTGCAATTTTGTCTATCTTTAAACTTTTGTAGTTCATTGCACACAGATCTACAAAACATATTTTTGAAATTATCAATATAGTCCCCCATGAAAAAGTTGCAAAATGCAACTTTTAGTATTTTTTCCTACAATTCCGATCAATTGCAATTTTTGAAAAAATTTCTTTTCACATCCTGTAGTGAACTAATTGCTTTAGCTTCCCCAAAAAAGTTCAAATCGTATAGTGCAAAATTTAAAAAGTTATCGTCGTTTTTAGAACGTCCGAATATTAATACGCGTAACCGTATATATAATTGCAGTTTAATTTGAAAGAATTTGTATTTCGAAGTGATGCTCCCACTAATTAATTTACGGTGAAGCGACGTGCTCCCGAACGCACTCTTACAGGATTGCTGGAATAATCGATCCATCGAGTCAATTAAAATACCGTCGGGGACAAAAAGATCATCAACCGCAACAATCGCGCAAGTGATTAAACCCGGCCGCATAATTATCGATACTATCATTCGCTAATACGCGTCCGCCGACTGTAGCCTCGGCTTAGCCCTGATTAAATTGTTTGATCAAGAACAACGTCGATTAATTTTCAATATATTTGTGCGACGCTGCGACAATTTACATTTTTTTTATTTTGCAAGGAGAAATTTCGATGATATAAATATGTCATCGCGAGATTATGGAGATTGAAGAATATTAAATATTCAACAGCATATCCGTCTTTGTTACGACCGGTATATAGATCATTCAACCGCGTGAATTCGTTTTCTCTTTTCTGGGGCTCTCTCTCTCCCTCTCTCTATCTTTCTCTCTCATCACTTATCGCGATTTTGCAGGCGATCTCTCATCGTTAGAATCTCGCGGCAAAACGATATTAAGGCAATTACTGTAATATTTTACAAATGAGGGGTTAGAAATGATAATTTATCTCGCCGGGCAATCTGCGAACTTAGCCGGGGCTGTTGCGAGGAGATCGTCTACAACTTTGGAATTGTTATTAGTGTCGCTCGCGGATAAATATTTCATCCTTGAAACCATTAGTTTGCGATCGCTACGATTAAATATTAAATATTCTTTCCACGAATCTCAATTACAGTAAAAATCGCGCATGGAAAGATATCCATTCGAATCGAAAGCCACGTAATTAGAAATATTATTAAGGTGGAGTGAGGTAAGACCGCCCTAGTTTTTGCAAAGTTGGACTTTAAACTGATGTACTTTCAGTCTGGTATGTAAAAACTTAACGTTCTTGGTATCAAACTCTTGCCACAGTTATTACTGACGAATTAGTATTATGTAGGATTCTAATTTTGCTTGGAAATTATCATTTTGACAGGATACTGTACAAAGTGTCGACTAGGGCGCACTTGCCCCGAAAAATGGGGCAAGTCTCTGAGAGTTAAAAATGCTTTCGAACCTTGTTTCAATTGCTACGGGCCATGAGAAGAATGATTAACAAGCCTGCTATAAAATGCTTCTTATTGCATTAAATTATATTTATTAGTTTCATAGTTATCCATTTTTAAACGAACAAGTATTTATGCTAAAATACGAAAGAGGATACAGTGATATTAAAACAAAGTTTGAAAATGCTTTCGAATCTTGTTTCAAGTGCTTCGGGGCAACAAAAGAATTATTATCAAACCTGCTACAAAATGCTTTTTATTGCATTAAATATATTGTTTAGTTTTATAGTTACCCATATAGTACGGACTTACCCCATCGTGATAGTACGGACTTGCCCCGTGTAGTAATATGTACGGGGCAAGATCATCTTAGTGTTTTTCTCAATAAATTTAAAAAAATACAATAGAAACGGTTTATTTAATGTAAACATACATCAATATTTGTTGTACGTGCCTAAAATAACAAAACAGAATATCTTAATAACTTGTAAACTATTGCACGTTCAGGGTAACCTCAAAGTTGTACGTGTACCTCGTACGTGACTATTTGGCATTGGTTGATTTAAACGAGGAAAACGCGTTTATTCTTTGGCGACATCTATGTAGAATAGTTCATACTAACTTATACTACATTAATAAATACAAGCTAGAGAAATTTCGTTCATATTATAATCAAAATAACCAATTAACGGACTTGCCCCGTACACGGACTTACCCCACTCCACCTTATTCATCTGTCCATATCGAACATTTTCTACAAAGACGAACCGTGTTCGAAGACCACAAATTGAAATAGTTTATGGTACTGGTAGAATTACCAAAAAACAATTTATCGGGAGACCGATGCGGAATTTCTCGGACGAGAGTTCTGCGCTCGGAGAAAATTAATAAATCTCCGTCGAGCTTCGAACACGTTCTATTCAAGCTAGAAAATGTCTGGATACCATCAAAGCGACACGAGATACGATAAAACATGTATCGGGGCCAGTGGCCGAGCGAGCGCGAGTCGTCGTTACCGTAGCGAGAACCCTTATATGCGCTGGAATTGCAAGGATGTGCTAACAAATCCTGAGTAAACAAGTCCGTAGGATGCGTTTCCAAGTAATACGAGTGTTATTAAACGTCTACGTGGTCCACTGTGGATACACGTGGCCGGGCTACCTCTGAAATTAATGCCAATAATAAGCTGGTGCTCTCTGTTTGCTCCGCGTAACCTCCATTAACCGAACCAGGCCTGTTCCTCCGAATACAAGCGTAGTAGTTCTTCAATGAGAAACTTATCAGCCAGACCTGGCTAAAAATATTTCAACACTGAAATACAAATATTTGCAATTACCATTTCTCTCATCTGTGTTATTGGGTTGTGTAATAAATTCCCGCGTTTTTTGTGTTCTATTCTTTCCCCGAAATTTCGTGTTTTGTTAGATAAAGTGTATACAGGGTGGGGCATTTATCCTGGCCACCTGGAATATCTCGAAAACTAAATTCCAGAGAAAAAAATATTTCTAATACAAAGTTTAAGTGAAGGAAGGGCTGATGCAACAGTCATATCCATTTTAAATTTTCGTCATGTTTGCAAGGTCATTCCAAGGTCAACTACATTTTTTTAAATGGAATGAGGTATTTTTTAATATATCAATCGATGCTGCTGGACATTCGTTATAAAAAAGTATTAACCTATGTATGTCGAAAAGTTAGTAGTTCAGGAGATATTTCAATTTAAATAATTCTAAAACACCATTACTGTCGTACTAAGACGTTACACTAGTATTGTAAATAAACGCTAATCGCTAATCGCTAAACGCCAATTGTAAATAAACCTCTCTGCTTCATTTTTTCGAATTTATTGATTAAAATTAATTAATTCGAAAAATTGAAGCAGATACCCAGGTCTGCTTATAGCATATATGTACTTACATTCTACTACACTTTATAAATATAATTTTACTACACAAGAAGTAGAAACTAATAAATTAAATATTATGTATTTCCTCCACTAATGATTTCCTAGCAATTTTCAATTTTATCTACAGAATGTTGCTATAAATGCATCGAGATCCGCAGTCTATTTGTAACTTATAATTGGACAGCGGATTTTATGGATTTATGACAAAAATGGGCAGGTGCAATTCAAAGCATTAAAAACATTAGAAGAATTAAAAAATTCTGTTATATTCTGTTCAACCTATCAAACATATTAAGAAAGAAAATCAATTTCCATTTCACTCCAGTTTGTTATAATTCAGGTAAAACATTTTTATTTTGCGTAAAGATCCGCTGCCTACTCATAATTTTCAAAATTCAAAGACAAAATATCAAGTTTAAATTAAACCTTAAAAATTCAGAGGAATTTTTATAACAAATTTACACCCTGGAACTCGCCTAACTGTGACACACAGCCCCCCATGTAACCTTTAAGTATTCCGGTCGCGTGCCAGAAGTAGTAACTAAGTTTCTGTAAAGTTACACAGGGAGGGAGTGAAAGAAGAAGAAGTCCGCGGGAAAATGAAGTCGCGGGGGTGTCTTTTTGTTCGTGTGACTCGTGATTCTCATGCTGTGCGGGGACTGGTGGAATTTTTTTTCTCCGTTTTCCAGCCACGTGACAGGGTACGTGTGCTCCTTCAACGTGACTGTTTTGCTTACGTTGCGCCGAACGACGACGACGACAACGGCATACTGTCGTGTGTGCATGTGCGTGTTACGCGCATTTCACCTCTCCCGCTGGAAGGGAACTATGCTCGAACAGTCCTTGCCAGGGAATTTTATTCCGGGATCAAAGCTATGCGCGATTATGCGTCCCGGGATTTTTACGGGCCACCGTGGAATATAAATGCGAGCTTAACCCCCCACCACCCACATCACCCACGACGTGAACGCCTCCCAGTTACAGTCAAGGGAAATGCGATTAAGTGATCGCACGCCACTGCCCACTGAGACTCGCCCTTACGCGAGCTTTGCGAAGTTTGAGGCTGAATTCCTCCCTTAAGATGTGCGGGTTGTGGAGAACCTGAAGATGAGTGAAATACAATGTGCTAAGAATAGTATTCCAAAAACCTTTCGACCTTCACGTTCAAGGTTAATTTTTGAACGATTGATTGAGGTTGACCCGTGGTTCCTGCTGCGGTTTTTATTCCTGTGATACATCAATGCATTGATAAGACAATGCAACGAAAAAAATATTTGACCTTTTGACCTTCACGTTCAAGGTTAATTTTTGAACGATTAATTGAGGTTGACCCGTGGTTCCTGCTGCGTTTTTTATCCCTGTGATACATCAATGCATTGATAAGACAATGCAACGAAAAAAATATTTTACCTTTTGACCTTCACGTTCAAGGTTAATTTTTGAACGATTGATTGAGGTTTGTCCCGTGGTTCCTGCTACGATTTTTATCCCTGTGATAAATCGAATGCGATGCGACAACAAAATATTTGACCTTTTGACATTCAAGTTCAAAGTTAATTTTTGAACGAATGATTGAGGTTTGGCCCGTGGGCCCTGCTACGATTTTTATCCCTGTGATAACTTAAATACGATGCGACAAAAAAATATTTGACCTTTTGACCTTCACGTTCAAGGTTAATTTTTGAACGATTGATTGAGGTTGACCCGTGGTTCCTGCTGCGTTTTTTATCCCTGTGATACATCAATGCATTGATAAGACAATGCAACGAAAAAAATATTTGACCTTTTGACCTTCACGTTCAAGGTTAATTTTTGAACGATTAATTGAGGTTGACCCGTGGTTCCTGCTGCGTTTTTTATCCCTGTGATACATCAATGCATTGATAAGACAATGCAACGAAAAAAATATTTTACCTTTTGACCTTCACGTTCAAGGTTAATTTTTGAACGATTGATTGAGGTTTGTCCCGTGGTTCCTGCTACGATTTTTATCCCTGTGATAAATCGAATGCGATGCGACAACAAAATATTTGACCTTTTGACATTCAAGTTCGAAAGTTAATTTTTGAACGAATGATTGAGGTTTGGCCCGTGGGCCCTGCTACGATTTTTATCCCTGTGATAACTTAAATACGATGCGACAAAAAAATATTTGACCTTTTGACCTTCACGTTCAAGGTTAATTTTTGAACGATTGATTGAGGTTGACCCGTGGTTCCTGCTACGATTTTTATCCCTGTGATAAATCGAATGCGATGCGACAACAAAATATTTGACCTTTTGACATTCAAGTTCGAAGTTAATTTTTGAACGAATGATTGAGGTTTGGCCCGTGGGCCCTGCTACGATTTTTATCCCTGTGATAACTTAAATACGATGCGACAAAAAAATATTTGACCTTTTGACCTTCACGTTCAAGGTTAATTTTTGAACGATTGATTGAGGTTTGTCCCGTGGTTCCTGCTACGATTTTTATCCCTGTGATAAATCGAATGCGATGCGACAACAAAATATTTGACCTTTTGACATTCAAGTTCGAAGTTAATTTTTGAACGAATGATTGAGGTTTGGCCCGTGGGCCCTGCTACGATTTTTATCCCTGTGATAACTTAAATACGATGCGACAAAAAAATATTTGACCTTTTGACCTTCACGTTCAAGGTTAATTTTTGAACGATTGATTGAGGTTTGTCCCGTGGTTCCTGCTACGATTTTTATCCCTGTGATAAATCGAATGCGATGCGACAACAAAATATTTGACCTTTTGACATTCAAGTTCGAAGTTAATTTTTGAACGAATGATTGAGGTTTGGCCCGTGGGCCCTGCTACGATTTTTATCCCTGTGATAACTTAAATACGATGCGACAAAAAAATATTTGACCTTTTGACCTTCACGTTCAAGGTTAATTTTTGAACGATTGATTGAGGTTGACCCGTGGTTCCTGCTGCGTTTTTTATCCCTGTGATACATCAATGCATTGATAAGACAATGCAACGAAAAAAATATTTGACCTTTTGACCTTCACGTTCAAGGTTAATTTTTGAACGATTGATTGAGGTTTGGCTCGTGGTTCCGGCTGCGTTATTTATCCCTGTGATAAATCGAATGCGATGCGACAAAAAAATATTTGACCTTTTGACCTTCACGTTCAAGGTTAATTTTTGAACGATTGATTGAGGTTGACCCGTGGTTCCTGCTGCGGTTTTTATTCCTGTGATACATCAATGCATTGATAAGACAATGCAACGAAAAAAATATTTGACCTTTTGACCTTCACGTTCAAGGTTAATTTTTGAACGATTAATTGAGGTTGACCCGTGGTTCCTGCTGCGTTTTTTATCCCTGTGATACATCAATGCATTGATAAGACAATGCAACGAAAAAAATATTTTACCTTTTGACCTTCACGTTCAAGGTTAATTTTTGAACGATTGATTGAGGTTTGTCCCGTGGTTCCTGCTACGATTTTTATCCCTGTGATAAATCGAATGCGATGCGACAACAAAATATTTGACCTTTTGACATTCAAGTTCAAAGTTAATTTTTGAACGAATGATTGAGGTTTGGCCCGTGGGCCCTGCTACGATTTTTATCCCTGTGATAACTTAAATACGATGCGACAAAAAAATATTTGACCTTTTGACCTTCACGTTCAAGGTTAATTTTTGAACGATTGATTGAGGTTTGTCCCGTGGTTCCTGCTACGATTTTTATCCCTGTGATAAATCGAATGCGATGCGACAACAAAATATTTGACCTTTTGACATTCAAGTTCGAAGTTAATTTTTGAACGAATGATTGAGGTTTGGCCCGTGGGCCCTGCTACGATTTTTATCCCTGTGATAACTTAAATACGATGCGACAAAAAAATATTTGACCTTTTGACCTTCACGTTCAAGGTTAATTTTTGAACGATTGATTGAGGTTTGTCCCGTGGTTCCTGCTACGATTTTTATCCCTGTGATAAATCGAATGCGATGCGACAACAAAATATTTGACCTTTTGACATTCAAGTTCGAAGTTAATTTTTGAACGAATGATTGAGGTTTGGCCCGTGGGCCCTGCTACGATTTTTATCCCTGTGATAACTTAAATACGATGCGACAAAAAAATATTTGACCTTTTGACCTTCACGTTCAAGGTTAATTTTTGAACGATTGATTGAGGTTGACCCGTGGTTCCTGCTGCGTTTTTTATCCCTGTGATACATCAATGCATTGATAAGACAATGCAACGAAAAAAATATTTGACCTTTTGACCTTCACGTTCAAGGTTAATTTTTGAACGATTGATTGAGGTTTGGCTCGTGGTTCCGGCTGCGTTTTTTATCCCTGTGATAAATCGAATGCGATGCGACAAAAAAATATTTGACCTTTTGACCTTCACGTTCAAGGTTAATTTTTGAACGATTGATTGAGGTTGACCCGTGGTTCCTGCTGCGGTTTTTATTCCTGTGATACATCAATGCATTGATAAGACAATGCAACGAAAAAAATATTTGACCTTTTGACCTTCACGTTCAAGGTTAATTTTTGAACGATTAATTGAGGTTGACCCGTGGTTCCTGCTGCGTTTTTTATCCCTGTGATACATCAATGCATTGATAAGACAATGCAACGAAAAAAATATTTTACCTTTTGACCTTCACGTTCAAGGTTAATTTTTGAACGATTGATTGAGGTTTGTCCCGTGGTTCCTGCTACGATTTTTATCCCTGTGATAAATCGAATGCGATGCGACAACAAAATATTTGACCTTTTGACATTCAAGTTCAAAGTTAATTTTTGAACGAATGATTGAGGTTTGGCCCGTGGGCCCTGCTACGATTTTTATCCCTGTGATAACTTAAATACGATGCGACAAAAAAATATTTTACCTTTTGACCTTCACGTTCAAGGTTAATTTTTGAACGATTGATTGAGGTTTGTCCCGTGGTTCCTGCTACGATTTTTATCCCTGTGATAAATCGAATGCGATGCGACAACAAAATATTTGACCTTTTGACATTCAAGTTCGAAGTTAATTTCTGAACGAATGATTGAGGTTTGGCCCGTGGGCCCTGCTACGATTTTTATCCCTGTGATAACTTAAATACGATGCGACAAAAAAATATTTGACCTTTTGACCTTCACGTTCAAGGTTAATTTTTGAACGATTGATTGAGGTTTGTCCCGTGGTTCCTGCTACGATTTTTATCCCTGTGATAAATCGAATGCGATGCGACAACAAAATATTTGACCTTTTGACATTCAAGTTCGAAGTTAATTTTTGAACGAATGATTGAGGTTTGGCCCGTGGGCCCTGCTACGATTTTTATCCCTGTGATAACTTAAATACGATGCGACAAAAAAATATTTGACCTTTTGACCTTCACGTTCAAGGTTAATTTTTGAACGATTGATTGAGGTTTGGCTCGTGGTTCCGGCTGCGTTTTTTATCCCTGTGATAAATCGAATGCGATGCGACAAAAAAATATTTGACCTTTTGACCTTCACGTTCAAGGTTAATTTTTGAACGATTGATTGAGGTTGACCCGTGGTTCCTGCTGCGGTTTTTATTCCTGTGATACATCAATGCATTGATAAGACAATGCAACGAAAAAAATATTTGACCTTTTGACCTTCACGTTCAAGGTTAATTTTTGAACGATTAATTGAGGTTGACCTGTGGTTCCTGCTGCGTTTTTTATCCCTGTGATACATCAATGCATTGATAAGACAATGCAACGAAAAAAATATTTTACCTTTTGACCTTCACGTTCAAGGTTAATTTTTGAACGATTGATTGAGGTTTGTCCCGTGGTTCCTGCTACGATTTTTATCCCTGTGATAAATCGAATGCGATGCGACAACAAAATATTTGACCTTTTGACATTCAAGTTCAAAGTTAATTTTTGAACGAATGATTGAGGTTTGGCCCGTGGGCCCTGCTACGATTTTTATCCCTGTGATAACTTAAATACGATGCGACAAAAAAATATTTGACCTTTTGACCTTCACGTTCAAGGTTAATTTTTGAACGATTGATTGAGGTTGACCCGTGGTTCCTGCTGCGTTTTTTATCCCTGTGATACATCAATGCATTGATAAGACAATGCAACGAAAAAAATATTTGACCTTTTGACCTTCACGTTCAAGGTTAATTTTTGAACGATTAATTGAGGTTGACCCGTGGTTCCTGCTGCGTTTTTTATCCCTGTGATACATCAATGCATTGATAAGACAATGCAACGAAAAAAATATTTTACCTTTTGACCTTCACGTTCAAGGTTAATTTTTGAACGATTGATTGAGGTTTGTCCCGTGGTTCCTGCTACGATTTTTATCCCTGTGATAAATCGAATGCGATGCGACAACAAAATATTTGACCTTTTGACATTCAAGTTCGAAGTTAATTTTTGAACGAATGATTGAGGTTTGGCCCGTGGGCCCTGCTACGATTTTTATCCCTGTGATAAATCGAATGCGATGCGACAAAAAAATATTTGACCTTTTGACCTTCACGTTCAAGGTTAATTTTTGAACGATTGATTGAGGTTTGGCCCGTGGGCCCTGCTACGATTTTTATCCCTGTGATACATCAATGCATTGATAAGACAATGCAACGAAAAAAATATTTGACCTTTTGACCTTCACGTTCAAGGTTAATTTTTGAACGATTGATTGAGGTTTGGCTCGTGGTTCCGGCTGCGTTTTTTATCCCTGTGATAAATCGAATGCGATGCGACAAAAAAATATTTGACCTTTTGACCTTCACGTTCAAGGTTAATTTTTGAACGATTGATTGAGGTTGACCCGTGGTTCCTGCTGCGGTTTTTATTCCTGTGATACATCAATGCATTGATAAGACAATGCAACGAAAAAAATATTTGACCTTTTGACCTTCACGTTCAAGGTTAATTTTTGAACGATTGATTGAGGTTTGGCTCGTGGTTCCTGCTGCGTTTTTTATCACTGTGATAAATCGAATGCGATGCGACAACAAAATATTTGACCTTTTGACCTTCAAGTTCGAAGTTAATTTTTGAACGAATGATTGAGGTTTGGCCCGTGGGCCCTGCTACGATTTTTATCCCTGTGATAACTTAAATACGATGCGACAAAAAAATATTTGACCTTTTGACCTTCACGTTCAAGGTTAATTTTTGAACGATTGATTGAGGTTGACCCGTGGTTCCTGCTGCGTTTTTTATCCCTGTGATATATCAATGCATTGATAAGACAATGCAACGAATAAAAAATTTGACCTTCTGACCTTCACTTTCAAGGTTATTTTTTGAACGATTGATGGAGGTTTGGCTCGTGGTTCCTGCTGCGTTTTTTATCCCTGTGATAAATCGAATGCGATGCGACAACAAAATATTTGACCTTTTGACCTTCAAGTTCGAAGTTAATTTTTGAACGAATGATTGAGGTTTGGCCCGTGGGCCCTGCTACGATTTTTATCCCTGTGATAACTTAAATACGATGCGACAAAAAAATATTTGACCTTTTGACCTTCACGTTCAAGGTTAATTTTTGAACGATTGATTGAGGTTGACCCGTGGTTCCTGCTGCGTTTTTTATCCCTGTGATACATCAATGCATTGATAAGACAATGCAACGAAAAAAATATTTGACCTTCTGACCTTCACGTTCAAGGTTATTTTTTGAACGATTGATTGAGGTTTGGCTCGTGGTTCCTGCTGCGTTTTTTATCCCTGTGATAAATCGAATGCGATGCGACAACAAAATATTTGACCTTTTGACCTTCAAGTTCGAAGTTAATTTTTGAACGAATGATTGAGGTTTGGCCCGTGGGCCCTGCTACGATTTTTATCCTTGTGATAACTTAAATACGATGCGACATTAAAATATTTGACCTTTTGACCTACACGTTCAAGGTTAATTTTTGAACGATTGATTGAGGTTGACCCGTGGTTCCTGCTGCGTTTTTTATCCCTGTGATACATCAATGCATTGATAAGACAATGCAACGAAAAAAATATTTTACCTTTTGACCTTCACGTTCAAGGTTAATTTTTGAATGATTGATTGAGGTTTGTCCCGTGGTTCCTGCTACGATTTTTATCCCTGTGATAAATCGAATGCGATGCGACAAAAAAATATTTGACCTTTTGACCTTCACGTTCGAGGTTAATTTTTGAACGATTGATTGAGGTTGACCCGTGGTTCCTGCTGCGTTTTTTATCCCTGTGATAAATCGAATGCGATGCGACAACAAAATAGTTGACCTTTTGACCTTCGTATTCAAGGTTAATTTTTGAATGATTGATTGAGGTTCGGCCAGTATTTGACTTTTTGACCTTTGCATTCAAGGTTAATTTTTTAACGATTGACTGAGTTTCCACCCGTGGTTCTTTCTGCACTTCTTATTGTTAAGATGAATGGAACACGATACGATAAAAAAAAAGTATTTGACCTTTTTACCTTGAGAGAAGAAAATTCATTTTGAGGTACTATTTCTGCATGAATTCCCAGCGAACCGAGGGCGTATAGGATCTCTGGTTGTCGCGACGTGATAGAGTATGATGCGGTAGACAAAAATATTTGACCTTTTGACCTTCACGTACAAAGTTAATTTTTGAATGATTGATTGAGGTTCAGCCCATGGTTCCTGCTGCGATTTTTATCCTTGTGATGAATCGAATACGACGCGACAAAAAAGAATATTCGACCTTTTGACCTTCACGTTCAAGGTTCGGCTCGTGGTTCCTGCTGCGTTTTTTATCCCTGTGATAAATCGAATACGATGCGACAAAAAAAATATTTGACCTTTTGACCTTCACGTTCAAAGCTAAGTTCTGAACGATTGATTGAGCTTCGGCCCGTGGTTCCTGCTACGATTTTTATCCTTGTGTAAATCAAATACGATGCAACGAAACAAAGGTATTCGACCTTTTGACCTTCGCATTCATGGTTAATTTTTGAACGGTTGATTTTCGATCCGCGTGGTTCCAGTTGCATTGTTTATCCTCGCGATGAATGGAATGCGACGTGATAAAAAAAGTTTGACCTTTTCACCTTGAGATTGAAAATTACTTTTGCGGCACTTTTGTCACAATTAATTTCTACCGTAGCTAGGGCATGAAGTCTCCGATATTCGAGATATAATTTCTATAGAGCCCGTACGTTCTTCAACGACGAATTACCAGCAGGGGTGGATCGAAGCGAGCCATGGCGGGGGTGGGGGGGCGGTGTGGCTCGTCGTGAAATTTTTGCGTCGTCGTGCACCGCCGTCGACTTCGCCGCTTTTCTTTCGCCCCGTAAAAACACCATATAACGTGGTTTAAAGACAAACGCGCGTCGTAACAGAAATCCCATTTAGCCAGTCGGTTGCTTTCATTTTTACGTGCGTGAAGACGGCATAACGGATGCCGTAGCAGAAGCGTAATACCCGGGGCCGCCGGGTTCTATCGCGGAACGTGTCCCTGGGCGACGCCGACGCCGAGGCGTTCGTTTCGCGATCCTATCAAAATCTGCGACGACGTAACCGCTATTTTTCGCGGTATGTCGCGTAAAGAGATTCTCTCCTCCTCCTCTCTCTCTCTCTCTCTCTACGGTGTTCCTACAGAAATCAGAAAATCGTACGATCCCCAGAGAAAGAAGCTTTTACCGTGATCCGAAACGAATCGACGCGACGGCGCGCGATAGTACACGAAAACCGAATAACTCGAAAATGTGGAGCAACATTGTTTCCCCGGAGCAACTCTATTTTTGCGAAATCAATTTGGAATATTCATGAGCGACACGTGACCAGCCTTTTTTTCGAAAAACACCAGCATACGGATTTTGTTATACACACGCGGCACACGCGTCGCATACGAAATGGACTCGCCGGGCCGATCTATACTCGAAGGCGCGTGACACTGAGCTCGGGAAACTGCCAGTGCTCCTGGTTTCAAGAATAACCGGGGAATTTGATATTTTTTCGTGGACCGGGAGTATCCTATTGTTCTCGGAGCCAGTACGAAGGCTTTAGCCGGACAAGGTGCCCCCAAAAGCAAATTGATCTTCATCCACAGTTTAAAACAGGCCTGGCCAACACGCGGCTCGCCGGGCGATTTTATATTTCTATTGAAACTTTTGTTTCTCGTTGCATGTATATAGAAATATTATATAAATGAAGTATTATTGTTCTAATGCGCAAGTTGCGCCTACGAACTCCAGTTCTATATTTGATATAATTCAGTTACAGTGCAACAACGAAATGAAACAAATTTCTGCGTCCGCATCAAAAATTAATTTTTACAATACCTATATCTCATCCGAGAGATATTCCAATATTTTGCACAACGAGTTGTAAGTGCTTTGGGATCCATATATGTTTGTGAAACATTTTTTTCGAAGATGCAATTTACAAAGAGTTGCAGCTCTTTACTTTACCGGAGGCAAAATTAGTGCCTTTCTCCTATGAATTATTATGTATTTGGTACGTATTCCAGTAGATTTCTACCCGGAAGTTCTATCTGCAGATCGAAGTTTCGATCCTGTAGGATCAATCATTCAGGAGTTATGCTTGCTTAAAGTTGAGCAATCTGCAGTGTTTTTGACAGGTAAGAGCGCCGCCATATTGGTTTGTAGGGACGGTCGCGTGCCGCTTACCGAGAAGAATAATTTTAGGTCCGGCGGTTATGCTAGCTAAGCGGCTCGCGGTCATCACTACAAACCAATATGGCGGCGCCCTTTTCTGTCAAAAACACTGCAGATTGCTCAACTTTAAGCAAGCATAACTCCTGAACCATTCATCCTACAGGATCGAAACTTCGACCTGCAGCCGCCCCGGATAGTAATCTAACGAAATACATACTAAATACATCATAATTTATAGGAGAAAGGCACACATATTGAGTCCAGTAAAGTAAAATTTAGCCCGAAGAGTTCATCACGTGCTTCATTAACTGACGCCAATTTAAAAAACCAGCTAACAAAAGACGTGCAACGTCGAACATAAATATACACTTACAAGAATTAAGTGAAAGAAAGGATAAACAAATATCTCATTAATTAAGACTCGAGAGTTAATTATATTGAATCATAGTATAACAATAAAGTTTTATTCATTCTGTATTTGTATCACATTTTTGTAACGTTATGCGTTATCAAAGTGGCCTGTGAAACCATTTGGGTTGGCCATGCCTGGTTTAAAAGAAGCCACCCACAATATGTAACTGTTAAATGCAATCAGGATGCCCAGGGGTTCAGCCCAGAAGCAAATTGATCTTAATAGCAGATTTAACGATAGTTTCATTAACCAGAAAAATTTTCCGAAGTTTCTACAGGCGTTTCAATATGCAGCATTTTCGTGTCTCCATTTCTCCCTACAGGACATTCATAATTCCCTCTGTCGCATCGTGCAAAATCATGCTAAGCAAAAACGAGCAACGCGGTACGAAAGTAGAGACCTCAAGCTTGAAAACGAGCCCAGGCTCGTTGCTGTGCTATAATTTTTAACAAAATGGACGTAGTTCGAAAATCAGGAATTGGTGTGGTGACTTCCCATGGTGTATCGCGAAACTGGACCATAACCTCGGGGAAACGGTCCGGCACAATTAAAGAATAATAGGCAAGCTCGCAGAAAGTCTTACGTCTGACCATTTCGCTTTAGCGATCCCTACGAAGGGGGTCGTGAAATCTTTTACACCGATTTCTTCGGCCCCTATTACCCCCCATAGAACCGAGCGAGCGTACGCTGTCGGAAAATTGAACCCCGTAGCTACCCGTAGCCTGAGGTTTTCTGGTGTGGCCGTCACACGCATATTCCTTTGTCCAGGAGTTGGTGTACGGGTCGGGTCGGGGCGGGTCGTTCTGGATTTCCGGGTATATATCGCGCGTGTTCCGCAGCCCGCTGTCGACACAGAAGAAATTCGCCGGTTTCGATTTCGCGGTAACGACGAGCTCGATTACTCTCGAGAGTAAGAGAGCCGGGAGAAGCTAGCTAGCTAGTTCTTCGGGGTTAGGGGAAATGGGTATGCCAGGAGACCGTGTAGGAGGGGCGTGTTGCGCTCGGGGAACTGCCATCGTGTACGGAAGGAGCTGCATAATTCGGTAGACGATATTAGATCTCATTGTTAGCGGATTCGATAGACACGTATAGAGGCGTGATGTTGCTTGCTCCCGTGCACACAACTGCACCTGTACTGGCTGTCCTGCGCAGCTGATGCCGGCAAAGCTCATTTCGAAGCTTGAACACTCCACTTCCGCCCCCCATCCCCCGTTGTTTTTTCTCCTCCAAGATATTTTTACGTGATGCTACAGATCAGAAAGCGATGAACCATTTTTCCTAAAAATTACTATAACTTCAAAGTTCTGTAGAAACGGTAAAAAATTTTATCCCGCAATCTATTTACCATGGATCTCAAGAGTGAACCTTTCTCTTTGCAACGAGATCTTGAAAATTCATCTACGACTTTTGTCAGCCGAGTTATCGATCTTTGAGTTAGGGAATACCTAAGTGTACTTGTAACTAGGCAACGCCCTAACCGCGAAAATTTGATTTTCGAACTGCGGCCATTTTGTTCAAAATAATGGCACAGCGACGAACTTGGACTCATTTTAAAGCCTGAACATTCTACTTTCCTCCACGCCATTGTTCATTTTCCTACAATATCTTTACAAGATGTGGCACATGAGAAACTGAAGACCCATTTTTCCTCGAAAATACTGCTAATTCATACCTCTGTGGAAACATTAAAAAATAGTCTCCGGAAACGAATTTACCAAGGATTTGAAGACTGAACCTTCCTCTTTGCAACGAGATCTTGAAAATTCATCTACGATTTTTTCCAGTCGTTTTATCGAATTTTGAACGGAACACTGGTCCGGACTAGCCACAGGAGAAAAAGAAAAGACGAAAATGCTGCAAATTCAAACGTCTGTAAAAAAGTTAAAAAATTTATTTGGTGGATGAATTCCACATGGATTTGAAGATTAAACCTTGCTCTTTAAAACGAGTACTTAAACGTTCATCTACGATTTTTTTCTAGTCGACTTACCGAATTTTGAACGGAACGTTGGTCCGGTACACTGGTCCGGACTAGCTACAGAAGAAAATGAAGATACGAAAATGCTGCGAATTCAAACGTCTATAACAAAGTTAAAAAATTTTGTTGGTAGATAAATCTGACGTGGATTTGAAGATTGAACCTTGCTCTTTACAACGAGACCTTGAAACTTGATCTACGATTTTTTTCGGCCTAGTTATCGATCTTTGAACGAAGGGCATACGGAGTACTACGAGCGGCGTATCAGTTAGGTCCAATAGTTCGCCTAGTTCCTCGTTCTTCCACCATAAAGCAGAGAAAAAAAATGGCACGACACTTTTTAAGGTCTCGTTGGAAAGAGGAAGCTTCAACCTTCAAATCCATGGCGGATTCAGTCACGAAAAAAATTTTCCAAACTTCTTACAGGTGATTCAATATGCAACATTTTCGTGTCTTTCTTTCCCTCTGCAACACGCTTAAAAATCATGCTGTTATCGTTGTCGAATAAGCTGCAACGCAAATGTTTGAGAACAGTATGGGGGTTAAATGGTATTGGCGAGCGCAACAAGCAGAATCGCGTTTTTCTAACGAAATTACCGAAACGCCCAGAGATACAGACTAGAGCCATGTGCCTGGGAAACAACCGGAAGGAAGGAAGGAAGGAAGGAAGGAAGGTAGGGAGAGGAGAGAGGAACGTGAGAAAAGGAAGAGGATCTTCGAGAGGTGGAAATGACATTTGTATGCATTGCGGCCCGTATTACAGTACAGCCAACTCGATCCAACACCTTCTCCCGAGTCCTCCCCGCTTGCTACGAGTTACTCCGTGATTACTGTTTTCCTATGCCACGCCGTGTTGCCCCGGTTACTCCCAAAGGGAGCTGGAACGTCGCCATCGTCATCCTCGAAAGACCCGGCGAACATGAGACTGACCTAACGGGGAATGAGAATCGACAACGTAGACGCGTTCCCGCAGATTACCGAGGACTTTCCCGATCCTTGTTTGCAATCGCAGGTGTTTCCAGGTGAAATACTTTGTCACCGGCGAATGATCATGATGATTTTATTACTGGGACCACTTAGGTGCTCGCCAGAGAAGCCTGCGAAATTAAGGATGTTCTGAAGGTACAATGAGAAACAAAAGTACAAGAAATTCGAAATCCATCAATATATTGGCAATGAAAGCCATTCATGAGTATATTCTGCATGAAACTTTTGCGAATAATGTACCCTCTGTAACTATATTCAGTAGTCTACACTTGTCGCGTTTCCATGCTAGTAAAAGACAACACGATAAATTTGACGTTTTGTAACAGTTTATAATTTTTTTACTCTATAACTGTTTAGTGAATCCTAATAAATTTTGAACATAATTAATTATATAATTTTTACTACATATAAAAAAAACTGAAGTTTCTAGTTACGTTTTTACAAGGTTTAAATAGAGTTTGAAGTGGAATTTTATGAATTCTTCATAAGAAGACGCGTTAAAATGTGCAAACTTTAAGTTGCTATAAATTTTGGTAACTGCATGAATTTAGTAAGAATTATATCTCGCCAAATTTTCAAAAATTTTGTTGCGTTTTTATATACCTCCAGAACACCCTTAAGACTCCCGCCTCATCTACCCGTTCCAATAACCTTTTTGAAGTCAGAGAACAGTTTTGGTTACACTGTCCAACAAATTTCAACTTTTTTTATGTTCCCTAATTACTGTTGGGTCATTCTTACAGAGTTTTTTGCGCTGATTCCGAATCTGTCCTTAATTTTTCTCCTATACGCACAGTTTTTGAGAAACATGAAAACTTTGAAAAAAAAAACATATTTTTCAACTTTAAACAAATATTGTGATGTTATTATAAAAGATATTGGATTGTTCTTTGCAGCAGAAGATTCTGTAGACTTTCCCGAATACAGTGATATCCAATATTAATACATTATGATTGTTTGAACATGTGTAAACAATGATTAAAGACGGAGAGACACCACTTTTGCACCAATTTTTGTGGATATTTTTCAATTTATCTCAAACAATAAGGGTTCAGCGGAAGATCGAACTATACCACGCGATAGAGCGGACTTTCTTGAGAGACCTTCCGTTGTAGTTTGCGACATCGACGTTTTTTCGAACCAGAAAGCAAAATATCTTCGCCCGACATGAGTTGCCGCCAGTGGCGCTCGCGACGGGATACGGGGCAGCGACGGGTTACCGAGCGGTGAATGACCGTTCTGGTGGTGAGCGCCCCTGGTGACAACCAGGGCCGGCCATCAGGGGAGCGCGGCGGATGCTATGTACCGGGGCCCCGCCATTGAGAGGGCCCCAACATGATCAAGAACTAAAATAATGTAATTTTTCTGAAGTAATTAATGTATTAGCGAAAACAAAACACGCATTAAATAAAAATGGACTAGTAATATATGTTCTTGTGTGTAATTTTTTTTACTTTACAAAAAATTTAGGGCCTCAAATGGTTTCTTGCACCAAGGCCCCTTTATAGAGAAGGCCGGCCCTGGTGACAACTCATGTCGGGCGTAGATATATTGCTTTCTGGTTCGAAAAAAACGTCGACGTTCCAAACTTGAACGGGTGGTTTCTCAAGATAAAAGCCTGCTCTATCGCGTGGTATTGTTCGATTTTCCGCTGGACCCTTATTGTTTGAGATAAATTGAAAAATATCCACAAAAATTGGTGCAAAAGTGGTGTCTCTCCGTCTTTAATCATTGTTTACACATGTTCAAACAATCATAATGTATTAATATTGGATATCACTGTATTCGGGAAAGTCTACAGAATCTTCTGCTGCAAAGAACAATCCAATATCTTTTATAATAACATCACAATATTTGTTTAAAGTTGAAAAATATGATTTTTTTTCAAAACCATGTTTCTCAAAAACTGTGCGTCTACGAGAAAAATTAAGGACAGATTCGGAATCAGCGCAAAAAACCCTATAAAAGGCACCCAACAGTAATTAGGGAACAAATTTGGTATTGGACAATGTTATATGAAAAATTTGCGGAACGCCAAAATAAATGATCCAAAAAACAAACTAAAACATCCCGCGTAGAGATAGATATATCCCAACAAAAACATTCTGTAAACAGGAGCCAAGTTCTTACAGCCGCAAAAAGTTGTGAGATCAAACAAAATACGGCCAAGTTCGTTAGCCTAGAAATACCTCTTGCAATACTGAAAAAAGCGTTTGTAAAAATTAGTTTAAAAGAAAGCTATTTAATTTTTAAAGAGTTACATGGAGGGTGGTTAAATTATTCAAACTTGACCGCTGCCTAACATCTTTTATGGCCATTGGTTTAAAAAGTAACGGCCAAGTTTGAATAATTTAACTAGCCTCCATGTAACTCTTTAAAAATTAAATAGCTTTCTTTTAAACTAATTTTTACAAACGCTTTTTTCAGTATTGCAAGAGGTATTTCTAGGCTAACGAACTTGGCCGTATTTTGTTTGATCTCACAACTTTTTGCGGCTGTAAGAACTTGGCTCCTGTTTACAGAATGTTTTTGTTGGGATTTCATCAATTTTTGTTGAAATCTGTATCTACACCCAATAAGTAAGAAGTTTCACTTCTGTCACGTGTGGTTTTCCACGCGTATGTTTTTTCTTCTTTTTTAAAAAAAAAATCAAAAGACTACATACGTCATGTGGTTGGGTATACCCTGTATGCTTTGAGTTAAACCTTCTGAAAATTTCGTTATTTTTGCGGTAGGGCGCACCGTTCCCGAGACACAGCCATTTTTTATATGTTCTATCCTACGTACCTATTTCGTAATGTTTTTTTCAATCAACCCCTTTAAGGTGTAAAATTTCAAACTTTGATAACACTGTCCAACACCAAATTTGTTCCCCAATTACTGTTGGGTCTTTTGTATAGAGTTGTTTGTGCTGATTCCGAATCTGTTTTTAATTTTTTTCCTATACGCACAGTTTTTGAGAAACATGACTTTGAAAAAAAAACATATTTTTCAACTTAAAACAAATATTATAGTGTTATTATAAAAGATATTGAATTGTTCTTTATAGCAAAAGATTCTGTAGACTTTCCTGAATACAATGGTATCCAAAATTAATACATTATGATTGTTTAAACATGTTTAAATAATTACTAAAGGCGGAGAGACACCACTTTTGCACCAATTTTTGAGGATACTTTTCAATTTATCTCAAAAAATAAGGGTCCAGCGGAAAATCGAACTGTACCATGCAATAGAGCAGACTTTTATCTTGAGCAACCCCTCTTTCAAGTTTGAAACGTCGACGTTTTTTTCGAACCAGAAAGCAAAATATCTTCGCCCGACATGAGTTGCCGCCAGTGGCGCTCACCACTACAACGGTCGTTCGCCGCTCCGTACAAAACACGCATTAAATAAAAATGGACTAGTAATATATGTTCTTGTGTGTAATTTTTTTTACTTTACAAAAAATTTAGGGCCTCAAATGGTTTCTTGCACCAAGGCCCCTTTATAGAGAAGGCCGGCCCTGGTGACAACTCATGTCGGGCGAAGATATTTTGCTTTCTGGTTCGAAAAAAACGTCGACGATCCAAACTGGACAGGGTGGCTTCTCAAGATAAAAGTCTGCTCTATCGAGTGGTATAGTTCGATTTTCCGCTGGACCCTTATTTTTTAAGATAAATTGAAAAATATCCTCAAAAATTGGTGCAAAAGTGGCGTCTCTCCGCCTTTAATGATTGTTTAAACATGTTTAAATACTCATAATGTATTAATATTGTATATCACTGTATTCGGGAAAGTCTACAGTATCGTTTGCTGCAAAGAACAATTCTATATCTTTTATAATAACATCACAATATTTGTTTAAAGTTGAAAAATATGTTTTTTTTTCAAAGCCATGTTCCTCAAAAACTGTGCGTATAGGAAAAAAATTAAAAACAGATTCGGAATCAGCGCAAAAAACTCTATAAGAAGGACCCAACAGTAATTAGGGAACATAAAAAAAGTTGAAATTTGTTGGACAGTGTAATTATTCCTTTGAGTGTTTGTTATGGTGGACGTATGTACCAAATTTCAAGCTTGTAGGTCAATGGGAAGTACCCAAAAGGATGATCTGTCAGTCAGTCAGTCAGTCAGTGACAAATTTAGCGATTTTTGAGGTCCTATATCTCGGAACCTACTAATGTTGAAAGATTAATGTTTTGTCAATATTGAGACATGATAGCATTTAACAAGTGTACGAAATTGTATCTCTCCATCTGTCTCCAGTGCCGAGTCATAAGCCTCTAAAAAACGGCTAAATTGCTTCGTGTAAAAGGAGGTAGTGCGAGAACTTGGCTGGTGCACTACCGTGCACCTAGATTTTAGAAAATATATTATTAAATACATTTAATATATTTCGCGGAACACCGGTTAAGAACCAGTGCAATGACCAACAAATGTGTTCGATCATTTTCCTATAAATGCAGCTTTAAAATCCCAATAATTGTAAATTGATGAATGTATAACCTGAAATGTAGAATTTGAGGAATTTAAAGGTACACTTGTGTTGTCTTCGAGGTCTTCGAGATTATTAAGAGAATGAAGAAGTGTCGTAGGCTTGTTTGATAAGCCTTCATCCCGGAATGCTGTTGATGGTCCCGCGGGAGAGAATCGGTTAGTCAAAGCGGGAACGGTTTTCTGACACTCGGCGGGTTACAAAGAGCATGGCCGGAGATCTCTCTCCCCGTTCTAACTCCACCCTTGCCACGGGATTACGTAAAGGCGAGGTTTACGTAAGCTAGCGCGCGGCACGATTCTGTCTATAAACCGGCTCATCCATCTTTCGCGCGTGTACCGACCTGTAAATCGGCCGAAAGAGAGATAGAGACGGGGGATCTTAACAGTCCGGTACCGAGGGGACACACGACGCTTTTCCCAGAGGTTTTCGGGAGAAATTGCGATGATCGTTAGCGATCCTGTCGAGAGAAGGCCGAGGGAAAAGCGAGAGGAAAAGGTGGCGAGCTGGGAATTGCTCCGGGAGTCGAGTCGCCTCGAAACGGGGAACGACAGGCAACTCTAAGAATTCCCGGCGATCGAGACCGGGAAAATATTGTTGGAATCCGGGAGGATTTGTAATTCTAATGACAGCCGAGAAACTGAATGAGCTGAACTATAAGGCTCCCTTTATGTATTATATTTATACTGCATGGGGAGGACGGAAGGGGAGAGAAGTGGATGGAAGAATTGGACAGGGAGAGAAAAGAAATCCAGGAAGGAAGATACGAAGCAGAGAGAGACGGAAGAAGAAATCAAGGAAATGAAAGGAAGATTGAGATTGAGTGAGGGTGAGAGAAAGGATGTGTGTGGAAAAAAAGGAAAAGATAATAGATAGCTAGGCAAAGACAGAGGCAGAAAGTAAGAGCGAAAGTAGACAGTGGGATAATGTTAAGGGAACGGGTTCGCTTCATAGCACGAAAGGAAACCAAATAAATATACACATACTTACAGGACAGAAAAGGCGAAGGAGAGAGAGAGAGAGAATTGAGAAAACAGGGATGTATAGAAGAATGAGTGTGAGAGAGAGAATGAGAAAAGAAAAGAATGTTAGTTCGACTATAAAACATAGAGTTGGTATGAAAAACAACTGTAAATGGTAAATGGTGAATGGTGTAATGTTGAAAAATGGATATTGTAAAGGGAATGGGAACCCTTTGTAACCCGTAAGGGAACAATTAAATACATACATATTTATACTGCACGTTGTCTCAAAATTCCTTCAACATCCGGAAAAGGGAGGTTCCTCAGATCACTTGAAGCAACTTTTTCCTTTGCAAAAATGGCGCCCGCGGCTTTGTTACGGAGTTATTAACGAAAAACACGACTGTGCCAACACGCGTCTAGGTCGCGCTCTGATTGGTCCGTGTTTTTCGTTAATAACTCCTTAACAAAGCAGCGGACGCCATTTTTACAAAGGAAAATGCTGCTTCAAATGATCTCTGGAACCTCCCATTTCCGGATGTTGAAGGAATTTTGAGACACCCTGTATAAGTAACAACTGTATAAAGACACCCTGTATACAGTAGGGAGCATAATTGTCTCCACACACTTTAAATCAGAATAACTTTTTTATGAATAGTCCAAACGACTTCAATTTTTTCGTAAGGCTAGAAGAATTAGTTTCGTGAATGACGTCTAATAAATAAGTTGAAAAAATGCACTTCGTCTGAATTGTGAAATACAATAGTATAAATTAATTTCTGCAACTTCTATAGTTGGGCCAATAACGAAAATTTAAAAGATGTGTTTTGTAAAGTCATGTGAATTCTATACGTACTGAAAATTTCGTTGAAATTGGTTAATTGATTTACGAATTATAAACGACCGATAGTGGTAAAAAGACCGAAAATTACGAAGAATTGCAATTTTTACCACTTTTGATCGTTTATAATTCGTAAACCAATTAATCAATTTCAATGAAATTTACAGAACCCATTCATACGAGTTTACGAAACACATCTTTTAAATTTTCGTTATTGGTCCAGCTAACAAAGTCGTAAAATCAATTTTTACTATTGCTTATCACCGGACAGCGGACCTTTATGCAAAATAAAAATTTTCTACCTGAATTGCAATAAACTGGAATGACATAGAAATTGGTTTTCTCTGTTACTATGGTTAATAGGCTGGAATTAATATAACAGTATTTTCAAAATTTTGACACTTACTGACAAAGTGATAGTCATTTAAGAGGTTTGCAGGCCTGAAAAACATACACTATTCATTCAGTACTGTGAATCGCGAGTAACATAGTTCGTGCTACGACGCTACTCCCCACTCTCCGGCCCGGTCACGTGACGCGCCCCACAGTGGAACTTTTCGTCCATTTCGGAGACAAAATCAAAGAACTTCCGATAGAAATGAGATAGAGAGCTGAAATTTTTTTTAATTACAGCTGAGACTTCACAGAATATGGGAAAAATAGGGAGATTATGGTACGAACATTTTTTAACCTTGAAAAAAATCGTCAAACATGCACAATGTCACGAAAATTGTGGTTTTTGCAATAACACGGGTAGAAAAAATTTTTTTGTAACATGCCATACATCATTTCCTGTAGATTTTTTCATGCTGAATTCAAATCTAGTCTCAAAATTTGTCTACGACTTCAGGATTTTACAAGAAATCGATTTTTGTGAACGAATTGTTTAACGAATTTTCTCAAGGTTATAAAACGTTCGTACCATAATCTTCCTATGTTCCCATATTCTGCCAAGTTTCAGCTTTAATTTAAAAAAAATTTCACCGCTCTACCTCATTTCTATCGAAAGTTCTTTGACTTTGTCTCCGATTTGGACGAAAAGTTCCACTGTGCGCCCCCTCTCCATCGAGCGTGACTCACATCGTCACGTGACGCGCCCCTCTCCGTCGAGCGTGACTCACATCGTCACGTGACGCGCCCCTCTCCGTCGAGCGTGACTCACATCGTCATGTAATTCACATCGTCACGTGACTACTGGTCTAACGAATCCACTTTTAAAAGGTAAATAACGCGGTTCAGCAATTTCCTTCGGGATTAAAATGTGAAAAGTGATTTTCGAGGCCGCGTTTGTCGCAGCGGAATCGTTTAAAAATTGGTTATCGTTAACAAACGGCACGCGATTCGTCGTTTACAGGAAAAATAGAGAAAGATTGAGCCCCGTACGGTTTCATTCTATCCGGGAATTATGATTGTGTCTTTGCCGACGCACACGTCGCGGCCATTCGTTTCCGCTAATCATATTTTTTCGCGCGCCCGTCGACGCGTTCGCCGTAAAAGAGCTTTCGCGACGATATTTGCACGGGTATTTTGTAATGTTTTTTCGCGAATTACGCTCCGCGTTTTCGCGCCTGTAGCACAGTGTAGGAGTGGGGTGCGTTCGGGGCGTTCGCTTTTATGGCACCACGCGGCGCGAAATACGATATCGAAACAAACAATAGTGTTAAACAATGTCCACCCTCCCCGCGCGCTCGCGTGATGTATAGAAATCGTGTACAGAGGGGTCGGAGGGGCGAAAGAGTTTCGAAACGGAGCATCGATAAAAATAAAAAATGTAAACAAAAAAGAAAAAAAACAACATACATACATACAAGTGGACACGGATCGCCGCGCTTTTTTGCTGCCTTTTTAATACGTGACTACTCGACTGTCATGCGCGCGTATAAATCGTTGGCCTCCAGTGCCGGTCATTAATTACACCAGACCCTTTGTCTGTACTAAAAAAAAAATCTCCTCGCGAGCCCCCGGCCTTTTTAAATATGGCTCCGAGCCTTTAACCGGTTTTCCGAATTTTTCCCCGCGGCGATATTTATCGCGGATTACCCCTAACCATTCGCGCACGACGCCATTTTCTACGTTCTAACGTTTCTGCACATGTAAGTGAAATGTCCCCACTATATTCGTATCACGATAAATCACTATGAGCCACGTCCCCACTATCAGTATAATTTTAAAACAGCTGGATCAATAAATTTTCGCGATAGAAGCGAAAAATTTTCGTCCAATTAAATTTTACAACTGAGAACAAGAATAATTTGTTTCGTGAGTTACAGTAAATATTACATAAAATATGCATACGATCAGAGTTGGGCAAAAATTTTATTTAAATAAAAATTCCGAACAAAGTTGGTTTAAAAACCCATTTTACTCGACATTTTTATTTACACAAAATTTTTGCCCAGCTCTGATCGGTATGCATATTTTATGTAATATTTACATTATTATTACATATAAATCATTTTTGTTCTCCGCCGTAAAATTTAATTGGACGAAAATTTGTCACTACTATCGCGAAAATTTATCGATCTAGCTGTTTCAAAATTATATTGATAGTCGGGACATGGCTCGTGGTGATTTATTGCGATATGAATACAGGGTGAGTCACCTAACGTTGCCACCTCAAATATCTTTGTCGTTTTTAAAGATACGTCAAATGTCTGAAGGACGAAGTGGAATGGTTCAGTGGGGCTCACATGATACCAAAAATATTTCTGTTTTAATGTAATTTCTTTTAGTGATATGAAGGTCACCTTCATTTTTTTAAATGGAATGAGGCATTCTTTAATACATCGATCGATGCAGTTGGACATTCGTTATAAAAAAGTACTAACCTACGTATGTCGAAAAGTTGGTAGTTCCGGAGATATTTCAATTTAAATAATTCTAAGTGTAACGTCTTAGCACGACAGTAATGGTGTTCTAGAATTATTTAAATTGAAATATCTCCTGAACTACTAACTTTTCGACATACATAGTACTTACGTTAGTACTTTTTTATGACTAATGTCCAGCTGCATCGATTGATGTATTAAAGAATGCCTCATCCCATTTAAAAAAATGAAGGTGACCTTCATATCTCTAAAAAAAATTACATAAAAACCAGCATTTTTTTGGTATCGTATGAGCCCCATTTTACCATTCAACTTTGTCCTTCAGACATTTGACGTCCCTAGCAGCACAAGATATTGTATACACATTCATATAATATCAAAAAGAGATTCAATCTGTTTTTAATATTCAAATATACATACAATATTTATTTTACATTAAGTACCAAATATTCTTTTTTATATAAGTTAGGAAGAAATATTTTTCTCATATGAAAAAGTGTGGCTTAAAAAATATTTATCCAATATTTTTGTGCTACTAGGGGTATCTTTAAAAACAACAAAGATGTTTGAGGTGGCAACGTTAGGTGACTCACCGTGTATAGTTTAATTTCAATGTAAATAAAATTTTTGCCCAACTCTGCATACGATTTCATTGAATTTTACTTCACATTATGAAATTCGTATAACCACTCTGCGAATAAAAATTGCGAATTTCTTCGTAAATGTAGGAAATAATCAAACTTTTTTATCGTTAAATTTTCTCTATTTTTACGATGGCTCATAGAGGGGAGAATTTTCGAATTTCATTCTAAGTTTATCCGTTTCTCGATTCTTTATTTGAAAAAAAGATACTGCTAAATGGCTTATGGAGGGTACACCGGAGGGGGGGGGGCGGCTGATCGATTCATACGAGAACGAGCACTCGAACAAAACGGTTTCCGGGAGCAATAATCGACGCGTTCCGTATACGGACAATAATCACCGCCGGTGTACAGAATAATTTCATTTTTCACCTGTAACGTTTCACAAAGTCCGGATAATAATGAGCATCGGGGGGTCCTCCATATTCAAAGAGAATCGTCAGTTTATTAACTGGGCGAGGGTCGACGCTTCAGAATCAAATATCAATTGCCGCGCGAAAAACAGCAACAGCAACACGAAGACAGGATCGATAGCCGCGGCCCGACTTTCTGTGCACCCATGAATATTGATAAATCCATTGTCTCGATGGTATATTATAAAACCGACGTGTATCATTTTCATTCGTGATTTCAGCGACGTTTCGAATCATAAAAGACATTTCATGAACATTTCTGCGGAAATGAATAACAGATTCAAGTGAAACGCGTAATACCGGGTGGAGGCCAATAAAAGGCCAATTGCGGGGCCAACCGACCCCTCTTTCCCCGCCACTCTCCTGCACCGAAACAAAAGAAATAATTTGGAATTTTGCCTCGCGGCTTGTATAACTTGACACGAGTCGCCCGGTAAGTAGGAACAAGCCAATTCGTTCGGCGAAAATTTATTTCCGCATTGTCAGGATCCCGCGAGTGAGAGAGAGAGAGACGTGTGCGTATTCGGCTCTCTCATTGAAAACCGCCGACAAAGGCCTTATAGAATATCTGCGGGGGCCGTGCGACCGATTTTAAATGTTACTACAAATCTGTATTTAACCGCAAAATTGCTTGTCAAATCGGTAGCCGGGGTCGGCCAACAATGGCGTATATTTTCCATTGAAATAAAAAAGTTACAGAACAGAACATCGCAATGTATTGTTCATCCCCCACCACTCCTCCTCGTTTTTCTCTCTCTCTCACTCACTCTCTCTGTCGAAAGCGTTTAAACCGCGAGCGAGAAAAAATAAAAATTTCGCTTTATGGAAAGTCATACACTTTAGTTAACCGTTGCATAAAACGGCCAACCCCGTCCCCTCCCCGCCGTCCGGCCGGAACGTTAAATGAAAAACGGTGCCCGCCTATCGATACGGTAAATAGAAAATTGAATTTTTTTCACCCGGGATTTTTTTTTTCGTTTTTTTCGACGACCGATATTCGGTCGAGCGAGCACCACGAGAGCCGTGTGCCGCGCACGACCGTTTCTCTCCCCCGTCCCGTACACGATGATCGCGTGCCCGTTATTTTTCGCCGGTTTTTGTCAAACAGTACCGCCCACCCCCCGCGCTGCCGGTGCTGTAACTGTGTATCGGCGAAATTAATTTTAAAAATTGATTAAGAACGTGCGAGCGCAACGCCACTGTATCGCCGCAATTAGCGGTGCCGGACGGAGTAATTGATGATCCCGCGCGCAGAAGTAAATCGAAAAAGAAAAAAAAAGTACGAAAACAGGCAATCGGGTTTTCGCGTGCGAATCGAATTTGAAATTCACCGACCGATGCGCGAGCTTTCGCGGGCCGACTCGATCCATCGATTGTTTCCAGCCGTACCGCCCCCCCCCCCGCCCTACATCCCGTAAACTGTGAAATATGGCAATTATTACACCACTTTCGAAAATGGCGAATTTGCTGTTTCTGATTTCAGAAGGTACAGTGAATCCTCTTGTAGTCGGAAAAAGGCCGTACACGATAAACGCAAAAAAATATCCCCTCCACTGTAGTAATCTCATAAATATCTCGGCTCGGGTGGAGGGTTACCATACTCTAGTCTCGCCAGGCCCCCCGCCCAGCTTGTCTGCCGAGTCCGCCCCACTCTTCCCACTGACACTGACGCGTACCACGTGGAGCAAGCTAAGTTAGCGGTACGCGTCAGTGTTAGTGGGAAGAGTGGGGCGGACTCAGCAGACAAGCTGGGCGAGGGCCGGAAGGGTATGGGGACTGGCGGGCAGTGTATCCAGACCAGAGTTGTGCAGAATTACAATTGAATTACTCCAGAATTATAATTACAAAGTAATTGAATTAAATTGTAATTCAATTATGTTGTAATTTATAATTCAGATCTTCATTCAATTAAATTACAATGTAATTCGTAATTGCAAATGGAGCGCATTTATAAAATACATTGTAATTGAATTAAATTGTAATTCAATTATGTTGTAATTTATCATTCAGATCTTCATTCAATTAAATTGCAATGTAATTCTCGACAATGTAAGACTCGACAACCGCGTCTCTTTCTTTCCAATTCGCTTTTCTTCGTTGCGTTCGAAACTTTCATCGTTGATTACACCACTAAATACAGTTGAAATTATATCGTGTTTGATACCATTTTGCATTAGAAAAATGCCACGAATATGTTGGCGAAAGTTCCATAAAATAATAATGAAAAATAAAGAAGATTAAATATTGGTGTTACATTATGAAAAAAATGATGTCACTGCGGGAATACTGTCCGTGCCACTGTAGTTCGATAGTAAACCCGCGGTTACTGTGTATGAAAGAAAAATATAAAAATATATCGCAAGTTCTTCCAAGTTCTGGGCTATAATTTGGAGAGCTGTATTTTTATTATATTATATTTCAATTATATTGTATTTCAATTATACTGTAATTCAATTATATTGTATTTCAATTATATTGTATTTCAAGTATATTGTATTTCAAGTATATTGTATTTCAATTACATTGTATTTCAATTACATTGTGTTTCAATTATATTGTATTTCAATCATACTGTAATTCAATTATAAATTGCATTTCAATTATATTGTATTATATTTCAATTACAAATCTGATTAAAATACTTAGTAATTGAATTACTATTAATTGAAATACAATGTAATTCAATTACGTAATTGAATTACAACGTAAATGAATTAGCACAACTCTGATCCAGACAGGGGTAATCGAAAAGAAATCGAGGGGAACACAAGTACCCCCTCTCTGATGACCAGAGCAATATGTGACACGTTGCGCGACTGCGCGACGAGAATAGAGTAAGGCAGAGTGAGGCGAATGGGAGACACGTTGCGCGTGCGCGATAGGGACTGAACGGTGGAATAGGATAGTGGAAGGGGATAAGGTGGAGAGCCTGGAGGGGGAAATGAGGTTGGTTTCAACCTCATTCTGGCCACACTGCTGGCGAGACTCGCATATGGCAACCCTGCTCGGGTATATCGGTGTGGACCACTACTAATGCGACGCGGAGAGTCGCAGTCGTCGGCACAGTTCAAAGGCCCGTGCAACTACCTAATTAACGATGATCGTTTCGGGCGCGAGGAAGGACAGCGTATGGGAAAGAAAGAGACGCGGAGAGTCGCAGTCGCTTCGGACACGCGCTGTCCTTCTCTACGTTCGGCTTGGTCTTTCAAGCTCAAAAAAATAGTGTCTGTCTTCGAACTTTGCAAACGAACCTCCCCGAGGATTTCGCGACTATAGAGGATTGGCTGTACTTTGTTACGATGAAATATCTTTTTACTCGAATTGTTGAATATAGTTAAAAAATTGTTACGACAATATTCTCCCCACTCCCCAAGTATTCATATTCTCCCCAAAAAGACATCCTCCCACTCTACCGACGCTATTCCCCCACACTTCCGCCCGCTCACGTGACGCTCGACGCCTCGCAATACGCCGCACAGTGGAACTTTTCGTCCAAATCGGAGACAAAATCAAAGAACTTTCGATAGAAATGAGGTAGAGCGATGAAATTTTTTTTAAAATTATAGCTGAAACTTGGCAGAATATGGGAAAATAGGGAGATTATGGTACGAACGTTCTATAACCTTGAGAAAATTCGTTAAACAATTCGTTCACAAAAATCGATTTCTTGTAAAATCCTGAAGTCGTAGACAAATTTTGAGACCAGATTTGAGTTCAGTTGTAATTCAATTTTCGTGACATTGTGCAAGTTTGACGATTTTTTTCAAGGTTAAAAAATGTTCGTACCATAATCTCCCTATTTTTCCCATATTCTGTGAAGTCTCAGCTGTAATTAAAAAAAATTTCAGCTCTCTATCTCATTTCTATCGGAAGTTCTTTGATTTTGTCTCCGAAATGGACGAAAAGTTCCACTGTGCGCCGCTGCCGGTGTATTGGAAAAGTGACGGTACACCCTTCGTTCAAAATTCGATAACTCGGGGAAAAAAAATCGTAGATCATTTTCTACGGGCTCGTTGGAAAGGAGAAGGGTCAATCTTGAAATCTATCGTGGGCTCATTGGCGAGAAAAACTTTCCGAACATTTCAGAGGCGTTTCAACATGTTATCGTTTTCGAATTACCTGCAGCGGTATTTTCGAGAACGATGTGTGGGTTAAATGCTTATTGGCGAGCGCAGCAAGCATAATCGCGTTCTTCTGGCCGCAATAAAACCTTGCAATAACCTTGGAAGGGGCGTGTCGGAAGTCAAGAATACTCGCAATCGGCATTCTTTGTTACCGCTACGAAATAAACAAGTTATCGTGTCCCTCAAACGGAACGAGAGACTGAATAAGGAAATAAGGAACGAGGTTTCCAGCAAAGCAACCTGCGGGAGAGAGAGGGGGGTTAGAGGAGGGTAGTGAGGGAAACACTTTTCCTCTATGTCCCCGCGAATCAGTATACGAGAATGATCGCGGATTGTGAACAGGAAAAGCGTTGCTTTGAGTCGCGAGGCAAAATAACCGTGTTCCCGGGGATCTCCCTTTCTGCGCGCAAGGAGAGATTGAAATATCGCGGACTCCGGTTGAAAAAGTGCCCGACGCTCTGCGCCGTTTTCTGCATACACACGTATATGGTTCTCTGCACGCCACAGATCCCCGGTTCGCGCGCTGATAGAGAGAGAGGGAGAGAGACGATCGGTGTAGCTTCCTTCCCTGTAGGGGATCGTATAAACTCGCATGAATTCGGGCCGCATTTATTCGTTCCAGCGACGGGCCATTTCTTCGAGTGCAAGGCGAGCTGCACACACAAGCCAGCGGTGAGGAGTTCTGGGATCAAGCCGCTTCCCTAGGCGCAACTCCCGAACCTCTTTATGGTCGAAACCCACCCCTCAACCCCCCACCCCCGGGAGAACGAAGAATATCGAGGGAAACGTTGTGTGTCGGAACGTTGCGACAGTAACCAGTGTTCTCTTTCCTATTTTTTTAATCCTTCATACTCCAAGTAGGGTAAACTGTACCATTGCTGGCACTGCAGCCGTTATTGGCACTTTTGATTTAAACGGCAAATGTTGAGAATTCCTGGTATGGAAAATCAATTTTTATTGCTTCTTATTTATATTTCAAAGCGACGTTGTAAGTTTTCGTAACAGAGATCCACATACAGTCGGTGTACAAAGTATTCGTACACCTTTGAAAAACTAATTACTTTTTTATAATTGTACCAAACGACATTGATTTTTTTTATAATCAATTAGAAGCATCGGTTCACGAAATGATATGCAGAAAAGGTTTCCAAAAATTATAATTTACAAGGTTACATGCATAAATACAAAAGGCATTTTTTTAAACTTTTTTATTTGGGTCCTTAATGAAAATTTGAAATATATGTTTTGTAGATCTACGTTAGTTTTTTTTTTATTAAGCTATAAAACCCCACATGGGATTATTAGCAGTATGCACATGGCTGTGCATACTAACATTACATTGATAACTTATAAACTAGAATTGAGACAAAATAAGGAACATTTTCGAATACAACATTGACACTAAAGATATAAACAGTGAGACCTAAGAGATGTACAGTGGGTGTACAAAGTATTCGTACACTTTTTAAAAACTAATAACATTTTTATAATTGTACCAAACAACCTGATTTTTTATAATCAATTAGAAGCATTGGTTTACGAAATGATATACAAAAAAGATTTTCCAAAAATTATAATTTACAAGGTTAAATGCAAAAATAAAAAAGGCATTTTTTAAAACTTTTTTATTTCGGTCCTTAATGAAAATTTAAAATGTATGTTTTGTAGATCTATGTTAGTCATACACATGTTGAAAATTTCATTGAAATCGATTAACATAGACACGAGCTACAAGCGGTTAAAAATGGTGAAAATCGTAGTTTTCCACGACTTCTGATCAATTTCTGCTTAAAATCCACAGAATCGTACATCTTTCGACGACTGTTGTTTTTTCCTGCGTCAATCAATTTCGATGAAATTTCCATCATGTGTATAAAGAACATGGATCTAGAAAACATATGTTTTAAATTTTCATTAAGGGCCCAAATAAAAAAGTTTTAAAAAATGCCTTTTTTATTTTTACCTGCAACCTTGTAAATTGTAATTTTTGGAAAATCTTTTTTGCATATCAGTTTGTAAACTAATGCTTCTAATTGATTATAAAAAATTAGGTCGTTTGGTACAATTATAAAAAAGTTATTAGTTTTTAAAACGTGTACGAATACTTTGTACACCCACTGTATGTATATAAAATAGAGGACAAAGAGTAGGTCGGCACAAAGAGGAATCTATTGTATAGGGTGGAAAGAAACCCTTGTTGCCAAGTGATCTATGTTAGTTATACACGTGCCGAAAATTTCATTAAAACCGATTGACACACACACGAGCTACAAGCGGTTAAAAATGGTGAAAATCGCAGTTTTACACGACTTTTGATTAGTTTCTGCATAAAATCCACAGAATCGTAAATTTCGTGAAATTTTCAACATGTGTATAAATAACATAGATCTACAAAACATATATTTCAAATTTTCATTAAGAAGCCAAATAAAAAAGTTTTAAAAAATGCCTTTTTTATTTTTACCTGCAACCTTGTAAATTATAATTTCTGAAAAGTCTTTTTTGCATATGATTTCGTAAACCAATGCTTCTAATTGATTATAAAAATCCGGTCGTTTGGTACAATTATAAAAATGTTATTAGTTTTTAGAAGGTGTACGAATACTTTGTACACCCACCGTATGTTAGCAAATGTGCGAATGACTGTACTATTTGTCTTACGATTGTTGTTCACTGAATATATTTTATAATAAAAGATTTACGACTCGTAAAACTGTTTGATTCTGCTGAAAAATCTCTATTAGCTTGGAATAGTAAAATGTTAAGCTCGTTTAAACATGTCAAAAAAAAAATGAAAAGATTTTTCCTACGATTTCGGCTTAGGGTGTCAATCATTGTACAGTTTACCCTAGTTTGTTTTCATTTGATTCTTTTGTATTTAATCGATCAGTTTAATCTGTCGGTTAAAAAACCACAGATTTTTCAAATATTTTCCGCCGCTCCGGGGCACGCGGTGCGGTCATGAATTCTTATTAAACTAATCTCGTTTCATCCCCCTCCCGATACCCGAAGAACTTTCGCAACTTCGATTTTTGGTATAAATAAATGATTCGATAAGTTTCGTAAGAATGCATAACAGTTTAATACAGCCTTCAGGTGTAGGTATTAGCCTCCATGTTTTAAACTGTTCAATAAAAGATGGCGACGATGAGCCTCCGCGGAACGAGGAGACTAAATGTTTAATTTTCGAGTGAAAATGGCTCCGAGTGCTAAGGGTTCATATAAACAATTCAATAAAAAAAAAATGATACAACATTATATTTTATAATGAATCAACTTAACAAACTCAATCTTCGCAAGGTTAATGGCGGTCTCTCAGACTCCAGCTTCAGATTCTCAAAAAGAATTTTTATATGAACAAAATTAAATCTGTTTGTTCACTTTTTATCCTGTGTTATTCTTCATTCCAAAATTATTGAATACGAGGATATTTATGAAATTCATTTGTCGGGGTCTCAGAGACCTTACTATTCATGTGTTATTAGCAGGAACCAAAGTAACAGCTACTCTAAAATTTTCTACGATAAAAATCATGAATAAAAAGTTGATTATTATTGAAATTTAAGATAATGTACACAAAATATAAAGTAAAAAGATTCGAGGAACAAAATGATTAAAAAATATCAATTTTTATATTTTTTGGTTATAAATAACAGTTATTAGTGTCCAAAAAATTGGATCTTCCTCGATAACTGTTATCGATGAAGAAAAACTTTCAATTGTTCAAAGCAGTTATCGACGAGAGAAGTTCATGTCTATCGCTCATAACAGTTATCGATGATCAAATTACTTTTCACTTGTTCATAATAATTATTGATGAGAAAATTCATTGTGATTGCTTATTTAATTATTGTGTTACTATTACTATTATATTAATGAGTTATTGGATTACTCTTTTTCGGATGGAGCAGGGCTGTGAAATTCATTGAGAAGGTTTTGTACAACAAGACGAATCAACGGACCCTTTAAAATTTAATTTGTCACATTAAATTTTGATCGTAGCAATTAATTTTACGAATAAAAAATTTATGAAATAATTGTTTGTCTACCATTTGAAAGTTGTACTATGCAATAATAACTATTACAAATTTCCTTCATCAATAACTATAATGAGCGATCAAAATGAACTTCTCTCGTCGAATAACTGTTATGAGCGATCGAAATAAATTTCTCTTATCGATAACTGTTATGAACGATCGAGATAAATTTCTCTTATAGATAACTGTTATGAACGATCGACATAAACTCTCATCGACAACTGTTATGAGCGACCGAAATAAACTTCTCCCATCGATAACTGTTATGAGCTATCGAATTAACACTAGATCTATCGAGCACTAAACGCAATTGGCATACATTGCCTTATATTAATGACAAAATGGCATTTATTTAGATCTCGTTTGAGTTTTGTTTAAATATGTGTTTCACTAAAAAAATTTCTCAGAAAAATATATTTATGATATCAATATTTCTAAAAGAAAAAATCTGAAACCAGTCAAAATGACTGGTATGGTAAATCTAATGTTAAATCTCTCTCATTGATAACTGTTATGAGTGATCGAAATGAATTTCTTTCAACGATAACATTTACCAACAACAGAAAAAATTTTCGGTTACTTATAATCCTTATGTGTAACCAATACGATTTTAGTCGATGAAATACTTGTTATTCCATGACTTTTTTCTTTTTGGTTATAACAGTTATGGTCCCTGGTTATTAGATCTTACCGTGCGAGGGTTAATTACACTGTGCAACAGCCAAAAAGGATTTCGATTCTCACTATAATTCTTATAGAGTTTTTTTGCGCTGATTCCAAATCTGTCCTTAATTTTTCTCCTAGACGAACAATTTTTGAGAAACATGGCTTTGAAAAAAAACATATTTTTACATTTTAAACAAATATTTTGTTGTTATTATAAAATATATAGGATTGTTCTTTGCAGCAAAAGATGCTGTAGACTTTCCCGAGTACAGTGATATCCAATATTAATACATTATGATTGTTTAAACATGTTTAAACGATCATTATAGACGAAGAGACACCACCTTTGCATCAATTTTTTACGATATTTTTGAATTTATCTCAAAAAGTGAGGGTCCAGCAGAAAATCGAACTATACTACGCGATAGAGCAGACTTTTATCTTGAGAAACCACCCTTTTAAGTTTGAAACTTCGTCGTTTTTACCGAACCAGAAAGCAAAATATCTTCGCCCACTGGCGGCAGCTCATGTCGGCCGAAGATATTTTGTTTTCTGGTTCGGTAAAAACGACGAAGTTTCAAACTTGAAAGGGTGGTTTCTCAAGATAACAGTCTGCTCTATCGCGTAGTATAGTTCGATTTTCTGCTGGACCCTCACTTTTTGAGATAAATTCAAAAATATCGTAAAAAATTGATGCAAAAGTGGTGTTTCTCCGTATTTAATGATCATTTAAACATGTTTAAAAAATCATAATGTATTAATATTGGATAACGCTGTATTCGGGACAGTCTAAGGAATCTTTTGCTGTAAAGATCAATTCAATATCTTTTATAATAACATCACAATATTTGTTCAAAGTTGAAAAATATATCATTTTTTCAAACTCAAATTTCTGAAAAACCGTGCGTCTAGGAGAAAAATTAAGGACAGATTCGGAATCAGCGCAGAAAACTCTATAAGAATTGCATAGTGAGAATCGAAATCCCCCAAAAAAGTTGAAATTTGTTGGACCGTGTTATTAGGTTGGCAACTAAATTCGGGACCATTATAACCCCATTCAGTGACCATTCCTTTTGAACTGTATATCATTGGAAAGCTCTGAATGTTGCGATTAATTCGACATAAAATACTCGTGCTTAAAAAACATAAATAAATAACTGTGTTTCAGAAAATGTGGAGGTCGCGAACATAATTGCCAACCTAATAATTCAGAAAAGTTGAATATTTTCGGTCCCCCGAGTGCAAGTTTCACCTAAATGTTTAAGTGAACGAGGAGACTGTGAAGTAAGAGAACGAGGTTCGCGCCGTTGACGAAGCTAAGGGTTTACCCGCACGTATATCGCGGTCGATGATCGTTCTGGATTCCATAAATTCCGCGCGACGATCTCTATTCCGCTAATAAAGCGGCCAACAAGTACGGGGGCCGGATAAAGGACACCGCGAAATTAGACTGCAGCCCAGGCTCAATGGAATCCTTTGCATGCATTAATGCACTCCTGTGCAAGCAGAATGTGGGAATACGTTGGAAATGAGAATACACATCGCAATCATTGCGGCTACATTTGATTCCCATGCTGTGTACACACAGAGCCGCGTCGACCTACCCACTCCCCTCCTTTCTCTATGGTTCGACGAAGACCGCCCCTGTGCAATGGGGGGTTGGGTGTATGGTTCGGGTTCATGGGAGGGGGCAGGAGGAAGCAGGGCGGAATGGGTAGGTGCACGTGCGTGCACTTTGCGGCCACCCACACGCACATCCTGATCCTGTGACTCCATGTCGAACCGACGAGTCAATAATCCGCCGTTTACCTGTTGCGTAAACCCTAGCCTAATCACTCTCCTACGACTCCTTGAGGGCTCGATTCGAACCAACCCCCAGAAACTACCCCCAACATTCTTCGGTTTGATTAAAATGATTCGCCACGGCGAACAAAATTTTTTTATTCTTCCAATAGTCCAGTCAATGAATGCTCGTAAGGGCGGTGTAGAGAGAAAAGGAAGGAACGCAGATTTTTAACTTTGGGACTTTGTTTAGACTAGTTAGGAGGTAAACATACTTAAAAGTATCTACTCCTCGGAGGCAAGGAGAAAGCCTTTTTCGGTTTTCCGCTTATATCTCGGAAACTATGTGTCCTAGCGATAAGACAATTCTATACAAAATTAAAGCTGACAAAATGTGCCATAAGATTGACTCCATTCAGTTTTTCGCTATCTCGCATAGTTTCCGAGATATCCGCGCTCAAAGTTCACTAATTGTGCTGAAGAGTTAGCTAGTCAAATAAGGCGAACATTTCTTTTTCACAATTAGTCAACTTTGAGCGCGGATATCTCTGAAACTATGCGTCCTAGCGATAAGATCATCCTATACAAAATTAAAGCTGACAGAATGTACCATAATATTGATTCCCTTCAGTTTTTCGCTATCTCGCATAGTTTCCGAGATATCCGCGCTCAAAGTTCACTAATTGTGAAAAAGAAATTTTTGCCCAACGTTTTTTGCCTTCTTTGACTAGCTAGCTGTTCAGCACAATTAGTGAACTTTGAGCGCGGATATCTCGGAAACTATGCGAGATACCGGAAAACTGAATCGAATCAATCTTATGGCACATTTTGTCTGCTTTAATTTTGTATAGAATGGTCTTATCGCTAGGACGCATAGTTTCCAAGATATAAGCGGAAAACGGAAAAAGGGGACCTTCTACGTACCTCCCTGCACCCCACTCATCTCCTACGAGTGGGGACTGTTAGTATATTTACCTCCTAACTAGTGAAAACAAAGATCCAAAAGTAAAACTTGTGTTCCTTCCATTTCCCTCTACAACTTTTCGTTGACTGGACTACAAGCTCCTCTACCAATTTCTGTATTGAAATTACGATAACACAGAAATTAAACGTATTCGGCATACGTCCTTGCAATTACCTTGAGGTGATCCTTGATTCCTCGATCGTCCAATGATTAACTATTTTCAGCCATTTTTTCAGCAATCTGCGATTTATAAAGATGTTAACCCTCCGATAACCGACAACTTTTTAAACCGTCAAAGCCCGACTAGGTCCCCAGAGACCTTCTCCATTAATATGGCGTGTGATGCGTATAATTGTTTTTTTTTACCCTAATGGTGTTACAATCTCTTTGTATCATAAAAGTCACGTAGGCGGCGGTTGTTCGGTCGAACCGTATTGAAATGCCGCATCGTTGAAAACGTCATAGGTCCCCAGGGTCCTCTTCAGTTATTGGATGATGAATCATTTTTCCCAAGCTCGTTTCAAAGTCACTTTGTTTTTCACGCTGATGCCACATGTTTGTTTCGGTATTATAAAAATACAGAAAGGAAACGTATTCGGCACACGTCCTTGGAATGACCTTGAGGTGACCCAATATTGCAGATTTCGCTCCGGGCAGCCCACAAAGGGAGTTGATTCCTCAATCGTTCAATGATTAACTATTTTCAGCCACTTTTTCAACTATCTGCGATTTATAAAAGTGTTAAGAATCTTTCCCAAGGTCGTTTCAAGGTCACTTTGTGTTTTTCACACGAAATGCCACATGTTTGTTCCGGTATTATAAAAATACAGAAAGGAAGCGTATTCGGCACACGTCCTTGGAATGACCTTGAGGTGACCCAAGATTGCAGATTTCGCTCCGGGATGCCCATAGGGGGGTTAATTCTTCGATCGTTCAATGATTAACTATTTTCAGCCATTTTTTCAGCTATCTGCGATTTATAAAAGTGTTAAGAATCTTTCCCAAGGTCGTTTCAAGGTCACTTCGTGTTTTTCATACGAAATGCCACATGTTCGTTTTGGTATTATATAAATAGAGAAAGGAAACGTATTCGGCACACGTCCTTGGAATGACCTTGAGCTGATCCAAGATTGCAGATTTCGCTCCGGGCTGAACACAGAGGGAGTTGATTCCTCAATCGTTCAATGATTAACTATTTTCAGCCATTTTTTCAGCTATCTGCGATTTATAAAAATGTTAAGAATCTTTTCCAAGGTCGTTCCAAGGTCACTTCGTGTTCTTCACACGAAATGCCACATGTTTGTTCCGGTATTATAAAAATACAGAAAGGAAGCGTATTCGACACACGTCCTTGGAATGACCTTGAGGTGACCCAAGATTGCAGATTTCGCTCCGGAATGCCCATACGGGCGTTAATTCTTCGACCGTCCAATGATTAACTATTTTCAGCCACTTTTTGAACTATCTGCGATTTATAAAAATGTTAAGAATCTTTCCCAAGGTCGTTTCAAGGTCACTTCGTGTTTTTCACACGAAATGCCACATGTTTGTTTCGGTATTATAAAAATACAGAAAGGAAGTGTATTCGGCATACGTCCTTGAAATGACCTTGAGCTGATCCAAGCCATCTTGTCAGCTATCTCAACATTTTCAAAAATGTTCAGAAGTAGTTTTCTTGTTGCAAAATATCTTTGGAGAAACTGTTCTAGAAGCGGAAAGGGGGGGGGACGCTTCTTTGATCGCTGTGAAGTAGCATTATAGTTCCTCTATTAGTATCGTCGTCGGAACGCCGAAGAATCGAGAGGAACACGTATCCGCGGATTCGAGACGCCCCGCGTGGGTGGAGCCTCGCGGAAGAGATGAAAGGCGAAGTGGCCCCAGATTAAAAGGTTCGCGAAATCGACGAGAGCCTCTGCACGAGAAAACCGGGGGAGAGAGAGAGAGAGAGAGAGAGTCGAACGGATACGGTGCCGGCTCCGTATTTGCTCGCAAATAGAATGAGTTCCGCGTAAAAAGCTTTTCTTGCTCGTTTTCCGCGAAATTTCATTCGCCGGGGCCAGCTGACTCGACGGCGCAAGAAAAGAGCTTGTCACGTGTCCACACCCGCACCCCTCACCACCTCTCCCGTTCGTGTTCTGTACACGTTGTAAAAATGCGACAAGAAAACGCGTTTCCGTTTTTCGGCGGCGACGTGGCTGACACCGAATGGAAAACAAAGTCGGTTCACGTAGCTGTCGCGTTATTGCCCGCGGCGATCGTCTGTCACGAATATTGCGCATTATGCCATTTAAGTCGCCTAATGTTCCGTCTTGTCCCGACGCGTGCCGTCTGCATAACGACAGCTAGATCCCCTGGATCGAAAACTCAGACGTACAATATTCTCTCCGATCTTTATGAAAAAATTGGACAGAAAGTTTACTTCACTGTCGACCAACGCGATCGTCGAATAATTTTTTTATACGATTCCGAAAATAAAATATTGCCAGGGTTAATTAGCTCGGGTCGATGGTAAATTAAATTACAAAAAATAGTAGAGGTGGGGACGCACGAATTCAGGGGAATGCAATTACCCACGGGCGAGACAGAGACGGAGCGCGTCACGTGACCGGTGCGAGGCGGAACGGTGGGGGGGACAGCGTCGTGGGGGGACAAGTCCTAATCTGACGACTCCGAACCGACCCATCGCGCATTTTAAACGCTCGGCATGCTCTTTTACGTACGTCACCTTTCTAAAGCGTGGCACGCATGCTAATCGCCGCTCCTTAACGGCGAGAGTGAAAACGAACCTTGAGGCGGCTCGAAACGAAAATCAATGGCCGAACCATGATCGGCATGATTAACACGTTCATGTCATACGCCGCTGTTAGGCAACCATCTTCACTCGCGCGCTTTCACGGTGATTCGTTGTTCGTCTCGCATCGTTTGTCCTTTCAATTTCCACTCATTTTTGTCTGAAAGACTAATGATTACTGCTAAACCTGTTTTTTCTGCGGTCTTTTTTATGCAATTTCTTTTCATGCGGTATATGAATATCGGATCAGATCAGCAGGATATCTCGAAAGACGTTGTCGTTATCGAAAAAGTGCTCCTACAAAAGTTGTTTGGTATGACGGGCTACATTACGTAGTATTAATTGTTTTCTTTTGAGTGGGGTGGTGGAGGACATTTCAAGGTCACCTTGGTTCTTTTTAATGGAATGTCCTTTTTTTATACCACAGATCGATAGAGTATCAAATTCTGAGTACAAAACTATTGACCTTCATACGTCCTAAACCTAATAGTTCACGAGATATCATCCAAAGAAGAAAGAAAATTGTTTCGATAATATCTCGTTCACTATTAGATTTAGGACATATGGAGGTCAATACATTTTTACTCAGAATTCGATAGTCAATCGATTTATGGTATGGAAAGTAGGTCTTACCATTTTAAAAAATCAAGGTGACCTTCACCTCACCTTGGAGTGTCCATCGGGAAAAATAAAAATTCCACCGCATGATGCACCCCTCGGTACTGAACAACTTTCATCGGAAATATTTTTGCGTATAATGAATATTTTCGGAGATATTCGTCTGCAACGCTTTATAATGTTCACCCTGTGGAGTGTTAGAGTCTGCAATTAATGCGATTTATAGGATTAATTAATCCATATGTAGATCAGGATTTAAGTGTTTGAAGTCCTGCTCTAGATCTGAATACAAAATATAGTCGACTAGCCCCGGTCTCCCCTGCATTGAATTTAGAGAAATTGATTTTCGTATAATTTCCTTCGCGAAAGAATTTCTTCGCTCGATAGGTTAGAATTTATTTGCAGGTACGAACCCCCGTTTGACACTAATTACCATTATTATGCGCACATGAATGTTCGGAACCAGCCGACGGGGTCGGGATCGATAAAACCAGAGCGACCGTGTTGCTATTATTCCAGAATTTCGACGAAACGTTTCATTACTTTACAGAGCAAAACGCGCGAACCGAAGTCTAGCCGTTTCTAATGGGACCCGTCAGTCTCAGCCATTTTTCTCGGGCGCTTATAAAAATTTTACGGACGTCCATCGGAACGAAACATTTTCCCGGTGTTGGCGCGATTCGGAAATTGTTGGAACGGACATTCTGTTCGAACAGAATCCGGATATATTAATAAAAACTCTTTCCATTGTGAGATTCAAGAAATTATTCAAGAAAACAGTACATTTTTTAGAACTGCTTGTGTAGTGGCCTACGATTGTTTATAATTTGTATTATATTATATAAAGCATCATAATGTCTTGAAAAATGACATACGACAAAATAATCTCCACCTTGAGATTTAAAATGAGCATTCAATAAAACGAAAAAGAAAAATCTTGACATTGTTCATATTAATCAGAATTAAGTTCTCCACATTTTTCTAATTGAATAAATTACGTATTTGGTACCCGAGCAACACTATTCGGCACACAACCAACTCAAAATTTCACCCAGATAACTGTTTCTCTAGCTAGAACAGAGTTCGGATAGCAGAGGTTCCAATTTACCGCGTATTACTCGGTGAAATACAGATCGAATCGTATCGTGTTGGGTATCATTTTAACCGGGAAAGAGTGGCGCACAATCCCCCGCGAGTTTCGTTAAAAAATCACGCACGAGAACCCGAGGAAACCGGAAAATGTGAGTTGATGTGAGCGTTTGGAGCGAAAATATTCGTCGTTCCGAGGCTCTGCGAGAAAGATTAACGTTGGAAGAGGTGCCGGGCGTGGTCCTGGACATTCCCAGGTAACTCACGAGTAAGCTCAAGAAGAGAGGGTTGGCGAGAAACGGCTTTTGTCCAGTGGAATTGGCGATTCGTGCCTTGGCGGCTGGTGAAACCCGTCCGAAGCGGGCTCGCTCGTGAAAGACAGCGGTGGTGCTGAGTGTGTAAACGTTGAGCGGTGGCATTGTCAGGGTTGAACCGTGACATCTGGAAGACGAGCAGCGGGTGCTAATTTTGATGAAAATGAGAATACACATCGGGGGCCGGGCGCTCGCTGTTATACCGCGCGAGTACTTCATTTGTGGTTTCCATGGAAATGGAGCGCGCGCGAGTCTACAGGGAAGAGAGTAAAGAGAGCAGAGGATCTGCCGCTGCCAGCGCGGAGGGACGCGAAAAGGGAGAATAAGCCATTTGACGTAGAAATCAATAAGGCAGCGCGGTGTGTTTGGAAAAAAGCAGCATCGCGATCCCACGCGTCTGGCAAAAATGCCCGGCTGCTCGGAAAAATAAACGAAACCAGAGTCCGCCATGGAATGGGGGGCTGATTTACATTGACAGTGACGAGTCGTATCGCCCAACAGATCGCACAAAGCCTTCCTTTCCTTTCCTTCCTTCCTTCCTTCCTTTCTTTTAACCCGGACCTTTCCCTTACCCAGCTTTTTCCTTTTGCCAGATAACCGCCTGCTTTACTTCTCGCGTAATGTCTGATAATACGGATATTTCACTTTGCCTCTGTTCAAGCTTGAAAACGAAATTGCTGGAAGTGGAACACCCTTCCCCGCTGGCCAGGGATTCGCTCGATAGAATCGTCTTATCGTGATTTGTCGCGGTGCCGGGGCCAAACCAACTCTCGAACATTTTATTACGCTCATATGCAATCCCAGATTTTTTTAACACAACAGGAAATAGTTTTTTGGACAATTTATATGCTGGTGTGTTTCTGGCAATTTAGTTTAGAAAGGATTCGTTCAAGTGCTTTAATAATTCATCAAAATATTATCTTTCTTTAAACTGTACTAGGCACAACCACGACAAATTATTTTTTTACCAATTTACATTTCAATATATTTTTAACACAACAGGAAATAATTTTTTGGACAATTTATATGTTGTTGTATTTTTAAGAATTTACTGTAGAAAGGATTCGTTCAAGTGATTACATGCACGACTAAATTTAGTACGTAAAAATAAATACTCAAAATATGACGTTACTTTAAACTGCACTAACTACAACAACATCATATTATTTCTTTAACAATTCATATTTTTAACGATTGATTTTAGAAAGAATTCGATCAAGTGCTTTAATAATTCATCAAAATATTATCTTTCTTTAAACTGCACTAGGCACAACCACGACAAATTATTTTTTTACCAATTTACATTTCAATATATTTTTAACACAACAGGAAATAATTTTTTGGACAATTTATATGTTGTATTTTTAAGAATTTACTGTAGAAAGGATTCGTTCAAGTGTAAATATTACGTTACTTTAAACTGCACTAACTACAACAATATCATATTATTTCTTTAACAATTCATATTTTTACCGATTGATTTTAGAAAGGATTCGATCAAGTGCTTTAATAATTCATCAAAATGGTATCTTTCTTTAAACTGCACTAGGCACAACCACGACAAATTATTTTTTTACCAATTTACATTTCAATATATTTTTAACACAACAGGAAATAATTTTTTGGACAATTTATATGTTTTTGTATTTTTAAGAATTTACTGTAGAAAGGATTCGTTCAAGTGATTACATGCACGACTAAATTTAGTACGTAAAAATAAATACTCAAAATATGACGTTACTTTAAACTGCACTAACTACAACAACATCATATTATTTCTTTAACAATTCATATTTTTAACGATTGATTTTAGAAAGGATTCGATCAAGTGCTTTAATAATTCATCAAAATGGTATCTTTCTTTAAACTGCACTAGGCACAACCACGACAAATTATTTTTTTACCAATTTACATTTCAATATATTTTTAACACAACAGGAAATAATTTTTTGGACAATTTATATGTTGTTGTATTTTTAAGAATTTACTGTAGAAAGGATTCGTTCAAGTGATTACATGCACGACTAAATTTAGTACGTAAAAATAAATACTCAAAATATGACGTTACTTTAAACTGCACTAACTACAACAACATCATATTATTTCTTTAACAATTCATATTTTTAACGATTGATTTTAGAAAGGATTCGTTCAAGTGCTTTAATAATTCATCAAAATATTATCTTTCTTTAAACTGCACTAGGCACAACCACGACAAATTATTTTTTTACCAATTTACATTTCAATATATTTTTAACACAACAGGAAATAATTTTTTGGACAATTTATATGTTGTTGTATTTTTAAGAATTTACTGTAGAAAGGATTTGTTCAAGTGATTACCTGCACGACTAAATTTAGGTCGCAAAAATAATTACTCAAAATATTACGTTACTTTAAACTGCACTAACTACAAAAACATCATATTATTTCTTTAACAATTCATATTTTTAACGATTGATTTTAGAAAGGATTCGTTCAAGTGGTTACATGCACGACTAAATTTAGGACGCAAAAATAATTACTCAAAATATTACGTTACTTTAAACTGCACTAACTACAACAACATCATATTATTTCTTTGACAATTCATATTTTAACGATTGATTTTAGAAAGGATTTGATCAAGTGCTTTAATAATTCATCAAAATATTATCTTCCATTAAACTGCACTAGGCACAACCACGACAAATTATTTTTTTACCAATTTACATTTCAATATATTTTTAACACAACAGGAAATAATTTTTTGGACAATTTATATGTTGTTATATTTTTAAGAATTTACTGTAGAAAGGATTCGTTCAAGTGATTACATGCACGACTAAATTTAGGACGCAAAAATAATTACTCAAAATATTACGTTACTTTAAACTGCACTAACTACAAAAACATCATATTATTTCTTTAACAATTCATATTTTTAACGATTGATTTTAGAAAGGATTCGTTCAAGTGGTTACATGCACGACTAAATTTAGGACGCACAAATAATTACTCAAAATATTACGTTACTTTAAACTGCACTAACTACAACAACATCATATTATTTCTTTAACAATTCATATTTTTAACGATTGATTTTAGAAAGGATTTGATCAAGTGCTTTAATAATTCATCAAAGTATTATCTTCCATTAAACTGTACTAGGCACAACCACGACAAATTATTTTTTTACCAATTTACATTTCAATATATTTTTAACACAACAGGAAATAATTTTTTGGACAATTTATATGTTGTATTTTTAAGAATTTACTGTAGAAAGGATTCATTCAAGTGATTACATGCACGACTAAATTTAGGACGCAAAAATAATTACTCAAAATATTACGTTACTTTAAACTGCACTAACTACAACAACATCATATTATTTCCTTAACAATTCATATTTTTAACGATTGAGTTTAGAAAGGATTCGATCAAGTGCTTTAACAATTAATTAAAATATTATCTTCCTTTAAACTACACTAGTTACAACAACATATTATTTATTTAACAATTTCTTAACAATTTATTTTAGAAAAGACCACGAAGTGCCTCAACTTGAGGCCTTTATCCCCTTGCAGTACCATTTTCTTTACAGTTACACAGATTAAAGCGTCTGTATCCGTAAAAATGTCGTGCAAGAGAAAAGAAAGTTTATATTTTTTATATGGCTGCATTTATTTTAATGCTAAAATATTGATTACTAGACTGCGAATATTTATGCAAAATATTCTCAGATTTACTTTGTCAACTATAAACCACTGAAACCATATAAAAACGTCTTTCTATTTTCAACAATTTTAATAAATAGAAAATGACGTATGGACGTTCCTGAATTGCCTTAATATTTATACTGTTTCAAATTACATCCACCCATTTTCGTCATAAATGCATAAAATCCGCAGTCTAATGATTACAAACGAATCAAATTTGATTTCATTTAAAAACAGAGGCTGCATGGCTGCCTTTACTTCACCGGACTCAAAATTTCTGCCTTTCTCCTATAAATTATGATGTGTTTAGTATGTATTTCATTAGATTAGTATGCAGGACGGCTGCAGGTCGAAGTTTCGATCCTGTAGGATCAATGGTTCAGGAGTTATGCTTGGTTAAAGTTGAGCAATCTCCAGTGTTTTTGATAGGTAAGGGCGCCGCCATATTGGTTTGTAGTGACGGTCGCGCACCGCTTGCCGAGGAGAATAATTTTAGGTCCGGCGGTTCTACTCGCTAAGCGGCTCGCGGTCATCACTACAAACCAATATGGCGGCGCCCTTACCTGTCAAAAACACTGCAGATTGCTCAACTTTAAGCAAGCATAACTTCTGAACCATTGATCCTACAGGATCGAAACTTCGAATCTACTGGATTACATACAAAATACATCATAATTTATATGAGAAAGGCACAAATTTTGAGTCCGGTAAAGTAAAGTTTACCCTCCGTATTTATTAGAGTTTGTTTAAAATCTTCATTACGAGTGTGACTCGTTAAAATACTGCAATGGGTTAAATCGTTTTGTCTGGGGGAGAGCAATGATATTGAACGTGGCTGGAAAAATTCGGCAAAGTGTCGCAGCTCCGTCACAAAGATCCCTGGGTTGATCGAGCTGCCTCCGAAAGAAAAATTGCTTTCGTTCCATTCGCGGGAGAGTCGACCGCGCGGAATTCGTTCGGGGAGAAAATTTTTTCCGTGCGAAAAAATCGTCGTGACAGGTCGAATGGCTTGGCCGGCATGTGAAATTCGAGAGTGGACGCAGCGCCCGGGCCTTTCTCGTTCGGAAAAGTCAACGATTGAATCGTGACGGTGCGCAATAAACTCGAGCAAACGGTACCGCGATAAAGGACACGGGCGCCCGAAGAAACGGCAAGTGCCTAACTTTGAACTGTATCCAGACGAAATGCCCCCGGTTTGTTAGAAGTTTCGCGAATTCTAAAGGGATACTTTAAGCGGTTCACGGTGCGTGTCACCGGTCTCGACGGTCGAATATTTTCGAAACCTCTTCGAAAGTTTTCGAGCTTTATTAATAATTCGGGGGGAAAAAACCGACGTCAGCGAAATTGTTGAGGAGAAACTGTTGCAGAAACTTCTGCGAATCTTACTTACTTCCGGTTTTCGAGGATACACATCCGGTTTGCGAGGATATACATCGATTGCGTTCTTACCTGGAACAGACAAAATTGTATGGTTCAATGAATTGTTCGTTTCTTGAAAAGTAAAAAGCTACGATACATTTTTCAAATCTTTTCTTAAAACGTTTCAGACACATTTTCAAGTTCGAACTTCTGTAGAATTGTTGATAAATTTTTCTCGGGAATGAGTCGACCACGAGTTTCAAGATTGTACCTTCCTCTTTACAACGAGACCTTAAAAATTAGTGTACGATTTTTTTTCACTGTTTTACGGAAGAAAACCGAGGAACTAGTTCGAACGACTGGGGCTAACTAATACGCCGCTCGTAGTTGTCCGTACACCCTTCGTTCAAAGATCGATAACTCGGCCGAAAAACATCGCAAATCAAGTTTCAAGGTCTCGTTGTAAAGAGGAAGGTTCAATCTTCACATCCATGTCGAATTCATCCAACGAATAAATTTTTTAACTTTGTTACAGACGTTTGAATTTGCAGCATTTTCGTCTCTTCATTTTCTCCTGTGGCTAGTCCGGACCAGTGTTCCGGACCAGCTAGTCCGTTCAAAATTCGATAAATCGACTAGAAAAAATCGTAGATGTACGTTTAAGGTCTCGTTTTAAAGAGAAATGTTTAATCTTCAAATCCGTGGTGGATTGATTCGCGGAAAAAATTTTTCACGGTCCCTGCGGGCGTTTGAATATGGGACAAATGGCCACATCTTTGGAAAATGATTTCCAAATTTTACAGAGTAGCACGAATCATGAAGTATACAATCGTTCTCCACCCTCTGGCAGTCTTTCTCGCTCTCTTTCTCCTGGTCGCGCGTTCCGCAAGAAAACACAGAGAGGCAGCCGGTGTCTCTGGCCGTTATAAAACAAGAATTCACGGCTCCTTCGGTGCCGCGGCAGAGAGCTGTCTAAATAAAAACTCGCACTATGTTCCTGCCTGTAGCCTGAGCAGCCAATTTTTTAGCCTCCGTTGGTAGGTATCCTCTCTATACGTGTATACTTCTCTTTCTCTCCCTCTCTCAATTGCCTCGCGAAATGATACTTCTTTGCCCTGCCTATTTACACACGCATTCTCCATTATTTCCGGTGAAATTAAGCCGCGAACCGTGCCGGGTCTAAACGACATTCGCTGGATGCGCGAACACGCTCGGATACGCGCGCATATTTTGTAAAACATCATAAAAGGGAGCGAGAGAGAATGATAGAGGGGGCGGGAGGGGAGGGTGAGAGGGTAGACGACGACGACCACCGGTTCGTTCTTCTTACCCGCTCGATGCCACCCGTGGAAACGAGCAAAAAGACCGACGAAAGAAAAAGAGTCGCGCAGCTATTTCCTGCGTTTCGCGACGCGCAAATATCCCAAGGAAACGGCACTTTAATATCGCGCGGCTCCGCGGGAAAATTTCGCCGTACGCAAAGAGGAACGAGCGAGCCCTGGTTACCCAGCGCACAGACAGACACACGCGGCGACGTCTACTCTCGACAGAGACGCCCCTGGCCGAAATCCAATTTTCGAATAGCTGCTTTTTTGACGCCGCCGCGCTGCGTGGCTCTATGGAAATTGGTGTTTGAATTTTGGTGGATATTCATTGGATATATTGTTGGGATTTTTTTGTATATATTCACATCGCTCCCGGAGCCACCCAGTCATAGTTCAGCGGAAGCTGTTTAATGCTTTATCGGAAGTATTAGGTCATCCCGTAAGTTCGTGCCGTTTTTCGAGCGGTTGCGTACAGTGAACCACGAAAGTATTTGATCGCACTTCAAAACGGTATAACTTTTTTACGATGGGACCAAACGACCTGACTCTTTTCGAGGAATCAAAAGTATTGATTTACCAAATGACATGCAAAAAAGATTTTGAGAAACTTGCAATCGCTAAGAATGATATGAGAAAGTAAAAGAGGCATCATTTTTAACTTTTTTATTAGAGCCCTTAATGAAAATTTAAAATACAATTTCGACATCTTGATTTTCTCGCTATTGTTACCGGTAGCAAAAAATGTTTCAGCAGAGGCTTGAATGGTGTAGAGTGCTGCATATTTTGATGTTATTAGTTTTTTCGTGAGTGGACGCGTAAAGGTCATATAAAGGTCAACTTTGTTTTTTTAAACGGAATGAGGTATTTTTTAATACATCAATCGATGTAGCTGGACATTCGTTATAAAGAAGTACTAACCTATGTATGTCGAAAAGTTAGTAGTTCAGGAGATATTTCGATTTAAATAACTCTAAAATACCACTACTTTCGTGCTAAGACCTTACACAAGTAAGTAAACACTAACGTTTTGGTGCGACAGTAATGGTATTTTAGAGTTATTTAAATTGAAATATCTCTTGAACTATTAACTTTTCGACATACAGTAGCGGACAAAAGTTTAAGACCGCTCTAAATCTTTTTAATATTGTACTATACGATTTCAACTTTTTTGGGAAGCTAGAGAAGTTAGTTTACTAAAGGATGTAAAAAGAAATTTTTTCAAAAATTGCAATTAATTAGAATTGTTGAAAAAATATTAAAAGTTGAATTTTTAACTTTTTTATGTGGGCCTATATTGAAAATTGAAAAAATACGTTTTGTAGATTTGTGTCAATTAAATATATTCTGAAAATTTCATCAAAATTGGTCGACACTGTAATTAACTACAAACGTATAAAACATGGTAAAAATTGCAGATTTTCACGATTTTCGACAATAAATAAAACTTTTATAATTGTACCAAACGACCTGATGTTTTGTAAGCAATTAGAAACATTGGTTCACTAAGAATGTGCAAAAAATTATAATTTACAAAGTTACATGCAGAAATATAAAAGGCATTTTTCAAAACTTTTTTATTTGGGCCCTTAATAAAAATTGTATGTTTTGTAGATCTCAGTTAGTTATACACATGCTGAAAATTTCATCGAAATCGGTTGACGCAGGAAAAAACGACACGCACCGAAAAATCGTGTAAATCAAAAGTCGTGTAAAACAACGATTTTCACCAGATTTAACCACTTGTAGCTCTTGGATATGTTAATCAATTTCGATGAAATTTTCAGTATGTGTGTAACTAACATAGATCTACAAAACATATATTTTAAACTTTCATTAAGGGGCCAAATAAAAAAGTTTAAAAAAATGCTTTTTCTATTTTTGCATGTAACTTTGTAAATTATAGTTTTTGGACAATCTTCTTTGCATACCATTACAAAAACCAATGCTGCTAATTGATTATCAAAAATCAGGTCGTTTGGTAAAATTATAAAGAAGTAGTTCTTTTTTAAAGGGCGTACGAATACTTTTTACACTCACTGTATATACAGCTATGATCAAACGATGATTTTTGTTATGTGCAAATACTTTTCCTGAAAGGGAATTGATTTATCTGATTTTCATAATGTTTCATATTTATGTTATTCGTATGATTCTCAACAAATATTGAAATACAATTGGCATTACTTTATTCTCCCATTATTTCGTAATATGCTCCTTTTTAATTTTGTAAATATCATTCTTATATAGTTTTTGCCACGCTTATATTAGCTGCCGTGTCGTTGTATGCGTTTTTGTGTACAGACTAGGGCAATAACTATGTCCACCTTGAATATATCCGTTATTTGTAATAATATGGAAAAATGTTATAAACAAAATTTGCACTATACAGAGGGAGGTATAGCGTGACATAATCATTTTCTGCTTAGGTGGAGACATAGAAGAGATTTCAAGCTCACCTGGATTTTTTTAAAAGGGAAGACCTACTTTCTGCATCATGAATCGATAGACTATCGAATTCTGAGTAAAAATGTATTGACCTCCATATGTTCTAAATCTAATAGTTAACGAGATATTATCGACACAAGTTTCTCTCTTCTTTGGATAGTATCTCGTTAACTATTAGGTTTAGGACATATGAAGGTCAACACTTTTATACTGAGAATTTGATACTCTATCGATTGATGGTATAAAAAACAGGACATTCCATTTAAAAAATTGAAGGTGACCTTCATATTTCTAAAAAAAAACTACATAAAAAGAAAAACTTTTTGATATCGCACGAGCCCCATTTTACCATTCAACTTTGTCCTGCAGACATTTGACGTGTCTTTAAAAACAACAAAGATATTTGAGGTGATAACGTTAGGTGGCTCACCCTGTATACAGGGTGAATTCGATAAAGCAGGACACCTAAATATCTCCGTTACTTTTCGTTATACAAAAAAACTTCGTAGGACAAAGTTACACTGTTTGAAGGGCCACATATAACGGTGTAAGGGGAAAAAATGTCAAGGTCATTTTTATGAGATTTCAAGGTTATCGATGTTTTTTTTAAATGGATTGAGGTATTTTTTAATACATCAATCGATGCAGCTGGACATTCGTTATAAAAAAGTACTAACCTATGTATGTCGAGAAGATAGTAGTTCACGAGATATTTCGATTTAAATAACTCTAAAATACCATTACTGTCGTGCTAAGATGTTACACAAGTAAGTAAACACTAACGTCGTTTTTTCCTGCGTCAACCGATTTCGATGAAATTTTCAGAATATGTTTAATTGACAAAAATCTACAAAACGTATTTTTTCAATTTTCAATATAGGCCCACATAAAAAAGTTAAAAATTCAACTTTTAGTATTTTTTCAACAATTCTAATTAATTGCAATTTTTGAAAAAATTTCTTTTCACATCCTTTAGTAAACTAAGTTCTCTAGCTTCCCAAAAAAGTTGAAATCGTATAGTACAATATTAAAAAGATTTAGAGCGGTCTTAAACTTTTGTCCGCTACTGTATGTCGAAAAGTTAATAGTTCAGGAGATATTTCAATTTAAATAACTCTAAAATACCATTACTGTCGTACCAAAACGTTAGTGTTTACTTACTTGTGTAAGGTCTTAGCACGACAGTAATGATATTTTAGAGTTATTTAAATTGAAATATCTCGTGAACTACTAACTTTTCGACATACATAGGTTAGTACTTTTTTATAACGAATGTCCAGCTGCATCGATTGATGTAATAAAAAATACCTCATTCCATTTAAAAAAACATCGATAACTTGAAATCTCATAAAAATGACCTTGAAATTTTTTTTCCCTTACACCGTTATATGTGGCCCTTCGAACAGTGTAACTTTGTCCTACGAAGTTTTTTCGTACAACGAAAAGTAACGGAGATATTTAGGTGTCCTGCTTTATCGAATTCACCCTGTATAAAAGTAAAAATAATATTCGACTCTTGGTTCTCGCCGGAAGAACCTAAAATTCCGGAATAAAATGCGACGAGATTCCACCACAGGGTGGAGAATGATTGTATAATTGCGGGGCCCCCTAATGAGAACGCTTGTGTCAACACACGTGTCCATGAAGTTCGCGGAAATAACCGGGGCGAGATTATGGTTGAAAGTCGTCGGAAATAATGGTCGAGTTGTTCGCGGATTGATCTCGTCGGTGAGGTTACTCGCCCAAATTTACTTTGAGAAGGCAACGGTCGAAGTAATTTCTACACCTAATATTATATCGCGAGAGTACAGACGCGCACATACACCCCCAGCACAGGCACACGTACGCGTGGGTTCGCTTCGAGAGTAAAAATGGCCGCGTTTAACCGTTTCAACACACTAATTAAACGAAATTACCGTTAAACTACCGAACAAAAGCGATTTTAAATACACAAGTGCTACCCGACGAAGACAGATCCAAGGAACACCCTCGAGCCAACAGCCGCCGCCGCGTAAAGTACACGCTACGGATCGTTTTTTTCTCTCTCCATTTTTCGTTTTACCATCCGTTTCCTTCCTTTTATATAGGAGAGCCCGACGGTCTGGGAGTCGACTTTCAAATAGAACGATTAATCTCGCGGAACGTAGGTAATATACCGTGGTTACGAAGAATGAAAATATTGTAATAGCCGGGGTCGAGTATAATGAGCGGGGAGAACGCGCTCGCGCTGCGTTATTCACGATACACCGCACCCAAAACCTGTTTCAACGCGAAAATTTCGGGAAATCGCGCGAGTCTATAAAAATTTCCTCCGCTCGCCGTCCAGCTAACCAAATCTCCCACCCTCTCCAACGATCTTGTACAGATTGCTCCAATTACAAAAAGATCATTGCAGTTTCTTGCACGACCGTGCGGGGCGAAAATATCTCCAGGTTCAAACGTCTGTACAAACCTTAATAAATTTTTCTCAGGACTGAATCCACTACGAATTTGAAGATTGGACCTTTCTCTTTACAACGAGACCTTAAACGTTCATCTACGATTTTTTCTAGTCGGTTTATCGAATTTTGGACGGATCAGCTGGCCCGGAACACTGGTCCGGACTAGCCGCACGAGAAAATGAAGAGACGAAAATGCTGCAAATTCAAATGTCTGTAAGAAATTTAAAAAGTTTATTTGGTGGATGAATTCGACATGAATTTGAAGATTGAACCTTGCTCTTTAAAACGAGTCCTTAAACGTTCATCTACGATTTTTTCTAGTCGGTTTATCGAATTTTGAACGGACCAGCTGGTCCGGACTAGCCACAGGAGAAAATGAAGAGACGAAAATGCTGCAAATTCAAACATCTGTAAGAAAGTTAAAAAATTTCTTTGGTGGATGAATTCTACATGGATTTGAAGATTGGACCTTCCTCTTTACAACGAGATCTTAAACGTTCATCTACGATTTTTTCTAATCGATTTATCGAATTTTGAACGGACCAGCTGGTCCGGAACACTGATCCGGACTAGCCACAGAAGAAAATGGAGAGACGAAAATTCTGCAAATTGAAACGTCTGTAAGAAAGTTAAGAATTTTATTTGGTGGATGAATTCGACATGAATTTGAAGATTGGACCTTCCTCTTTACAACGAGATCTTGAAAATTGATCTGCGATTTTTTTCGGCCGAGTTGTCGATCTTTGAAGTAGGACAACTATCTACTACCCCATCCAACTTGGTGAGAGAGAGAACACCGAATGCACCAATTGTGAAAACTTGATTTTCGAACCACGACCATTTCGTTAAAAAAAATGGTACAGCGATTAACCTGCTCTCATTTTGAAGCCCAAACATTCTACTTTCACCCACGCAGTTGTTCATTTTCCTACAATATTTTCACAAGATGTAGCACATGTGAAACTGAAGACCCATTTTTCCTCGAAAATACTGTTAATTAACACCTGGGTGGAAACATTAAAAAATTTTCTCCAGAAACGAATTTACCAAGGATACGAAGCTTGAATCTTCCTCTTTACAACGAGATTTTAAGAATTGATCCACGATTTTCTTCGAACGAGTTACCGAACGTTGAATGAAAGGTATACGGAGTACTACGAGCGGCGTGTCAGTTAGGTCCACTAGTCCGGCTAGTTCCTTGTTTTCCACCATAAAACAGTGAAAAAAAATCGCACATTAATTTTTAAGGTCTCATTCTAAAGAGGAAGCTTCAATCTTCAAATTGATTGTGGAATCAACGTGAACGAAAATTGTTTGATACTTTTACAGACATTCGAATTTAAAGTGTCTTCAACTTTTCAGGAAAAAGATTTGAAAGATGTTCTACGTGAAATTATTTGCATCTTGCTAGTACACAGGTTTACCTAAATGAATCCACCACGAATTTGAAGATGGAAGCTTCCCCTTTGCATCGAGACCTTGAAACATGATCACCGATTTTTTTTCACTGTTTTATGGAATAAAAACGAGGAGCATGTCCGGACCGGAAAGTGGACGATACACCTCTCGTTCAAAATTCGATAAATCGACTGGAAAAAATCGTCGACCAACGTTTAAGGTCTCGTTGTAAAGAAAAATGTTCAGTCTTCGAAACCCCGGTGGATTCGTTCGCGGGTAGAATTTTTCACGGTTCCTGCAGTCGTTTCAATATCCCACAGTTTTCCTTCCACTTATTCCTCGGATTTGTGCGCGCAGACAGCCAGATGGAGAGCAGACACGCGGCTGCGAGATGAGCGATAACAACAAATGGCCATTCCTTTCGAAAGTGATTCCGAAATTTTACGTCGTAGCCAATTCCCGTGCACGAACAACAAGGCTTTCCCCCGCGAGCTCCGGCAAGCTGATGGAGGTGGCGGATGAAACGGCTCGTAATAAAGGATTCGCGGATTCCTCGGGCGTAGGTAGTTCGGGGCTTCGGGTATAAATAAAACGTGACGAAATTCTTGAGAAAAATAAGCGAAAACCGCCCGTCGCCCGTCCGTCCGTCCATCCGTTCGTTCCGGGGAAAACGATGAGCGATAACGACGAACGGAGGGAGCTGTATTCCCGTAACGGGCAATCTCGTTTCGACCGGGGCTCTTTCTATTCCGCAGAAATTCTCTGCGGTAAGGAAATCATAATTAAAATCGAGCGGCAGAAATTCCACGGATAAAATTATTCCCGCTGTACACGTTTCGTTTGCGAAAGACACATTGCTCTTCAACTATTTTCACAAAGGGTCACCCCTCTCGAATGCGCTCTAGCACACCGGAAACGATACGGTCCACCGCAAAACTCAACTTCTACGTCTACTCCCGACGTCTACGTACCCTCGATGCCTAACCTTCGATTAAAGCTGCGTCCACTTAATTTTCTGCTCGTCGCTACGCGGAATTGTACGATTCCAATGAATCCAGCTTAATACCTCGTGCAATGGATCTAGAAGTACTTGCGATTTCGTTGGGGAAAATATTTCCTTCTTTTCGAGAATGAATCAACTATGGACTTCAAGATTGAACCTTCACCTTCACAACGAGACCACGAAAATCGATCTGCGATTTTTTTTAGACGACTTATCGAATTTCGAATGGAAGGTGGAGGTGAGACAAACTATGGTATATTATATCGTCTATAAAACCGTTAAAAAAATTTTCTCCTGAATGGGTCCACAATGGATTTGAAGATTGAAGCATCTTCTTTCCAACGAGACCTTAAAAATTAGTGTACGATTTTTCTTCACTGTTTTACGGAAGAAAAACGAGGAACTAGTTGAACGAGTGGGGCTAACTAATACGCCGCTCGTAGTTGTCCGTACACCCTTCGTTCAAAGATCGATAACTCGGCCGAAAAAAATCGCAGATCAAGTTTCAAGGTCTCGTTGTAAAGAGGAAGGTCCAATCTTCAAATCCATGTCGAATTCATCCACCAAATAAATTTTTTAACTTTCTTACAGACGTTTGGATTTGCCGCATTTTCATCTCTTCAGTTTCTCCTGTGGCTAGTTCGGATCAGTGTTCCGGACCAATGTTCCGTTCAAAATTCGATAAATCGACTAGAAAAAATCGTAGATGAACGTTTAAGGTCTCATTGCGAAGAGAAATGTTCAATCTTCAAATTCGTAGTAGATTCATTCTCGAAAAAAATGTTTTCATGCTTCCACAGACGATTAAAATCGTACTATTTTCGATCGAAATCGTGTTGCAAAGATTCCCTAAACACCGCACCCCCAACTAGTAGGGTAGCTCCGGTGTATCTCGTGAAGGGTTCGCGGGCTCCCGAGCCCGGTTGGAGGATCGACGGGGAGTCATGCTGGATCGTTGCGTAAGCCGTGTGCGTGTGGATCGCAAGTGTTTTCTCATCAAAGGCGAACTAATTACGCAGGTATCCTGGGCTCCAGGATTGCCGGGCCTCCTGCCACCCCCTGCTACCCCGTGATGCGTCCAGCGTTCCCGGTTACGAATTTCTCCCGGTTCACGATGAAATTTCAGGCTGCGATAGAGAGAAGAGGGCCCCCTCACCACCGTTGGTGAGGGATGAAGGGGGTTTGGAAGGGGGAGGGATGGTGCGAACAAGGGGGTTGATAGAATCGGGCAGAGGATGTCGGGGGATGGGGGAGTCCGGTTAACGGAGAAGCTGCCGGGGTGGTGGAAGGATGTGCAGCGGGTGGAAATACAGACGGAACGAACGGACGTTGCTTCGGGGCTAAACAGTACGATGAGAGCGAGAGGGTGAGAGAGAGGGAGAGAGGGGGGAGAGAGGATTCCGCGGGGGTGGATCGCGAGGGGAGGAAGGTTGAGGAGAAGGGGGAACGGGTGCCGAGAGCTTCGTTAAATAATTAATCGATCCGTAGCCCCGGCCTTCGCTGTCGAGGATTCCTTTCCATTCTCTCGCAGTTCGCACAAACGTTGCGCTTTCTGAGGTTTCTCTCGTACACCCCTGTGCTCACCCCTTCCACCTCTCTTTCGGCGACGTCAACGGGAAGGTTCAAAGGTGAAATCGCGCGATACCGGACCCGGAAGCGGCAGGGGATACTGCGAAACGATTCGACCATTTCCTACCGACAACGTTTCCCTCGGTTCTTTGCCGAACCAGCAGCTATTCTATGAGTTTTCGCATGGCAATGGCGCGGATCAGTCATTTAGGTATGCAACCGACTCGGTTGCTTCCTCGCATCTATTCGGACATTTTAGGCGACCTGTGTACCAGCGGGATGCAAATAATTTCACGTAGAACATCTTTCAAATCTTTTTCTTATAAAGTTGAAGAGACACTTTCAAATTCAAACGTCTGTAAAAGTATCAAACTATTTTTCTCGACGTTGAATCCACCATGAATTTGAAGATCGAAGTTTCCTCTTTACAACGAGACCTTAAAAATTGATGTGCAATTTTTCTTCACTGTTTTACGGAAGAAAAACGAGGAACTAGTTCGAACGAGTGGGGCTAACTAATACGCCGCTCGTAGTACTCCGTATACCCTTCATTCAATGCTCGATTGCACGGCCGAAAATAATCGCAAATCAAGTTTCAAGGTCTCGTTGTAAAGAGGAAGTTTCAATCTTCACATCCATGTCGAAATCATTCAACAAATAAATTTTTTAACTTTGTTACAGACGTTTGAATTTGCAGTATTTTCGTGTCTTCATTTTCTCATGTAGCTAGTCTGGGCCAGTGATCGGGACCAACGTTCCGTTCAAAATTCGATAAATCAACTAGCAAAAATCGTAGGTGAACGTTTAAAGACTCGTTTTAAAGAGCAAGGTTCAATCTTCAAATCCATGTCGAATTCATCTAACAAATAAATTTTTTAACTTTCTTACAGACGTTTGAATTTGCAGCATTTTCGTGTCTTCATTTTCTCCTGTAGCTAGTCTGGGCCAGTGATCGGGACCAACGTTCCGTTCAAAATTCGATAAATCGACTAGCAAAAATCGTAGATGAACGTTTAAGGACTCGTTTTAAAAAGCAAGGTTCAATCTTCAAATCTATGTAGAATTCATCCACCAAATAAATTTTTTAACTTCGTTACAGACGTTTGAATTTGCAGCATTTTCGTGTCTTCATTTTCTCATTCATTTCAGTGTTCCGGACCAACGTTCCATTCAAAATTCGATAAATCGACTAGCAAAAATCGTAGATGAAGGTTTAAGGTCTTATTGCAAACAGGAAGGTCCAGTCTTTAATAATCCAGTGGATTCATTGGCCGGAAACATTTATTAACGATTCTGAAAGCGTTTCAATGTACTCCATCCCGCATACAAAATTCGATAGGCCGACCAAAAAAATCGGATATTTTTTAGACGACCTGTGACCGAGCGGGACGCAAACAATTTTACGTAGAACGGCTCCATTTCGCGTACAAATAAACGGTACACGCTAGCCATATTTCATTATTCCCAACAATCGCAGACGCGAAAAGAACGTCGGGGAAAACACCGTTTACCACCATCATTGTTTCACGTTTCTTGTTATTCCAGTTACTTCAAACACGCGGTGCCGGTATTTGCGTTTCCTTCGCTAAAAATTCAAGTTGGTCTAACGAACATTTGTTGCTAAATAGAATCTTTCATTCGCTTCTGTCCACTGTGAAATTGTTCTATTTGAACAAACTGATCTTTTGGCATTTTTAATACGGAAACGGGTGGGATTAATTAATCCGGAACGGAGCATATATTTCTGTTATACTTTCATTATGTTGCTGAAATTTTTCCAGTTCCATTTACTTAAAAATACAGACATCCACCGTGAACCGAAACCTGAACTGCGAGGCCTCGAATATTTATTTACGCTCTTAAATAATCCCAGATCTACCGGAAAGAAACCGAACTACAAAAACATTTTTCTTCAAGTTCTATCTCTTCTTCATCTCACGTAAAAGCCTTTTCTTTCAGTGCGACAAGAAAATATTTCACGATTTCTAGATCTGTCTCTCAGCTGGATTAAAGACGTCGGTTGAGAAAAAAAGATGCTAATCTGTTAAAATAAAGAGACCACTCAGCTCGAGGAGAGTGGGGGTGTGAGAAACGTCTCCAGAGCGTCCTTCGAATCTTTCTATTTCGTTCTCGTGTTCGTGTTGCTTTTCCTACAAAATTGGATCCACCCTTTACAAACTCTTCGCCAGATTATCGTCGTCCGTCGGTTCTCCTTCATTTCACCGGCGCGATTATTTCCCTGGATTTTCCACGTTCCCTCTGTTGTCCCGCGCTTTTCCACCCCCCTCTCCAACCACCCACCCACCCCCGCGCCAGACGAAACGAACTTGCTCGTACGCTCGAAGAATTTCCTCGCGAACGGCTCTCCTCGATCTTTCGAGTCTCGTTTCCGAGGAGACGTCTTTTAGCGGAGTCAGCTTCGAATTTTAGCCCGGCGAGAACCCTGCTACGCTGCCTCGATCCAGCTCTGCATTCTCCTCGCAAAAACCCCCCCGGAAAAACTCGCGAAATTCATCGGAAAGTTACCACTGTGCAGCAGTGTCTTCGCCATTTCAAGAATCGGAAAAATCAGGATCCGCCATTTTGTCGCAATTTATCGCCAACATGTGCGCGACGTTATGCTGATTAAAATGACACCCAACACGACCCTATTCGCATCAGATTCGTTCGAGTAATCCACGAGTTTGTGGAACCTCGCATAACCGAACCGATAGTGAACAACTACTATACTAATTTTACGGGAGCAAATCTGCTGCGAATGACGTCGTGTTTGGACTCGTTTCAATCAGAAGAACGTCAGGAACACGCCTCCAATAAATTCAGACGTTAATAATTAAGCAATATTTTGCAATAAATTACAAGATCGCCGCAGAAAATTATTATTACACGGGTTAATTCAGTTCCGGCGTCCGAGGCGGCGGGGGTCGGCCTGATACTTTCGCCGTTGGGAGCGCAGCGAATCATTGATAATTATTTGGTATTCGCCTGGCTGCCGAATAATTACACCTGTTTGTTCGTGGCATTTAATACAGCAAGTATTATTTGATTTCGCGTCTCTACTTACTCGCGCGTGTTTTATGAAATTTGGTAGGCGAAGCGCAACGATATTGGCGCGGCCCGCGAGAGAGCGCCCGCCGAAAGAGGACAACAACCAAAGGATAAATCGAACGCGAATGGAATGGTGGGAGCCGAAAAACCGTGCATCGTTCCCTGCCGCGTACGAATCAAAACAGCTTGTCGTACGTTGCATACGTGCCGCGCGGGATTGGCTTAACGCATTCACCGCGATCGACACCCTCCGTGTTCCCCCGCCCAACATTATCCGCTATTTTTTATCTAACATTTTGCAACAAATTTAGACCATGTACAATTTCACACGATGTGGAACATCGTGACAATTCGGGGACTTTAAGGATAATCGTGCTCTTCTCGAGTTTAGAAAAGAGGTCTGTGCTTGATATTTACCGGAAAATTTGACAAAACTTTTTTGATTTTCATTATTATTTTACCGGACTGTTGCTGACGTATTCCTGGCGCTTTTCCGATTAAAACGATGCCCAACACGGCACGATTCGGAGCACGATTGCGCCTGTGGTGTAGTGATGGGATCTGAATCACTTCGAATCGCTGCGATTCAATGTTTACGACAAACAATTCGAGTCACTCGCAAGATAGTTCGAAGCTTAGAACTCTTGAAACATCTTGAAAGTTTTCGTTGTCTTGAAATTCTTGAAAGCCTCAAAACTTTGGAAGGTTTGTAAGAATTGAAACTCTTGAAACGTTACATCTATCACGGAACAATGATTACGTCATGTCAGCATTGGGATGAATAAAACAGTACGAACGTACCAATATTATAAAATGTATAACATTTATTATGATTATCAAGACTCCAAGACTTTCAAGAATTTCTGATTTTGAATAAAAATCGAATTGATTCGAAACTCCGTGGTGATTGATTTGTTCGAAAACTTTGCAAGACAGAGTATTGAATGCCCATCACTAGACTGCGGATTTTATGCATTTATAACAAAAATGGGCACGTACAATTTAAAGCAGCGGACATGTTAAAAATATTTAAGAACATCAGTGTATTACTTTCAGCTTAATAGGATAGTTAAGAGAAGGCTACAATTTTTATTTGGCTCCTGTGTCCTGCAATCGATACGAACATTTTTTATTTTGCATAAAGATCCGCAGTCGCCCATCACTACACAACAGTTGCCTTGTGAATTTTAACATTTTTCCTTGAAACTTTTGCTGGAGCACTAGATGGGCTTTTGCGATTAAAAAGAGTCCAAACACGATTTAGCGGAGCCTCGACTATTCGAACCGACGATTCTTTCCGGGAAAAATTTACCCCCACCTTTTCAATTTCAATATTTTCTGCGAAACTTTTGCTGGAGTATTGGAGATGTTTTTCCGATTAGAAAGAGCCCAAACACGATACACTTTGGACGTTGCCGGGCCGTTTAATCCACGATTTAGTGCAGCCTCGACTATCCGAACCAACGATACCGGAACTTCATAATCGCCCCAAGAATTTCCGAGATCTGTCGCGCGTCATGCCTTTCGTCTCGAAGTACTGAACACATAGAATTCCCAAAGAACTTTCTTACAATTAGAATAAATAATAAATGGTTGTGAGGTGCAAGACAGAGTATCGAATGCCTATCACTAGTGTGGTGCACATTTTGGAGGATCTCTGCTATCCGAATCGGTATAATCTACAAATTCTTCGTTATTCGAGTGTTTTATGAACGAATGATCCATGTGTATACACTGGTGGTCAAAATGATTAATTAACATTCAATTAACATTCAATTAACATTCATTTGTACATATATACACGTAGAAAGGGAATATACAACAAAATAAGGTACCAACTTTAATATAATATACTACAAATTAAATAACTCGTTCAAACCATTTATTATTTCTACAAAAATTGACTTTTAGCGTGGGCAAAAAGATCAGGCACTTTGAATATAAAATAACAAAAGTATTGGAATTCAACAGAATTACACAATTTCTGGCAGTTTTGGTAATGCGTGGACTGCCCTTGTACGTTGTACCACTTCAATAATTCTTCCTGGTAAACTTCTATATAGATTTTTTATATCATTTTGATATACAGTGGGTGTACAAAGTATTCGTACACTTTTTAAAAACTAATAACATTTTTATAATTCTACCAAACAACCTGATTTTGTATAATCAATTAGAAGCATTGGTTTACGAAATGATATACAAAAAAGATTTTCCAAAAATTATAATTTACAAGGTTAAATGCAAAAATAAAAAAGGCATTTTTTAAAACTTTTTTATTTGGGTCCTTATTGAAAATTTAAAATGTATGTTTTATAGATCTATGTTAGTCATACACATGTTGAAAATTTCATTGATATCGATTAACATACACACGAGCTACAAGCGGTTAAAACTGGTGAAAATCGTAGTTTTCCACGACTTTTGATCAGTTTCTGCTTAAAGTCCACAGAATCGTACATCTTTCGACGCCTGTTGTTTTTTCCTGCGTCAATCGATTTCGATGAAATTTCCAACATGTATATAAAGAACATGGATCTAGAAAACATATATTTTAAATTTTCATTAAGGGCCCAAATAAAAAAGTTTTAAAAAATCCCTTTTTTATTTTTGCCTGCAACCTTGTAAATTGTAATTTTTGGAAAATCTTGTTTGCAAATCAGTTTGTAAACTAATGCTTCTAATTGATTATAAAAAATCAGGTCGTTTGGTACAATTATAAAAAGGTTATTAGTTTTTAAAAGGTATACGAATACTTTGTACACCCACTGTATTTGGTATGTAATCCAGTAGATTTGTACCCGGGGCGGCTGCAGATCGAAGATCCATCCTGTAGGATCAATGGTTCAGGAGTTATGCTTGCTTAAAGTTGAGCAATCTGCAGTGCTTACCTGTCAAAAACACTGCAGAATGCTGAACTTTAAGCAAGTATAACTTCTGAACCATTGGTCCTACAGGATCGAAACTTCGATTTGCAGCCGTCCCTGATACAAATCTACTGGATTACATACCAAATACATCATGATTTATAGGAGAAAGGCACAAATTTTGAGTAAGGGGTACCCACTATATTTCGTTTTCACTGAGATTTCACGACATATATATGAAATTTTGTGTGTGTACAACGGTGGCTTATCATTTTGTCCATCAGTGTATGTTTTTTATGGTTCGCGGTGAACTATCGAGTCAATAAGCAACGGCGATTTACGAATCCGCGGAGTGTCGGTAACTTTCATCGGGTATCCTACTAATTATCATGATATTCGATGGAGGAAGTACACCGTGCGGTACACGGAACGCGTTCCACGTGGCCGCTCGAAAAATTGGGCAATTTACGAATCATCGTTCTCCGCCGGCAACCCAATTTCAGCCGGGTAATTAAACGATCGTTAATTAACAAAGGAAACGCGGAACGGCACTCGGCTTACGTTGGGAATACTTCGGAAAACGGGGAATGAAACGCGTGTTTTTGACTAATTTCGGGACGCCGCTGGTGGAACGATAACCTCCTCCCTCCACTCTCTCTCTCCCTCCCTCCCGCCTCTCTCTCTCTCTCTCTCTCTCTCTCTCTCTCTCTCTCTCTCTCTCTCTCTCTCGTTTTTTCCCCGAGGTGTATCGATCGCCTGTCATATGGCATGCAAACAGTAACGAAACGTGGGATAATTGAATTTTGAATTCGGGATGGTCCCTTGAATTACCGTGGCAATCTCGCCATTTCTTCTTCCATAGAAATATTCCAGTGCAAAAGTTGGTTAATATTTAAATGTACGATCGTAGGTACCCTCCTCCAAAATAGAACGAAAGACGGTCCTCAACCGTCGCCTTATATCGGAGCAAAACTCTTTATAATTAAAATTTTTTAAATACATATTCCGATCTATTTTCAATTCGGAAGATCAGAGTTCTCGCTTCTCGACACGTGGCTAGTAAAATTGTAAACGATTATTAATGATAGAAAAACAGATTTTTCCTAATTAGAAATAATACAAGGGTTGCTTGATATCCCCTCCCCTAAAAAATAAAATAATTTTTTCTACCCTTAAAAATTTAATCACAATTGTGAGAAAAATATATGACACGAAGGAGGTCAGTTCGAATATTTTCGTATTTTTTCCATCTGAATATCTTAATTAACAACCGAGAAAAAAAATGATACAGTTCAGGGTATTTACCCTCATATTATCCTTATATGAAGGGTTAGCGACATAAAATTTTAGGGAACCACCTTCCAATCTGAAACGCAATACCAATAAAAATTGTGACCAGGGCCGCTGGACCACCTCGCGTTAATTTTATTTGCGAAGATTAGAGTTGTCGGCTCGCGACGCGTGGCTACTAAAATTATAAAAAATTATTAATCGTAGAAAAACAGCTTGCACAATTTGGAGTAGGACTGGCCAACGGAAGAGGTCAGTTCGCGGAAACGGAATTGCGATGATTGCGGCGCGGCGGCTACAGGTAGCATATGAACACAGAGAGTGGTCGAGTCGTTTTCCGCATATCCAGTAAATTATCGTGGCGCGATCGTGATCGGCTTCCGAGAAATATTTCGAGAACCGGGATGGAGTTGCGCGGCATTCCTAATATTTTCGGTATATTAATGGCAGGCGAGCGCACACATTCATTTAGTTTGCCTCGGAATTTCCGAGCTCTGGTGTATTGTTTGCAAGCATTGTCGTGTACGTGTTACTTCAGTAGGAAAGGTGGATACGATCCCGCGCGTTCATCCCATTTGATACCGGTGCGTCCGTGATGCGGAAGCTAATTAACGGCTCATCGACCAACCCGAACTTCATGCGTCTAAACGCAGTGGATTAATTCGTATATGGACAGCCCCTCGGACGTCCGCATACAGACTTACAAATTATGACGAATCGCCGACCACTGGTTGCAACGCGACGAACTATGAAAAATTCATTATAATTTTGCTAACAGAGCTCCACGTCTGCGCTTTTAATCATTTATTTACGGAACATTCGCCAGAACATCCGTCACATTTTCCTGAATAAAATGAGCCCAAGCACGACACAATTCGCATCCAAATAACCATTCTATCATAAGAACACTCGTGCCCTCCAGATCAGTTCGGATAAGCGAGATTCGTGGATTACTCAGGCACCGGCGATTCGATTAGTATCGTGTTTGATATCGTTCTAAGCAGAAAAACGCCACGGATAAGTTCCCAAAAGTTTCATAAAGAAATAATTAAAGCCGCAGGCGTAGGATTGGAAATAATTCGTTTGTATGGATCTGCGTATTGATTATGTAAGGTCGTGCAGGAAGAATAGATCGCATCGCATCACGATTGCGGATGCAATTAGCTGACAATATTCTACGAGCTCTACGATAAATCAATTGTCATCGGTGGTAGCGTCTCGGATGCCTCGATGCATCGACGATATGTACGCGCCCGATCGAGAAAGTAGAAAGTTCACGAGACAACCGTGCCAACAGAAAGTTTTCAAGTGTAAACAATCCTCTCGGATCTGCTATCTTAAATCCATCCGGAATGCCTGTGTATCAAACTGGAACAATAGCGGCCACACGAAAGGTCTATTGAACACCGTTCATCCCGCTGATCTTCACCGATAGACCTAGATCGAGGCCGCTCCGCGTTAAAGCCACGCTCGAATGCCGCTGGTTCAGCACGATCAAACAACGCCTTCCGTTATGTTGCTGCACATTGAAATGATTTCGGCTGCTTCGTGCAACAATTTAAACCGTCCCACGCAATCCAAAAGTCCTGTGAAATTCATGCATCACACCTTGCATTCACGAACAAATGTTTTAATATTTCTCGGCTATGTCACAGAAGTATAGTGGAACTACACGATCTAAGAAACGGGGGAACTCGACGGTTTTTCTTGGCTAAAAATAATCGTACAGGAACAAACTTGGACTCGTTTTACAGCTCGAAGCCTCTACTTTCGCACCGTGTCGCTCATTTTTTCTCCAAAATATTTTTCCTTGATACAGCAGGCCAAAAACTGGGCACACCTTTACTCTCCAAAATGCTGCGAGTTGGAACATCTGTAGAAACGGTGAAAAATTTTTTCCGAGTGTGAGACCAACGCGGATTTGAAGATTGAAGCTTGCTCTTTACAGCGAGACCTTGAACGTTGATCTGCGATTTTTTTGTCCAATTATCGAATTTTGACCGAAGGGTATACGAACAACTATGTCCAAACCAGGAGCGGCGTAATGGTTTGAACTAGTTTCCCATTTTTGTGCCACAAAACGGGTAAAAACAATCGTACGACATGTTTTAAGGTCCAGCTGCAAAGAGAAGGGTTCAATCTTCAAATCCGCGTTGGACTTATTGCCGGAAAAAAATTTTTCGCCGTTTCTACAGATGTCCCAACCTGCAGCATTTTCGAGAGAAAAGGTGTCCCCATTTTTTGACTTGCTGTATCATGCAAAAATATTTTAGGGAAAAATGAACAACGCAGTGTAAAAGTGGAGGCTTCAAGCTTTAAAATGAGCCGGGGTGCATCGTCGTGCTACATTTTTCAATGAAGTTATCGGCAGATTAGTAACGTCTTGATTCTCGAATTCCATTCGTAGAAGGAAGGCGCTACTTGACCCAGTGTCGAACGGGCACGCAAGTTGGCCCCCTTTGATTGGACGACGCCGAGGCCTGGCGAAGAAAGTTTCTGGCGCGAAAGAGCTGGAGGGAGGACGGCAAAGGGGCGGCTGAAGTTCTGTGGCCGCGTCGCCCGCGATTACGCGAACCGCAGGACCGTAGCTGTTGCGTTATTCATGGCAGATTCGTACACACGAATAGTGCCCTGCGTACTTTATCGAAGCTAACAGGTTCGGAAGTCTGCAGCTAATTAATTTCAGCTTTGTACACCGTTGTCGTTAAACATTTCCTCTGTCGGACAGCCCTCGTGATTGCGTTGCCCGCCCGATGAAATATTCAACATTTCGAAATCGTTGGGGTTAACCCGCGAAACACGGACCCTGTAATCGCGGTTGCTGTTGAAATGCCCTAGGAGGACGAGTTCTAGGCCCGATGGAGGACTCATCCCCGATCTTTCAACGTGATCCCCCCTCTCTCTCTCTCTCTCTCTTTCCGCTCAGTCACGTTACCGGGGGATAGTTAGAGTGGGGACACACATCTCAATCTAGCGTCACAAACGGGGCCCTAGGAAGTGGGACATGCTACTCCACGAGGAGGATCGATGGGTGATGATCGGTTATGATGCTTCATAGAGGATTTGGGGATCTGAAGGGATGGAAAACAGCAGGTTGGAGTGGATGCGGTTGCATGCGATAGGGGATCTGTAGGTTTGGGGACCTCAGGGTTTAGAGACCTCAAGGTCTAGGGATCACAAGGTTTGCAGATCTGAAGGTTTGGGGTGATGACGTTGGTGGACAGGAAGTTGGGGTACATGGGGAACAAGAGGTTGAAGTACAGGAGGTTGGGGTAGAGGAGGTAGGGGATCTGAAGGATTAGGGCCATGAGGTTGGGGATCTGAAGGTTTGGGGACCTCAAGGTTTGAGGACGTGAAGGTTTAGGGATCACAAGGTTTTCAGATCTGAAGGTTTGGGGTGATGACGCTGGTGTACAGAAAGTTAGGGTACAGGTGATTGGGGAACAAGAGGTTGAAGTACAGGTGGTTGGGGTAGAAGAGGTTGGGGTACAAGAGGTTGAAGTACAGGGAGTTGGGGGAGAGGAGGTTAGGGATCTGAAGGTTTGGGGCCATGAGGTTGGGAATCTGAAGGTTTGGGGACCTCTAGATTTGGGGACATCAAGGTTTAGAGATCACAAGGTTTGCAGATCTGAAGGTTTGGAGTGATGACGTTGGTGTACAGGAAGTTGAGGAACAGGTGATTGGGCACAAGAGGTTGAAGTACAGGGAGTTGGAGGAGAGGAGGTTAGGGATCTGAAGGTTTGGGGTCCTCAAGGTTTGTGGACCTCAAGGTTTAGAGATCACAAGGTTTGCAGATCTGAAGGTTTGGGGTGATGACGCTGGTGTACAGAAAGTTGGGGTACAGGTGATTGGGGAACAAGAGGTTGAAGTACAGGAGGTTGGGGTAGAAGAGGTTGGGGTACAAGAGGTTGAAGTACAGGGAGTTGGGGGAGAGGAGGTTAGGGATCTGAAGGTTTGGGGCCATGAGGTTGGGAATCTGAAGGTTTGGGGACCTCTAGATTTGGGGACATCAAGGTTTAGAGATCACAAGGTTTGCAGATCTGAAGGTTTGGGGTGATGACGCTGGTGTACGGAAAGTTGGGGTACAGGTGATTGGGGAACAAGAGGTTGAAGTACAGGAGGTTGGGGTAGAAGAGGTTGGGGTACAAGAGGTTGAAGTACAGGTAGTTGGGGGAGAGGAGGTAGGGGATCTGAAGGATTAGGGCCATGAGGTTGGGGATCTGAATGTTTGGGGACCTCTAGATTTGGGGACCTCAAGGTTTAGAGATCACAAGGTTTGCAGATCTGAAGGTTTGGGGTGATGACGTTGGTGTACAGGAAGTTGGGGTACAGGTGATTGGGGAACAAGAGGTTGAAGTATAGGGAGTTGGGAGAGAGGAGGGTGGGGATCTGAAGGTTTGGGTCCTCAAGGTTTGTGGACCTCAAGGTTTAGAGATCACAAGGTTTGCAGATGTGAAGGTTTGTGGTAATAACATTGGTGTACAGGTGATTGGGGAACAAGAGGTTGAAGTACAGGAGGTTGGTGGAGAGGAGGTTGGGGATCTGAAGGATTAGGGCCATCAGGTTGGGGATCCGAATGTTTGAGGTGAGGATGTCGGGACACAAAAGCTCGAGGTACAGAACTGCTAGCATAGAAGGTAGCCAGCAGACTGTATCTTGACTAACACAGAAAAATATTCGAGAGCCTCTGACCCAACTCCGCACACATCCTCGCACCACTCCAGGCCAGCATCAAGTTAATGACGTTAACGTCGGGGCAGCTCACCAGCAGGCTAGCTGGCGGGTATCTAGGTGTTGTCCGAGGAAACTCGCGGGCAAAGTTTCCGTCGAGAGATAGAGGGGAGAGTCTCGCGACGTTCCCCAACTTCCGGCGATCAACTTCCCCTCGGATAAGAGTATCGTCCAGATGAAAGGACACGCGACACTCGAACCGTTTTCTTCCAGAGAGTGAGAGAAAAAAATCGGGTTGTAGAGAGGGTAGCGGTGGGGTTTGGGGGGATCGATTCACGTTTTAAATGGCATCGGTCGTGTTTCAGAGAGCGTGCGGGACACCGGAGGCGACGAGAGAGGGGATCATTACCGACCTGGCAAGGTGTCGAAGAGAGCGAAACCCCTGAACCCGGACGAGAACGAGCACGACAACGACGACTACTACTACGAGGACGTGGATGAAAGAAACAATCCGACGAACGAGGCACCGGCCGTGCCGCCCGGATTCCTCAGCCCCTCTGTGCGGGAATACCTCGATCTCGGTAAATCGATACCCGGTACGTAAACAAGATCATCTCCTGGAAAGTTACCCCTTTGCCGAGGTGCCTTTCCTGTCTCTCTCTCCCTCTTTCTCTTGAATCCTCTCTTCATCTAACAGCCGTTAGCAGCCACCCCTCCTGGAATTTCCTCTCTTCAGTTGTGTCCCTCCCATGCCTTCAATGTCGAGCGCGTTCCAGGCTCTTGGCTGGTCGCTTTCTTAGCTTCTTCTTTTCTGTTTCGGTGCTTTTTCTTCCTCTTTGCTATGCCCACCTTCGTTCTTGCCTCTTGCTCTTTGGTGCACGCTCTGACACCTTTGAGATCTTGCAGACGGACAGAGATCGATGCGCGAGGAGGATCGATGGGTGATGATCGGATGTGATGGTTCTAGAGGATTTGGGGGGTCTTAAAGGTTGGGGTACAGGAGATCTAGAGTTTAATGAATAAACTGAGAATGGTATTGAATATTGATAAAAATGATTTTGGTACTGCAACAGCAATTGGAATGCGATCCGAAGGTAGATAACTCGCGCGTCGAAGAAGATAGTACACGCTTCAATTTTTCCGAGACGTCGTTGGTCGCAATAAAAACAATCTCGTCGGCGGTCGGAGAAGCAGAGAAAATACACGGACATACCTGTCTCTCTCTCTCTCTCTCTCTCTCTCTCTCTCTCTCTCTCTCTCTCTCTCTCTCTTCTCGACATGCAATAATTGTCTATATATCTTACGGTCTTGCTTTTCGTTCAGCTCGGTCGGTCCCCGCAATTACATAAAACGCTCGTTTAAACCCGAGGAACTTGTCGAAGGATCTCTCTCGCTCGTTCGTATATACTTGGACGTATAAAAAAGAAGAAAAAAACGAGGAGAGACAGAGAAGAAGACGAATTTAAACAAGCCGCTCCGCTCCTCGTGAACCGACCAATCTACACGGTTTTACTTGCGATTCCGCGAGGTACCTTCGCGATCCTGTAAAAAAATACAGGGGAAATTGTCCACCGTTTCCGAATCTTAATAAAATCCACTGGAAGCTTGGAGTTATGCGAAATTGTCCAGCTTTAGAGAATAAATTCGTTGCGGGATAGTTTATAACGTTTCTCGACGGAGATTAGACGGTGACTCCGAGTGACTCAGATGGAGACATGGTGCAAAACATCAATATGGCGTTTAGGGTATTATAAGCAGACATAAGTCCTAATAATATTCATTTATTAATCCTGTGAATAAATATTTTAACTAAATTCCACTATAAAAATGACAAGGTCGATTTGATGCGAACTTCGTTTCTTATGTGCACTTTAGGAGAATAAAAACTAATTATAGATTCGTTCTGATGAATGCAACCGTAGATTTCGCAGGGCCGAATATCGCGAAGGATAAAAAGAAGAAAATAGAATCGATCGATCGGTCGATTCATATTTAGCCACGTGCGGTTAAGTAGAAGTCACGCTAGTCTGCCTTCCCCATTAGCTTCTTTGAAAGTGTTTCACTGACCTGGCCTAACGCAGGGCTCGGAGATTTTTTTCTTGCCGCCCTTTGTGCAGTCTCTCTCCTCTCTCTCTGTCGTTCTATCTCTCTCTCTCTCTCACTCTTTCTCGTGTCCCTCGATAATCGATCGATCGTGAAATATCCGCAGCCGCCGGCAAGGTTCCCGGCCGGAAAATTCCTATAATGTAGTCTGCGAAGGGTCGACGGAGCTTTGTACGGTAGCAACGTGCGTCGCGCAGAAAGCCTCTCGTCGCAGGAACGGGATTTATGCGAATACGCGTGTAACGGCCGATTAGAAGATTCACGCGGTAAATTAAATGTTATTAAGCGGAAGAGGATGATGCGCGTTCGGCGTTTTCTTCTGGCGCGCTGCTGATACCGTGAAAAGTATGGCCGAGGAGATAGCGGGAAACGAGGTTAACACGTTCCACCCACCGTACCGGGCGGCTAGACGCTGTATTTTGCATCCGCAGACAACGTTGAGATACGACCTCCACTCCACCGTGAACTAATACACCGTCAAATTATTGTAACACCTGTTTTATAAGCGTATACCGCATTTGAATGGCGAGAGATTCTCAAGTGGAAACTACGGTCACGCTGGAGATCAAATTTTGTCTTTGGGTCGTTCGAAATCGATCAGTTTTCTTCAGATTACCATCGTCGATTTTCTTCTAGATGAAGAATATGCTGCGGATCTTTATACATTTGTGGGTTTAAAGAATTTTTATAAAAAATAACATTTTGCACGATTCCACTATCTTAAAATTTGCCGACAAAAATTGTTTAGAATTTCGGCCTCACTTACGAATTTTTATCTCGGCAACTGTCTGTCCGATTGAGCTAAATCTTTCTTTGATTTACTCACAAAGCTTTGGGCAAGGGTGAAATAATTTTTTCAACCTCGACGATTAACTTTACAAATGTCGAAAGATGTCTTTCGTCGCGTTGAAGCCAGATTGCTTAAAACGGCGCGGCAGCCCTCGGTTTATCAATTCGCCTAATCCGGGATTAGAAATTGCGGAACATCTCCGTCGGTGTAGGGGATGTTACGCGTTGGAACGGGGCTCACCAATTTGTGGACGGGCTGCCGCCACTGTAAACGCATCCATTGTCCCAGAATTCGCGGTGATCGATAATCGACATAACGCGGAGAAGCTCGGCGCGCGGCCGAGCGAAACGTCGAAACCCTCCTGGACCCGTCTTGGGACAAACCGTTAATCGGATCACCAACGAGAAAAATAGTTACTAAGGATTAAGCGTCCTTGTCGCACCGACGAACCATAATCCGATATTACAATATTAGATTATTGCTCGCCGATAAGAAAAAGAGGGCCGCGACCGGGGGTGGGGGGATCGGAAAACGTTTAACCGTTCAACTTTCTCAATCTCTCGACCAGTCGATTATTCGTAATATTGTTAATATTCGGACCGATCGAGTTTGTGCCATCGAGGAACAATTTATTGTTGAAAATGTTTGTGGAGAACCTGATATAAATTATTTCTATTTGTCGCACAACGTTTCACCTAACTGGACCACCTTAACGCCTTGCCTTACGAATTATTTTACGGTTTCAGTGACTAGAACTTTATTTTGTAGATCCTAATTTCCTAAAAAAAGGAGAACATTTATATAAATTGTATGCCTATACTGGCTGAATATTATAAAGCGTTACAGACGAATATCTCCAAAAATATTGATTATACACAAAAATGTTTGAGATGAAAGTTGTTCAGTACCAAGCGGGACATCATGCGGTGGAGCTTTTATTTTTACCGGTAGACACTCCAAGGTGAGGTGAAGGTCACCTTGATTTTTTTAAATGGAATGTCCTATTTTTTATACCATATATCCATAGAGTATCAAATTCTCAGCATAAAAGTGTTGACCTTCATATGTCCTAAACCTAATAGTTAACGAGATATTATCGAAAGAAGAAAGAAAATTGTTGCCATAATATCTCGTTAACTATTAGATTTAGGACACATGGAGGTCAATAGATTTTTACTCAGAATTCGATAGTCTATTGATTCATGATACAGAAAGTAGGTGTTTCCATTTAAAAAATCAAGGTGACCTTCTTCTCACCTTGGAGTGTCCATCGGGAAAAATAAAGAACCCACCACATGATGTCCGCCACGGTACTGAACAACTTTCATCTGAAACATTTCTGCGTGTAATCAATATTTTTGGAGATATTCGTCTGACGCTTTATACTGTTGACCCTGTATGTTCTCCAATAGCTGTATACAGTAAAGTCGCGTTTACTGTCCGCGATCGGATACACGATCACTGTCCAGTGCCTACCCACTCCACTGTTACGCTGTCCTTTTCTACGTTCGGCTTTCTTTTGAACTCTCGGCGCGGTAGACACAGCCATAAAAAAATAATGTGAGTATGAGGTCACTGTCCGTGCAGAACACAGGCTGTTGGACAGTAAATGCGACTCTACTGTATTAACAAAACCAAAATAGAATTCTATTCCGGTTTAAAGGAAATTATTAACATACATTTTTATCAGAATGTGTTCAGAATCGTCATCACGTGATAGACACGATATTGTAAGGTAAGGGGTTAAATATCTCGCTCATTTTCTCTGATAGGAAATAAGATTTTCAAGGTCAACGAATTTTTCTAACCCCTCGCCTTATTTTGACGAGACAGACTCGTGATGAAGGTTTTGTAACGAAGATGAAATAAAATTTAGTGCTCAAAATATAAGTGTTCTGCATTGATTGCGCGTAGAAGGAGTAAAATAAAAATTTATTTCATGCCTTAATGATGTTGTTTCATTAAAAACAATGTTACAACATTCTTAAACTTTTCTAAACTATTATCGTTCTATATTTCACCCAAGTAATTTCTTCATAAATTCATAAAGATCCGCAGTCTAGTAATCAATATTTAAGCATTAAAATAAGTGTAGCGATACAAAAACTGTAAATTTTCTCTTGTACGACATTTTTTGGGACAAAGACGTTCTAATCACCGTAACTGTAAAAGAGAAGATACGGCAAGGGGTTAATTGGACAACATGTTTTTATTAGAACCGTCCTACAGGTTCTAAGAGAACAAATTCGATGATGTATGTGTATGTATGTACGTTGACCTTCGCGCGACATTCAACGGGAAAATCACGTTTGTATTTATTCCTCCGAATTTTTTGTGAGAAAGCATTTGTCAGTGAAAGAGGCAATCGAGAAAGAATTGCCGAGAATGTGAAACAGTCGACGAGAAACGTTTGTCGGGTTCTAAGTGAAACTAAAGTGTCTCAAGAGACCTCTCTCTCTCTCTCCTCTTTAGGAGTGATCATTTGCATAATCTTCTGCGGTACAGTGGTGTTGAAACCATCGAACCCGTCCATTCCGATGGTATTTTAGATAATAGTACAATTATTGTGATTCCCCGAGCTTCATAGCTCCGAGGCTCCTCGATTCTAGCTCGAGGGGTTGGGACACCGTTAGAATACTAAGACCAACACTGTCCAACTGGTTTTCAAGTTACATCGAGGCAATTTATTTCAATACGAAGAACGAAATTCTCTGTCGGATCATCTTTCTTAGACTACCATCTAGAATTAGCATGAAGTTCGGTAATCTAATGGTCTAAGGTATTACACTGAATCCAATTCCAAGTGTTGTTTGCCTAAGTCCTCGACTCGCCTAAGCTCGGCAATGGTTGTCGAATAGCTATAATAAGGAGGCATATTTCTGGAATCCAACGTGGAAATCCTCTGACCCCGTTAGTATACCAACTAAATGGCTACAGACAGTGTCATTATTGGACTGCGGATTTGATGCATTTATGACAAAAACGGGTCCGTACGATCTAAAACAGTGGACATATTCAGAGTTGTGCAGAATTACAATTGAATTACTCCAGAATTATAATTACAAAGTAATTAAATTAAATTGTAATTCAATTATGTTGTAATTTATAATTCAGATCTTCAGTCAATTAAATTACAATGTAATTCGTAATTGCAATTGAGCACAATTATAAAATACTGTTGAATTAATTTATCATTCAGATCTTCATTCAATTAAATTACAATGTAATTCTCGACAATGTAAGACTCGACAACCGCATCTCTTTCTTTCCAATACGCTTTTCTTCGTTGCGTTCGAAACTTTCATCGTCGATTACACCACTAAATACAGTTGAAATTATATCGTGTTTGGTACCATTTTGCATTAGAAAAATGCCACGAATATGTTGGCGAAAGTTCCATAAAATAATAATGAAAAATAAAGAAGATTAAATATTGGTGTTACATTGTGAAAAAAATGATGTCACTGCGGGAATACTGTCCGTGCAGAACACGGTTGTTCGATAGTAAACCCGCGGTTACTGTGTATGAAAGAAAAATATAAAAATATATCGCAAGTTCTTCCAAGTTCTGGGCTATAATTTGGAGAGCTATAGTTTTATTATATTATATTTCAATTATATTGTATTACAATTATACTGTAATTCAATTATATTGTATTTCAATTATATTGTATTTCAAGTATATTGTATTTCAAGTATATTGTATTTCAATTACATTGTATTTCAATTACATTGTGTTTCAATTATATTGTATTTCAATCATACTGTAATTCAATTATAAATTGCATTTCAATTATATTGTATTTCAATTACATTGTATTTCAATTACATTGTGTTTCAATTATATTGTATTTCAATTACAAATCTGATTAAAATACTTAGTTATTGAATTACTATTAATTGAAATACAATGTAATTCAATTACGTAATTGAATTACAATGTAATTGAATTAGCACAACTCTGGACATATTTAAGGATGTTCTGGAGGTACAATGGGAGACAAAAGTACAAGAAATTCGAAATCCATCAATATGTTGGCAATGAAAGCCATTCATAAGTATATTTTGCATTAAACTTTTGCGAATACTGTATCCTCTGTAGAGACAATACGATTTCGACGTTTTGTAACAGTTTACAATTTTTTTAATCTGTAACTGTTCAGTGAATCCTAATAAATTTTGAACATAATTAATTACATAATTTTTACTACATATAAAAAAACTTGAGTTTCTAGTTGCGTTTTTTCAAAGGTTTAAATAGGGTTTGAAGCGGAATTTTATGAATTGTCCATAAGAAGACGTGTTAAAATGTGCAAACTTTAAGTTGCTATAATTCTTAAACGGTGCAGTGAATCGAACCCAAACTTTAGTAATTGCATTAATTTAGTAAGAATTATATCTTGTCAAATTTTCAAAAATTTTGTTGCGTTTTTATATACCTTCAGTACATCCTTAAAAGATTTAACGCCACCAGTGTATTAGTTTCATCTTAATAATATAATTAAAAGAAGAAAGGCACTTTCATTTGGCTTCAGTGTCTCGCAATCAATGCAAACATTTTTTATTACCACGCTTATATTAGCTTGCCGAGTTGTCGTTGTTGTTGTTGTATACATATGTGTCGAATCTTGTAATCGAATTTTGAACAACTTCCCGATGAGCTAGAGACTTGAAACTTTAAACATAGCTCAGAACTGGGTGACAATGCGATATTAAAAAAGAAATTAAAACAAAAACTGCGTTCAGGAGAAAAAAAATTTTAATATGTACGTCATCGCGTTCAGCGATCCCCACTCCGCGCGCCAGGGCTCCCTACTCCACTACGCGTTCCTACTCCGACTCATCCCCACTCCACTGACCCATTTCGCACCGAAGGAAATCAGTCTGTGTGGTGTTCCGTTCATTCAGTTCCATTTCGGACAATTTCGGGCTCCATCTAGAGACGTCGTCATTCTTTCTCGCGTATTTCCATATCTTTCGTTGCTATATCTCACTGTTTCATACCAGTATTACTATATCTTGCGTTCCAACTTAAAAGGACGAAAAAGTAGAAAATAAAAAAATATATTAAAAGAAACATTTTAAAAACCACGCTTATATTAAAATGCACTAAAAAGGAGAAAATAATTTTTTTAGACAATAGTGACTATAAATAGAAGCGTGGAGCCCCCACGAAGATTACGTCAATACAGTTTAACGCTCCACCCTTTTATTTATAGTCACTAATGCCTGAAAAAATTATTTTCTCCTTTTTTGGCATTTTAATATAAGTCTGGCTTTTAAAAAGTTTCTTTTATTTATTTTTCTTTTTAGTCATGATTGCTATGATGACTTAAAACAGATGGAAAATGCCGAAGAGTTTCGGTAGTGAAAAAGAAAAAATAACTGCGTAACCGGAGGAAAACTTAGATCCTTTTGAAAATTGCCGCGCGGCTCGCACAAAGGACCGTCGCACTTATTAAGAAACCGCTACCTTGGAACGGACCGCGACCATTTGAATAGCAAATTCCGTATAATGAAAGTGGGGGTCGCCTTGTAATGTAAAATAACGTGATATAGCGCGCGCGCACACAGACACGTACGTATTAACTGCCAGAGTTATTTTCTCGGCAAGGGTTCGGCCTTTCGCAAAATTGCATGATCCTCGCGAATTAAACGATTTTTCGCCCATGTTCCTTCTAACATTCGACAACATATTTCTTCGCAACATTCGTACCAACGTAATCCTGACACTTTGCCGATTAAAACGAGTCCAAACACGACGTCATTCGCAGCAGATATGCACATTTGAAATACCGCAGCGGCGTCCATCTTGGTGGTTCGGTTAAGCGAGGTTTTACAAAATCGTGGATTACACGGGCAAATATGGTCCGAATCCTATCGTGCTTGGTATCGTTTTAATCAGGAAAACGTCACGAACATGTTACTATTTTTTTCGTAAATAAAACATTAAGGACGAAGAAGTCTTGGCACAAAATTTGATTTTTGTTCGGATTGAAAGGCACATTAAGCGATGTTACAGTAATAGCGTGTTACGGGAGGCGTGTCGGAGTTTTTCCAGCTTGTTCCGGTACGATTTTAGTGTGCATAATTCCGGGATCGTAGTCTCGATTCACGATCGAAGGAAAGCGAGGGGCCGTTGCACGGCAAATGAAGGACAAACAGATTCGGGTATGCGTCAGGAAGAAATGTCTCCATCCTCCACCTTTCTCTGTTTTATGTTTCCCCGTGGCAGCCATCGTCATAAAGTCAGTCAGACGAATGGGACGAGGTTCGTCTCTCCTCTGTCCTCCCTCTCTCTTCCTCTCTCGTTCGTCTCCCGGCTTCGATCCTGCTCTCTTCGTACGACGCCCTCTATCACGCGTTTCATTCGTCTTCGTCGGATTCGACGGCGCTCGCATCCACCCCTAAGTCATTCGTGCATCGAGAACGAGACCTACGAGTTAGTCGAAGTGAACCGGGATCACAGGGACACTGATGGAGGGTTCATCCACAAAAGAGAAAAAGAAAATTCAAAAAATTACGGAACTTTGGGAATACGTACTGTACCCAAAATTCACTGTGAGGACGTCCTATAGCTCCCCCATCAGCGACGCTATGTTTTAGAACGAGGTCCCACTACTCAAACAGAGTCTACGGAAAAGTTGGCCTAAGTTTCCGAGTGTCGCACTCGGTCGCGTGACTAACAACGTAGCAAATGACGCAAATCGATCGGGGGACTTGCCTCGAACGGTCCAATTTTTCAGCGGGAAATTACGAAGCCGGCAACCGGATTTCTCTCGCGAGAGAGAGAATGAGAGGGAGAGACAAGAGCAAACAGACATTCTCGTGTCGCAGGCCTGGTATTAATAAGCGAACCTGGGCCGCGTGCACGCGAGAGTCAAAGCTTATTATTCTCCGACCGATTTCTTCTGCCTGTTCTCCTCTTTGTCGCTCGTTCCCCGCTCCCACCCCCGTGCAAATTCCTCCTAACGGGTCCCCAAGCAATAATATATACCTCCTTTGATCGGGGGAGGGGAGGGTTGCCATTGCTCCCCGTCATCTCGCGAACAATTACGGAAGGATGCAGATACCCTTGCATCTTCGACTCCGTTTCTTCCGGTTCTCTCTCCCGCCCCTTCTATTCTTCCACCACTTTTCAACTCACCCTACATTCGATACGAAGGGAAAGCTTCTTGCGAACGCGAGAGACTTCTTCGTGTATCGTTCTGGGCTGTAATGCGCCTACGAAGAATGAACTCGCTGTTGCCACCGGCGTCCATTAACGAATGTATGCCGAAGGATTTCATCGACTTCCTTATAATAATGAGAGACGATCGCACAGACGATTCCTGTGATACTCCTTCCGCTTTTTAATGTTTTTAAAACCCCCTTGTCGGATGCTATACTACAGTCTGGTCGGCGAAATCATTTCTTTCGAATCCTCTTAGTTCCTCTTCTGTTTCTTGTTAGCAAAGGGAAGTAGCTTGAAATAGACCGTGACTAGTCCGCATACTCTAGCAGAGAGAGAGAGAGAGAGGGGGTAACTGTGTTCCCCTCAATTCGAATCAATTCGTGTTGATTCGATTAAGAAATATATTTTAAAAAACTGTTTAAAAACCACGCTTATATGAAAATGCACTAGAAAGGAGAAAGTAATTTTTTTAGGCATTAGTGACTATAAATAAAAGCGTGGAGCGTCCACGAAGAATACGTCCATATAGTTTAGCGCTCCAGGCTTTTATTTATAGTCACTAATGCCTAAAAACATTATTTTCTCCTCTTTAGTGCATTTTAATATAAGCGTGGTTTTTAAAAAGTTTTTGTTTACAGTGGGTGTACAAAGTATTCGTACACTTTTTAAAAACTAATAACATTTTTATAATTGTACCAAACTACCTGATTTTTTATAATCAATTAGAAGCTTTGGTTTACGAAATGATATACAAAAAAGATTTTCCAAAAAATTATAATTTGCAAGGTTAAATGCAAAAATAAAAAAGGCATTTTTTAAAACTTTTTTATTTCGGTCCTTAATGAAAATTTAAAATGTATGTTTTGTAGATCTATGTTAGTCATACACAAGTTGAAAATTTCATTGAAATCGATTAACATACACACGAGCTACAAGCGGTTAAAAATGGTGAAAATCGTAGTTTTCCACGACTTTTGCTCAGTTTCTGCTTAAAATCCACGAAATCGTTCATCTTTCCACGCTTGTTGTTTTTTCCTGCATCAATCGATTTCCATGAAATTTCCAACATGTGTATAAAGAACATGGATCTAGAAAACATATGTTTTAAATTTTCATTAAGGGCCCAAATAAAAAAGTTTTAAAAAATGCCTTTTATATTTTTACCTGCAACCTTGTAAATTGTAATTTTTGGAAAATCTTTTTTGCATATCAGTTTGTAAACTAATGCTTCTAATTGATTATAAAAAATCAGGTCGTTTGGTACAATTATAAAAAAGTTATTAGTTTTTAAAAGGTGTACGAATACTTTGTACACCAACAGTATATATTTTTATTTTCTACTACTTAGTCTATTTTAAATGGAACGCAAGGTATAGTAATACTGGTATGAAATAGTAAGATATAAAAACGCAATATATGGAAATACGCGGGATAGAATGATGGGATGACTCCGAGAGACGATGCAAAAAAAATTTTTTCCGCACGTGGTATTGAAAAAACCGCAATTTTCTTGACATTGTGCAAGTTTGACGAATTTTTTCAAGGTTAAAAAACGTTCGTACCATAATCTCCGTATTTTTCCCATATTCTGAAAGTTTCAGCTGTAATTAAACAAAATTTCAGTGCTCTATCTCATTTCTATCGCAAGTTCTTTGATTTTGTCTCCGATTTGGACGAAAGGCTCCACTGTGCGACGTGTCGTGGCGCGAAGTGGGCGAAAACCGGACAAAAATCGACTTTAAAATTTTGTTTAATTGACTGATATCTATTATTTCACGTCTTTACCAATACCCTAAAGTTTATGAAAAACAAGTAAAATGAGTTAAAAGTTATTAAGTATAAGTTGATATTTGTATTTAAGTATTGTCGTTAACGCTCATCCCTTTAATTTCATAATATTTGTCTGTTCAAACTCCTCGTAAACTGCTAGAGTTGCATGTAAAATTATAAAAAAATTTGCTTATATAGCTGTTTGTACATTGTATCGATAATAAATGTTTAATATTGTTTGATTATGTTTAATAATCATTTTCAAGATTATTAATATGTATATATACACATACACATATACATGCAATATATATACAGGGTGTCCCAAACTTCCTGCACATGGTGAGCGGTCAGCATCCCCAATAACTCATATATATCAATTTTCAAAAAAAATCCATTCAGTTTTGATTTTTCGGTCCGCCATACTGAATCGACCATTTTGAATTTGATCATTTTGTTTAAAAATATGAAATCCACGTCCAAAACAACCTAGAGATACCAATTTTCTAAAAATTTACTGCAGAATTCACTGAGTTATCGAATTTTGTCTATTTCATCCGGTTTTCGCCCACTGTGGCGACGTCTCTTGATGGAGTCCGAAATTGTCCGAAATGGAACTGAATGAACGGAACGCCACACTGACAATGAGCTCCTTCGGTGCGAAGTGGGTCAGTGGAGTGGGGATGAGTCGGAGTCGGAACGCGTAGTGGAGTAGGGAGCGCTGGCGCGCGGAGTGGGGATCGCTGAACGCGATAACGTACTTAAATTCGATTACAGGATTTGACGCATGCAACGACAATATAATATAATATAATATGATATAATATAATATAAACGTGGTAAAAAAAAATGTCACATGACTAGTCCAGTACTGGCAGAGAGGGGGTATCTGTATTCCCCTCAATACCCCTGGTCACAGAATTCTTCCAGCAAACAGACGTATCTAATTCAGTTATGAAATTTAGGGTGACCATTTAAACTGTGCTGTCCAAGGTGGTTCGGAACCACCTTATAAAAACTGTAGGTCCCGTCGCGAAATAAATCTGGCAGTTAAATGCGACGTAGAATAACCACAAAAAAATTTTTAGGGCGTTTTCGAGCAGTACATGGAGTGAAAAAAAAGGATTTGGTGCGTACGCGAGGTACAACAGAGTAATGAAAGATTAATTGGTTACGGGGGGTCGTTTCGAGTGGGAAAGCTTCTTACGGAATTATAACTGGACCGGGACGAGCTTTTGCTCACGGTCGTCGGTGTGTCTAAACAACTTTGCATCAATATGGTGCCCTTGCACAGTTCGTCCGCCCCTCCCACACCCTCTTCGCCATCTCTGGCACCGCGTTACCATTCTCCCCGTAGCTCGTCGCTTCTGCCCCATAGCTATTCGAATCTCATTCGACGAGCAGCATAGTTTCACGTGGCGGATCGCGTGGATCTCACCCGGCCCAGGTATACATATATACGCTTGTTGTTACCGTGAACAGAGACGGTGCTAACAGCCGAGAAGAGAAGAGAGAGAGAGAGAGGGAGAAAGAGATGGAGGGAGAGGAGGCGATGAGACTCTATAGAGAATGGAACGTGCACTTTCCACCGTGGTCGCAAACTCGTCCGTATCGCAGTGACATCCATACGAAATTCGCACCTTCCGCCAGCTTGTCCGACCTGTTTTGTCACAAGGAAGAGATTCCGTGTACCCGCATGGAATAAACGTCCTCGATGCCTCCCCCATCTTCCTCGCGCCTGGCCCACCCTTTTCAATCGCTTCCTCCACCTTTGTCACCCCTCTCAGAGAGAGACAGAGAGAGGTAGAGGGAGAGAGTTCTGTCTCTCTCTCTCTCTCTCTCTTTCGCCCTCTCTAGGTGCCACGATCCCTCTCGACTCGCACGGCGTCGTCCAGGTAATTATAACTTTGCCATGCTACGCGTCGACGTCGCGAAACGTATCCATCGCGTCCTCTTTTCATCCACCGAGACGCAAAACTTCCAGCTTGCGACTATTTCGTTCTCCCTGCTCCCCCCGTAATACATCGTGCGAGAAGTCACAGATTTTTATACCTTCTCGATATACAATTATCGCCGGAAAGATCGGTTCGAGTTCGGAGGCAATGGAGAGCACAGTTGCAAAGTATAGTTGAAAATTAAAAAATTGTAAAAAATAGCAAAACTGTAAAAAACTATAGTATTATACAAAATGGCGAAATTGTAAAAACCTGCCAGATATTAAAGAACAACGTTGTGTTTTAATAATTTAAAATAACACTGCACAATGGAACACCCAGTGCTACTTTCTCACCCTGTGTTCGTTAAATCGGAGCATCGCGTCGCGGAATTTTTCCCTCCCGTTTCCGGAAGTATCCGAGGCGATGCTCCACGAGGCGAAGCCCTAAACAACCTAATTCCTTATGCGGAAACCGGTGTCTCAATAAAAGATGAACGAAAAATTTGTCGGCCACGGTGTTCCCGGGGACAATAACTCGAAAAGAGCCGCGTATGCTAGGGGAACGAGTGAAATAAAAATGGATAGGAAAGAAAAAACCGGGTGTTCGAGAGCAGGCGAGGAGACATCGGCTGGCGGGAAGAGACTCGGAGTGCTCTCGCAGTTCTCCTATGAAAGTGCAAGGAGAAGGAATGTCTTCGCGGAGAATGCCGTCGTTCGTCTAATTTCGCAGCACGGTCCGACGGTTCGAAATGAAATTTCGCACGCAACCGAAGCGGATGACGAGCCAGCCGCGCAAAATACGGGAACATTTTTACGACGGAACAAAGTTTCCCGTCGTGCCGGCGAACTTTTTACGCTCGTATTTACGGTGCAAGCCGTCGTAAATCCGCGGGCGCCAACGCGTTGCCCCCACCCGCCCCTCCCCGCGTTCCCGGCGACCTGATTAACCCTTTGGAAAGCGGGAGACATGTAATTACCGACTTATCCCAGGATAACGCAATCGTTGAGCAGAAATCATCAGAAACTCGGACCCCCAACGGTATTTCCGCCCCTGACCCCTCATGCCACGGGAAATTATGCGCAGTCAAAATTTGTTCAACCCGTGAAATAATATTTCTGTTATTTTGAAATTCTACCGATCGCGATTCCAGCAGCGACGTCACGCTAATCGAATCTTTTCGACGGATCCCCAAGGCGTCCAAACAGAGGGAAGCTATTATTCAGGCGTCGGGGCAGGGGGCTGTTCCGGGATCCGAATTTCGAGCGGAAATCTCATTGAACGACATAACAGGATATAGTACGATTCCGGGGTTTGATAGTTGCCGAAGACAAGGGGAGTGGCGAGGAGGAGTTAGGTATCCTCGCGATGATCCCTAGGAACCAGGGAGAGACCGATCCGCTTCTGGCTGCATGATTTCCGTGAGCGGATAGACTGGAACGTGAGCAAAGCTCCTATCCGCAGACTGCTACCCGGTTTGATGTATCCTCGATTAATCGGTGGAAGTGCCAAGGGGTGAGATGCACCGTGCGTGCTCGACTCGCCTGACACCTGTATTACCTGTACAAAGCAGGCGCTCCACCAGGTATCGACGTTCGGCTGTCAACTCTATAACTATGTCCTGCACTTAACCGTCGGCGGCCGGTTACGCGCTCCTCTGGTCGGTCATTACTGCAATTATAACAATAACCGTTCCATCCTCTCCGACAATCCCCGGAAATCAATAACGAACGTGTTACACAATTCTGGCGACTTCGGTGTCGATGAAATTTTCCCTCACAGAAATTTATTAATGCGTTTTTGCACGACACCCTATATAACTTCCTCGATATCCTTGTAGCGCATGGAAAGACGAATCCAACGACTACCATGACCATACCATTACGCCCATTCAATCCGGAGATATTCCAGTTTGAAACGTGTCCTCTGCATTAGGTTTAGCTCAGTTGTCTCACCTTTCATTCATGGATTATCTCGAGATCGAGTGATCGTAACCATATCGTCATTATACTCGTTGGAATCGTCTCTTCGCGCTCTACAACCATATCTGAGCAGAACCATAAGTTGTCATTGAAAAAAAATTATGGGCAGATGAGTAAACGATCCGATTCAGTTGAAATACCAATTGTACAGAGTCAGAAGGCTAGATATTCTCGGAGAGGCGAGCAGTAGTGCTCGCTGACCCAAGAGACATTTTCGCATGGTTTTAGAACGGTTTGCTCTGAAATGTTCGCAGGTCGGCCAGGCACGGACTACCCGGTGCTCGGCAAGGTACCATACACGAACTTTTACTGCGACGATCAACCGTACCCGGGGTTCTTCGCGGACGTCGAGACGAGATGCCAGGCGTGGCACTACTGCGACATCGACGGCCGCCAGGCGACGTTTTTGTGCCCGAACGGCACGCAATTCAGCCAGGCGGTGTTCGTATGCGACTGGTGGTTCAACGTGAGGTGCGAACTGAGTCCTAAGCTGTACGCCATCAACAGCCGGCTTTACGGCAGGCCCACCGAGAGCCCGACCCGACCCCATCGACTCATCACCAAGGAGCTGCTCGAGAACATTTTCGTCAGGCGGAAATGACCGGCCCCGAACGTCGACCTGCTCGATCAGCTACATACGACTGCATACGAATGCACAGAACTGTATACAACTGTGCGAAACCGTATGCAACTATATACAACTGTGTGAAACCGCATAGAACTCGTCCAGAAAATATTTCTGAAAATATGTTGAGTGAATGGCGCGAAGAGGAATGAGAGTTGTGACCGTTTAGGGAAATTCTAGTTGGACTTACGTGTTGTTTGAAGTTGTTGTACGATATTCGCGGAAACGGACGGATAAATAGATTGATTGTTAAACGAATGCTTCTTCTTGACGATCCATGGAAATCTCAGTGGGAGAGAATGTTCTTTGACGACGACCTTGTTTCGATCATCCGATTTGTTGCATGTATAATCGAGAATGTTTAAAATAATGCTTCATTGTGAAATGTGTGCGCGAGCCACAAATCGAACAAATTTAGGTTTAAAATGTTAGGCTAACATTGATTACTAGGCCAGACGAAGTAAAATAAATTCTGTTTCAAACACGTCGAGTCGGAGTCCGATCTTTCGCATTCAGTCAGAGTACAGTTTTCATACTGAACCTGAATGTGGCATTTGGGGGTGATTACTGACGTCATTTGCAGTAACTTTTTCCTTTGCGAGAATGTTCTACATAGCTTGGTTGCGGAGTTATTCACGAAAAACATAGAGCCAATTAGAGCGCAACTACGTCAGGCCCCACTGAACGCGGCGTTGGCATTGGCGGAGCCGGGCCCGTGCCCAATATGCGCGCTGTGATTGGCCAATGTCTTTCGTTAATAACTCGCGAACTAAGGGACGGAGTAAATTTTCGCAAAGGAAAAAGTTGTTTGAAATAACCTTGGGAATCGATCAGCGATCGAGAAAATAATTTTCTTTGTCATTGCCATACGAATTAGGGTAAGTATACCTAAAACAGACGTGCCGAAATTAGTTCTCGGAAGCGATTCGAGGTTGCGTTCCCGATCCAAAGGACTTCTGTATTTCGTTACCGTTTCGCTTTAGCCATCTCTGAACGGCGCACCGTTCAGGACGCATGCAACCATTTGATCAGCTTATGTCTTACAATCGCTCGGGCATTGCGTAATTGCTTCGCGCTCGCCCGAAGGCCTGACGCTTCAGTTAGCAACGAACCAATTGACGATCGGTCATACGTGCAACAATTGCGATTACACGTGGAACGATCGCGATTATACGTGCAATAATGAAACCGGGGAAATTGTTGTGCCGCGGCAAACAAATCGACACACCCCACACCCCGCCAACATAACTACCCACTGCCTCCCCTCCACCCCCGAAACCCGCGAAAAGTGAATTATAAACAGGAAACGAGACCGGCGCGCCGCGCCGGCCCGAAATTAGATGACTTACGATGACTCGGAAATGCGGCCGCTTAATTTTAAATTCAAACAGAAATGCCGGAAAATCCATGGTTAATTTTTAAGCACCGGCGAGGGGAATTATTAAGCTCGATTTACCGGGGCCATACCATACAGCGTACAAGTTATGGCGGCGACAAAAATATTGCTGATGTACGCGTTAGGTCTTCGGCAATAAATAATTTTTTTCCTTCAATAAACAGACGAGGAGAACGATAAAATTGCAATTGATTCTCGAAAGTGTTGTTCGAGGTCGAAACGGGCGCCCAAGGTGACCGGGATGACTGATAAACGCAATAGAAAACGCAATGTTGACGGTGTACAGCGGGGCGCGGCGAGAGCGAAAATTTTACCATAAAAATGGACAGGCCGGAATATAGCGCCCGTTCGGCAAAAGTCAATGCTTTCAAGAATCGATATCCGCTAATACGATTGTACACGCACGACGAGCCAAACGAAATACGACAACGACAGGTTTGCCGGCAATTAGTAATGGCGTGTCGTTCGATCGCGATACATATTGTGTGTGCTCGGGCTGTCGCTCGAAAGCGATCGTGGCGTTACCAATTTCTCTATTCATCGATTCTTCAACAGCGACGCGCCGTTACTTCTGTCTCGCGCGACTGATCCGTGTTATCTATGTTTCAAGAATGATTCCCGCGCCGACGGATTTCCCGTGACACCCACCGAATAACTCCATTTCCAAAACTGAACATGGACGCTCTCCATTAACCGCTCAAAAACTGCATTTTCCGCCATTACTGTGCACGTCGTGTTGGCAGTCGCCATATTAGGACTTGTCACCCCACTTCCACGCTTTCACTCACGGTCACGTGACGCGCTCCGTCTCTGTCGCGTCACACGTCCCTATGTGACAGTTATAGAACGCTGGTATTCTGGGCAGAGTCGCCAGATTAGGGGAAAAGTTATCACCTCTCCGCCAGTACCGGATCAGTCCCCCCACTTCACCGTTCTTCTTCCACGCTCCCCCCCTTCAGCTTACCTAAACGACTCCCCTAATCCGGCGACTCTGCAATATTCTATAAGTGTTACATGGGGGAGTGTGTCGCTTCGTTTGGGAGTTATTGACGAAAATCGTGGACCATTGGGCGTGGCTACTGCGGAAGGGTTCCGCCTCCGCGCTCTCATTGGTCCGCGTTTTTCGCTAATAACTCCTTAACGAAGCCACGTGGAAGATTTACGCAAAGGGAAAAGACTAAGCGACTCCCCTAATCCGGCGACTCTGCAATATTGTATAAGTGTTACATAGGGGAGTGTGGCGTGACCGAGACGGAGCGCATCACGTGACCGTGAGCGGAAGCGTGGAAGGGATAGTGGTGGAGTGGGGGGACTGATCCGGTACTGGCCAAGTGGGGATACCTTTTCCCCTAAGCTATCGACTCTGCCAAGTACACTAATACTGTATAACTGTCACATAGGGCTGTATTCGTCTGCAACATGTTCGTCCGTATTATTTCCGCGATTAATTGAAGTTCGGATCTCGGCTGAACGCGCGTCGTCGACGTGGTCTGAGCGGGATAATTCGGCTGATTAAATTATGTTACCGCGGAGTAGTTATTTTTTCAGCTAATTGAAAAGTCATTTCCATGCTTTTGACGGGGAGGGCGGCGCGCACGGAAAATCGTGTCGCGCGCGCGCGCGCCCATGGTGGTATGAAATTTTTTATTGTTCCGCGAGGGCATAACGAGAGGAGCCCCCCGGCATACACATACGTACGTATCCGGAAAGTTACTTCGATACTATTTTTTGATACAACCGGTCGCGCGAAGTTAATCAGAATTTTATGCACGCCGCCCGGATAATTACAGCACTCAGCCTCCCCGAAAGAGTTTTAGAACTAATTGCATCACGCGCATGACTGAATTATATACCGGGGCCGGGGAATATTTTATTATTAATTTTGCGGCCTCTAGTTAGCGCGCGTCCTTTGAATTAAGGACAATTAAAGCGTAAGCTTGCGATTTTTTATTTGTTCGTCGACCGTGTTGCTCATCGTTTCGCGTTTCCCCTTCTCTCTCTCTCTGTCTCTCTCTCTCTCTCTCTCTCTCTCTCTCTCTCTCTCTCTCTCTCTCTCTCTCTCTCTCTCTCTACCGCTCGATCATTCTCCCGCTCTCTCTCTCTCTCTGTTCACGAGGAGGTCCGGGGAATCGTACCCGATTCTTTTGCGCGAGAAGACGCGAGAGAAATAAATTTCATTGCTCGAAAAGGAGACGGATGTCAGCTTAATGGAACACGGACCCGTTTTTCGGGCTAACACCCTCGCTGCCCCGCGAATCTGGCAATTTTCAACAGAAGCAACTTTTAATTATTCCCGCGATTTTCTTCGTTAACCGTTCCTCATTAGCGAATGGCTACTAAAGGGCGCGGCGGCCGTCTCTTATTAAAGTTACATTCCGTCGGGAGTTTTCGAAAACTAATTTACTTTGATTCAGCCACAGTCTACCCACCCCCGCGCCCGTTGCATTAAATTCGAATTCCCCGGATGAACTTGCAATTTCCCGCACCGAATTCTGCCGGGGTCTCCCTGCATTTTACTTATTCCGCGTCCTCGCGAAGAAATGAACGAAACTTATTAATCGCCTCGATAGGATAATTGTCTCCACCGCTGTCCCATGTTAATGTATATATAGGCTGTTCCAAAAATGTTGTACTTCCGTGTATGTGTTCTTGAGGTGATTTCAAGCAACTTTTTCCTTTACGAAAATGTTCTCCGTCGCTTCGTTTGGGAGTTATTGATGAAAATCGTGGACCATTGGGCGTGGCTACTGTGGAAGGGTTCCGCCTTCGCGCTCTCATTGGTCCGCGTTTTTCGCTAATAACTCCTTAACGAAGCCACGTAGAAGATTTCCGCAAAGGGAAAAGTTGCTTGAAATGACCTTCAGAACCCTTTTAATAAATAAGAACATTTTTGGGAACACCCAGTAAAAATTTGCATAGAGATGAGCAGTGTGCCGGTAAGAATATTGCTCGGGAATGTTACCAAGGATCGTGTAAAATCATATTAGGTGAAAAAAAGGTATTTCCGGACGCAGGTGCGTGGACCGGCGACCGAATCAGGCCGGGCTTATCCTGAGTAAATCGGTATAATTTATCCGGACACAAGGAAATCGTTTATCATAAAACCAGGGGGCATAAACGGCCCGGCCAGAGTTAGGTACATGCGAGGAACGATTGCGACAACCAGCAGCGGGATGCGGGTCGGCGAGACGAAGCAGAAAGCAGCTGCACCGAGAGGGTTACTCTAAGAATCCATCAACGAAACTGGTAATCAGCTGGAGCTCGCACGAACGACTTTCAGGGATCCAATCTCGTCCAGCATTTTACCCTCGACCCCTTCTTATTCCGTTTCTTTCCACGGATTCGGCAACCCCTCAAGCTTCCCGTTTACCTACGGCGATTCTCACTGCTGTTGCGGCACGCTGAACGGCCTGTTGCCTCTCGAATTTAATTCTACGGAAGCTAACCGGCAGGAATATCATCAGCAATTAGGTAATCAACCCTTGAAGTCAATTTACACTTTGAGTTTTGATGATACGCTGACGAACGTGCAAGATATTCGAAGAAAAGTGCGCAATCAAATTTATTGCTTTAACTTTGTTGCTTTTTTTACTATTTTTTAATGAAACCTTCGCTAGGTTGTGCGTGATGCTTTTCCGCGTAGAATGATATCAAGCACGATACAGTTGCGATTATACATGTCTGTGTATTCCACGATTTAGTGGAGCCTCTCCTGTTCGAATAGGCGATATTCAAAGTTCCAGCTAAAGTGAGTTGCACGAAAGAATCTTTTCCTCAATGCATATTTTACTGGTGCTTAATTAATGGCTAACAAATTTAAGTCGCCCGGTTTCGAAGAAATACTCTCGCGACATCACGCTTGATCTGCGTCGTTCGCCCGACGATCATGATTGGAACGTGTGCACAGGTATACGTGTACACACGCCTCCAATTCTTCGCTGGAACGATGGATAAGTGCGTTTGCCACTGACGTCGGAGGAAGAGTTTGCTTCGAAAGTTTAAGTGGCTGATTAAAAGTTTTAGAAAGGGGATCGTGTATCGCGTTCGACCTGCACAGCGTGCGCACGGGCTATGGAGACATCATCCTTGATAATGCTGTTCACAGATGGGCAAGATTTTGTTCGAATTAAAGCTGACACGGCCGGGGGTGGCTGGGAAAAGCAAAGTATAATTGGCTACGTCTAGATCCGTCCGTAAAGATGCTGAAAATTTTTTAATAAAATCCCCACTCTCCCTAATCAGAGCACAATAAGACGGGAGCTAAATTCAAATCCAATCCTGGAGTCCTCAGAAACGATTTGATGATTTTTGAAAATTTCTCAAACTGGCTGTAAAGACAAGACCAACCAACGGGGGAATTTTTGCAATTGGGGGATACCCAATCCCCCAAATCAGCGCATAATGAGACGGGAGCTTAGTTAAAAAACAATCCTGGAGTCCTCCGGCACGATTTTCTGATATTTAAAAATTTGTTTAATTGACTGCAAAGACAAGATCAACTAACAGGGGCTCCCCAATTTTCCTAATCAGCGAATAATAAGACAGGAGATAAATTAAAGTCGAATTCTGGAGTCGTCCAAAATTGGCTGCAAAGACAAGGCCAACCAACAAGGGGGATTTTTGCAATTGGGGGATCCCCAATCCCCGAAATCAGCGCATAATGAGACGGGAGCTTAGTTAAAATCCAATCCTGGAGTCCTCCGGAACGATTTTCTGATATTCGAAAACTTGTTTAATTGACTGCAAAGACAGGATCAACCAACAGGGGCCCCCCAATTTTCCCAATCAGAGAAATAATAAGACACAAGATAAATTAAAGTCGAATCCTGGAGTCCTTCAAAATTGGCTACAAAGACAAAGCCAACCAACGGGGTTATTTTTCTAATTGGGGGATCCCAAATCCCCGAAATAAGCGCATAATGAGACAGAAGCTTAATTAAAATCCAATCCTGGAGTCCTCCGGAACGATTTTCTGATATTTGCAAATTTGTTTAATTGACTGCAAAGACAAGATCCACCAACAGGGGCTCCCCAATTTCCCTAATCTGCGAATAATAAGAGACAAGATAAATCAAAGTCGAATCCTAGAATCCTCCGGAACGAGTTTCTGATATTTGAAAATTTTTTAAATTGACTATAAAGACAAGATCAACCAACAGAGGCTCCCCAATTTCCCCAATCAGAGAAATAATAAGACACAAGATAAATTAAAGTCGAACCCTGGAGTCCTCCAAAATTGGCTACAAAGACAAGCCCAACCAACGGGGGTATTTTTGTAATTGGGGGATCTCAAATCCCCCAAATCAGCGCATAATGAGACGGGAGCTTAGTTAAAAAACAATCCTGGAGTCCTCCGGCACGATTTTCTGATATTTAAAAATTTGTTTAATTGACTGCAAAGACAAGATCAACCAACAGGGGCTCCCCAATTTTCCTAATCAGCGAATAATAAGACAGGAGATAAATTAAAGTCGAATTCTGGAGTCGTCCAAAATTGGCTGCAAAGACAAGGCCAACCAACAAGGGGGATTTTTGCAATTGGGGGATCCCCAATCCCCGAAATCAGCGCATAATGAGACGGGAGCTTAGTTAAAATCCAATCCTGGAGTCCTCCGGAACGATTTTCTGATATTCGAAAACTTGTTTAATTGACTGCAAAGACAGGATCAACCAACAGGGGCCCCCCAATTTTCCCAATCAGAGAAATAATAAGACACAAGATAAATTAAAGTCGAATCCTGGAGTCCTTCAAAATTGGCTACAAAGACAAAGCCAACCAACGGGGTTATTTTTCTAATTGGGGGATCCCAAATCCCCGAAATAAGCGCATAATGAGACAGAAGCTTAATTAAAATCCAATCCTGGAGTCCTCCGGAACGATTTTCTGATATTTGCAAATTTGTTTAATTGACTGCAAAGACAAGATCCACCAACAGGGGCTCCCCAATTTCCCTAATCTGCGAATAATAAGAGACAAGATAAATCAAAGTCGAATCCTAGAATCCTCCGGAACGAGTTTCTGATATTTGAAAATTTTTTAAATTGACTATAAAGACAAGATCAACCAACAGAGGCTCCCCAATTTCCCCAATCAGAGAAATAATAAGACACAAGATAAATTAAAGTCGAACCCTGGAGTCCTCCAAAATTGGCTACAAAGACAAGCCCAACCAACGGGGGTATTTTTGTAATTGGGGGATCTCAAATCCCCCAAATCAGCGCATAATGAGACGGGAGCTTAGTTAAAAAACAATCCTGGAGTCCTCCGGCACGATTTTCTGATATTTAAAAATTTGTTTAATTGACTGCAAAGACAAGATCAACCAACAGGGGCTCCCCAATTTTCCTAATCAGCGAATAATAAGACAGGAGATAAATTAAAGTCGAATTCTGGAGTCGTCCAAAATTGGCTGCAAAGACAAGGCCAACCAACAGGGGGATTTTTGCAATTGGGGGATCCCCAATCCCCGAAATCAGCGCATAATGAGACGGGAGCTTAGTTAAAATCCAATCCTGGAGTCCTCCGGAACGATTTTCTGATATTCGAAAACTTGTTTAATTGACTGCAAAGACAGGATCAACCAACAGGGGCCCCCCAATTTCCCCAATCAGAGAAATAATAAGACACAAGATAAATTAAAGTCGAATCCTGGAGTCCTTCAAAATTGGCTACAAAGACAAAGCCAACCAACGGGGTTATTTTTCTAATTGGGGGATCCCCAATCCCCGAAATAAGCGCATAATGAGACAGAAGCTTAATTAAAATCCAATCCTGGAGTCCTCCGGAACGATTTTCTGATATTTGCAAATTTGTTTAATTGACTGCAAAGACAAGATCCACCAACAGGGGCTCCCCAATTTCCCTAATCAGCGAATAATAAGAGACAAGATAAATCAAAGTCGAATCCTAGAATCCTCCGGAACGAGTTTCTGATATTTGAAAATTTTTTAAATTGACTATAAAGACAAGATCAACCAACAGAGGCTCCCCAATTTCCCCAATCAGAGAAATAATAAGACACAAGATAAATTAAAGTCGAATCCTGGAGTCCTTCAAAATTGGCTACAAAGACAAGCCCAACCAACGGGGGTATTTTTGTAATTGGGGGATCCCCAATCCCCGAAATAAGCGCATAATGAGACAGAAGCTTAATTAAAATCCAATCCTGGAGTCCTCCGGAACGATTTTCTGATATTTGCAAATTTGTTTAATTGACTGCAAAGACAAGATCCACCAACAGGGGCTCCCCAATTTCCCTAATCAGCGAATAATAAGAGACAAGATAAATCAAAGTCGAATCCTAGAATCCTCCGGAACGAGTTTCTGATATTTGAAAATTTTTTAAATTGACTATAAAGACAAGATCAACCAACAGAGGCTCCCCAATTTCCCCAATCAGAGAAATAATAAGACACAAGATAAATTAAAGTCGAATCCTGGAGTCCTCCAAAATTGGCTACAAAGACAAGCCCAACCAACGGGGGTATTTTTGTAATTGGGGGATCCCCAATCCCCGAAATAAGCGCATAATGAGACAGAAGCTTAGTTAAAATCCAATCCTGGAGTCCTCCGGAACGATTTTCTGATATTTACAAATTTGTTTAATTGACTGCTAAGACAAGATCCACCAACAGGGGCTCCCCAATTTCCCTAATCTGCGAATAATAAGAGACAAGATAAATCAAAGTCGAATCCTAGAATCCTCCGGAACGAGTTTCTGATATTTGAAAATTTTTTAAATTGACTATAAAGACAAGATCAACCAACAGAGGCTCCCCAATTTCCCCAATCAGAGAAATAATAAGACACAAGATAAATTAAAGTCGAATCCTGGAGTCCTTCAAAATTGGCTACAAAGACAAGCCCAACCAACGGGGGTATTTTTGTAATTGGGGGATCCCCAATCCCCGAAATAAGCGCATAATGAGACAGAAGCTTAATTAAAATCCAATCCTGGAGTCCTCCGGAACGATTTTCTGATATTTGCAAATTTGTTTAATTGACTGCAAAGACAAGATCCACCAACAGGGGCTCCCCAATTTCCCTAATCTGCGAATAATAAGAGACAAGATAAATCAAAGTCGAATCCTAGAATCCTCCGGAACGAGTTTCTGATATTTGAAAATTTTTTAAATTGACTATAAAGACAAGATCAACCAACAGAGGCTCCCCAATTTCCCCAATCAGAGAAATAATAAGACACAAGATAAATTAAAGTCGAACCCTGGAGTCCTCCAAAATTGGCTACAAAGACAAGCCCAACCAACGGGGGTATTTTTGTAATTGGGGGATCCCCAATCCCCGAAATAAGCGCATAATGAGACAGAAGCTTAGTTAAAATCCAATCCTGGAGTCCTCCGGAACGATTTTCTGATATTTACAAATTTGTTTAATTGACTGCAAAGACAAGATCCACCAACAGGGGCTCCATAATTTCCCTAATCAGCGAATAATAAGACAGAAGATACATTAAAGTTGAATCGTAGAGTCCTCCGGAGCGATTTTCCGGTATATGGAAATTTACCAAATTGACTGCCAACATAAGATCGTCTAGAGCAGGAGTCGGCAACCTGCGGCTCGCGAGCCACATGCGGCTCTTTGGATGTTTTTTCTTATGAATAAATAGATTAGTTTTTTTTTTATCAAAAAACTTTATTTGTGCGAGTACTATTTATTGTTGGCAAGAAAAAATTTTGTAGCTCTTTAAAAACTTTGAAATTTAGTAAATTGTAATTTTTGACTCTTCCGACTCAAAAGGTTGCCGACCCCTGATCTAGAGGGCTGGCCAATCTTCTAATCAGAGCGCAATAACCCAGGATCCAAATGAAAGTCCTCAGTTTTCAGTAACCCGTCAACCGGGGAGTGCTATGAAAAGAGGGGTGAAGGCATAGTGATTCGGGGATCGGAGTAGGAATGGACCGTGATTCGGAGGCGAGTGGTTTTTTCCAGGTGCGCACCAATGAAGGTAGCGGAGGGGTTGGAAGGAGAGAATAGTAAAGACTGAAATTGTGGAAAGTGGGACCCGTCAAAAATGCGGGATGGGTTTCGGTCGCAGGAGGATCTCTCTCCCCGGGATCCCCGGAGCAGACCAGCCAGAGCCCGGGGATGCAGTGGGCGCCTTTAATTGCAGGACTCGCGGCACTTTTAAAGCCGGATGCAAATGGCCCATAAAACTCGCCGGCTCCGGAGGCTGGCTCATTTACGAGCGCGGAAAGTTTTTAGGTTCGCCGTAGCCTGCGAGAGAGCTGCGAGCACGGCCTCGAACGAGAGGGCCTGTTTTATCGGTCTGCGAGTTCGAAAGTAATTCGACTCGTAGTTGGCGGTGAGACCAACAGGCAGCGACGCCTTGCATTCGCGGGGATCGCCGATCGACATCGATCTTTCTTACCGATCCACACTGGTCCACGCTCTCGATCTAGCTGTTCATTAATATTTTAGCACTATTTGCAAGTTTAAAGGTATAGTAATTTAGGTCGATGGATTCGTTTTGATATCAGCCACAACATTATGAAGTCAAAAATACATAGTGTGATGATATCGGCGCACAGGTTCGATCGATGATAAAACACAAGCAATTTTGCAAATTAATTAAACACGCAACGTTTTGATCCTGATGTGGATCATTTTCAAGAGTAAAATTTTGCGTCTGAAAAATAATGCGCGTAAAAAAAACACATTATTTTTCAGAAGCAAAATTTTACTCTTGAAAATGATCCATATCAGGATCGAAACTTTGAGTGTTTAATTAATTTGCAAAATTGCTTGTGCTTTCATCAGACTTTGATTACATTCAATAAACATCGATTTGGGCAAGTTGCTCTTTTACCAAATGAACAGCTAGATCGAGCGCGTGGACCAGTGCGCGATCGTGCGAAACCTGGGAAAGAGTTAGCCAGGGGTGGCCAACTTGTGGCGCATGCGCCAAACGTGGCGCATTGGATGATTACAAGTGGCGCATTGGATCCTTATTCTTTTAAAGCAATCGCCATAACTGAATCCATCTTCATATTTTTAACACCTGAGAGCTCTCAGTTGAATTTATACAGTCTTCTTACTCATCAATTCGTCGCAATTTTTTGACAGTTTACAATTATAGGATGGGAATTGGAGTGTTCATGACAGCGATCGCCCTCTCGCCCAAAAGGTCAATTCTCACTATTGTAGATTGGTGCTCTAATGAACGTGTATCTTTTCAACTGGCATAAGTTAATTAATTTAGTTGCGTGATTGAGTTATCCCTTTTCCTCCCCTAACCGAAGCAGATCCTATCCCTATTCCTACTTTCCAACCGCAATAATGAACGTAAGAAGGTAGAAAAAGTGCTGGAGTTGTATGGCGCATCTGAACTCGCATGTGAAAAAAATTTACGCATGGTATACAGAAGGTTGGCCACCCCTGAGTTAGCAATTCTTAGCATCAGAGTGAAAATCATCAAAAATGAGGATTTCCGTGAGGCATGGACTCTCAAGCGGAGACCTGTCGTCTTAGGGTCGCAGGGAAATCCTCAATGTTGCTGATTTTCACTCTACCCAAACCAACTAGACTCTTATACTTCTTCATTTCACCGGGGCTAATTCCGCAGCTTCGTGTTATAGCATCGGTGGCCAGGAGCTTATTTCCTGGACTTCTGGGGTGAACACGCGGAGAACCGGAAGGAAACGGTTTCAGACACGTTTGCCTTTGACGGACAACCGTGTGGCAGCCCCGTGATATATTACGCGGTGATTTGAATCCTTGTCTGCAGTGGTCTGGCAACCCAAGGGGTAGGGAGAGAGACGAGAGGATATCGCCTTTTCAGGTCAGATGTAAGTGGACGGATCCTCGTGCCAAATTCCGTTCGTGGAGACTATTTTCTGGGCCGGATATGATGAATGTCTGCCCGTGATCGCGGGAACCTGCCGCGTCATGCGAGCCCTAGGTCTGCTGACTGCGAAGTCGCTTCGATCGAGCACTGGGGTCGTTAGCGAAGGGTGCACTTAAAGCAGCCAGCAATCCATTTCCTGCGCTAATGATTTGAACAAGGTTGACAATCATTTACAAATTGTCGAAGGAAGAGGATTCCCAATTTATAGAGACGCAGCTACGACGGGTAGTTAAAAAGCCAAGAACAGGAGTGGTTAACTCCTGAAGCAGGCATGCACAGATGTACGATTTGGGAGCCGGAGCCCTCGACCCGGCTCATGACCCGGGTCGGAGCCGTGACCTGGCTCGGACGTAGGGAAGGGAAACCCACTAATTGTAAGCATGACTTGTAAACACAGCGCAAGAGAAGACGCTTAGTGGGTTCCCCTTCCATACGTCCGAGCTAGGTCACGGCTCAGAGAGCGCACGGGAGCCGTTTGGGAGCACAAGAGCCGCTCTGAGAGCTAACAAGGAGAGGGCGCGGTCGATGGGTCACCGATTTTCCTGAAACTTGCAGTATTTGAAGATGTCGTCTCCATATGCAATTTCGCAGAGCTATAGCGCGCAATACTCAAGATTTTCCGAGAAAATTGCATTTGAAAATCGCTTTACTGAATTACGTTAATGAGTCAACATGAAGATGGGAGGCCGAGGGCGTAGAGGGGAATACTAGTAATCTGTAGGTTGCTGGTTCGAACCCTCGCTATCGTTATATTTTTTTTTCTTGAAATTGATATCTACCTCAATTTTACTAAACCCAAAATCTATTATTTAAAAGTTATTTTTATTTTTCAAGTTGAAAATACATGTTTTTTTTATTTGTGGGAAATGGGGAAATAAAATAAATCAAACATAAAAAAATAATACGAAATGTTACTTTATAATACAACTTACTGTATTATTGCACATGCTATTTATTAATTACATGCTAGTATGTGTGTGTGACACGAGCCAGGGTGATATTTATCGTAAAAACATGGAAAACAATAATTTTGGCGGCATTTAACACACACTATAAACGCAGCGTTCGTACAAGTGCACGTTTTTTTGAGGACTTCTATAGGAAAACATACTTCGTTCACATTCATAAATATTTCTCTAGTATCATAGAGTTTGGACGCAAATCATGCATACTGTAACATAATTATAATAATGATAATAATAATAATATAATAATCATAATATATTATTATAATTTAATTATTGTTTTCCATGTTTTTACGACAAATATCACCCTGGCTCGTGTCACACACACATACTAGCGTGTAATTAATAAATAGCATGTGCAATAATACAGTAAGTTGTATTATACAGTAACATTTCGTATTATTTTTTTTATGTCAGATTTATTTTATTTCCCCATTTTCCACAAATAAAAAAGCATGTATTGTCTACTAGAAAAATAAAAATAACTTTTAAATAATAGATTTTAGGTTTATTGAAATTGAGGTAGATATCAATTTCAAGAAAAAAAATATAACGATAGCGGGGGATTCGAACCAGCAACCTAAGGTTTACTAGTATTCCTCTCTGCGCCCTCGGCCACTCATCTTCATGTTGACTCATTAACGCAAACTCTTTATAACCGAGTAAAGCGATTTTCAAATGCAACTTTCTCGGAAAATCTTGAGTATTGCGCGCTATAGCTTCGCGAAATTACATATGGAGACAACATCTTCAAATACTGCAAGTTTCAGGAAAATCGGCGACCCATCGACCGCGCCCTCTCCTTGTAAGATCTGTGCATGCCTGTCCTAAAGCGAAGAACAGACTGTGGCCCAACTCGGGATAAGATGTCGGTAAGCGAATCGAAGAAAGGGGCCTTACCGACATCCCGAGATAGTAACAAAGGAAGAAATCCCTTAGGGAGCAAAAAAAAAAGAAGTGGTTAACTCCATGGTGGGTGGGGCGTTGTAATACGAAGAGCTGGTCGGCCCAAGATAGGCCCAAAAGGCTTTTAGCAGTGGGGGTTTAGTGGGCATGGGTAGGGACATAGTCCTTATAGTCCCGTTTCCCCAAAATTCCATTTTGGGGGAGCCGAGTCCCACACTACCCCCTCCAGACGTCATCTGAGGAGGGGTGTGCGTAAGTGACATTCCCCCACCGCCCTCAAACAAAAAAAAAGCTACGACGGGTAACTAGCAGAAGCAGGGGAGACTCTGGCCTCGTTCCGACGGAACGCTCCAGAGGACCTGTTACTCTTCGGGATCACTGTAAGAGGAAGGAAAGAAGAGGTCGCGTGGTTCCCGCTGATGCAGCTCCACCACCTAGCCCACCCCTAATATAGGAGACACGGGTTATCGTGCTGCGGACAATGCAAACTAAAGAGGGAGAAAAGGCTGCAGCGGGAAGAGGACGCTGAAGAGAAAAAGAACGGAATCAACGAAGAAACGTCGATAATTTGAGGAGTGCTTGGAAGAGTTGGTCGCCGGTGCGCTGGGGTTCGAAAGAAAGAAGGAGTCCGGGGCAAAAGGAGAGAGGTTGAAATAATCCAGGGCGTTATTTTATTCGTGGCTACGGTGCAGTCGATGCACAAAGTTTTCATAAACGTTGCTCGTGGCCACCGTCCGCCTCTCTCCCTCTCCCCCCTTCTCTCTCTCTCTCTCTCTCTCTCTCTCTCTCTCTCTCTCTCTCTCTCTCTCTCTCTCTCTCTCTCTCTCTCTCTCTCTCTTCACTCCCCGATCGCTCTCCTATCCCTCTCTTCTTCCTCTATATTTCTGTTTCCTCCACCGTCTCTATTCCGCGCTCCCCGATCCCTTCCACCATCGTCCAACGTCGGATTCTTTCTCTCTGTCGCTCGCAAACCGGGGGGGTATACTCGCAACATGCAGCAGACAACGGTTAATCAATGGGCTTCAAGCGCAGGCTCGCATCCCGGGATCTTTCCTGATGGACAGCGGGAACAGCGCCAGTAACAACGCCGGGTTGGCTGGGGTCCCGGGAGCGACGAGGAGACCGAATCACCAACCCTGTTGTGCACTAGGGGGGCTGAAGAGGGGCTGCGATAGAGCCCCTAGGTCGGACGATGAACGCCGGGGTTTGTTGCGCGAGAACAGGAGACCCGCCAACGAGAGAACGAGGGTAGGGAGGGAGGGGCGGCGAGGGGTGCAGAAGGAGAGAGAGCCGCGGGCACGTAAAACTAGCGAACAATTTAAACTCCCCTTTCAAGTCGTGACTTTGTTTATGCGAACGAAAATAATTCGCTCGCGAGCAGCTACTTCCATGGCCCCGGACGCCGGACCGGCCGCCACGGTCAACCCGACGGACAAATTGATCCTCCCGTAGGCTCACTTGATCGATCCTGCTGTTCCTTACACTTGCATCGCTCGCGCCAGAATTCGATCCCATCCCAAAATTTCATTTCGAAAAGGTTCTTGCGAAGCTGCAAGGTTTTTCTCGCCGAGGTAGCTGAGATAGGGATCATAGTGTGGACAGAGTTAAATACCTAAAAATAGCGTAGCGATGTTGTTTCGTGATACATTCGCTCATGATGTTTTTGCCAGGCTGTGGAAAGGTTGTTCGAAGCATTGTTTAATTTTTGCCCCTTTATGCAATGGCGGAGGAGCACTGGATGTGTGTGTCCAGAGTCTAGAAGATGCTTAATGCCGGCAAACTTTCGAGAGCAACCTCGCTAAAACCTCGCACTCTGGAGCTGGAGAAGCTGTGTCCTCGTCTGCTGTTTTAAAATCGCCGGACCGATCGGTACGGTTTACTTTGTTTTAAAATTGTTGCCCCGTCAGCTTAAAACCGACGACGGCCGGCGATGTTTTAAAGGATTTCCGCGAAGAGGGGCTACTCCGAGGATTATTGTTTAGTCTACAGCGCGACGGGTTACACGGTGTCGGAAAGGGAAGCTCGCTGATGAGGTGGAGCGTCTGCTACGTGCACCGGATTTCACGCGTTTACGATGAAAACGGGTGTGCCGAACATTTGACAGTGGAAAATTCGAAGAATTTGACCGTTAGGAATAACCACTTTTACAACGGTGTTGCTACACGATCCAGGCAACATTTACCTGGCAGCAGCATCCGGATTCGTTTATAAACCAGCAGAAATTCCGAGTCAATTAGATCCACGGCGTTACCGAATCGGAGCGGAACTCGGTCCCACTCGTCCGTTGCCGCGTCGAAAAAAGGTTCGCAGCCGATTGCACATTAAAATCTAACAAATACATTCCCGGATGATCGACGAGATTCCAGGCGTGCAGATATAGTGTAGGGGATGGCTGTGTAGGACCACCGGACAGGGATAAGCAATTGTACGTATGCACGAGGGGTGGCGAGAAAAACACGTAGGCGAACGGAGAGAGACACTCGCGAACGAGAGAAATCTAGATCGAGAAGGAGAGAGGAGAGGGATCGCCTCGAGCCCCTCTCTGATACATATTTTTTTTGTTTTTCTCTCCCCGGGTGTTTTTTTGGCCCGGAATCTCCCCCGTTCGCGTCCTCCCTTTTTTTCTCCTGCGCCCATTTCGTTCGGTTTTTTAATTCGTCCGATATTTCCTGGTCGTTCGCATGTTAATTTTCGGCGACCAATGACGCGGCAGGCCCGCGGGCCACAGACGTCGATGATATTTCGCGGCCACCGACGCACCGAGTGCACGGTAAAATTCTCGATCGGCCGAATACGCGTATTTTACCCTCCCTCCTCGCACCCGCCTACCCCTTGTACACCGGTTTTGCACCCTCTCCAACATGTACCCCTCTCCACCCCACTTCCAGCTCTTGAATCTCTCTCTCTCTCTCTTTCTCTCTCTACGTCCCTGGTTTCACCCCCTTTTTGGCGTCGATGCCCATTTCGTTACTCGTTTCCCACACCCCTTCTTGTCCCTGCTGCTAGCTGTTTACCTCCCCATTTCCCAGCCACGTTATAACTTATCAGCGAAATGTTATTCAATCGCGAAACATCCACGAAGATTCTGCGCCGCAGAACCGGGGGACGATCTCCCGACGTTCATTCGACGTCTGTGATTCTTTAATTGACGCGCTGAGAGATCTTCTCGCGGGAAAAATATTTGGGGTGGTTGCATTTTGTGATGTGACGCAGGAACCATTTTTTTTATTGACGATTTCAATTTATGGGAAATTGATGGTCAATGGGATTGGTGTTCAAAGGGGGTAAACTTTAGTTTACCGGACTCGAAATAAGTACCTTTCTCTAGTATGATGTATTTGGTATGTAATCCAGTAGATTTGTACTCGGCGCGGATGCAGATCGAAGTTTCGATCCTCTAGGATGAATAGTTGTGGAGATATGGTCACTTAAAGTTGGGCAGTCTGCAGTGCTTTTGATAGGTAAGGCCGCCGCCATATTGGTTTGGTCCTTGCCGGCGCCCCCCCATCCCAGACCTAGTCACCAACCTACACGGTCAGTGACGCGCGACCGTCACTACAAACCAATATGGCGGCGCCCTTACCTGTCGAAAACACTGAAAAATGCTCAACTTTAAGCAAGCATAACTCCTGAACCATTGATCCTGCAGGATCGAAACTTAGACCTGCACCGCCCCAAGTACAAATTTACTGGATTACATATCAAATATATCATAATTCGTAAGAGAAAGGTACTAATTTTGAGTCCGGTAAGGTAAAGAGCAGCCTTCAAAGGTAATACTAATATTAAAATTGTGATTCGTTCAGACAATTATAAAATCCGCAGTCAAGTTACCGTAGTTAAAGTATACGAATAGAGTAGAGTCTTACTAATTAGACAGGTAAGGAAATTGTTAAGAAAAACAATTGAGACAATAAACTTGTCCAGTCTGGTTATCGATACAAGTAGAAAAGCTGATCTTTAGTTGGCCATAATTGTGGACGCAACTAGGTGTACCTCGTTCTCGAAGATATTTGTTCTCCTCGGATACATTCGACGGTTCGGCGAGTCGCCTTTTGCGATCCGTGAAAGTTGCAACGGGAGATGCCTCCGGGAGAAAACAAAAATGACCCCCATTCCTGCGAGACCAGTTTATGTGTTTTCTCGGGCATTCGGGACAGCCTCTGACTTTGTGAAATGAGAGAAACCGCGGCCGCGACGTCCGACCAGTCATTCCACTGTGGCGTCCGGAGACGACGATGTCTCCTCAAGAAACTATTTTTCAATTTTCATAAAGTTGTACCGCATAGACAGTATTAATATTAATGCGTTAATACAGACAGCATTAACATAATCAATGTATTAATTCCTTAATATACAGGGTGAGTCCGAAGAAACAGAACACCCAAATTTCTCCGTTACTTTTCTTTGTACAGAAAAACTTCTTAGGACAAAGTTACACTGTTTGAAGAGCCACATGTAACGGTGTAAGGGAAAAAATTTTCAAGGTCATTCTTTACAAGATTTCAAGGTTATCGATATTTTTTAAATGGAATGAGGTATTTTTTAATACATCAATCGATGCAGCTGGACATTCGTTATAAAAAAAGTACTAACCGATGTATGTCGAAAAATAACTCGAAAAGTAACTTGAAAAATAACTCTAAAACACCATTACTGTCGTATTAAGACGTTAACGATTACTTGTGGTTCGTTTTAGTACGACAGTAATGGTGTTTTAGAGTCATTTAAATCGAAATATCTCGTGAACTACTAACTTTTCGACATACATCGGTTAGTACTTTTTTTTATAACGAATGTCCAGCTGCATCGATTGATGTATTAAAAAATAGCTCATTCCATTTAAAAAAATATCGATGACCTTGAAATCTTGTCAAAAAATGACCTTGAAAATTTGTTCCCTTACACCGTTACATGTGGCCCTTCATAATTGTGGACGCAAAAGAAGTTTTTCTGTACAAAGAAAAGTAACGGAGATATTTAGGTGTTCTGTTTCTTCGGACTCGCCCTGTATAGACAGGATTAACATTAACACTAAACCAACCGAGCCTTAAACGTAACTGATACATGGTCCCTAATAAAAATGATAAGATTGATTTTATTTAGACTTTGTGCAGCTCCTATTGTAATATGTGCTCCACTAAAGATATCTATACAATCGTTCCTTATGAAATTAGTTTTATTATATGAACAATCGTAAATAAAAAATCTGGAACCGGTTGTTTCGACTGGTGATGGTAGGTTCAGTGTTAATTAATGTATTCATGTCTTCAGGATGAAAATTTTCCGATGTAGTCGCAGGATTGCAGATTTATTTCTTGCTGTTAATTTGAAGCCAGTCAGATTCGCGTTTATCGTTTCTGTATGGGAGGCAATGATGAATGGATATGAAAGGCTGTTTTTGTAATAGTGCTGGCTCAGAATACGGAGATTTCGATGCCCGAGCGAACGCCGGAAGTGGATCTCCATTACCAGGCGTTGCAGTCCCTTTTATCTCTGCCAGCGACTCCGTAGCCTGCAGGCTTGAAACGCATTAACTGGACCGAAACGATAATCAAAGGATTCGTCCGGAAAGTTTCGTGCGAGCTGAACAATTTAACGCTGTCGCAATTAATCCGCGCGAACCGAGCACACACGCACACGCACACACCATATCAAAAATGAATTCGCGATTGTGCTCATCCCGCAATTACGCACTTCTTAATTTTTATGGACGTCACACCTCGTCAGTATTAAATTCAATTGTGTTTCTTCGGAATCGTTCGCTAAAATTGATCATGACATTATTATTACAAAGAGAACACGTATTAAAACGATGAATTAGCATAGTGCAAATTTATGCGATTACGGTGGCGCGCTAAATCGCTAATGCCATAATCGTTGGAATGATCGCTAGCTTCTCTGCTTGGTAATCAAGGGTGTTACATGATTAATTATAGCTTCGTATTTCAATTTTCATAAATTAGATAGACAGCGGATTCTTATTGGAAATGAAAATGGATTAATTGCGAAATTAATATAATTACGTGTTTTTCTCCATTTGTGAGGATTAGGATGGCCAAAATCTCAAAACTGAAACCGTGGGACCTAAATAAGAATATTTCAATAATTTTTATCACTGGGAAATATTCTTATGAGAAATAAAAATTTAGTTAATCGGAAAATTAGTAAAATTTCGCGCTATTTCTAATTTGTGGCGATCAGAGCGCTCAAAGTCTCAAGAATGAAACCACAGCCTCAAAATACAGACATTTTTTAATAATTTTTATCACTGGGAAATATTGTTGTGGGACATAACAATTCATTTAATCGGAAAATTAGTAGAATTTTGTGCTATTTATAATTTGTGGCGATCAGAGCTTTCAGAATCTCAAGAATGGAACTACAATAATTTTTATCACTGGGAAATATTCTTATGGGAAATAAAAATTCGGTTAATCGGAAAATTAGTGCAATTTCAAACTATATTTAATTTGTGGCGATCAGAGCTATCAAAATCTCATAAATGGAACCACAGCACCAAAATAAAAATATTTCAATAATTTTTATCACTGGGGAACATTGTTATGCGAACTCTTTCGCGCTATTTCCAACTAGAAGCGACCAGAGCTACCAAAATCTCAAAAATGGAATTACAGCACAAAAATAAAAATATTTCAATAATTTTTATCACTCAGAAATATTGTTATGGGAAATAAAAATTCAGTTGATCGGAAAATTAGTAGAATTTCGAGCTTTTTCTAATTTGTGGCGATCAGAGCTTTCAAAATCTCATGATTGGAACCACAGCACCAAAATAAGAATATTTCAATAATTTTTAACACTGGGACATATTGTTATGGGAATTGAAAATTTGGTTAATTCGGAAAAGTAGTACTCTTTCGCGCTACTTCTAATTAGAGGCGATCAGAGCTTTCAAAATCTCATGAATGGAACCACAGCACCAAAATAAGAATATTTCAATAATTTTTATCACTGGGAAATATTGTTATGGGAAATAGAAATTCAGTTAATCGGAAAATTAGTAGAATTTCGCGCTTTTTCGAAGTTGTGGCGATCAGAGCTTTCAAAATCTCAAAAATGGAACCACAGCACAAAAATAAAAATATTTCAATAATTTTTATCACTGGGAAATATTGTTATGGGCAATAAAAATTCGGTTAATTCGGAAAAGTAGTACTCTTTCGCGCTATTTCTAATTAGAGGCGATCAGAGCTAGTAAAATTTTAAGAATGGAACCACAATAATTTTTATCACTGGAAAATATTGTTATGCGAAATAAAAGTTCGGTTAATCGGAAAATTTAGTACAATCTCTAATTTGTGGCGATCAGAGCTTTCAAAATATCAAGAATGCAATCACAGCATCAAAATAAAAATATTTCAGTAATTTTTATCACTGGGCAATATTCTCGTGGGAAATAAAAATTCGATTAATCGGAGAATTAGTACAAATTCGCGCTACATATTTCTAATTAGAGGCGATCAGATCTATCAAAATCTTAGGAATGGAACCACAATAATTTTTATCACTGGGCGATATTGTTATGGGAAATAAAAGTTCGGTTAATCGGAAAATTAGTATGTACAATCTCTAATTTGTGGCGATCAGAGCTTTCAAAATCTCAAGAATGCAATCACAGCAACAAAATAAAAATATTTCAGTAATTTTTATCACTGGGCAATATTCTCGTGGGAAATAAAAATTCGATTAATCGGAGAATTAGTACAAATTCGCGCTACATATTTCTAATTAGAGGCGATCAGATCTATCAAAATCTTAAGAATGGAACCACAATAATTTTTATCACTGGGAGATATTGTTATGGGAAATAAAAGTTCGGTTAATCGGAAAATTAGTATGTACAATCTCTAATTTGTGGCGATCAGAGCTTTCAAAATCTCAAGAATGCAATCACAGCATCAAAATAAAAATATTTCAGTAAGTTTTATCACTGGACAATATTCTCGTGGGAAATAAAAATTCGATTAATCGGAGAATTAGTACAAATTCGCGCTACATATTTCTAATTAGAGGCGATCAGATCTATCAAAATCTTAAGAATGGAACCACAATAATTTTTATCACTGGGAGATATTGTTATGGGAAATAAAAGTTCGTTTAATCGGAAAATTAGTAGAATTTCGCACTATCTCTAATTAGAGGCGGTCAGATCTATCAAAATCTTAAGAATGGAACCACAGCACCAAAATAAGAATATTTAAATAATCCTCAAAACAACAGCGATTTCTTTTTTAAATAACACTTTCTTACGGAACAGCCTGTAGACGGATAATGTCCGCTACGCATCTCAAATGTGCGAATTTTTACCGATGAAAAATAGAACTAGAGGATATTGTTACATTGCCAACCAGTTGAGAAATAATTTCAGGAAAAAGGACAATAGTAACAAATAAATCAAAAGTCGAGGAAGTGCCCTGTACATACTTTCACCGGCGCGGTGGGCACGTTATATCGATTCGGCAGCCAGAGAATTCGGGGACACGGGCGACGAATTTGTGCCAGAAAAGAACAGGCTGAACGCGGCGGCCTATGTCGGCCAATGTCAAGCTCAAGCAACAGGCTTTCCGTCTCTCTCTTTCTCTCTCGGGGAGAGCGAGGAGGGAAGAAGATTCCTCTCCTTTTCTGGCAAGGCCGTTTCCTCTATCCTCTTCGACGATGAATCTTCCTCCAGCCGCCGCCGGCGACGACGACGCTCGTCCACAATACGGCCGTTCCCCTCTCACGAAACGTGATTCTTCTTGTAATGTTGTTCATTTGTATCCGGCGACGTTCGCTTTCTACGAGGAACTCCCTGCGAGCGGAAATAAATCTGCTGAGACCGCCGCTCGCCGATAAAAATCGACGGAGTCCCTCGTGGAGAGCGGCTGAATCGGTCCTGCAAGCGCCATTTTCTATTTATTTCGTTTCTGTATCGTCTAACCCTCTGTTCGGGCTCGGCTTTCAATACTTTGGATTTTTCGCAGATTCACATATTTGCTCTGCGAATTTATTTCACCGCGGAATCTTGTACATGAAAATTCGATAAAAAGATTGGGCATCGATTAATTATTTTAATGTACTGAAAATAATATATTCATTCAAGTCTTCTAATATTTTCACTGTTTTAACACTAGATTGACCAGTTATTTTGACTGGTTCCAGATTTTTTCATTTGGAAATATTGATATTATAAATATATTTTTCTGAGAAATTTTTTTAGTGAACTTCTTTACTGAAGCACATGTTTAAACAAAACTCGAACGAGATCTAAATAAATGCAATTTTGTCATTAATATAAGGCGATGTATGCCAATTGCGTTTAGTGCTCGGTAGATCAAGTGTTAAATTGCACCTGCTCAGTTTTTGTCACAATATATTTATTTATTAATGATAGGAACTAAAAATTTAGTTATTCTAAAATTTTCTACGACAAATATCATTGATAGAAAGTTGATTATTATTGAAATTTAAGATAACGTACACAAAACATAAAGAAAAACAATTCGAAGAACAAAATGATTAAAAAATATCGATTTTTATACTTTTTGGTTACAAATAACAGTTATTAGTGCTCGAAAAATTGGATCCTCCTCGATAACTGTTATCGATGAAGAAAAACTGTTTCGACTGCTCAAAGTAGTTATCGATGAGAGAAGTTCATTTCGATCACTTATAACAGTTATTGATGAGAGTTTATTTCGATCGCTCATAACAATTATCCATGATCGAATTTCTTTTCACTTATTCGTAATAATTATTGATGAGAAAATTCATTTTGGTTGCTCATTTAATTATTGAGTTGTCTACTCCTTTTCGGATGGAGCAACCCTGTGAAATTCATTGGGAACGTTTCGTACAACAAGACGAATCAACAGACCATAAGAACAACACAGAATCTGTTTGTTTGTTACATGAAAATTTTGATGGCAGCAATTAATTTTACGAATAAAAAATTTATGAAATAATTGATTGACTACCATTTGAAAGTTGTACTATTTAATAATAACTATTACGAATTTCCTTCATGAATAACTGTTATGAGCGATCGAAATCCATTTCTCCCATCGATAACTGTTATGAGCGATCAAAATCAATTTCTCTCATCGATAACTGTTATGTTATAAGTGATCGAAATGAATTTCTTTCAAAGATAACATTTACCAACAAGAGAAAAATTTTTCTGTTGCTTATAATCCTTATTTGTAACCAATACGATTTTAGTCGAAATGCTTGTTATTCTATGATTTTTTGGCCTATAACAGTTATGGTCCCTGATTAATTATTTAGAAGCAATGGAAATGCATTCCAGCCTGAAAAGTAATGTCTCCTTTGGTTATTACTAGATCTTTATGCAAAATAAAAAATGTTTGCATTGATTTCAGGACACAGGAGCCAAATAAAAATTGCAATCTTCTTTTAATTCTCCTATCAACCTGAAATTAATACATTGACGTCCTTAAATATTTTTAACATGTCCGCTGCTTCAAATTGCACGTGCACATTTTTGTTATAAATGCATAAAATCCGCAGTCTAATTATTACCAACCTTGTACGAGCTCCAAATAATAGTTTTAGTTTTACAATAAACTCGAAAATGAATTCAGTATTTTCCTAAAATAACCGAGTAAGATTTTACAATTTTACATGATTGATGCGACGATGACGAAGAGCGTGGGATGAATGACGGGGTCGAAAGAGAATTCTCGTCGCTCTTTTTACACACTGTTCTTTCGAATGAGAGAATCAGTGCCCGGGTCGACCGGGTCGTTGCAGCGCAGCGCACGCACAGACACGCGCTCGAGGAAATTACATTTCGAGCTTGTTATCCGCATTGTCCCGCGGAACTGCGTGACATTACAGACTGCCGGGCAAAATTACGTTCTCGTTGAAAAATTGCACTCCATCGCGGGCGCCGCTTGTCTCTCATCCGACACACGTATTTCCTAAATTATACGACTGACAATTCTCCACTGCCTCCCTTTTACCGAACCGTGCCTTTTCGCGACATTCAAGTCGTTCGGCGAAGAGTAATGCAATTCGCAACAGCGTAGCGCCGCCACCGCCGCGCCGGTAATTTCGCTCCTCGCTGAATCGTTACCTGGCACCGCCCCCCCGTTCTTTGCCCCTCGATCGTGATCATAATCCCATTCAATGACAAACTAACACTTTCGTATTTGTTCTTCGATTTTCTCGCTGGACGATTTGTTGTTGCGGATGTTGATACACTCATCAGAGGAAGGATCGATTGCAGAAAAAGAGAAAATATTTGAAACGTTGAAAAATGCCGCATTATTTTCCTACAATTATTTAACACTAAATCTACCGATAATAAATATGTAAAAAAAACTTTTTAAAAGCCAGACTTATATTAAAATGCCAAAAAAGGAAAAAATAATTTTTTCAGGCATTAGTGACTATAAATAAAAGCGTGGAGCGCTGAATTATATTGATGTAATCTTCGTGGGCCCTCCACGCTTTTATTTATAGTCACTTTCTACTTTATAGTCATTTATACTTTTTAGTCTTTTTTCAATGGAACGCAAGATATAGTAATACTGGTAGAAACGCAAGATATGGAAATACGTGAGATAGAATGAGGGGATGACTCCGAGAGACGACGTCTCTTGATGGAGTTCGAAATTGCCCGAGATGGAACTGAATGAACGGAACACCACACAAACTGAGCTCCTACGGTGCGAAATTGGTCAGCGGAGTGGGGATGAGTCGGAGTAGGAACGCGTAGTGGAGTAGGGAGCGCTGGCGCGCAGAGTGGGGATCGCTGAACGCGATGACGTACTACCGAGCGTCACGCGACGAGGTGTGACGGTTAATATTAAAAGGGTATAGCCGGATAAGCATGGGCCAGCGGCCCCCACTCCGATTTTCCTGATTCCTGCCTTAAAACATCGTTTTATGTCTAAAAAAACATTGTGTAAAATTTCAAATGTCTACCCCCACCGATAGGGGTGATATTGAGGTAAAGTCCCCCGCACTTAAATGCAATTTGCTCTAAAACGAGAAAAGATATCGACATGGGATAAACGGCAAATAAAAGATATAGATACATTCTATATTTCAGATTTTTTCAGAATTTTTTGCTAATTATTTATAGTTGAAAATAATTACTTAATTTTTTAGGAATTTTTTTAACTATCTTCCCCTAGGTTGACACCTACCAAAAAATTCTAAAATATTGCTATGATTCTAATCTATTTTGTAAAAAAATCTCAGAATGTCCGTTTGGTGGAACAGTGTCAAAAAAAAATAAAGTATGTTGCGAACGCTCGGTTTGATCAGTAACGACGCAGCGACCGATTCCCCTTGCGGCGCACAGTGGGAACATTCGACCATTCTCTATTCAAAATCAAAGAACTTGCGATAGAAATGAGGTAGAGCGATGAAATTTTTTTAAAATTAAAGCTGAAACTTTGCAGAATATGGGAAAAATAGGGAGATTATGGTACGAACGCTTTTTTACGTCGAGAAAATTCGTCAAACTTGGTGAATTTCAAGAAAATGTGGTTTCTCCGTTACTACGCGCGAGAAAAATTTTTTTTTAACATGCCATATATCATTTCCCGTAGATTTTTTGACGCTGATTTCAAATCTGGTTTCAAAATTTGTCTACGATTTTTTGTTTTTTCAAAAAATTGATTTTTGTGAACGAATTGTTTAACGAATTTTCTCAAGGTTATAAAACGTTAGTACCATAATCTTCCTATTTCCCCATATTCTGCCAAGTTTCAGCTTTAATTTAAAAAAAATTTCATCGCTCTACCTCATTTCTATCAAAAGTTCTTTGATTTTGTCTCCGATTTGGACGAAAGGTCCCACACTGTGAGGCGTAAGTTCCACTGTGCGCCGTATCCCATGGAACGCCTTACAGTGTGGGACCTTTCGTCCAAATCGGAGACAAAATCAAAGAACTTTCGATAGAAATGAGGTAGAGCGATGAAATTTTTTTTAAATTAAAGCTGAAACTTGGCAGAATATGGGGAAATAGGAAGATTATGGTACTAACGTTTTATAACCTTGAGAAAATTCGTTAAACAATTCGTTCACAAAAATCGATTTCTTGTAAAATCCTGAAGTCGTAGACAAATTTTGAGACCAGATTTGAAATCAGCGTGAAAAAATCTACGGGAAATGATATATAGCAAAAATTAAAAAAATTTTTTTCTGCCCGTGGTAACGCAGAAACCACATTTTCTGGAAATTGTGAAAGTTTAACGAATTTTCACAAGGTTAAAAACCGTTCGTACCATAATCTCCCTATTTTTCCCATATTCTGTGAAGTCTCAGCTGCAATTAAAAAAAATTTCAGCTCTCTATCTCATTTCTATCGGAAGTTCTTTGATTTTGTCTCCGAAATGGACGAAAAGTTCCACTGTGCGCCGCTGAGCCCGCCTGGCGGCTCAGCGGTAAGGGGACTGGTTCCCTGTTCCCGCAAAATATGGCAAACCTGGTCCAGACTGCGGGAGAGAGGGTAACTTATTCCCCTGATCTGGGACTCTGGGCCTACCAGATAGCCAAACCGACGAAATAGCCAAGAACATGAGTGGAGTGATCCGGAGTCGGCGGGTTGCAGAAGCGTCCGGTCAAAAAAGCTGAGCAGGGCCCCATAAGGGTACCTGGGCGGTGTGACTTTTTTGTGGGTGGTGCGCAAGCGAGCTCCACACTTCCCCCGACAGTCATCATTACCGGGGAGCTAGTACGTAAATGAATTTACCCCGCCGACCCAAAAATAAAAAAAAAAGATAGCCAAACCGACGAGTCGCCTGGTGGGCCCAGGACAACACGCCCCCTTTCCTCCTCTCTTTCTAGGCCAGTGTAGCATTGGGCCCAAGTAAAGAGCTGATCATTTCCTCAGTTTCGATCAGCAAAGTGTCACCCCGACGAAGAAAAGGTGGAGAAAGAAAAAAGCAGAGGGGGAGGGGGAATTAAAGGACAGCAGAGGCGAACAGAGGCGAAAGTAATCGCCGGTTGGTGGTTACCGGGTGCTGCTCCACTGGCTTAATCGCATTCAAACGGCTGCGAACACATCGAGCTGATGCCCGGGTACACGTGTTCCTCTGATTTCATCGGATGTTACCGTCCCCAACCCCTCGCCTACCGGGCTTCGACACCGAGCATGGTCTCTCTCTCTCTCTCTCGCTCGCTTGCTCGGCCCCTGACCGTCCACGTGCACACACAGAGAGGACACAGAGAACAACGAAGAGAGACAGAGAGAAAGAGAGAGAGAGAGAGAGAAAGAGAGAGAGGATCAGAGCCGCGCGTTTAGTAACTCCCGCGTGCTCGAGCATGCACGCTTCATGGAAACGGATCGGGTGCAGACCGCGCGCTCGCGCGCGATTTGCCGCGTTTGTATCCTGCCCGCGGACCAAAGGCAGACAGAGGAGCCCTGTTCTGGATCGCTGCATACCTGTTCGCCTGCTTGCCAAAGGATATTCAATCGCATTGCTGTCTCCTCGCCCGACTGGCCCCCGTTTTCTATACCTATGCCCCCGTTACCGGTTCTTGTTCGCGTCCATCCACCCCTTCGATCGACCCTCCCATCCAACGCACCCCCCACCCCCACTACTCTTCCGATCGAGCAAGTCTCTGTGTCGCCTTTCTTGAGCAGCTGCGTGGCAAAACAACCGCTCGATCCTCCGATGCTCGTCGCGATGGCGAAACATCCTGCGTTCGTTGCTCCAGCTTTGTTCAGCAACGGCGAGCTAGAGGACACGCGAAGGTCAACTCCGTTTTTCATATTAGAATGATATACTATGCACTATCGGATACTACGAATGCGGTTTAAGGCGCGTACCAACGCCTCAAGGTCATTGGAGATCGTTGAAGGTCAATGTACAGCGAACAAAGAAAGTTCGAATGATGCACTATGTACTATCGCAGGCCTGGCCAACCCAAATGGTTTCACGGGCCACTTTGATGACGCGTAACGTCACAGCGGGCCCCACTTTAGGTAAACATGCTTTTAGAAAATGTAACACAAATACAAAATGTATAGAACTTTATTGTTATACTGTGATTCGATATAATTAACTCTCGAGTCTTAATTAATGGGATATTTGTTTGTCCTTTCTTTCGCTTAATTTTTGTAAATCTATATTTACGTTCGACGTTGCACATCGTTTGTTAGCTAGTTCTCTAAATTGGCATCAGTTAATGAAGCACGTGACGAACTCTTTGTAAATTTCATTGTAACACAATAATTGTATTGTAAAAATTAAATTTTTACATAGACGCAAAAATTTGTATAATTTCGTTGTTGCACTGTAACTCAATTATGTATCAAAGACATCAAATATAGGACTGAAGTTTGTTGTCGCACTTGCGCATTATAACAATAACACTTCATATATTTAATATTTTTTGTATACATACAACAAGAAACAAAAGTTTCAATAGATCTATAAAACCGCCTGGCGGGCCGCACAATTTAACGGGTCCCATGGAAATCACCGACACAGATTTCTCCGACACGGTTTTCACCGACAACATTTCATGAATTTTTTATTTATTAATTAATTAATTCAAGAACACTCGGTTTCCTATTTCGTTTTTCCACTGATTTTCATTCAATCCACATTAATTAATTAATTATTTAATAAAAAATTAATGAAATGTTGTCGGTGAAAACCGTGTCGGAGAAATCTGTCTCGATGATTTCCACGGGACCCAAATTTAACATGGCGGGCCGCGCGTTGGCCAGGCCTGTATTATCGAATAATAATAACGCGTTTTAAGAAGAGCACAGTGATCTGTGACTGAAGGTCGTTGGAGGTGAACATACAATGAACGAAGAATAACAACGCGTTCGAAGGCGAGTACAGGTCTATGTCCTACGACTGAAGGTCATTCAAGGTCGTTGAAGGTCAACGTACAACGAATAAAGAGGGAACATCGATGAGATTGATGGTGCGTAAAATTCCCAACGGTTTCAGTTCAGCTGCCCTTTTCCGGCGTCCGTCGAGAAAAAACGAAAATGGAGGTATACCAGCTAATCGAGTAGACTGCGCTCTTGATGCGTAGCTGCGCGGCGCGATTTTCTTCCGGCGGATTAAAATTGGTAAAAAAGATTGTCGGCAGAGTTAATGAGAAAAGGGATGATGATATGGCTGGCCCGAGAAATATACCTGTGGGCTACACGGCGCGAACACCTAAGTGCGAGAGGATGAGACAGACAAGAGGGGGGAGGAAGAGGGGCGTGTGTAATTTGGCCGAAAATGGATTTGCTTTTCATCGACACCGCCGGCGGACGGGAAGCGAACGTGGAGCCGCGAGAGCGCGCGGACCGCGTATCGAGTGTCATATGGAGTGTAGAAAAAATTGTCGGAATTACAATGGGATTTGTTTTCTGGTGTTTCACGTGCGAGCCACGTTCGCCGATAATACGAAGCTCGTGTTTCTCGACAAAAGCCCGAGCGTCGAAACTTTTCTGTCCCGTTCTCTCCTCCTCCTTCATCCCCCGCCCACCACCCCCGGCGTGTACTGTCGCCATAGAGCCGGCGTGTTTAGTATGTTTCCCCGCTGATTCGCCGTCGATACGGGATACGCTATTCCAGGGAGAACCTTTCCGTTCATCTGCTCGACTGGGAAATTCCGCACCGCGTTAAAACACGCGTCGTCAGCGTAATTCCGGAAGAGAATCGCCATTGTGGTCTTTTTCGCGGAGTAAGACTTGTCCCCACTCCACCGTTCTCCTTCCACGATGTTTTTCCCCCACGCCGCGACCTGGTCACGTGACGCGCTCCCTCTCCGTCCAGCGTGAGTCACGATGTCACGCGGTTACGCTTCCCCTGATCTGGCGATTCTGATGCCAATTTCTAATGTCTTCACGGTTTTATACGTGTATCTGACTAATCTATTTTTAAAAAATAAATAACGCAAACTAACAATTTTTTCAGCTCGTCCTTGTAGCAGCAGAATTATTAAAAGATTGGTTATTTAAACATTCCGGAAGAATGAGAGCCCCCAGGTCTCCCCACTCCGTGTCTGTCACGTGACTGATCCGGTACTGGCAGAGGGGATATTCCCCTCGATTCCTACTCCCTCCCCTCATCCGGCGCTCTGGTTGTGGCTTTGACAGCCGCGTTTTCCTCGGAAAACTGCCGAGTAATTCCCGCGTTTTTCTCTAATCGGGAAAACCGCGGGCGCAGCGTCAACTTGTGCGCGTCCGCCAGCACATACGGGATGGTTTTTGTCGCTAGGTTTTCTCTCCCTCTCTCCTCTCTTTTACTTTTCTCTTTCGACTCTCCTATTTTTCGCGTTTTTTTTTTGTGCGCGTCGGTCGTTTCATGTGTACACGCGGACAATCGGAACACGCGCGCGCGCTCGCGGGTGCGGGGGAATTAATATTTCGCGTTGCAGCCGGAGGTATCTGTATCGTTTTCAGGTTGGCCCGTTGGCGCGGAAAATCCCGATGAAACGCACCTTTCCGGCCAGGCTTTGCCACCGTACCCGGCCCGGCCCAATGTAACGAAATAATGGCCGGGCTTGATCAACTTTTCGCCACTGCTGTTTAGCCCGATTTCAAAGTGGCTCGCGAAATCCGCAAATCGTATTCCCGAAGCTGATTGTTTGCCATGCAAAATCCATCGTCCAACGAAATTCCCGTTTGACCAGTCGACCAACAACATTTTTCCCAAATACCGGCGAAATTGCGATTTTTAATCGCGCGACAATTTAGAATAGTACAGCTATTCTCGTCGAGGCCTCTTTCGATCAATGCACTGCACTATACGAGCTTCGAATTTCATAAAGATATATAATTACTAATTATTTTTGGCAAAGATTAGACAATCCGAGGGGTTGTGGTTGGAAGACTCTCAAATGAGAACTACGGTCACGCAGAAACACTGATGAGGTTGACGATGAGCATATAATTAATTATTCATAGCTATATTTATAACCAGGGACCAAAAATAACAGTTGTCCTAAAATTTTCTACGATAAAAATTATTAATAAAAAGTTGGTTATTATTGAAATTTAAGATAATATACAGAAAAAAATTCGAAGAACAGAATGATTAAACAGCACCGCTTTTTATACTTTGTGGTTCCCAATAACAGTTATTAGAGTACAAAAATTGGATCCTCCTCGATAACTGTTATCCGTGAGAGAAATTTGTTTCTATCGCTCATAACAGTTACCGATGAGAGACGTTTATTTCGGTCGCTCATAACAGTTAACGATGAGAGAAATTTATTTACATCGCTCATAACAGTTATCGATGAGAGAAATTTATTTCTATCGTTCATAACAGTTATCAATGAGAGAAGTTCATTTCGATCGCTCATAAAAGTTATCGATAAGAGAAGTTCATTTCGATCGCGTATAACAGTTATCAATGAGAGAAATTTGTTTCTATCGCTCATAACAGTTGTCGATAAGAGAAATTTATTTCCATCGCTCATAACAGTTATCGATAAGAGAAATTTATTCCGATCGCTCATAACAGTTATCGATGAGAGAAATTTATTTCGATCGCTCATAACAGTTATCGATGAGAGAAATTTATTTACATCGCTCATAACAGTTATCGATGAGAGAAGTTCATTTCGATCGCTCATAAAAGTTATCGATAAGAGAAGTTCATTTCGATCACGTATAACAGTTATCAATGAGAGAAATTTTTTTCTATCGCTCATAACAGTTATCGATAAGAGAAATTTATTTCGATCGCCCATAACAGTTATCGATGGGAGAAGTTCATTTCGATTACTTATAACAGTTATCAATGAGAGAAATTTGTTTATATCGCTCTAAACTTATTTCGATCGCTCATAACAGTTATAGATGAGAGAAGTCCATTTCGATCACTTATAACAGTTATGAATAACAGAAATTTGTTTCTATCGCTCATAACAGTTATCGATAACAGGAATTTATTTCGATCACGTATAACAGTTATCAATGAGAGAAATTTGTTTCTATCGCTCATAACAGTTATCGATAAGAGAAATTTATTTCGATCGCTCATAGCAGTTATCGATGAGAGAAGTTCATTTCGATCACTTATAACAGTTGTCAATGAGAGAAATTTGTTTGTATCGCTCATAACAGTTATCGATAAGAGAAATTTATTTCGATCGCTCATAACAGTTACGTTGAGAGAAATTTATTTCGGTCGCTCATAACAGTTATCGATGATCGATTTCTTTTCACTTGTTCATAATAATTATTGATGAGAAAATTCATTTTGGTTGCTCATTTAATTAATGAGTTGTCTACTCCTTTTCGGATGGAGCAACCCTGTGAAATTCATTGGGAACGTTTCGTACAACAAGACGAATAAACAGACCATAAGAACAACACAGAATCTGTTTGTTTGTCACCTGAAAATTTTGATGGCGGCAATTAATTTTACGAATAAAAAATTTATGAAATAATTAATTGACTACAATTTGAAAGTTGTACTACTTAATAATGACTATTACGAATTTCCTTCATGAATAACTGTTATGAGCGATCGAAATAAATTTATGTCATCGATACCTGTTATGAGCGTCCGTAATATACTTCTCTCATTGATAACTGTTATGGTATATATGATCGAAATGAGTTTCTCTCAACGATAACATTTACCAACAAGAGAAAAAATTTTTGGTTACTTATAATCCTTATTTGTAACCAATACGACTTTGTACGAGCTGCTAATAATAAATTATATAATAAATAAAGCTTCTAATAAATAATTTTTACTACAGGAGTCATTTAAAGTTAGAAATTGGTAAATTGCTGAATAATATATTTTTATTGTGCAAAAAGTGTACGAACGTGCCAGACCAAAGTGAAAGGCTTAATGGCGGACAGGAAAATGGTTCGGGGTGTCTAAGGATGGGCGACACCGTAATTTTCTGCACCCCCGTCGCCCGACGACGTCGGGCTGTCAAAAAACGAGTAGGGAGGATCCCGAACGGTGGTGCACGCCATTTTTTATTGGTCGGCGAGCGTACATCGTGCATAGGGAAGCAGGCCAGGATTGCAGAGTTTGACGTAGCGCGCGCCATATCTCCTTTTTAATCTCTTTTTACCCCGGCGTCGCTTCATTCGGCACGCGATTCGCGCAATTGAAAACCGGCTACCCATATAGCCACAGCTACAACAGAGAGAGAGAGAGAGAGAGAGAGAGAGAGAGAGAGAGAGAGAAATAGTACGCGCCACAGCACACACACACACACACACACACACACACACACACACACACACAGACACTGGCAAAAAAAGGTCCGGTGATGTTCTCGCACCAGCGCACTATAATTTTCAATCGTGTATATCGTCGTAATTTATGGGCTCCCGTTCTGTCCACGCTGAAATCCAGTTTTCCTACGTTCTGCGATCCGACCGACCCATCAATCATTGATTAACACCTGTTAATCCTTGACGAAAGAAGGCTGAATCATTCACGTCACTGACCAAGATCTATGCTCAATAAGATTACGACTGTAGCGAAGTCTTGCGATTTATTCAGAGGTAGTCAAATTAATTTTACCGAATCTAATCTTAATATCTCTCTTAAATTGTTGCAATATTTTATAAAACAGGTGCGTTATATTTCATCAAAATATTATAGCAATGGTGAGCAACGAAACAAATAGTGGTTGAACAATTTTTGGGTAAACTTTACTTCACCGGGCTCAAAATTTGTGCCTTTCTCCTACAAATTATGATATATTTGGTATATAAGCCAGTAGATTTGTATCCGGGGCGGCTGCAGATCGAAGTTCCGATCCTGTGGTATCAATAGTTCAGGAGTTATGGTTGGTTAAAGTTGAGTAATCTGCAGTGTCTTTGATAAGCAAGGGCTCCGCCATATTGGTTTGTAGTGACGGTCGCGCGCCACTTACAGACTTGGTTGGTGATTAGGCCCGGAGGAGTGGGGGGGAGAGGCAAAGTAAGCGGCTCGCGGTCGTCACTAAACCAATATTGCGGCGCCCTTACTTGTCAAAAACAGTGCAGATTGCTCAACTTTAACCAACCATATCTCCTGAACCATTGATCCCACAGGATCGAAACTTCGATCTGCAGCCGCCCCGGGTATAAATCTACTGGATTACATACCAAATACATCATAATTTATAGGAGAAAGGCACAAATTTTGAGTCCGGTTAAGTAAAGTGTACCCAATATATTTCGTTTCCACTAAGATTTCACGACATATGATGTATATGAACTTTTGTGTGTGTACAACGGTGCAAAGTAAAGTTACCCGTCTTATATTTTTATAAAGTGGGACAAATACAATGTTTTCGAATTTTCTTGGTCTACCCCGACGTGGTAATAAATCCAGGATATTAAACTCTGCATTCTCATCCAAACGACTTATTTAGTCCAGATCTACAAAGGCTGCTACCACAGAAAATAAGATTTCATTCGATTCCGCATTCTTACAATTCACCGAGAAAAATTGAAAATTGAATAAACATCCGCAGTCTAATCATTACATTTTAAGTAAAGAGCTCAATTATTCATAAAGAAATCGTCAATTTTTCGTTGACTTCACCAACATTTTATATTTTCACCGTATCACCGTAGTGACCGTAATTTTCACTCGTGGATGTATTGCAAACAGAGTTGGGCATAAATTTTATTCAAATAAAAATTTCGAATCAAGTGGGTTTAAAACCCGCTTGGAAAAACCCCACTTTATTCGATATTTTTATTTCAAGAAAACTTTTGCCCAACTCTGATTGAAAACCAGTCATAATTTATTGTAGAACAGTATTACTACATTGCTCAATGGCATCAATGGTTCAATGGCATTATTCGAAAAGTAGGAACGTTTAAGATAAAAATAAAATATTGAAGGACTACCAGGCACGTTTTATTCCTTCCGAAGAAAGACATTCGGTAGCTTATTAGCGAGACTGTGGAAAATCCAAGGGGCGCGAATGGTCCCGACGAAAGCCACGGAGAAATTAAAAAGCGTGGCTGGCTCTGGTTATTGTTATTATTTTCGACGCGGACTTAATACGGTTTTAATCGCCAAGGGTCGTGTCTCTTTCGTGATACATAATAGGATTTCATTGGGCTCTCGGTTGAGCACGTACCCGAGCCGTGTACACGGGCGAAACGTGTAGACGATCCGACACGAAAGATCACCTGTGTATTGCGCGCTGGAATCTTTCCCGTGGGTACGTGATGCTGTTCACCGCCCATCGGCTTACACTTTCCTTAGGCGGCTTCGTAAATCCTGACGAACGAGATTGCGAAAACACTGCCGCCGTTCGCCAACCACCTCCGCGACAAAGAGAATTAAACGACTTGTAAATAATTTTTATTTTCCGACGGCCAACAACGTGTGCCCGACGCTCAGACCTCGGCAAATCTTTAAATCGTCGGCGACTGGTGTCGAATTCTGCGGAACACATTTCCTGATTCCCTTCTGCAATTTATTTCCTGTACTTAACCCTTTGCCGTACCTTTTCTTTTACAGTTGCAGTGAATGGAATTAGTCTTTATGCACAAAAATGTCGTGGAAGGGAAAAGAAAATGTTATTGGTAAATAAATATTGATTACAAACGAATCAAATTTTATTTCATCATTCAAATTTGTTAGACTTCGTTAAAAACCTTCATCACGAGTCTGGCTCGTCAAAGTACGGCGACGGGTTGAAGACAACTTTAGAACTTATTGTCTAACAATACATTTTATTATCATTCGTTATTGTTTATTTTATGGTTATAGTTTTACGAGCTTCGAACAATATGTTTTTATTTTTTTCTTGCACCGAAATTGGGCTGTCAGAGCGATTGGGGTCAAGTGACTCTCAAGTGGATACTACGGTCACTTTGACACGCTAATAAAAGTGATATTGTTTATTGTATAACAATAAATTTTATTATCATTCGTTATTGTTTATTTTATTGTTATATAGTTGTACGAGCTTCGAACAATATGTTTTAATTTTTTCTTGCACCGAAATTGGGCTGTCAGAGCGATTGGGGTCAAGTGACTCTCAAGTGGATACTACGGTCAGTTTGACACGCTAATAAAAGTGATAATTGGAATGCGGATCTTTATGCATTTATGGCTTGTAAAAATTTTAAAAAATGCTGGAGTATGAAATTTGACAGCACTTAGCATGATTTTCATTTATTTTGTATAAATTCAGCTAACAACTCGTTTAGAATAACAATATTTCAGACAGTTTTTAGTAGAGATTGTATATTGGAATATTATAAAATTGTGTCGCATTTTTACAAGAATAAATATTTCAGTGAATCGACGGTAGAAATTGTTTCGCGGAAAACAAAATTCTGTTAACCGGTCGAGCAACGCCGTCATAAAACGCAACGGCGCGCAGTTATTCGGTTCCGCGTATGGTCCTTTTGAGTTATTATTTGTCAATGTCGGCGACGCGTGCAATAAACTTTAAACACCGCTAGCTTATCGCGGGGCGCGCGCGTGGTTTTTCCGTTGTTTTTTCACGGTTTACACTCGCGCGCATTACGTATCGATCTTGCCCGCGTCCGGTAGGTGTCATATTTTTCGTTAATATTGGATCAACCGATTGCTCGTAAATCCTGTCCTGGCAAACATTGCTGCCGGCGAGGAGAAAACCGACAAGGAACATTTTTTTATCGGGATTTTTACCTTCAAAAACAAGAAGTACAACAAGAGCAAAATACATTGATGTTTCTCCCCAGATTCTGCCATTTCAAAAATATGTGAAGTCCACAAATGAGTTAAACTTCGTCAATTTTCCAGACAACATTCAGCATTCATATGTTATACTCAATATATGCTCATCCACCTTTCATTCAAATGCGATAAGGCGACTAAAAAAAATTGTACATCAAGTTTGAAGATCTCGTTCGAAAGAGGAAGCTTCAATTTTCAAATCTGTGGAAGATTCATTGAGGTGACTAATTTTTTACCGTTCCTGCAGATGTTGAAACTTGCAGCATTTTTGGGAGAAAAGATGTGTCCAGTTTTCGATCTGCTATATCATGCAAAAATATCTTGGGAACAAATGAGTGATGTGGTACCAAAGTAGAGGGTTCTAGCTTCAAAATGAGTCCAAGTTTATTATTATACGATTATGTTTAGCCAAGAAAAACCGTCGAGTTCCTCCGTTTCTAAGATCGTGTAGTGCCACTATACCTCTGTGACATCGTCGAGAAATATTAAACAATTTTTTCGCCAATGCAAGGTGTAATGAATTTCACAAGACTTTTGGATTGTGTGGCATGGTTTAAATTGAAATAATTTCAACCGACGTATTTTTTACCTTCAAAAACAAGAAATACAACATGAGTAAAATACATTGATGTTTCTCCTCAGATTATGCCATTTCAAAAATATGTGAAGTCCACAAGTGCACAAGAATCCTAATCAAGAAGAGTGCACTTTCGAAAATTTTTTGAATTTTATTTGTTTTGTATTATAAAAAGATGCAAACACTGCAACTGCGCAAGGATCCTAAACAAGAAGAATACATTTTTTAAAATTTTGTGATGGCCAGAGTTTCCCACCACATTTTGTTATTTTAAAAATGTACAAAGACTGCGAATGCTCAACGATTCTATTCAAGACAAATAAATTTTTTAAGAATTTCGTAGTGGGAATTGATTCTTAATTTGTCGTTAACTTAACAAATCAATGTTCACACTCACACCCAATGGAAATGAAGCATCAGGAAATATGCGAGCATGATCAAAAAGGGTCAAAGCTGACATTTAAGTGGAGGTTTTTTTTTAACCTGCCTAGCCATATCCCTCTTACAGGAAGTTCACCCTCCGACTCGTATAAATAATGTATCCCGGCTTCAATGGGTAATTAGATTAAGGATTCGAGGCAGAAGTTCTTCGACCCGTTGTTCTTTCATACGTGCGCGCGCGACCGCGTCATCATTCAGCCGCCATTGACGCAAATTGTCGAGTGGATTCTCGCCGTTGGTGTTGGTCGTTGGTGTTGCTCTGGTGTCGGTGCAACGGTGTTAGTGTGAGCCCAGGTTTGTACGTGAGTTTAAGCTGAGTCTGAAGTTTAAGCCTTCCCGATGAAATATTCAGACGGAATTATCGCGGCAGAAGCTTCTGGTATATCGAAGCCGTTGGTCGACTAAAGAATATTAATGCACGATGACAAAAACGGGATCAATTGTTCAGCTGGATCCTTTCTTCACCAGGAACTAAGTATACTGAATCTACTGCGAGTCAATCTTACACTACAGTTACTTGTAATGTTCAATATTTATCATTAAAATAAAGTGTAAGGTTCGAATCCGGCAACACTGAAAATATTTTCTCATTAGAAAAGATTTTTCATGTGATATTTAACATTATTGTGCTTCCCAGAGTTGGAAAACATTTTATTTAAATGAAATTTTCGAATAAAGTGAGTTTTTTCCAAGTGGGCATTAAACCAACTTTATTCGAATTTTTTATTACATTTAAATAAAATTTTTGCTCAACTCTGGTGGTGCCCAAGGTGGTTCGGAACGCAGCTTAATAAAACTGTGGGCCCGTTGAAATTGGTGTTATCGACATCGGAAGAGAGAGAGAGTGAGTAAATGGATTTGTAACCCTGGGGGGGATGAAATAATTTTTTTTTAAAAGTGTAAGGTTATTTTTACCACTATCCTGACATACTTCGGTTATAGTTAGCAGAAATGGTGAATGAAAATATAATGTTAACAGTAATAGTATAGTAGAGTAGTAACAGGACAGTAACAGGGAAGTAGAATACAGGTAGCGGTCTGCGAGAGATTTTCAAGTGAAAACTACGGTGACGCTCGAAAGCGAACAAAAGTCGACGATAATTATTCACAGGGACACCGCAGTGCAGTTTAACCCAGTTTTCATAAATGCATCGGCCTGTAGGAGGTTGAGGCAATATATTATTATTTTGCAATAAACAATGAACAGTTTACAACATTTTTTTGACAAAGACGAGCGAGACTACGGTGTCGCCGCAGCTTGAACAAAAGCCTCCGCGGAAAATCAATTTCCCGATGCTCGCCGAGCGAAACATCATCCTCTTTTTTATTCCGCGCGAGCAAATTATGTCGCGTCCCGTGTAAACGCCATGTCAAAGTAGCAAAGTTCCCTTCGAAGACAGCTTTTCAATAGCTGGCTGCCTGTCGACTCGCTCAAGTAATTATGTAAACCCGTTGTAAGTGACGCGGACACGTTGTTACGCCGACGCGAACTCGACGATTTATAAGTTTATCGCCGGTTAGAAGTGTTCGTCGGAGTTCCGTTGGAAACCGGTATTGTCTACGAAGGGCGACAGTCTGCTAATTACAGATCGCATAATGCCACTTGCTGAATTCTGAAGGGATCTCTACTTTCGCGCTTACCCCTTTGGCATCCTTCGGTAATGGTCCCCATCAGTGTTACATAGAACGGCAAAAAAAGATCGTGAGAGGCTTTTCGAGGTTTCGTTGCAAAGAGGAAACATCAACCTTCAAATCTGTGGTGGGTTCATTCTCGGGAAAAATGTTTTACCGTTTTTACAGAATCTTGAATTTATAGTAATTTTAAGGAAAAATTGGTCATCGGTTTTTGATCTACTGCACCGCGTAAAAATAGCATAGAGGAAAAAAAACAACGGAGGGCGAAAGTAGAGGATTCTAGCTTAAAAATGAGAATAAGTTTGTTATTATACGATTATTTTGTACCGAACGGCAAAGGGTTCAACATCGTCAATTTTACAATACAATATTCAGTATTCATATATTGTACTCAATATATGCTCATCCATCTTCCATTCAAAATGCGATAAGGCGACTAAAAAAAATCGTACATCAATTTTGGAGATCTCGTTCGAAAGAGGAAGCTTCAATCTTCAAATCTGTGGAAGATTCATTAAGGTGACTAATTTTTTACCGTTTCTGCAGATGTTCAGACTTGCAGCATTTTTGGGAGAAAAGATGTGTCCAGTTTTCGACCTGCTATATCATGCAAAAATATCTTGGGAACAAATGAGTGATGTGGTACCAAAGTAGAGGGTTCTAGCTTCAAAATGAGACCAAGTTTGTTGCTGTACGATTATGTTTAAGCAAGAAAAATCGTCGAGTTCCTCCGTTCCTTAGATCGTGTAGTGCCACTACTGCGACCTCGTCGAGAAATATTAAAAAATTTTTTCGTGAATGTAAATGCGATTGCGTGGGATGGTTTAAATTGTTGCACGAAGCAGTCGAAATAATTTCATCCGCCGTACTATTTCCTTATCGAAATTACCGCAGTTCAGAATTCGACGATTCGTTAAAATTGACAATTGATGAGTAGGCTGTTCACTTTTTCTGAAACGAGTGAGGATTTATAGTTGAGCAATGAGAATTTAGTGTCTGGGACTGGTTCCCAGTGAGTTTGTGGTATCATCTCGAGCCGGTAGCTAATGTCAAGGTGAACGGAAACCGAAAATCTGTCGATAACCGAGCGGCCGGTCTGCGTGTGGTCGGCGGCCTTTAAAATCGACGGTAGTTACGCGAACTGCGCGCGGCGCGGCGGAGAGTTTCCAGGTATAAGTTGAGACATCCCTTCATCTCGAAAATGAAGTGATGGACAGTTAATTAGAGACTTTAGCATGGAGTCAGGGCCGGAATTCCTACGGGACTCTCTCGACCGCCGCCAGGAGCAACCAACTTACTATTATCGTTCGGTTGAACCATGCGGCGAGTCACATTCTTTTTAAACACTCCCGCTCTCGTTTCTTTTCCTTCTTCCTTCCTTCCGGTGTTCTTTTTCATTCTGTTTTGTTGTTTAGCGAAGTTTCTCATTGTTCCCGACACAGGCCCGCCAACCACGAAATAGTCTGATGGATATAATACTTTCCTAGAGGAGGAGGGGATCGGGCGGCGTCTAAAAAGTAATTTCAATCTTACTCGTACTACGTTCTCAATGAAATTACCTGACCGTTCACTTATTAAAGATTTACTTTAAGTCGTTCTAACAACTTTCTCGAGGGAGAACAGAGGATACGGAACGCCATTATTCCCGTTCCCACGCAAACTTCGGGATACGTCCATAAGGAACCTTCGCGTTTAACGACAGGAGCCGAGCAATAAACGTTGATGGCTACCAGCTGATGACACGAGGACCGTGCACACACCGCTTGCACGGAGATTGCAAATATATTCCGCGGATGCCAAACTACATCGTTTACATTTTTATTGCCGAATATGTAACGCCTCCGCCCGACTGGCTTAACCATTCGCAGTCGAAAGTTAAACATCTCTTCCTAACCAAACCTAACCTAACTAGAATAATTCCATTCTATACGATCTTTTTCATTTTGTGGATATGAGATTGATATAACACCTCACACAATACTGAGACATTTAGTAATTGGTCACTGGTTAGACACCGACATATTTAATAATGCAAGCCATATTTCGAATAATGGCACAATGATTTTGTGCCTTTCTCCTATAAATTATGATGTATTTGGCACGTAACCCAGTAGATTTATACCTGGGGCGGCTGCAGATCCAAGTTTCGATCCTGTAAGATCAATGGTTCAGGAGTTATGATTGCTTAAATTTGAGCAATCTGCAGTGTTTTTGACAGGTAAGTGCGCCGCCATATTGGTTTGTAGTGTTGCGCGTCGCTTACAGAGTTAGTTGGTGATTAGGTCGGGGGATGGAGGCAAAGTAAATGGCTCGCGGTCGTCACTACAAACCAATATGGCGGCGCCCTTACCTGTCAAAAACACTGCAGATTGCTCAACTTTAACCAACCATATCTCCTGAACCATTGATCCTGCAGGATCGAAACTTGGACTTGCAGCCGTCCCGGGTACAAATCTACTGGATTACATACTAAATACATCATAATTTATAGGAGAAAGGCACAAATATTGAGTCCGGTAAAGTAAAGTTACCCGTCTTATATTTTTATAAAGTGGACCCAACACAATGTTTTCGAATTTTCTTGGTCTACCCCGACGTGGTAATAAATCCAGGATATTAAACTCTGCATTCTCATCCGAACGGCTCATTTAGTCCAGATCTACAAAGGCTACTACCACTGAAAATTTCATTCGATTCCCCTTTCTTAAAATTCACCGAGAAAAATTGAAAATTGAATAAACATCCGCAGTCTAATCATTACATTTTTCTCGTGATGCTTGCATCACCAGTTCAGCTTTACAGAAAGTCTGCGGGGGTGACGCCTACGGGGGTGCTACGGGGTAGTCGTCGTTTTAAGTAGATTCGGCAACTTCAGGGACGCCTTTCACGGCAGATGATTATATCCGGCCGGTTAGCAGCTACCCGAGAGTTCGCAGGAAGAACGACTTAGCTCGTGAACCAATCAACTAAGAGAGCATTCGTGTCGAAATCTGCATAACTAGCGTCCACCGAGAATACGCTCTGTGTCCGGAGCTCTGCAATCTCTCTCTCTGGATTAAACGTAGGTTCTTAGCAAGGTCCGTCAGTTGAACGCGCCCTCGTTTGCCCGCCTACCGGCATAGTACCGGCGCGAATGCGAAAGGGAACTGGAAAACTAGAGGAACCGTCCCGCCGTCCGTCCGCACAGCTTCAACCCGAACACTATGTACCTGCGCTAAATGCGACAGACCAGCGCAACAAGTACATCGGCCGCCTCCGACGGCTTCTCGCCAGTTCCTTTCTTAACACAATTGTTTTCGGCCGACTTTTTCACCAATCCACCCCGGGTCATTCCATGTCAAATCGATCACTTTTTGCAAGCACCATCGTCGATTTTGTTCTAAATGAAATATGTTGTAGTCCATGTGAAATTAGGGAGGGTTTAAGTCATCATTTTGCCGGTTTCGAATTTTTTTATATAATAGACAACTTTTATCCAGAGTGTCTCAGCTGAAGGAGGCCACCTAAATATCTGTTTTATTTTTAGTGGCACAAAAAAATATTTAGGGCATAATTTCAATTGTATCGAACGAGGAATATTATAGAAGAGCAATTTTTTTTGTCCGGTTATTTTTCAATAGTTTTTTCAAGGTCATCGTTATTTTGTATCGGGAGAACTTTTTTTTTACTCCAATGCATACTCCTTATTCCAATGTATTTTTTCAGCCGCTGTAAGATGGAATTAAAAAAAATTTGTTTTCCCGATAAAAATATAACGATGACCTTGAAAAAACTATGAAAATATAACCGGACAAAAGAAATTGTTCTTCCACGATGATATCATTATAATAAGAATATTATTCTTCCTTCGATACCATTTAAATTATGCCATAAATATTTTTCGTGACATTAAAAATAAAGGAGATATTTAGGTGGCATCCTTCAGCAGAGACACCCTGTATAATATTTTATCGTCCTTTACCAGGTAATTGTGTTCAAAATTAAAATCACTCTGGCCCGTCATCGAAAAAAACGTAAAAAAAAGAATCTGTTTAAATTTTTCGACATTTCAAAGTTGATTATCGAGGTTGAAAAAATTATTTCGTAATAGCAAAATCTTCCCGAATAAAACAAAAAAAATGTAGCTCAATCGGACAAACAGTTCCTGAGATAAAAATTCGCAAGTACGGCCCGTTTTCGCCAAAATGGGCAAAAATTTCCAATTTCAAAGGACTGTCATTTCTAAAAAAAATTCGAAACCGGTAAAGTGATGACTTAAAGCCCCCCTAATTTCACATGGACTACAACATATTTCATCCAGAACAAAATCGACGATGGTGCCTTGCAAAAAGTGGTCGATTTGGCATGGAATGACCTCCCCCCCTCCCCGTAAGCGTGCAATTTTTCCAAATTCATGCTTACAGTCGCGAAACGATTAATAATGTAATGATGACTTAGCTACTACATGTCTCACAACGGCTGGCGCCTAGTTTTTACTGTACAACGCGTTTTAAGCGTCTCCCGCAAACAACGCGGTAACAGCTCGGAACTCCTCTTTCCACATTATTCAAATTTCGTCGATATTCGAACCGTACCTACAGGAGACAATGAAGACAGGAAAATCCTTCAAATTCAAACGTCTGTAAGAAAGTTTTTTTGGTGGATGAATTCGACATGGATTTGAAGATTGAAGCTTCCTCTTTCGAACGAGACCTTGAAAATTTATGTACGATTTTTTTTCACTGTTTTATGGGACAAAAACAAGGAACTAGTTCAGAGGCACTAGTAAAGTGCGAAGTTGTCCGTATACCCTGCGTTTAAAGATCGATAACTCGGCGAAAAAAATGGTAGATTAAGTTTCAAGGTTTCGTTGCAAAGAGGAAGCTTCAATCATCAAATCGTCGTTCGATTTATCCGTGAGAAAAATTTCGTCCCGTTTCTACAGACTTGCAAACTTGCAACATTTTCAAGGGAACACTGCGACTGTATGCTGTGCGAGGAAAATCGCAGAGGATTTCGCAACGCGTTACGAGAGTATTAAACTATTTCTATTGTACGTGGCCGGGTGCGTGCCATTTTCGGATAAGTTTGCGTAATTGCGAGGGGTAATTGCGCACGGGACAATGCCACTTCTGCCGGTTCCTTTTGCGTGCTCGCGCGACCGGGTTCTCTTCAGTTCAATGGAGCATTCTCCGTTCGCGAAGGAATTCGCTGAAGTCATTTAGACACCGTGAAATATTTTATGTTTCGCCGTTCTCTGAGAGCGATTCCAAGGTGACGCGCCGCAGCAAAATGTCCGACGCTGTCTACCGTCTCCCGAATGCTCCTGGAGAAATGCCAACACGCCTAAATTATTCAATAACACTTGTAACATCCAAGGTTGAAGCGCTGCAATCATCGTTATTGCCGCTTTCCGCGTGGCCGTAGTTTCCACTTGAGAATCTCTCGGGTTCGCGATCGCTGGCTACTGAAGTTCAGTGAGAAAAAAATAAAACCGTATTGTTCGAACTTCGTACAATTCTAATGAATGATAATAAAATTTATTATACAATTTAAAAATCAAATAAATTAGAAGGTAAACTTTACTTTACCGGACTCAAAATTTCTGCCTTTCTCCTATAAATTATAATGTGTTTGGTATGTAATCCAATAGATTTGTAACCAGAGAACCTGCAGATCGAAGTTTCGATCCTGTAGGATCAATGGCTCAGGAGTTATGCTTGTTTGAAGTTGAGCAATCTGTAGTGTTTGTGACGCGTGCCGCCATATTGGTTTGTAGTGACGGTCGCGCGCCGCTTACCGAGTTGATTGGCGACTAGGTCGAGGTGGGAGGTGGCGGCGGCAAGGACTAACCAATATGGCGACGGCCTTACCTGTCAAAAACACTGCAGATTGCCCAACTTTAAGCAAGCATAACTTCTGAACCATTGATCCTACAGGATCGAAACTTCGATCTGCAGCCGCCCGGAATACAAATCTACTGGATTACATACCAAATACATCATAATTTGAAGGAGAAAGGCACAAATTTGGAGTTTGGCGAAGTAAAGAGCAGCCAGTAAAATCTTAAGCGAATAAGAAATTTTAGTAATTTTCAACAGTTTACAAGACGAAGGAATATTTCCATCGATCGATGGGTGCGCGCGTTTACGTCGCAATATCGATACTTAACGGTTGCGAGTATCGGGAATAGATGGACAAAGCAGCGAGCTGGTTCTTCTCGCTCCGGGAATTACAGTTCAATTATTTGCGAGCAGTTTCTCCATGGCGTCGTCGTGAATAATTTCTAAATTCTAATAGGTTTTTTTTCCCCCCGGTTCGCCGTTGGCCGGGAAAGTATTTCTTTCAGTGAATCGTCGTCCATGGTTGAAGTTCCGGGGACCGGATTAACGAAGTCGCTTGAAAAATTCGTCGAGCTTCGGAAAAGTTTCTCAAGCCTTTTTCCTCGCCTTTTACCGTTCCTTCTCTCTGGAAACTGCTTTTCCCTCGCCGCGCTCGTCCGCCCCTTCTCCGCTTAGACGTGTCGACGCTTAAACGTCCCCGAAAGAAGATTGCGATTCTTCTCCTCTTCGATTCCAATATTTCCCAAGTTTCGTACCCATCGGAGGAGCTCGTATTCGTGAAAACATATTCTCCCTGTTCGGGCCGGGTATTGAACATTGTTTGCGGTAAAGTACCTTGTTCTTTAAGTTCCGGTAAACTCGCGGCGACACCGACCCCGCAAATATTTTCCTGCAGCCTTTTCATACTCGCCACCCAGGAATAACATAGTCCTTATATACAACGTCGGTCCTCGATTCGACGTGTTCCGGATAAATGTCCGAAAAAGGGGCCCGGCTTGCGACACTTATCCTGGAATACTGTTCTTTGATCCACTATCAAACGTAGACGAGGGCTTCGGTGTGAATATAAGTCAGGTATTGGTGTGACACCACTACTCATCCAATCGAAAAAGTTTTTTTTAATTTTCATTATTTTTTTTAGGGACTTTCGACGACTTATTTGTGGCATTGTGGCAATCCAAAAGTCTTGTAAAATTCATGCATTACACCTTGCATTCATGAAAAAATTTTTTAATATTTCTCGGCGAGGTTACAGAAGTATAATGGCACTACACGATCTAAGAAACAAAGGAACTCGACGTCTTTTCCGGGCTAAAAATAATCGTACATCAACAAACTTGGACTCATTTTGAAGCTTGAAGACTCCACTTTCGCACACCGCTGTTCGTTTTCCGCTAAAATAGTTTTACACGACGTAGCAGACGACAAACCGAAGACCCATCGTGCCTAAAAAATCCTACCAATCGAAACCCCTGTAGAAACATTAAAAAAAATTTGCTGAGAATGTATCTACCACGGATTTGAAGATTGAAGTTTCCTCTTTGCAATGAGATCTTAAAAAGTGTTTTGCGATTTTTTTCCAGTCGACTTATCGGCCTTCAAACGCAGGGTATACGGACAACTTTGCACTGCACTAGTGCCTCTGAACTAGTTCCTCGTTTTTCATCCATAAAACAGTGGAAAAAAAATCGAACATCAATTTTGAAGGTCTGGTTATAAAGAGGAGGGTTCAAGATTTAAATCCAAGGAGGATTCAATCGAAAACAATTTTTCTAATGTTTGTTGGCCAGCATTTACTTCTTCTTTAATGTTATCGTATGCATTTATTGTTATAGAATGAAGATTGTCGTCACATTTCGAATTCGAACACGATCGGCGATTAAAACAGTGGGATCACTAAAAACGTAGATCGATTACACAAGTGACCAGAAGATTTTTTCTCTGGATCGCCGGTCGGACCGCGTCTAATGGAAAACATGAATAATTATAGCGGATCTCTAAAAGCCGATTCGAGACCCGGTAATTCGACACAGCCGGTGAAAATCGAGCGATCGGAACACATCGTGTCGAGTTCTCGCGAAATCTGCTCTCGATTCCGAAATCTGTTTCGCGAATATCTAAAAATACGCAGTTGAATAAATCCAGTCGGATTTTTTGGTTTCGAATAATTCATGGTATTCTAGCTGACGTTTAGCGTGCGCCCGAACGCTCGCTCTGGAAATTATTAAAAACGTCGATGTTTATGCACGTCGTAACAAATTTTCCGTGTTCCTCTGACAGACAAATTTCAACCGTTTCACCGAGAAATTCGAATACAACGTGATGCTTTACGACTTTCGAAGAGGATCGAATTCGTGTCATTATTGCGTTGAAAATACTCTCGTCAATTAATCCACCGGGAAACAATTTTGCCGAGTGACGTCTTATCAGGAAACTCTTTCCAATCTCGATAATAATCAATGCAATTGTTAGATCCGTCGGTAAATGCCGAAGAAAAACGCGAGTAACCGGCGAGAGGAGTTGCGAAATTACTTTCTTCGGACGGCGGGAATGCCGCGCGTTTGTTTTTCGAGTCTTTAATTAGCCGCTGGATTAATAATTAATCGAGCGAAGATTAAAAGCCGAAGCCCGGCGAACTGCGGCCGAATTCGCGAATTAATAAGTTCGAGGGAAAACACGCCGGTCGGAAATTATCGACTTGGTAAAAAAATTTTATAAAATAGAATTAAACCGACTTCGAGAAAACACACTGAAAAAATACACTGAAAAGTATGAAATTATTTCCATTTAATTTGCGTGAATACACACGCACTTCGATACAATACAATCTTTTCGGAGGCGGCGCGAAATTGAAAATTTTCTAAATGACAGATGTTGCTGATTATGATTCCATTGGAATATGATGGACTTGGAAATCAGTAGGTGGGGAGAGAAGATACATTAATATATGAAAGCATGTAGAAGAATTTAAGGATTTTCGTAATTTCCAGTGTCGAAAATTTTCAATTTTGCGACGCCTCTGAATGAAATGGAAATTATTTCATACATTTCAGTGCATCTTTTTAGTGCGTTTTTTCGAAATCGATTTAATTTGTTTTTATAACACCGTAGGATGGTTTATCGGTTTTATTGGTTATTTGCAATAAAAACCGCAAAGAATGATAAAATGCGAAATTTGTTTTCAACGGACCAATCGGGAGACCTACCCTACAAAATGCAGAAGGTTTCGTCGTGATTGGTCCATCCATCTCGGAGTAATCGGTGAACATAGATAGAGAAAAAGCGAAAAAAAGGCACATACAGATCGAATTTGTAAACCTCCTCCTTTTTCGAAGTCGGTTAAAAACCGATTCAAAAACTACACGAAGCCCTTGCTTGCGTACGTTTTACCTTCCTGCGGAGAGAGAGAGAGAGAGAGAGAGAGCGCGAGGTAACTTCATTTTTGTAATTGGTAATTAACATTTAACTCATTGCAGTCGGAGTTATTCGGAAATATTTCGGTTTTATACGATTTTCTTAATAGTTTCTGTAGTTTGTTAAAGTACTAAATATGTTTACTAATTTATTGAATAGAAATTTACTAATGCAACAAATATTTTGAATAATCGTACAAGAATTATTAATGGCGAGTCTCTCACCGCTCGAGTGCAAAGGGTTAACAATAATTGTCCAGAAAGAGACAGCCTTCTGAATCTCGGTGGAGGATTAGTGTTCCTTCGGAGTTGGCAACACTGTTTCTACGAGAGTAAACTTCCCGGGCTAGTTTCATGCGCGATACTTGGACTAATTAGCGGTCAGACGTTCGTGATCTTCGCCGTTCTCGACTCGGGTCGGTAAGAATCGGGGAAGCGATTCAGGTAACGAATTTATCAAAGAATAAACAGATAATGAGATTGGATTGACTGAGATTTTTCACAATTTAAGAAGTCCGTTATACAGGATGTTCCAGAAATGTCGGAAAACTTGAGGTATGTGGTTTGTGAGGTGATTTGAAGCAACTTTTCCCTTTGCGGAAATCATCTCCGACGCTCCGTTTAGGAGTTATTCACGAAAAACACTTGCTAATCAGGGCGGGGCTACAGCGGTAAACTCCGCCTCCGCGACGGGCCCCGCTGACAAGGCGCGCTCTTATTGGTCCACGTTTTTCGTTAATAGTTCCGTGACGGAGGCTCGGAGAGTATTTCCGCAAAGGAAAAAGTTGCTTGAAATGCCCTGAGGAATCGGTGGCAGGAGTTCTATTAAAATTGTTCAGGGTTAAGTTAATAAATTCATATGCCGCGTCTAGGTATCAAAAAAACATTAATTCAAACCTGTCTTATAATAATTGGTTTCGCTAAATGTTCACGTAAATTTGTTTGAAATACGCTGCTTGAAAAACTGGATTTCCCTGATGAAAAACGGGTGTCCAGCGGATTGTACACCGCGCGTCGGTTTCAACAACGTACATCGCACAAAACTTGAGGGTTTTTCATTCGCTTCGCGAGCCAATCGACTCTCTCTCTCTCCCTCTATCTTTCTCTCTGTCGACTGACGGCGAAAAAACCGGAGCGGGTGAGCCCGGGAAGTGATCGCATAGCAACGGATGATCCGTTAAAATTGGTACATGACGAGCCATAATTCTGACTGATTAAACATGCATGGCATTTACTATACACCACGATTTCGTGACGTGGCAATACCCGTGGTCTGCTTGCCCCACCCACGCAATATCTCCCCCTCCTCCTCTCGTTTACCCCTTTACCACCCCCTTTGTTTCCTCTCCGCGTGTCTGTTCCCTCCCTGCAACAACCCACCACCCACCCGCCCACCTCTGATCGCACGTATTTGCTTCAATTCGCTGTTTATCCGCTAAATGCACGATAAACAATGGATCTGCACCGGCACGACCAATAATGGCGGCCTTACTGTGGGCACGACCCATCGATTCGCACGTTTTATCATTACGAGGATACGGAACGAGTCCTGCCGCCCACGTGGGGCGCCTAGTAATTAACGCTGGCCGGGCCGGGCCTAACGGAAAAACCTGTCACTGCGTTTCGACACCTGCCCAGGGACCATAAACTTGCTGTGTTTCACTGGTCAACCTCTTGTCCTGTGCTGAGAGTGGTAGATGGTTGTGCAGGGGTTGGAAATTGTTATAGAGGGTGGCCATTACGGTGGACGTTAGCTATACCTGGGGAAATTTTTTGCGAGATTTTTTCACGCCCCCCCCCCCCTAAAGTTGTGCCATTTGGTAAGAAAATAATTCCTGGAAAATATGAAGTTGATAGGATAAGGGGAGGACGTGTCATATTAGGGTGGACATTAGCTATACCTGGTACAATTTTTTGCGAGATTTTATTCACCCCCCCCCCAAAAAAAATGGTGCCATGTGGTAAGAAAATAATTTCTGGAAAATATAAAGTTGATCGGATAAGGGGAGGACGTGCCATATTAGGGTGGACCTTAGCTATACCTGGTGAAATTTTTTCACGCCTCACACCCCTAAAATTGTGTCATTTGGTAAGAAAATAATTCTTGCAACGTGCCACATTGACGTTAAAGTTGCGAAAAACATGAAATTTTATTGGAATGGAAATATTTGAAGGAGAGACTTTTGATTATGGGTAAACGTTTTCTTCTTGTTTAGTTATAATCAAAAGTCTCTCCTTCAAATATTCCCATTCCTATGAAATTTCATGTTTTTCGCAACCTCAACGTCAATGTGGCACGTCTTCCCCTTATCCGATCAACTTCATCTTTTGCAGGAATTATTTTATTACCCAATGGCACAATTTTAAGAAGGGGGGGGGGCGTGAAAAAATCTCGCAAGAAAAATTTCACCAGGTATAGCTAAGGTCCACCCTAACGTGAAACGTCTTCCCGACGTCCGATTGATCTAAAACTTTGGATCTATCATTTTTCATGAAATGAAACAATATTGGGAAGGGGGGGTTGAAAAAAATCTCGCAAAAAAATTTTACCAGGTATAGCTAAGGTCCACCCTAACGTGAAACGTCTTCCCAACGTCCGATTGATCTGAAACTTTGGATCTATCATTTTTCATGAAGTGGAACAATAATAGAGGGGGGGGGGGTGAAAAAAATCTCGCAAAAAAATTTTACCAGGTATAGCTAAGGTCCACCCTAACGTGAAACGTCCTCTCGACGTCCAATTGATCTGAAACTTTGGATCTATCATTTTTCATGAAATGGAACAATAGTGGGGGGAGAGGGGGTTGAAAAATAAGGTCCACCCTAGTGACCATTTCTCTTAAAAAAAAGGAGATGCTGAAGACGGATTTACTAATTGAAGGAAAATGATTTTTCTTTGTGGCTGCCTAATTCTCCAATCGAGACTAGATGCCTAGTGCTCGAGAGATTCTCAAGTGATTATTCATAGCGACGGAATACAGGGTGAATTCGATAAAGCAGGACACCTAAATATCTCCGTTACTTTTCGTTGTACAAAAAAACTTCGTAGGACAAAGTTACACTGTTTGAAGGGTTACACATAATGTTGTAAGGGAAAAAAAATTTTCAAGGTCATTTTTGCGAGATTTCAAGGTTATCGATGTTTTTTTAAATGGAATGAGGTATTTTTTAATACATCAATCGATGTAGCTGGGCATTCGTTATAAAAAAGTACTAACTTATGTATGTCGAAAAGTTAGTAGTTCACGAGATATTTCAATTTAAATAACTCTAAAATACCATTACTGTCGTACTGAGACGTTAGTGTTTACTTACTTGTGTAACATCTTATCACGACAGTAATGGTATTTTAGAGTTATTTAAATCGAAATATCTCGTGAACTACTAACTTTTCGACATACATAGGTTAGTACTTTTTTATAACGAATGCCCAGCTGCATCGATTGATGTATTAAAAAATACCTCATTCCATTTAAAAAAACATCGATAATTTTGAAATCTCATAAAAATGACCTTGAAATTTTTTTTTCCCTTACACCGTTATATGTGACCCTTCAAACAGTGTAACTTTGTCCTGCGAAGTTTTTTTGTACAACGAAAAATAACGGAGATATTTAGGTGTCCTGCTTTATCGAATTCACCCTGTATATTAGGGGTGCAAATGAGTTCTTTCCCCTTTTCTTTCCAAATTCTGGTGACTCCCTATCTTTCTGCCAATTCTTCTTGCGTCTGGGTCGGATTTTCATTGAGCAATTCCTCTAACTCAACGTCATCGAACTTTCTCGGTGCACCTGAACGATCGTCGTCTTTCAAATGAAAATTTCCGGATTGAGATCTTTGGTACCACTTTTTCCATGTTCTGTAAGATACAGCGTTCTCTCCCAGTGCCGCACAAACCATTTCAGTAGCTTCAACAGATGATTTCGTAAGCTGGATCGCGAAGAGTATGCAGTGACGCAAATGATGCTCCTCGCATGCCATATTGCTTGAAATTGGTGCATAGGACTGGAGAGACTCTTAGTGCGCTCGTCACGATTCTTCTTAAAACTAAAAGAACACTCTTTCAGATGGTCATTGAAAAAGTTCGTAGCTTGACACATAGATGATATTGGTAGTAACAAAAACATATCGTTGTTGAAAACATCCGTCCTTGATGTGAACATACCATACATTCCAAATCGATCTGTCAAATTGCTTGCTTCAGCCAGCTGATTAAAGTAGACCTGTTTTCTTTGGTTAGAAAAATGGAAAACTTGAAAAATCGTGTAGTCATTTAATATTCATACAGAAAAGGATTAAGCGGAAATCAAATTTTTCATGATATGGTGAATGTGTTAGTGGAGAGTGCTCCTTCATATGCAATGGTCAAAAATAGGTTGCTCTATTTAAACATGGTCATATAGACATTAATGATGATCCAGTTTCAGGACGTCCAAGAACTGGAACCACTTCAGAAATTATTGATCATGTCCATGATTTGGTTTTGGAAGATCGCCGATTAACTGTGGTTGATTCAGCTGAAGCCAAGGCATCTCAACTGGATCAGTTCATGAGATCTTAACTAATGAATTAGGTATGAGAAAGCTATTAATAAGAGGGGTGCCGCATTCGTTAAATTCGGATCAAAAACGCATTCGTGTGAAATGTTCTCAACAACATTTGGATCGTTTGCGAAAAAATAAAACTGACTTTGTGCGTCGATTTGTAACCATGGACGAGACTTGGGTTTACCAGTATGATCCTGCATCGCGACAACAAACCGCAGAGTTGACTGAGCACGGTTGTTCAGCTCCAAAGCAGCCGAAGTGGTCAAAATCGACGAAGAATGTAATGGCATCCGTTTTTGGGATGCAAAAAGAATTTTGTAAATTGATTACCTTCAAATCAGGAAAACAAGAACAGGAGAGTATCACTGAAACCTTTTGGATCAACTGGATGCACAAATTCGGGAGAAAAGTCCTGGCTTGGCGAAGAAAAAGGTCATTTTTTGCCAGGACAATGCAGCGGCTCACAAAGGTGTTCTTGCAATGGCCAAATTGAAGGAGTTACGCTATGAATTGTCGCAGTATCCACTATATTCACCAGACCTGGCCCCCTCTGACTTCCGTTTGTTCCCAAACCTTAAAAAATTCCTACGTGGCAGGCGTTTTTGATCAAATGAAGAAGTTATAGCAGCCGTAGATGGGTATATTAGAGGTCTCGAGGAAAATCGTTTCAGAGATGGGGCAAATGAATTAGAAAATCGCTGGAAAAAATGTATTGAGCTTAAGGGAGAATATACTGAAGAATAAATGTACTTTGACTCATTCTTTCATGTCATTTCATTGTTACAATTCAGTCAGAAGTTATGATCGTAGAAAAAAAGGGGAAAAACTTATTTGCACACCTAATACTTTATGTTTCTGTTTGATCAATGTATTCTACAAGCTTTAAACAACGTACTATTATCATTCTACTAATATTAATAATTTAGTTGATCAACAGGAAGTTGAGATAAAAGGGAATAAATGAGGAGAAACCTGTTTAGCAGTCATCATAGTGTTTTTCATTGATGATTTTTGTAAACGGTGCGCGCGTGCTCGTTGTGCCGACTCTTTTAATATCCATTTTTAATTAGCAAATCCAACGGACCGTTCAGCTAACCTGCCCTCTAGGCCTCTGTTCGACATCTCTGTTTTCTCTCCCGGTTTCTCTCTCTCTCTCTCTCTCTTTCTCTCGGTTCCGTTTCCCGTTTTTGCGGTGGCGTAAACATGCGCTACCTCGAGAGCACGCACCCAAAAATCCGCGGCTCCCGTCGATGCCTGCATCATTTAATAAAAAAAAGAGTTGACCAGAAAAACGGGGAAAACACAGGTACTGCTCAGTTCCGGTGAAAATTTTTGCGCTTGGCAAATCGAATGGGATCTAATCGAAAAAACGAACATTTCGAGTTCGAACATTTTTTGCTGTCTCGCACTTATACACATTTTTAAAAAATCGAACCGAGAGCATCGAAAGTAGAGTCTTCGCGCTTCAAAATGTGCCTAGTAACTTCGCCGTACCATTTTCCATAAGAAAGTTATAGTAATTCCAACGTTCCTAACTTCATTCTGCGAAATATTACAGAAGAAATTCAATCAACAACATAATATTTTTTCAATTATCTATTAACACATTTTTAAAAAATCGAACCGAGGGCTTCGAAATCGGAGTCTTTGCTCTTCAGAATGAGCTTAGTAACTTTGCCGTACCATTTTTCTTAAGAAAGTTATAGCAATTCAAACGTCCCTAACTTCATTCTGCAAAATATTACAGACGAAATTCACGCACCAACATAATATTTTTTCAATTATCTATTAATACATTTAAAAAAAATCGAACCGAGGACTTCAAAAGTAGAGTCTTCGCGCTTCAAAATGAGCCTAGTAACACTGCCGTACTATTTTCCATAAGAACGTTATAGTAATTCCAACGTTCCTAACTTCATTCTGCGAAATATTACAGAAGAAATTCAATCAACAACATAATATTTTTTAAATTATCTATTAACACATTTTTAAAATATCGAACCGAGGGCTTCGAAATCGGAGTCTTTGCTCTTCAGAATGAGCTTAGTAACTTTGCCGTACCATTTTCCTTAAGAAAGTTATAGCAATTCAAACGCCCCTAACTTCATTCTGCGAAATATCACAGACGAAATTCACGCACCAATATAATATTTTTTCAATTATCTATTAATACATTTAAAAAAAATCGAACCGAGGACTTCAAAAGTAGAGTCTTCGCGCTTCAAAATGAGCCTAGTAACACTGCCGTACCATTTTCCTTAAGAAACTTATAGCAATTCAAACGTCCCTAACTTCATTCTGCGAAATATCACAGAAGAAATTCACGCACCAGCATAATATTTTTTCAATTATCGATTAATACATTTAAAAAAAATCGAACCGAGAGCTTCGAAAGCGGAGTCTTTGCTTTTCAAAATGAGCCTAGTAACATTGCCGTACCATTTTCCTTAAGAAAGTTATAGCAATTCAAACGTCCCTAACTTCATTCTGCGAAATATCACAGACGAAATTCACGCACCAATATAATATTTTTTCAATTATCTATTAATACATTTAAAAAAAATCGAACCGAGGACTTCAAAAGTAGAGTCTTCGCGCTTCAAAATGAGCCTAGTAACACTGCCGTACCATTTTCCTTAAGAAACTTATAGCAATTCAAACGTCCCTAACTTCATTCTGCAAAATATCACAGAAGAAATTCACGCACCAACATAATATTTTTTCAATTATCTATTAACACATTTTTAAAAAAATCAAACCGAGGGCTATGAGAGCAAAGTCTTTCGTCTTCAGAATGAGACTAGTAACACTGCCGTACCATTTTCCTTAAGAAACTTATAGCAATTCAAACGTCCCTAACTTCATTCTGCGAAATATCACAGAAGAAATTCACGCACCAGCATAATATTTTTTCAATTATCGATTAATACATTTAAAAAAAATCGAACCGAGAGCTTCGAAAGCGGAGTCTTTGCTTTTCAAAATGAGCCTAGTAACATTGCCGTACCATTTTCCTTAAGAAAGTTATAGCAATTCAAACGTCCCTAACTTCATTCTGCGAAATATCACAGACGAAATTCACGCACCAATATAATATTTTTTCAATTATCTATTAATACATTTAAAAAAAATCGAACCGAGGACTTCAAAAGTAGAGTCTTCGCGCTTCAAAATGAGCCTAGTAACACTGCCGTACCATTTTCCTTAAGAAACTTATAGCAATTCAAACGTCCCTAACTTCATTCTGCAAAATATCACAGAAGAAATTCACGCACCAACATAATATTTTTTCAATTATCTATTAACACATTTTTAAAAAAATCAAACCGAGGGCTATGAGAGCAAAGTCTTTCGTCTTCAGAATGAGACTAGTAACTTTGCCGTGCCATTTTTCTTAAGAAAATTATAGCAATTCCAACTTCCCTAACTCCAGTCTGTGAAATATCACAGAAGAAATTCACGCACCAACATAATATTTTTTCAATTACCTATTAACACATTTTTTAAAAATCAAAACGAGGGATTCGAAAGCGGAGTCTTTGCTCTTCAAAATGAGCCTAGTAACTTTGCCGTACCATTTTCCTTAAGAAAGTTATAGCAATTCAAACGTCCCTAACTCCAGTCTGTGAAATATCACAGATGAAATTCACGCACCAGCATAATATTTTTTCAATTATCTATTAATACATTTAAGAAAAAATCGAACCGATGGGTTGGAAAGCGGAGTCTTTGCTCTTGAAAATGAACGGAGTAACATTGCCGTACCTTTTTCCTTGAGAAAGTTATAGCAATTCAATCGTCCCTAACTTCATTCTGCGAAATACCACAGAAGAAATTCGGATTTCTGCGCCAAAATAATATTCTCTTTGCAACAGTGAGCAATAAAACTACCCAGCCATGAGTTCTCTGTGTCATTCCCTGACCATTTGTAGTGGAGGTCGAAAATCTCAAGTCCAATAAGGAAAGAGAACGGACCCGTGTTCGGCTACCCAGTATCAACGTTGATGGTTATTAACGTGAGACGATGTTTTCAAGGATCGACGTTCCGGGTTATTTTCTTTCGGAGACTCGGAAGGAGAAGATGTGCGCGAGTGCTGACGGGAACAGAAGGGGATACCAATACATTTCGCCCGGTGCTAATTTACTTATACGATCTATATAGGATACGGCGGACGCGTCTAATCAACGGGTACTTCATCCTTGCGGTGAACGAAGTTTATCCGGCGAGCAAGATATCAGACAACAGCCTTAAGGAACACGCCATTCGCAGCGTCGAGTTGGGACCTAATTTAATCGGCGCGGTGCGGACTGGCCGATCCCCGCGAACCACGGTTTCCTCCCGGCTCTCTCTCCTGTTAGACGCTGTAACCGTACGAAACTGTTCCGATCGATCCTCTTACTCCTTTTACTCCGACGCGATTATCTGCCGACCTCGAAGTCCACGCGTCATTCAACTGTTTCAACACCGAACTTCTCAGTTTCCACATGAATCCGCGATCACTTTCCCTGGGAAAAATAGCACGATGCTGTACCTACACTCGTTATCAAGCTTAAAGATTCTACTTTCGCACCGCGTCACTCATTTTTTCCCAAAATGTTCTTGCGGGACACGGCAGGTCGAAAACTGCACACATCTTTTTCCCAACAATGCTGCAATCTTGTTTGAACATCTGCAGAAACAACAAAACTTTTTTTCTGAGTATACATCTAGCACCGGTTTGAAGATCAAACACTCCTCTTTACATCGAGACCTTGAAAATAAATGTACGATTTTTTTTAGTCGACTTATCTAGTTTTGAACGGAACATTGGCCCGGACAAGCTATAGGAGAAAATGAAGACACGAAAATCCTTCAAATTCAAACGTCTGTAAGAAAGTTAAACAATTTTTTTGGTAGATGATTCGACATGAATTTGAAGATTGAAGCTTCCTCTTTACAACGAGACCTTGGAAATTGATCTACGATTTTTTTTCACTGTTTTATGGGACAAAAACGAGGACCATGTTCGAATCAACACACCACTCGCGGTGTATTGCAATGATGTCCGTATACCCTTCGTTCAAAGCTCAATAACTCGGTAAAAAAAAATCGTAGATCAAGGTTCAAGGTCTCGTTGCAAAGAGGAAGCTTCAATCTTGGAATCCCTGTTTGATTCACCCTTGAAAAAAACTTTTAATTTCTTTACAGACGTTTTAATATGCGTCACTTTCATGTATTAATCTTCCCCTGCAACACTTTCACAATTTCCTCTGCCACATCTTGCAAAAATATCCTATGCGAAAATGAACAATGCAGTGCAAAAATCGAGGCTTCAAGCTTCAAAATGAGTGCAGGTTCATCGCGGTGTGATTTTTTTTAACGAAATTATCAAAGCTTGCGGACGATCGTAGATCCGGTACGTCACTTGTAATTGTTTAAACAGCGCACAAGAGATCGTTAGAGTCTGTTCAGAGGAGGAACGCGAACAGAACAGGTGTCAGAGGAATCGTGACGAAGTATTCTCGATTTGGTCCGCAGATTTTATTTTATTTTCCGTGTGACGAATCCCGGTGTGACTTCGTCTAACACGGCGTTGTGTCTCCGGCGCACGCGTACCTCCCCGCTGTAATTACCGCGATAAATTCTGGCTTGTAAGTTCGAGTTTCTTGAAAAATGGGGAAAATTCGAAGCTGCGCGGAAGTTTTATTGCTGGCCGCTATACAGTTCAAGTCTTAATGACATTATCCGCGGCGTGTTGGTTCCCTTGACAACGGAGAACCAGAGAGGACCGAAGCAGCATTATAAAGGTCAGTGTTTCCTACAAAGGAAATTACACCGGCAATCAATTAATTTAGGTTCTTTAAACTTTCGATTTCTGCAATTTCTCCAAGTATGTATGTTTTTATGCAGTATAGTTAACTACGTAGAATTAATTTACCATTTCAGTAAATGCTCAATTTCCGCAAGTCTTCAAAATACGTACTGTTTTGAGAATCGATGTGCGTAAAAATCTGTAGGTATCCATTTACCACTAGATTTACAGAGCTCTATACATAAATCTCTTTACTTTACCGGACTCAAAATTTGTACCTTTCTCCTATAAATTATGATGTATTTGGTATGTAATCCAGTAGATTTGTATCCGGGGCGGCTGCAGATCCAAGTTTCAATCTTGTGGGATCAATGATTCAGGAGTTATGCTTGCTTAAAGTTGAGCAATCTGCAATGTTTTGCCGGGTAAGGACGCCGCCATATTGGTTTGTAGTGTTGCGCTTCGCTTACAGAGTTAGTTGGTGATTAGGTCAGGGGGGGGGCAAAGTAAGCGGCTCGCGGTCGTCACTACAAACCAATATGGCGGCGTTCTTCCAGTCAAAAACACTATAAATTGCTCAACTTTAAGCAAGCATAACTCCTAAACCATTGATCCTACAGGATCGAAACTTGGACGTGCAGTCGCCCCGAGTACAAATCTACTGGATTACATACCAAATACATCATAATTTATAGCAGAAAGGCACAAATTTTGAGTCCGGTAAAGTAAAGATTACCCCTAGAAATAACTATTTCACATTGTTTCATAAACATAACTGGTATGTGTCTATCCACATTTTTGGCCATTTTTCCAATAATATATACCCAAAGAAATAAATTTGGTATATAATTCCTCCGGGAAGCATCGTTGCAATCGTCATAATCACGAATTAAATATATGAGAATCCGTCATATCGAGGGACCCGTATACCTAGTGTTAAACAGAGTTGTGCAGAATTACAATTGAATTACCCCAGAATTATAATTACAAAGTAATTGAATTAAATTGTAATTCAATTATGTTGTAATTTATAATTCAGATCTTCAGTCAATTAAATTACAATGTAATTCGTAATTGCAATGGAACACAATTATAAAATACATTGTAATTGAATTAAATTGTAATTCAATTATGTTGTAATTTATAGTTCAGATCATTAGTCAATTAAATTACAATGTAATTCGTAATTGCAATGGATCACAATTATAAAATACATTGTAACACATTGACTCGACAACCGCGTCTCTTTTGTTCCAATACGCTTTTCTTCGTTGCGTTCGAAACTTTCATCGTCGATTACACCACTAAATACAGTTGAAATTATATCGTGTTTGGTACCATTTTGCATTAGAAAAATGCCACGAATATGTTGGCGAAAGTTCCATAAAATAATAATGAAAAATAAAGAAGATTAAATATTGGTGTTACATTGTGAAAAAAATGATGTCACTGCGTGCAGAACACGGCTGTTCGACAGTAAACCCGCGGTTACTGTATATGAAAGAAAAATATAAAAATATATCGCAAGTTCTTCCAAGTTCTGGGCTATAATTTGGAGAGCTGTATTTTTATTACATTATATTGTATTTCAATTACATTGTATTTCAATTACATTGTGTTTCAATTACATTGTGTTTCAATTATATTGTATTTCAATTACAAATCTGATTAAAATACTTAGTAATTGAATTGTATAGTAATTTATTTACGACGTAATTGAATTACTATTAATTGAAATACAATGTAATTCAATTACGTAATTGAATTACAATGTAATTGAATTAGCACAACTCTGGTGTTAAAGAAATATTGAGAAAACCTCAGCCATTTTTCTCAAAATTACACTCGACGTATAGATCAATTAATTAATCCTTGGGTCCGCGGATAAGACCCAGCTAAAAATAATGTCGAAAGTTGTTCTGATAATTTCGAACAACTTTATGGAACAACCTAGTAGAATATTCTGCGAATAAATTATTTAATACTGATGCGTACTAATTTGTTGAGTATCCTCGGGTCCTCGGATGAGACCCAGAGCGTGGCGGGGGAAACAATTAGCAAAAAAACTTCATTAACAGCCGTTTAAAAAGCACGGACTAATTACAGTGGCCGAGGTGAGTCGACGCACGTTGAACGAGCAACGGGGTAGATTATAATCCGGTGTAGTTTTCCATAATTTACCGGCGGAGGCTCTGTTGTGGACCCGCGGGTACAACAAACACACGCGCGGCAATTCTTTTCGGCGCGCATAAATAGGTATCGAGGGAGAGGGAGGGTCGCCATTTTTCTGGGATACATGACTCTTTCGAAAAATCGCGGTGGACACGGTGTGCGCGCGGTCCCCGCGGCCGAAATTTCTGCCGGCACGCCATTCGAATTTTAATACACTTTTCGCGCCGCTAAAACGACTCCATCGCTTCAATTACGTCCTACTCGAGGGAGAAATCGCGTCGTTTTTGCGAGCCCGCGTAATACATTTCCCGCGGAACGCAAAGGCATCCGGGGTGCAGTAATATTTGCATAAATCGCGGCCTTCCGTCGTTCGCCGCTTTTGACCGCGATTAATCGACCCCCTCCACCGCCCCACGAACCGAAAGCAAGAGAGAGAGAGAGAGAGAATGGTGGAGATACGCGTGGACAGGTGAAACAAAGTAAAAAAAAAAGATACGAAATCCGAGGCGCGTCCGGGGCGCATTTATCAGCCGCGATTATGAACGGCGATTTAATAAGCGAATTCGTCTGCACAGAGGCGCGGGGACATTAACGTAATTGCCCGAATAATGATGGCCGGCCCTGCCCGCCGAAATTTCTCGCCGATCGCGAAAAATTCACCGACGATTCCGCTCTGCCGCGGGAAACAAATCATAGGCACCACGGTGTCGCCCTTAAAACGGCACGTCTAACATACTCGATTCACAATTACGGAATTTGCAATTCCATGAGGAATTATGCGAGAGATTGATTTCTTCGGGTACATATTGAAAAATGGATAAAAATTTGGATAGACACGCATTCTCGACGTTTTCAGCTTAAAGATCCGCCAGTAACGATAGAATGGCTACAAATTTGGATCGATACGTTCACGTCACTTTTATGTAGTGATGAAGAACGTTCGCTTTTACTGCTCCGTGAGTGTGAAGACTGTCGACATATTTTCTTGAGCCTGTGCATAACGAGACAGTCTTAAACAAATGGCTAAAAATTTGGATAGACACGTTCTCGTCGTTCTTACGAAGCGATGCAGAACATTCGCTTCTACTGCTCCGTAAGTGTGAAGAGTGACAACGTATTTTCTTGAACCTGTTCATAACAATAGGGTCTTAAACAAATGGCTAGAAATTTGGATAGACACGTTCTCGTCGTTGTTTTACGAAATGATGAAGAACAACCGCCTCTACTGCTTCGTAAGTGTGAAAACTATCGACTGAATTTTTATGAACCTGTGCATAACGATACAGTCTTTAAAAAATAGCTAAAAATGTAGATAGACACGTGCTCGTCGTTCTTACGAAGCGATGAAAAACATTCGCTTCTACTGCTCCGTAAGTGTGAAGACCGTCGAAATATTTTCTTGAGCCTGTGCATAACGATGGTCTTTAAAAAATGGCTATAAATTTCGATAGACACGTTCTCGTGAATTTTGCGAAGCGATGTAAAATTGCGACTTCTACTCTTCCGTAAGTGTTGAGACTATTATTTTGAACATCAGGCAGACGTTTCGCGTTTGCTCGATGACGTTGCCAGGTCCGCCGCGGCAGACGAGACGGTTCATTATTGATCGGATCGATCAGGCTAACGTCTTTAGGCCGCGACAGGGGACGCGTATCGAATAGTAATGGCATTGACAGCTAGTTATGCCGCGCAAAAAGCCCGCGACTAACGAAGAAACCGACGATTAAGGGACTCCCTTTCAGCTTATTAATCGAAGCTCGTGTGCACGGGACAAGCCGAACGTGTCCCGGGATACGGCGATTCGTTGATGCAATTTACAAGCGAGAGAGGCGAGCAACAGACGGAGAGAGAGAGAGAGAGAGAGAGAGAGAGAGAGAGAGTTCTCGATAATCGATTGCACGAGCAAAAAAATAGCGACGGCGGAAATTGACGGATGAACGCAGAGGATGTAATATCTTCTCGTACGACGTGACTCTGTGAAATACCGAGAGAAAACGAAAGATAGAAAAAGGAGAGGAGGGTTAAGGGCGGGCGAAATTTTTTTTGATAAAGTTATCGGCGAAATGTTTAAATTAAATCCAGCCGGCGGAGAGTGCTCTCGATTCGACGCGACCAAAACGACCGAAAGATTTCAATTGCTGGGTTACGTGAATTTTCTCTCGCCTGTGGACCGTTTTCCAGGACCATAGCCGCCAGATCAGGAGAATACAGTTGCCCCTCCTCTCTGCCAGTGCCGGATTAGAAACGTGGGGGAACAGCGTCACAGGAGGAGGTCGAGTGGGGGGAGTCTTAATCAGCTACTAATGAAGTGCCGAATAAAACTGCTGCGGCTCGCGTAAAGGATTTTCCGAATCGCAAACAAAATAATGTTGAACGACGTAAAAATCGCTCCGAAAATGGCGGCAGCGGCGATTCTATTAATTTCGCGGAAACGAGCGCGCCGAAGAAACGAATTGCACTCGAATCCCGCGGATCTATCGTAGTAAATATTCAGCCACGTTCGTGATGCAAATAGCCGGCAGTGGTAATTTCATTGCAAATAACCCGGCGTTACGCAAGCGGACGCGTGTAATTAATATGCCCGCAGACATACACACAGCGCGTTACCATCTTCGGTTCGGTCGGAAAAAGAACTGAAACAATTTCCCCATTCGGAAGATTATTCATTTAGATAGCCGATTGCAATTAAGTACGCGCGGTGTGGTGCAGCGCTACGTGTAACCGGGAAACCGATGCTTTTACATTCCGTACGCGTTTCGGTTTCAACCCACGCCCCCCAAACCCCCCTCGCAACGAACATCTCGACTTTTACATAATTATTCGCTCACGTAGTCCGCGGTCGTCCGTACAAAACTGTAAAGCGACTTGTACATTCGACGGGTGTATAAATCTCGTGACAAACGCGGCAATTATGCTGCGAACCTAGTGACCCGACCGCGAGTGCTCGCCGGAAACTCGATTCAGAGCGACAGGACGCTGCGAGAAATAAAATTGTACTCTCACATAGTTCGAATCATTCAAATATTTCTCTACCACTCGAAAAATTAGAACTGTGTCGAACAACTTTCTAAAAGGGGACATTTTTATCTGTACAGGCTGTTCCAAAAATGTTGTATTTCGTTGAAATGCGACAGGGTGACTCTTTGAACCATGCGAAGCAACTTTTTCCTTTGCGAAAATCTTCTCCGCCGCTTCGTTACGGAGTTATTCGCGAAAAACACTTGCTAATCAGGGCGGGGCTACAGCGGTGGACTCCGCCTCCGCGACGAACCACGTGCGCTGGAGGCGCGCTGTGATTGGTCCGCGTTTTTCACGGGTAACTCCGTAACGAAACCTCGGAGAAGATTTTTGCAAAGGAGAAAGTTGCTTGAAATCACCTCAGCAATCGCCACGTTCGAGTACAACATTTTTGTAAATGAAAAGTATATCAGTTGAATGAAATTGGATGTTTAAGTTGAAAATGGCATGCTTAGGGTCGTGCTTAGGGTAGACGCAAATCGTGAAACCTAATCGCAGAGTGGCGAGGGTAAATCGTAGCGATGAGAGAGAAGCGTGTTTAGAAAAGGTTTCCCGGCGGGTTCGAAATTTATGTAAACTAATTTCCGTCGCTCGGGAAATTCGGCGGAACGTTTATTGAGGCTTCAAACAGGTAAATCTGGAGCGGCTGCGCGGGGTATTCTGGGGAGGGATTTCGAGGTCGTGGAAATCGGGTTTGCTCGGCGGTTTTGCACGGCGCCAAGAGAGGACGCAAAGAACACACTCGGTGTTACTGACAGGCCGCCAGCAATTTAGCCGATCGAGAACTGCTCGGCGCAGGGCCCTGTCTCGATGCTTGGAAAAGGTGAGGCTGCTTAGTTCGATCGCCAACTTATCTGCTAGCCTAAACCAGCCAGTTCCTTTCCCACGAGCTCTACAGTTCCCCTGTCAGATACACATACGTACTACGAGCTCACTCCGCAATGATAGGTTAATTAATCCTTGCCCGACGGAAATCATTTTTATCCTCGCCTCGCCGCTGCATTCAATCGCTTTCGCTCATTTTCACGGTCCTGCAGCATGATCAATACCTGTGTCTTGCGAACAATGCAAATACGTTTTATTTTCCACAAAGATCCGCAGTCTAGTAATAATCTAGCGAGGAAGAAAGTCCGAACTCATCACTAGACTGCGGATGTTTATGCAATTTGCTATTTTTGTAGACGAATTTTGAAGTGGAATCAATTAAAATTTTTAGTGGTGGTAGCTTCCGCAGGTGTGGAATAAAAAATTAATAAAAAAAATCACAATTATTTAGATCACATGTCCCTTCTCAGGGACGATAATGTATTAAAATTTTTGAAGTACATATCCTTCAGGAATACTGATGTTGTAGCACGAGATTCATCACAGCGAATATTTACCTAAATTTATCTAAATAAAGGATACTCAATAAATAATTTATTCGCAGAACATTCTACAGGATCTTCCATTAAGTGATTTTAAATTATAAAAAAATTATTTTTACCATTATTCTTATCCGAGGCTCCTAGAATCCTCAAGAAATCTGTATTTTAATCATTTACTCGTAGATCATTCCACAAGGTCTTCCATTACGTTGTTTCTTTTATATATAACTTAAAATCACTTAATGGAAGATCCTGCAGTATGTACATGTAAGTGGTACCTCTGTTCGGTATACCACATAAACTTCTTCTGTAAATTTTGCGTAATTTTAAAATACATAATTATCTCAGAGGAAAAATTAAATTAATAATCAATTACATTCGGAGTCGATGTTGATTAACTGACTGATCATACAAGGAAGGACAGTCGAACCTTAATTTCTTTGTAGCGCGATCAACCGCCAAAGGGGGAACCCCTAGTAGTGGGGATAAAAAAGTCACATCATCCGCGTACCCAATAGTCACATCGATCGCGGGAACACTGTAATCATTTTTACATTATATCTTATGGGAAAGATTGGTTTGGTATGCGTCCTATTCGGGAAAAATTCCAAACATCAGGAACGAATGAAGGTCGTATACCGAGGTACCACTGCACTAATTTATTGAGGATCCTCGGGACCTCGGATAAGACCCAACTAAAAGCGTCGAAAGATGCTTGACAAAATTTGAATGAAAAAGAAATTGCAGTAACTTTGTTACTCGTTGACCAAGAATCCCTTTTCCGTGGTGTCGATCCTTTCTCTGATCCATTTGCTCGGCAAGCCAGCTTAATCGTTCTCTCGTGCACATTCGCCCGATTCGAGGCCCGACCCGGCCCTGGCCCGGCCCGCAAATAGAGCACAGCATCGCGTCGCTCTCCACGATCGCTTTTGCATCCATCCATCGCACACCTCTCTCGCCTGTTGGTTACGTGGCACCGTTGCGTTCGGGTCCGTGGTGAATGGAAAAGCTACGTAATCTCGCCCCGTCCATGAGGGATCCTGGCCGATGGAACAGGAACCGGATCAACAGTTACGTCATGCACAATCATGGGATCACTGTACACCTAGCGCATACGATTCCCGCACGATATTTTATTAGTCATAACTCCGCCGAGCCCTGAATCGAAAATTATGCGAGGTCTAGCTGCATTCCGAGGACCATTCTTCCTTCGTCACCCCCGGGAAAATTGGATTGGGATTTTTTTTTGGTAAAAAATTGCCGTTTCTATTATTTCCCGTTGGACGCTGGCCACGCGCAGTTTGTAAACAGTCGAAATGCATCGGGCTAGAATATCGGGTTGCACAGTAACAAATAGACTTTGTTACTCGGAGGAGTCGAAAAAATATTTTTGCCGAAACATTTTGCAAAATCGTATCGGTTTACAGAAATCCGCGAAAATTGCAATTTCCCAGCGGTTCTAAAAACATATTTGATACGTATTTTATTTATAGCGGCCGACATTCATGTTAAGGGGGTGAAAGTAGCTCTCAAAGTTGGGGTGAAAAATTTATTTTCTTGAATATCTCCGAGAGTATTAGGCCTAGACAAAATTTTCAACATCCAATTTGTGCGTATTTGAAGGACGAATATTTTCGTGTCTCTTTTCTCGGAGATATTCAAGAAAATCGATTTTCACCCCAACTTTGAGAGCTACTTTCACACCCTTAACATGAATGTCGGCCGCTATACAAAAATACGTGTCAAATATTCTTTTTAGTTTTATATCGTACCAAAATTTCATTACAATGGCGTGTTGCGGCAAGGGTAACTTCCCTTGTAAGGAGATTAAGAACATGTTTTGGATTCCACGGATTTTTATTGTGAAAATTATGAAATCTGAGATTCTCACGAATTTGAGAAAATACACTACCAACTTTTACTACAAATATACAAAATCCGCAAAAAGTGTAATTTCTTTTCTTAGCGATTCTAGGGCGTTTAAGAAAATGTTTTATATTGTATTTTTAATTTTTATTATGAATCTTTAAAATTCGCGAAAATTCTAATATTAAAAAATTAAATATTAGAAATTTAGAAATTCTAATATTAGAAAATTATGAAATCTGAGAATCTCACGAATTTGAGAAAATACACTACCAACTTTTACTATGAATATACAAAATCCGCAAAAAGTGTGATTTCTTTTCATAGCGATACTAAGGAGTTTAAGAAAACGTTTAATATTGTATTTTTAATTTTTATTATGATTCTATAAAATCGGCGAAAATTCTAATATCATCTCTTAGCGGTTGTAAGGAGTTTGAGGACATGATTTGGATTCCACGGATTTTTATTGTGAAAATTATGAAATCTGAGAATCTCACGAATGAGAGAAAATACTCTACCAACTTTTACTACGAATATATAAAATCCGCAAAAAGTGTAATTTCTTTTCTTAGCGATTCTAAGAAGTTTAAGAAAACGTTTTATATTGTATTTTTAATTTTTATTATGAATCTATAAAATCCGCGAAAATTCTAATATTGTCTCTTAGCGGTTGTAAGGAGTTTGAGAACATGTTTTGGATTCCACGGATTTTTATTGTGAAAATTACGAAATCTGAGATTCTCACGAATTTGAGAAAATACACTACCAACTTTTACTACAAATATACAAAATCCGCAAAAAGTGTAATTTCTTTTCTTAGCGATTCTAGGGAGTTCAGGAAAATGTTTTATATTGTATTTTTAATTTTTATTATGAATCTATAAAATCCGCGAAAATTCTAATATCGTCTCTTAGCGGTTGTAAGGAGTTTGAGAACATGTTTTGGAGTCCACGGATTTTTATTGTGAAAATTATGAAATCTGAGATTCTCACGAATTTGAAAAAATACACTACCAACTTTTACTACAAATATACAAAATCCGCAAAAAGTGTAATTTCTTTTCTTAGCGATTCTAGGGCGTTTAAGAAAATGTTTTATATTGTATTTTTAATTTTTATTATGAATCTTTAAAATCCGCGAAAATTCTAATATTAAAAAATTAAATATTAGAAATTTAGAAATTCTAATTTTAGAAAATTATGAAATCTGAGAATCTCACGAATTTGAGAAAATACACTACCAACTTTTACTATGAATATACAAAATCCGCAAAAAGTGTGATTTCTTTTCATAGCGATACTAAGGAGTTTAAGAAAACGTTTAATATTGTATTTTTAATTTTTATTATGATTCTATAAAATCGGCGAAAATTCTAATATCATCTCTTAGCGGTTGTAAGGAGTTTGAGGACATGATTTGGATTCCACGGATTTTTATTGTGAAAATTATGAAATCTGAGAATCTCACGAATGAGAGAAAATACTCTACCAACTTTTACTACGAATATATAAAATCCGCAAAAAGTGTAATTTCTTTTCTTAGCGATTCTAAGAAGTTTAAGAAAACGTTTTATATTGTATTTTTAATTTTTATTATGAATCTATAAAATCCGCGAAAATTCTAATATTGTCTCTTAGCGGTTGTAAGGAGTTTGAGAACATGTTTTGGATTCCACGGATTTTTATTGTGAAAATTACGAAATCTGAGATTCTCACGAATTTGAGAAAATACACTACCAACTTTTACTACAAATATACAAAATCCGCAAAAAGTGTAATTTCTTTTCTTAGCGATTCTAGGGAGTTCAGGAAAATGTTTTATATTGTATTTTTAATTTTTATTATGAATCTATAAAATCCGCGAAAATTCTAATATCGTCTCTTAGCGGTTGTAAGGAGTTTGAGAACATGTTTTGGAGTCCACGGATTTTTATTGTGAAAATTATGAAATCTGAGATTCTCACGAATTTGAAAAAATACACTACCAACTTTTACTACAAATATACAAAATCCGCAAAAAGTGTAATTTCTTTTCTTAGCGATTCTAGGGCGTTTAAGAAAATGTTTTATATTGTATTTTTAATTTTTATTATGAATCTTTAAAATCCGCGAAAATTCTAATATTAAAAAATTAAATATTAGAAATTTAGAAATTCTAATATTAGAAAATTATGAAATCTGAGAATCTCACGAATTTGAGAAAATACACTACCAACTTTTACTATGAATATACAAAATCCGCAAAAAGTGTGATTTCTTTTCATAGCGATACTAAGGAGTTTAAGAAAACGTTTAATATTGTATTTTTAATTTTTATTATGATTCTATAAAATCGGCGAAAATTCTAATATCATCTCTTAGCGGTTGTAAGGAGTTTGAGGACATGATTTGGATTCCACGGATTTTTATTGTGAAAATTATGAAATCTGAGAATCTCACGAATGAGAGAAAATACTCTACCAACTTTTACTACGAATATATAAAATCCGCAAAAAGTGTAATTTCTTTTCTTAGCGATTCTAAGAAGTTTAAGAAAACGTTTTATATTGTATTTTTAATTTTTATTATGAATCTATAAAATCCGCGAAAATTCTAATATTGTCTCTTAGCGGTTGTAAGGAGTTTGAGAACATGTTTTGGATTCCACGGATTTTTATTGTGAAAATTACGAAATCTGAGATTCTCACGAATTTGAGAAAATACACTACCAACTTTTACTACAAATATACAAAATCCGCAAAAAGTGTAATTTCTTTTCTTAGCGATTCTAGGGAGTTCAGGAAAATGTTTTATATTGTATTTTTAATTTTTATTATGAATCTATAAAATCCGCGAAAATTCTAATATCGTCTCTTAGCGGTTGTAAGGAGTTTGAGAACATGTTTTGGAGTCCACGGATTTTTATTGTGAAAATTATGAAATCTGAGATTCTCACGAATTTGAAAAAATACACTACCAACTTTTACTACAAATATACAAAATCCGCAAAAAGTGTAATTTCTTTTCTTAGCGATTCTAGGGCGTTTAAGAAAATGTTTTATATTGTATTTTTAATTTTTATTATGAATCTTTAAAATCCGCGAAAATTCTAATATTAAAAAATTAAATATTAGAAATTTAGAAATTCTAATATTAGAAAATTATGAAATCTGAGAATCTCACGAATTTGAGAAAATACACTACCAACTTTTACTATGAATATACAAAATCCGCAAAAAGTGTGATTTCTTTTCATAGCGATACTAAGGAGTTTAAGAAAACGTTTAATATTGTATTTTTAATTTTTATTATGATTCTATAAAATCGGCGAAAATTCTGATATCGTCTCTTAGCGGTTGTAAGGAGTTTGAGGACATGATTTGGATTCCACGGATTTTTATTGTGAAAATTATGAAATCTGAGAATCTCACGAATTTGAGAAAATACTCTACCAACTTTTACTACGAATATACAAAATCCGCGAAAACTGTAATTTCTTCTCCTAGCGATACTAAGGAGTTTAAGTAAATGTTTTATATAGTATTGATTTTTGTTATGAATATATGAAATCCTGCTCTTTACTTTACTGGACTCAAAATTTGTGCCTATAAATTATGGTGTATTTGGTATGCAATCCAGTAGATTTGTACCCGGAGCGGCTGCAGATCGAAGTTTCGATCCTGTAGGATCAATGGTTCAGGACTTATGCTTGCTTAAAGTTGAGCAATCTTCAGTGCTTTTGGCAGATAAAGGCGCCGCCATATTAATTTGTAGTGACGGTCGCGCGTCGCTTACCGAGTTGGTCGTTGACAAGGTCGGGGAGGGGGGGCGTCGTCAAGGACCAAACCAATATGTTGGCGGCCTTACCGATCAAAAACACTGCAGATTCCTCAACTTTAAGCAAGCATAACTCCTGGACCACTGATTCTAAAGGATCAAATTTTGATCTGTAGCCGCCCCGGGTACAAATCTACTGGATTACATACCAAATACATCATAATTTATAGGAGAAAGGCGCAAATTTTAAGCCCGGTAAAATAAAGTGTAACCAGAAGTTGGAATGATAGCGAAGAAAAAGAAGTTCGCAATAGGTTAATTACGAAGTAAGCAGAAAATACGGCGGAAGACATTGTTATACACATCGGCAGAATGGTGGCTGGAGATATCGGGCAAGGGAGTCGGTGTATTTTCATGCAGCATTATTGAACAGGGCAGGTAAGGGTATCTCCTGGTGATGGCTGGCTGTGGTTCGCTGTAATAAAAACCGAGAGGAATGGCGTCAGTGTGTATGCGGTCCCTATAAAATCGCGTGGATATCCGGCCTGGCGAAGTTTATTCGTGATTTCCACCGCGCAACTGTATTTTCATCCGTGCCAGTTTTCAGGAAACGCGGCGGAAAAGTGCAGCTGCAGTCCCCGTGGTGAAGCGCGTCGCGAATACGCGTCGAGGTCGATAAGTTTACAGAAGCACGGCCGTTAGAATTTCGCCGAACGTAGCGATCCAAGGATTTTACGGTTGTGTGCGTACATGTCATTTCTGCGCCGATTAAAACCCGCGATCATAACTCTCTGTCTGAGCACACGCGCGCGCTATGTTCCATTCGACTTTTAATAGAGCAACGTTCTATTTGATTTTGCGTTTGATCCGAGCCGTGTCGCGTCTCGTTCACGGTGATCCCATGGTACGCTTCCCTGCTGTTTATACAAACCCTTGCCTGCTCTACGGAACACACCGCAAACCTGGATTCGCGCTGGACTGCAAACGGCGGTGCGTTGCGCAAGAATTGTTGCAAAATTGATCAGAACACTGTACGCTTCCCTATTTTTCACAGCGGTCGAAAATTGCCAAGCGGAAATGGCGAGTAAATCGGAGAAAACCGGAACTGTACGATCTAAGAAAATCGAGTACCCCGTCCACAACTGCGGGGAGGAAAATTGAAGCATCATGTTTTGAAATAATATTAGATTTTTATTAATTTCGTATCTAGGAAGGTCATTGCCCCTGAAAATAGAAATCTATTTGACAATCCACTTTTATAAAATTAGTCTAGAAAAATTCAAAATTGCATAAACATCCGCAGTCTGCCGATAATATTAGTTCGCTACGAATTTTCTTGAATTAGAGCGCCCGGTTACGCGAAATGTAGGCATCAAAGAAAATGTCGAAAGTGGATGGAGAAAGGGGATGGAGTAGAAAATGGAATACGAAATGTGTGAAAGAAGCGACGGAGGGAAATGATCACGGATACAGTTTGCCGAAAAGGACTTTCCCTCCCGTCATTAGATATTGATCGACCAAAAAGAAATCTAGACTCTTGCATATAATAATGACCGTGTGGTGTACGATTTTCTCGGGATCTGCGAGAATTGAGCATAGGCGAAATTCAGCCGCCGAGTCTTAACACTTACGGGGAAGTAGAAGCGAATACAGTCAAACCTGTTTTCGTGCGGTAGATAGGGACCGTAGAAAAAAACCGCACAAAAAATATTCACAAGCTTCATAAATAGCTATAACAAAGAATTTTTCACAATATGTTAAAGAAAATTTTTTTATGCGTTGGGTAGGGACCCCTAAAAAAAAGTCTCACTTGGAAAATATGTTAAAGCTTTACGAAATAGCGAGAAAGTGCTTTCCAAACAAAGTAAATAATAATTAAATTACACATAGAAACATTTTAAAAAATTTTAATTTCTCATTTTAAACGTGGAGATATTTTCAAAATGTACATAATTCAATACATATATAGGGTGTCCTGCTGAAATGAGATGAGCAGGATATCTCGGAAGACGTCGTTATCAAAAAAGTGTTCCTACAAATGTTGTTTGGTATGACGGGCTACATTACGTAGTATTAATTGTTTTCTTTTGCGTGGGGTGGTGGAGGACATTTCAAGGTCATAATGGTTTTGTAAATGGAATGTTCTATTTTGTATACCATAGATCGATAGAGTATCAAATTCTGAGTATAAAACTGTTGACCTTCATGTGTCCTAAACTTAATAGTTAACGAGATATTATCCAAAGAAGAAAGAAAATTGTTTCGATAATATCTCGTGAACTATTAGGTTTATGACATATGAAGGTCAACACTTTTATACTCAGAACTTGATACTCTATCGATCTATGGTATAAAAAATAGGACATTCCATTTAAAAAAATCAAGGTGACCTTGAAATGTCCTCAGTCACTCCACCCATAAGAAAATAATACTACGTAATGTAGCACGTCATACCAAACAACTTTTGTAGGAACATTTTTTTGATAACGACGTCTTCCGAGATATCCTGCTGATCTGATCCGATATTCATATACCACATAAAATAAATCGAAAAAAAAGGTTCGCGTAGTAAAATACCGCACAAAAACAGGTTTGAATGTATTTCTGATCACTTCGTAAAAAAATGGCGTCCAAATTGAGGAATAATTCGTTTTAAGGTCGTGCAACATCTTCGGGATACCGTGTACAGAACTCTTCGATCGAGGACCTCGCAAAAAGTGTGCAAAATCATTGAATATTCAGGAATCTCGCGAATCCGAAAAATCCTTGTCATTTCCGAAGACGAGGTATCGATCAGACGGGACTCAACATGTAAAGTATCGCCGCAAAAATCGCGGCAACAATCTTTCCGAATAAATGAATAACAAGCGAAGTGGTGGACAGTGTTTAATGGGCAGACTGGCATTTTTTGATAATTCTCGACGCCTCCCCGATTCGTAACCTGCATAATTACACACCTGTTTGTGTATGCGTGCACGGAAAAAACCTGCAGCCCGAAACGAAGACGAAAGCGATTTCGCATAACGCGAAACACGCTCGATGGCAGAACGACGACGTCTCGCCGCACAGCTTGGGATTACGCAATGGCGAGGAATTTAAATGGGAACGCCGCAACACGCTCACTTTTCAATTTGTAAATTGAAACAAACGACTGTGCTCCTGCCACCTTACTGACAGCTGCAATTAATATTATAGAAAAAATGATTTGCCGCGTTACTCGAGCCCCCGAATCACGGAGATTAATGAACCGATCAATTTCTGCCGATTTTCGCACTGCAATATTTATTTACACTGCATTACGAATTATTATTCATCGAGTATTTTGCGCAGGTCGGAAATAGGAGGCGTTGCTTCTCGCGTGTAAAATTATTCGTAACAGTTGAACGGGGAAGGAAATGGAATTCCAGTAATTCTAATGTACGAAACACATCTCCGGTGATCTTAATTTCGTAAAAAATTGAAGGTATTTATCGGTTTTAATATGCGCTACATAAAGTTTATGGGAAATCCGAAGTTATGAACGGTGAAACAGCATGAATAATGCAATGACAGCCCTATAGTTCCGGATCCTTGCAAGGAACGACTTTAATTAAACGTTCGGAACTTTGCTTGGCAGACCTTAAAACGCTATGAATCCACTGGAACTCTTCTAATATTGAATAATCCGCAAGCCATCGAACGCGTTGCCATGAGGCCCGTTTCTCAGAAGTATAGTCTCGCCGGAGCGAAACTTCACCTAACCCGGGTCGAAATAAAAATCGAAGCGGTGTTCGATCCTCGTTACCCAACAAACAGAAATGCGACGAATACGGGAAAAAGTCGCGGGGTAATATCATCGATTTCTTAATCCTCGGTGGAAAAAAGTTGCTCGACACGCGATCGGTTACGTTTCATTATAGATTCCTTTGTAATTGCGTTCACGGGAACCGCCTGGCTGTTGCTAAATCTTCGGTTTGACTGATTGCTACAGTGGGTGTACAAAGTATTCGTACACTTTTTAAAAACTAATAACTTTTTCATAATTGTACCAAACGACCTGATTTTTTATAATCAATTAGAAGCATTAGTTTACAAACTGATATGCAATAAAGATTTTCCAAAAAATACAATTTACAAGGTTGCAGGTAAAAATAAAAAAGGCATTTTTTAAAACTCTTTTGTTTGGGCCCTTAATGGAAATTTAAAACATATGTTTTCTAGATCCATGTTCTTTATACACATGTTGGAAATTTCATCGAAATCGATTGACGCAGGAAAAAACAACAGGCGTCGAAAGATGTACGATTTTGTGGATTTAAAGCGGAAACTGATCAAAAGTTGTGTGAAACGAGGATTTTCACAATTTTTAACCGCTTGTAGCTCGTGTGTATGTTAATCGATTTCAATTAAATTTTCAACATGTGTATGACTAACATAGATCTACAAAACATACATTTTAAATTTTCATGAAGGACCCGAATAAAAAAGTTTTAAAAAATGGCTTTTTTATTTTTGCATTTAACCTTGTAAATTATAATTTTTGGAAAATCTTTTTTGTATATCATTTCGTAAACCAATGCTCCTAATTGATTATAAAAAATCAGGTTGTTTGGTACAATTATAAAAATGTTATTAATTTTTAAAAAGTGTACGAATACTTTGTATACCCACTGTATAAATTCAAAATTCACAGAAATTTCCTTCTTGCTGGTCTCTGCCGATTGAGGGATAGACAAGAACAGGCGTGGGCTTAGCTCGCCCAGGTCCACCCTAATGCATACAGATTCCCAATGAGGACTGTCAAAATTCCGAAATTTTTTGCTGTTTCTATGTTTGACCGGCCAGTTCTTCCGTAACTGTTAGCATAGTTTTCCAGCGAGAAACACGTCGGACGTGTCCGGTTACCTCTCCTTTGTCGCCGTTAGCTTGTCCCGAAGTTCCCGGCTCGTTGAATTCTATTCTCCGATGACAAGGAAATACTTGCCCAGCTTGTCATCGGATCATTTCGACGGGAACGGCTGACTGGCTGGTTGGCTGGGAGGTATAGTGAGTTCGAAGGTGAGAGAGACGTTGACCGAGATCGTCTCGAACACGGAACTTTTAATTGGTTCGCGTGCTACAAGACTCCGCGCCGCCCGATGCGTAGATAACGAGAGCATCGTCGCGCTTTTATGCGAACTCGAGAACTGTTTGGATAGAGCGAGCGAAAAAAATTCAAGATGGGGCCGACACGTTCGACTTTCCATTCGGCGAAATTTCCTCGAAATTCTTTTCTTTCCATTCCGATGCGATTAATAATTTTCACGAATTAAGGTTGGCAACACAGTGTACAGCTATAGTCGGCGATTGTTTAGTTGCTAATCGTTATACAATGCTCAATCAAGAACTTATTTCTCAGTTGAACCCGCTGATAGAATGACTTCCTTTGTCCTAGCCCAGAACTAATTAATAACTGTCCCAATCAATGACGCAACGATTGTGTCATTGGCTTCGCTGCAAACAAATTCGAGAGAGATTCTAGCTAAAACTTATTGAAACAGCCCATCGCCGTGGCATAATAATTAGACTGCAAATAAAAATTGATTTCATCCGTTAACGATCTTTTTTACTTTTAAAACAACATTACAGTATTCTCAAAATTTTTTAAATCTTAATTAAAAAACACGGAAGAAGAATCTCTGATTTTTTTGTTTCAACCAGCGGAAACGAATTTTTATTCGAATAATTTAATTAGGCCAGTTCCACAGGAAGAGAGAATGAGGTATCGACTGGGTCCAACGTGTTTTCTTATGGGAACGTAAGTTCGATAAAAAGTAATTTTTATCGTCAAAATAGATTCCATCGTCATGTACTATATAATCCTCTGTCGCTTTTCCTGACACTCTCACTCTCTCTCTCTCTCTCTTTCTCTCTGTTTCTGTGCTCTCGAATAACGTTCAACAGGAAAGCGATTAAAGCTCTGCAGTGTTTTTTGACACGTCCTCATGATGCGATAAAAATCACCGATTAGTATCGACTCGGTTGACGCGCAAGAATGAGATTTCACTACTTCTATGTCTAAATGTTCAGTGTGGTAGGTAACATCGAATTAACAAGAAGAATTTTCTGCAGAAATTGTGAAAAGGTGTAGACTTGTAAACTTGTGAAATTGTAAGAAATTGTAAAATTCTCGAGAACTGTAAAATTGTGTATTGCGAAGAATTGTAAAATTGTGTATCGTGAAGAATTGTAAAATTCTGTATTGTGAAGAATTGTAGAATTGTAAAATTTTGAAGAATTATAAATTGTGACGAATTGTAAAATTGTGTATCGTGAAGAATTATAAAATTGTGACGAATTGTAATATTGTGAAGAATTCTAAAATTGTGAGAAATTGTAAAATTGTGTATTGAGAAGAATTGTAAAATTGTGACGAATTGTAGAATTGAAAAATTGTGACGAATTGTAAAATTGTGTATTGAGAAGAATTGCAAAATTGTGTATTGTGAAGAATTGTAGAATTGAAAAATTGTGAAGAATTGTAAAATTGTGACAAATTGTAAAATTGTGACGAATTGTAAATTGTGACGAATTGCAAAATTGTGTATTGTGAAGAATTGTAAAATTGTGACGAATTGTAGAATTGAAAAATTGTGAAGAATTGTAAAATTGTGACAAATTGTAAAATTGTGACGAATTGTAAAATTGCGAAGAATTATAAAATTGTAACGAATTGTAAAATTGTGTATTGCGAAGAATTATAAAATTGTAACGAATTGTAAAATTGTGTATTGAGAAGAATTGTAAAATTATGATGAATTGTAGAATTGTAAAATTGTGAAGAATTATAAATTGTGACGAATTGTAAAATTGTGTATTGTGAAGAATTGTAAAAATGTGTATCGTGAATACTTGTAAAATTCTGTATTGTGAAGAATTGTAGAATTGTAAAATCGTGAAGAATTATAAATTGTGACGAATTGTAAAATTGGGTTTCGTGAAGAATTATAAAATTGTGACGAATTGTAATGTTGTGAAGAATTCTAAAATTGTGAGGAATTGTAAAATTGTGTATTGAGAAGAATTGTAAAATTGTATATTGAGAAGAATTGTAAAATTGTGAGGAATTGTAAAATTGTGTATTGTGAAGAATTGTAAAATTGTGACGAATTGTAGAATTGAAAAATTGTGAAGAATTGTAAAATTGTGACGAATTGTAAAATTGCGAAGAATTATAAAATTGTGTATTGCGAAGACTTATAAAATTGTAACGAATTGTAAAATTGTGTATTGAGAAGAATTGTAAAATTATGATGAATTGTAGAATTGTAAAATTGTGAAGAATTATAAATTGTGACGAATTGTAAAATTGTGTATTGTGAAGAATTGTAAAAATGTGTATTGTGAAGAATTGTAAAATTGTGAAGTGTGAAGAATTATAAAATTCTGTATTGTGAAGAATTGTAGAATTGTAAAATTTTGAAGAATTATAAATTGTGACGAATAGTAAAATTGTGTATCGTGAAGAATTATAAAATTGTGACGAATTGTAATATTGTGAAGAATTCTAAAATTGTGAGAAATTGTAAAATTGTGTATTGAGAAGAATTGTAAAATTGTGACGAATTGTAGAATTGAAAAATTGTGACGAATTGTAAAATTGTGACGAATTGTAAAATTGTGTATTGAGAAGAATTGTAAAATTGTGTATTGAGAAGAATTGTAAAATTGTATGTTGAGAAGAATTGTAAAATTGTGACGAATTATAAAATTGTGACGAATTGTAATGTTGTGAAGAATTCTAAAATTGTGAGGAATTGTAAAATTGTGTATTGAGAAGAATTGTAAAATTGTATATTGAGAAGAATTGTAAAATTGTGAGGAATTGTAAAATTGTGTATTGTGAAGAATTGTAAAATTGTGACGAATTGTAGAATTGAAAAATTGTGAAGAATTGTAAAATTGTGACAAATTGTAAAATTGTGACGAATTGTAAATTGTGACGAATTGCAAAATTGTGTATTGTGAAGAATTGTAAAATTGTGACGAATTGTAGAATTGAAAAATTGTGAAGAATTGTAAAATTGTGACAAATTGTAAAATTGTGACGAATTGTAAAATTGCGAAGAATTATAAAATTGTAACGAATTGTAAAATTGTGTATTGCGAAGAATTATAAAATTGTAACGAATTGTAAAATTGTGTATTGAGAAGAATTGTAAAATTATGATGAATTGTAGAATTGTAAAATTGTGAAGAATTATAAATTGTGACGAATTGTAAAATTGTGTATTGTGAAGAATTGTAAAAATGTGTATTGTGAAGAATTGTAAAATTGTGAAGTGTGAAGAATTATAAAATTCTGTATTGTGAAGAATTGTAGAATTGTAAAATTTTGAAGAATTATAAATTGTGACGAATAGTAAAATTGTGTATCGTGAAGAATTATAAAATTGTGACGAATTGTAATATTGTGAAGAATTCTAAAATTGTGAGAAATTGTAAAATTGTGTATTGAGAAGAATTGTAAAATTGTGACGAATTGTAGAATTGAAAAATTGTGACGAATTGTAAAATTGTGTATTGAGAAGAATTGTAAAATTGTGTATTGAGAAGAATTGTAAAATTGTATGTTGAGAAGAATTGTAAAATTGTGACGAATTATTAATTGTGACGAATTGCAAAATTGTGTATTGTGAAGAATTGTAAAATTGTGACGAATTGTAGAATTGAAAAATTGTGAAGAATTGTAAAATTGTGACAAATTGTAAAATTGTGACAAATTGTAAAATTGTGACGAATTGTAAATTGTGACGAATTGCAAAATTGTGTATTGTGAAGAATTGTAAAATTGTGACGAATTGTAGAATTGAAAAATTGTGAAGAATTGTAAAATTGTGCCAAATTGTAAAATTGTGACAAATTGTAAAATTGTGACGAATTGTAAAATTGCGAAGAATTATAAAATTGTAACGAATTGTAAAATTGTGTATTGCGAAGAATTATAAAATTGTAACGAATTGTAAAATTCTGTATTGTGAAGAATTGTAAAATTGTGACGAATTGTACAATTATGTATTGTAAAGAATTGTAAAATTGTAGAATTGTGACGAACTGTAAAATTTTTAAATTGTGAAATTGTGTATAGTGAAGAATTGTGAAAAATTGTAAAATTGTGAGGAATTGCAAAATTGTAAAAAAGTAGCGGTTGTCCGAAACGAAAGTGACATTTATTAACGGAAGAGCCTGATGAAATAGAAAGCGTTTCGCAAGTGTTAACGAGCACAGTATTATTATTACATACGAATAGTTGGTGGGGATAGGTTCTCTTAGGTGTAATCTAAAGAGCTTTGCGCAGACAAAGGGGCAGCGTAGGTGATTCGGCGGTCCGATTAAAGGGAATCCCGATATTCCCGAAACGAGTCGAACACCGTTGAACAATTGCACCGAATATTGTGTACGTGGTTGTTACACGTTCCGTCGGATATAATGCGGCGCGATTATTGCGGTTAACTTTGCAGGATACCTCGCGTGCTCCTCTCGTATTACGCTATCCAATATCCTGCAGGTGTGAGCAGTTGCATGTACGGGGCTTTACAGCGATGCTAAACGGTAATAAGCCCCCTGTTTGTATTATACTTGGACAATGAGATGAAAAACTTTCCGACCTTCCCATCGACGTGTTCAAACAAATTGCCGTTCAATTTGCCAGCAATTTTCCAATTTATGCGCGAAGCAAAAATGAAATTGTTCTGCAATACTCTTATGACAAGTCTTTGTAACATTGTCTAGCCTATACAAAAAAAATATTTTTAATTATTATTATACTTGGAATGCACAACATAAAAGACTTGTTAGAAACCACGCTTACAGTGAGTGTACAAAGTATTCGTACACTTTTTAAAAACTAATAACTTTTTTATAATTGTACCAAACGACCTGATTTTTTATAATCAATTAGAAGCAATGGTTTACGAAATGATATGCAACAAAAATTTTCCAAAAATTATAATTTACAAGGTTACATGCAAAAATAAAAAAGGAATTTTTTAAACTTTTTTATTTGGGTCCTTAATGAAAATGTAAAATATACATTTAGTAGATCTACGTTAGTTATACACATGCTGAAAATTTCATTGAAATCGATTAACATACACACGAGCTACAAGCGGTTAAAAATTGTGAAAATCCTCGTTTTACACAACTTTTGATCAGTTTCCGCTTTAAATCCACAAAATCGTACATCTTTCGATGCGTGTCGTTTTTTCCTGCGTCAACCGATCTCGATTGAAATTGCAGTATGTGTATAATTAACATAGATCTACAAAACATATATTTTCAATTTTTTTTAACGGCCCAAATAAAAAAGTTTTAAGAAATGCCTTTTTTATTTTTGCATGTAACTTTGTTAATTATAATTTTTGGAAAATCTTTTTTTCATATCATTTCGTAAAACAATACTTCTACTTGATTATAAAAAGTCAGGTCGTTTGGTACAATTATGAAAAAGTTATTAGTTTTTAAAAAGTGTATGAATACTTTGTACACCGACTGTATATTAAAATGCATTAAAAAGGAGAAAATAATTTTTTTATGCATTAGTGACTATAAATAAAAGCGTGGAGCGCTAGACTATATTGACGTAATCTTCGCGGGCGCTCTACGCTTTTATTTGTAGTCACTAATGCCTAAAAAAATTATTTTCTCCTTTTTACATATTTCTTTATTTTCTACTTTCTGGTCTTTTTTTAAATGGAACGCAAGATGTAGTAATACTGGTATGAAATAGTAACATATAGAAACGCAAGGTATTGAAATACGTGAGATAGAATGAGGGGATGACTCCGAGAGACTACGTCTCTTGATGGAGTCCGCAATTGCCCGAAATGGAACTAAATGAACGGAACACCACACTGACTGAGCTCCTTCGGTGCGAAGTGGGTCAGTGAAGTGGGGATGAGTCGGAGGGGGAACGCGTAGTGGAGTAGGGAGATCTAACGCGCGGAGTGGGGATGGCTGAACGCGATGACGTACTACCGACTGTTAATATTAAAATTATTTTTCCTTTTGAACGCAGTTTTTTAAAATTTATTTTTTAATATTGCATTATGTAATCTTTTATATTGCATACAACAACAACAACGACGACAACTCGACAAGCTAATATAAGCGTGGTAAAATATCTAACATTTCTGACATGCCCATACTAGTTACGAAAAATCAAGACTGTCTTCAAGAGTGGTTTTCACCCCCAGGGACCATTTTCAACCAGAAAAAAATTGTTTCATCATGAATACTGTGTGAACTATATTATTGTAAATTGCTTCTGCACTTTTTCGAACTTCCCTAATTATTTTCAAAATAAAAATTGTACCAATTCCAAGCTTCTTTGCTCGATGATTCCAGGCTGGAAATGACGCAATTTTTCGACTGTTCCCGCAGTTTGCCATAAATACATAAAATCCGCGCAGTCTGCTAATTACTTTCCTCGACGCAGAACAAACTCGCTATCAGTGTCGAAAAGCACAGCGAACGTGGAATTCTCTTCGGAACGAAAATATAAACAGGGGCAAGCGCGATCGATCAACCAGTAGCTGTCTTCATAGACGTGCACATGATTCATAAGCCTTCAGCGAATAATTACATTGTCCTTAATGTCTGTCAGACAGAGCGAGCACTTCAGTACCGCGGATTGACCGTTGAATTTCGATGCAATTTCGCGTCTCTCTCTCTCTCTCTCTCTCTCTCTCTCTCTCTCTCTCTCTCTCTCTCTGTCTCTTTTTTTGCAGTAACGAGTTTCGCGAGCCACGACCTCGTTCGACGGTTTTTAATCAACCGTTCTCGCCGTATTTTAGAGAAATATAGGCTCGTATAAAATATGTAAAGCCTCGACTCTGTGACGCGCTGTTTCCAGTAATCTAGCGGTCCCCTAATTATACAGCTCATTTACAGACAACATACTGTCCAATATTCACGGCAACCGCCAGCGAGAATTGTGTCATCAAATCACTGAATACAAATTCGTCCCGCGACTAGGCGATCAATAATTAATAACCAGCGCTGTTACACCGTCTCGCGGTGGAACCGGCTCCGATGGTGCTCCCGATCATTCGGGGATCGATCTTCCTTACGTAATCAGCCGCCGTGACACAACCATTTATCTGTTCGATCGCTTCCCAGATTGTTCCCTGATTACCGAGGAAATTGTGATTATTAAACCGCGGATGTTTTCAATTTTTAAGAATGGAGAAACTAATAAAATATTCTAAATTATCTCGAACCTATCTAGTAATTAATTTGTCCACTCGACAAATTGTGTAATGAATCTTAGAAAATCATTAGATTAATCGTACCGCACTTACTACTGCGTTAGAAAGGATCTATGCAAAGCCACCGTAAATAGTTATCGATCATTGCTTGTAACTTTCATCTCCGCGCGTAATCGAACGCGAGAGCAATGCCTAGAAATTGATCATTACTTCCGTCACGCGTCACTGTAAAAAATCATTTAAAATGAACTCCATGCATACGGTCCGCCGTTTACAAGGAAATTTCCGCAGTCTCGTTGCGTCACGATTTCTATAGACACGTTCTCGTAATTTTTACGAAGTGCTGTAAAATATTCATGTGTAAGTTTTACGCAAAATTGTGCTGTTAACACTAAACCTACCGTTGCCGGTCAAATGACCGGTCTTACATTTTTAATTTGATAATTATTGAAATTATGACGTTGTTTACGTGGAAAATGATTCGACAAATTTCTTTATCCGAGCGCATATTGCAATGAAAATTCCACGAAATCTAAATATCAAGTGTACAAATAAATTCTCGACCTGAGATTAAAAACAGCTGTACAGTGAATCCTCAATCGCTGTCCTGGGTCGCCTGTGCGAACGCTGTCCAGTGCCTACCCACTCCATTGCCGGCCAAAGCACCGGGATATCGGTGTAAACACCACTACATTGGCACCATGAATCGAATGTTCAAACTTCTTAATTTTCATTATTTTTTTATGGGACTTTCGCCAACTTATTTCTGGCATTTTTATGATTAAAACAAGACCAAACACGATATCATTTCAATTGTACTTAGTGGTTCAATCGACGATGAAAGTTTCGAACGCAACGAAGAACAGCGTATGGGACATTCTTTGAACTATGCCAGCGACGGCGACTGTCCGCGTCTCTTTCTTTCCCATACACTGTCCTTCCTTGCGATCGAAACTTTCATCGTCGATTAAACCACTAAATACAGTTGAAATTATATCGTGTTTGGTCTTATTTTAATCAGTAAAATGCCAGAAATTAGTTAGTGAAAGTCCCATGAAAAAATATGTAATGAAAAATAAAGCATTTTTAATTGGAATTACATTGTGAGAACACGCGAGCCTTTAAACTGTGCCGGTGAGTCATCGAGTCAAAACCGCCATCTTTTTTCACCAAAGGATTCGTTGTTTGCCCGAGAAGTGGAAGAAGGGTGTAGAAGCAAACGGTGACTACTTTCCCGAATTAAAACATACTTGTACTTTAAATGAGAAAATATTGAATTTGACGAGAAAAGACCAAGAACTTATTTGTTCACCTAATACCATAAACAGAGCCGTGTTATTTTTATCAGCTAAAACATTTTAATCGCTTTCAGTGCTCGGTAGTTTTAGCGTTAACGGTGTGAACGTTGCCCGTCAGTAAAACTGGATACTGGACTGAATCCCTGCCATACTTTCGGGACACGGTGTATGCAGGCGACGGGTGCCGGTGCAGGTGAGTAGGATCGTATTTTTGTTTACAATCCCCGGCGTATCTGTACTTCGAACGACCTGGAATATGGCCACGGTTCCGCCCCAGGAGTTTTCCGGTAACGATACAGCTCCGCCGCGCCCGACGTATAAACGTGCCGCAATAAAAGATCGGTGTAATTTAGCTCGTTCTAGTTGAGCCAACTTTACTGCCGTTCTCGCGTCAGGAAAAAGGGACGACTGCGTTGAAACTTGCCGCTCGGTTACCCAAGCTCCTCCGCGGCACCACCGCTATCGGGCCCTATCCTCTCTTGCCATCTAAAATTCTTTTTGCGCCTTCCCTGTTGTGACGTACCCGGCTGGGTAAGCTCGTGGCTAAACCTTCGTGGCGAAAGCTTGCCAAAATCCCTCCCTTCGCTGCGTTCCACGAAAACCGTTCGAGATTCAACATGCTCACGCCATAGTGATCGAAAAAGCATTAAATTATAGTTGGAATCAGACTGCAGATTTACGAGAAAAATACAACAAAGATTCGATACTATTTTTACTTCGTCTCAATTTTACGACACAATTTGCAATTTCATTTTGAACCTAAATGCCCCTGTCGCAAAGTAGAATCTTCCAGCTTTAATTTAAGCCTTCGAACGCCCAAAAATTCCTACTGGAACTCAATCTAAAATCGTTCCAAAGGTTCCCACTCGCGATTCTGTCGCGTCTCGTTCGGATACTAGAGGTTCTGCTAAATCGTGGATTAAACGCGTAAACGCAGTTCGAACTGTATCGTGTTTGGGCTCGTTCTAGTCAGCGAACTGTAACGAATACGTCGAGAACCGTGTCACAGAAAAATAACGATTTCCATAAATAAATTATCACACACATAAACAATAATGAAAATTTTCCCCGACGTATTTACACGAGGTTCTGGCACCGTTCAGAGCGTCTTTACAGGGTCGGTGGCGTATTAAAAGCCGTCGCGTACCGGCCACAATGTTTTCCGGGGGTGTCCTCGGAACAGGGGATGCGTTTTAGACGGAGCAGCGGATATCCAGGGAGGCGGCCTCCGCCATTAACTTTGATGCGCTTATAAAACGCAGTAGGTTTGAGCCGGCCACGCAGACACGGCCGTCCCGCGGAATGCGCGCGTGTGTGTCGTTCACGTGCGCACGCTCTCGGACGGACCACGCACACCCTGGTATAGAGTTTCCAAATTTAATAGCCCTGTGTGTCGAGCAGAACGCAGGAATGAGGAATGGGTACACACACCAAGTATAGAGAGGGCGGCTACGGGTTGGCTCCCGACCATAAATACGGCAGCTGGTTGATTATATGGAGCCCCATGTCAAATCGACCGCCCCCCTCCCGTTTCCGCCACCTACAAACCTACCCCACGATTCACCCTCTCTCGGACGTGGTTACGTTTTATCCTCGTTTCCATCTCGTCCACGTTGCCCTGGCTGCATCCTCACCGGAACAGGATGCATATCGTGCCTCCCCCCTTCCTAGCTTCTCCTCGAGAGCCACCCTTCCCTTAGCGTCGCACCGACCCCGTCTTCTTTCAACGAGAATCGTGAAACGTGCGGACTCTCCTCGCAGGATCAGCTGGACGGTGGAATGGACACCGTGACGTGACCGGATTTAATTCGCTTAGCGGGATCCGACTGACCAAGCTCGGAGTTTGCATCAATTTTTGATGCACCGAGATTCGGGGGGTTCGTACAAAAGAATACAGTCGGCTGATCCTCGGGCTTCGCAAAGGTCAGATGAAGGTCGAAGAAGGATTGTGTGGATCCGTTGGTAACGATAGAATCTTTGAAAAATAGCTGAACATTCGGATAGACGCGTTCTCGTCATTTTTGTCAAGTGATGGGAAATAGTCGCTTCTACTCTTCCGTAAGTGTGCAGACTGTCGACACATTATTTTGAGCTTGTGCATAGAGATCCATCCGCTAGGAACGATAGAATCTTGAAAATTTGGATAGACCGGTTCTCGTCACTTTTGTGAAGTGATGGAGAAATAGTCGCTTCTACTCTTCTGTAAGTGTGAAGACGGTCGATACATTATTTTGAGCTGGTGCATAGAGATCCATCCACTAGGAACGATAGAATTTTGAAAATTTGGATAGACGCGTTCTCGCCACTTTTGTGAAGTGATGGGAAATAGTCGCTTCTACTCTTCCGTAAGTGTGAAGACTGTCGACACATTATTTTGAGCTTGTGCATAGAGATCGATCCGCTAGGAACGATAGAATCTTGAAAATTTGGATAGACAGGTTCTCGCCACTTTTGTGAAGTGATGGGAAATAGTCGCTTCTACTCTTCCGTAAGTGTGAAGACTGTCGATATATTATTTTAAGATTATGCATAGAGATCCATCCGCTAGGAACGATAGAATCTTGAAAATTTGGATAGTTCTCGTCATTTTTGTGAAGTGATGAAGAATAGGGTCTTCTACTCTTTCGTAAATATTATTTTGAGCTTATCTGCTGTTAACTGGAAGTTCCGATATTTTGATCGAGGAACGTAGCTGGTATTCGACAGTGAGCGAACAGAATATTGTTTGAAATTTTTCATAGCGCATCGCACGTCCTGAAAATATGAAATTGTTATATTCCTGATTCATTTATACACGGCATTAACGTGGGAAACGCTCTCTGAAGAGTAATCCTATCATCGTAGTCGAATCTATGAAATTTTCAGTGGATGATAATGTAGGGTTACCGGGGGTAGGGGGTCGGTTCGTTGAATTTATGATTAACGGGAATACGAAATGACAGTCGTTGGCCCTTTGATTAATATTGAATTTGCAGGATATTGTAAATAATTGCGCATAATCGATTAACAGCGCGCTCGAACGTACAAACGACCCGCTCTCGCTATCCCAAAAACACCAGAGCCCGAGCACAGCCCCGGTGTCTGTCTCGATTATGAAAGCCCGTTGGCAATGCCACGAGACGTTTCCATCATTCGCTTACCTGATCCAGGAAAATTCGCTACGTAACTCATGATAGAAACTATCGCGTCAGTGCCAAACTCAGTCCCAATAACACAGCTATAATAAGCCCCCTATTGTCCCCTAACCGACGTCTGTCAATTATTACGGGAATATGAAAAAAATGTTGAATCGACGATGATCGACGTGAATTTTCCTGCGTTTATCACGATCAGCTGTCTCGAGAAATTTTATTTACGCTCACTGCAACATTTACTTTAATTGCTGTATTATTATTATTCGAAATTATTCTCGAATGGCTACCAGTTGCACACGGATAATTACTAGACTGTGCTATTATTATCCAAAATTATTTCTCAATGAATAATTATTGCTAGTGTCCCCACTCTACTGTTCCCGCTCTACGGCGCTGTTCACAGTGTCACGTGACTGATCCGGTACCGACAGAGTGGGGTAACCGTACTCCCTGAATTCGAGTCGCAGTTCATTCATTTTGCAAGGGAAGGACCGACTTCGATTTTGATAATTTATTGCGAGTCGATGGTATATGAATCCCTAATGATGTCTGCAAAATATTAGATGTAATTACTCAATAGTTTCAAAGATATAAACAATTAAAGTTTCGGAACTTCGAAACCACAGGTCAAATCTTGGTATATCAACAAGGTATGAAACTTTAATTGATTATATCTTTAAAACTATTGAGTAACTACACCTAATATTTTGCAGACATGATTAGGGATCCATATACCATCGTCTCGCAAAAGATTATCAGAATCGAAGTCGGACGCTTGGGGTCCTTCCCTTGTTAGTATAAATGTACTTAGAGAGAAGCTGCAGAGCGAGTCGCTCATTAATCCATCCCTTAAAAACTGGCGTGCCGTAAAGGCGGATGATTAAGTCGGAAGTGGATTAGAGTTTCTTTGAAGTCCAGGGGAAGTGGATTAAAGTGTCTTCGGGGTTGGGAACTACGGCGGAAGTAACAATTTCAAGGTAACCGGTTTGCTATCAAGAGTACTTGCCGCGAGTAAAACGATCTCCTCTCTTCGTGGCGGTGTTGGAGAAAAATGGTGAATTTCGAACAGGGTGCAGCAGAGTTGGCGGATCGCAAAGGGGAAGTGTAGGCTTCGGGAAAGGAACAATTGGGGGGCGGGGGGGAACGAGCGCGTGGAAAGGGGTTACAACGGATGAAACCCCGAAGTGACAGAGTACACGAGTGGTAAACGATGCGCTCGCAGCCACTTGTAGCGCACGGAACAGGCACGTGTACGGGTGCAGGAGTCGCGTGTTGCGTTCTATAGCGAGAAATGGGGTGAAGAGCGCGATTACACGAATCGCGGCTATGTAGAGGCCGAAAGCGGGCTGGCTTGCCAAGCAACAGTGTGTTCCCTCGCTCTCTCCTCTCTCCACCCTCTGTATCTCTGCCCGTTTCCCATTCACACGGCCGTCCCGCGCCGCTGAAATTTTTTCCTTATTCAAACGCTCGCAAAAGCGCGCCGGGGGATGAACCAGATGACAATTTATCGCGATACCGAATGGCGACAGATAACACGCCCCCACCCCGCTAACATCCGAACCCGCAATTTCGCGAAATCCCCTCCGAAGGATTCCTCCAGTTCCACCGAAAGATCCAGGGGCCTAGATCAGGGTCCTCGTGGGCCCATCACGTGGGGTACATAATTTTTTTCGTCTGGTGGGGGAGCTTAGGTCATTTGAAGGTTATTCGCCAAGAACAGGAGTGGAGAAAGCCCGATCTCGTGGGGGCTGAGAGAAATGCGGAGAGCGGGGCCTCAACTCCTTTTGGCCAAGAACTTGTGACGCTCTGGCTCGGCTGTATGAAGCACGTGAGTGTTGTGGAAAACGGGTCCGCGTGCTTCAGTGAACATTTTGACCGTCCCGGGGGTGGGTGTTTACCGGTTCGTCGGGTTTTAGCCACCTCCTTAAAAAAAGGGCCTCAACTTCCAGTCATATCCGGGAAGTCTAGTAGAGGGGCGGTCCATTGACCGTTCCGCGTGAAGTTATGGTTTTTAATGGGTATACTACCCCCCTCTGGGGTGTGCGTAAAGCATTTTCCCCTCACTCTTAAGAAAAAAAGGGGGTAAATAGAGTGGTCCGGAAAAGGATAAGCACAAATGAGAACGCAGGAGACCCGATTTGATGAGTCGTCCACCACCACGGGAGTAAATACGAAGAGTAGGACCCCGGGCGGTGGGGTTTTAGTGGGTATGGGTACGGATATAAGTCCCGTTCTTCCAATTTTCATCTAAGGGGTAACCGAGCCTACACTACCCCCCGAACTTTATCATAGGCGGGTGTGCGTAACACCATTTCCAGTAGAGTGGGGAAACACGTCTCGATCTGTCTTCCCCCTCTTCTCAGTGCCTACCAGCCCCCCCCCCCCCACCACTCGATTGGGCCCACGAAACAAATAGCGTAACTTCCCCCACACTGGAGACACAGTCGAGCTTCGAATGGGTGACTGAAGATTGGGGGGTCAGAAAATTAACGGTGAAAATCATTTGAAGGTCATTTGAAGGTCAATTTATTTTTATTTTTAATGGAATCGCATATTTTTGAACTGCTACGACTGTAGAGCCATTCCCCAGTCAAATGATGTGTAACTTTTAAAAAGTTTTCTTACTTTTCTCTCTTGTAAATTGCGGAAATATTGATGGAAGCAGCTGATTAGGCGAAAGAACGGTGCACGTAGAAGAATGACCCTTTCAGTGGAAATTGATTTACGTTTAACGAGAAGCGAACGAGTTAAGATTTTCCGGCCGAATTACCCCGCCGACACGGCAACGACGGTGATCATCGAATATAAATCAACTTCGCCTGATAATCGCCTTGTTCCGCGCGACTCCTCCAGCGCTGAAGAGCTTTCATCCTCTTGTTCGTCGACGCCGGTGTCTCAGCGACGCATGTAAACGGCGTTCTCTCCGCGGATGCAATAAGTGTCACGTTACCGTCTGATAGAGCACACTATTGGTACGAGCAGCGAGCTTGATACTTTCAAAATATGCGAATAGTTTCGCGAAGTCCGCGGAACTTCGAGAGGACGCGACGCGGCTCGCTGTATTTCGCTGAATCGCTTGATCTTCCCAAAACGTAGCTATTGAAGCTTGGAAAATTCATTACAGTCAATCGAAGAAAGTCTTCAAAGTGGAATTTTTCGAGTGGACAAAATGATTATAGTGTCCCCAAGAATTTTTGAGAACTTTAGGTGAAAACATTTATCGAAATATGCTCCTCTAGCTTGAAATAAAAAATTTGTTATTTTGCATACAAGATTATGATTAGAGCTTATATGGTACCACAGTGTTTGCAGCTGATTAATAGTTATTCAGAAATAAATGTGGCTCCCCTATAGCTTGAAATCAAAAATTTATTTTTTAAAACTTTTATTTTGCATAAAACAAGAATGACGATGAGATCTCGTATGCCAAGACGGTGTTTCCAGTTCGTTATAGTAATCAAGAAATAAATGTGGCTCCTATAGCGAGAATTTAAAATCTTTTATTTTTCTGAATTTTTTATTTTCCATAAAACACGATTACGAGCAGACGAATGTTCGAATTAATGAGTAATTAGACTATTCATTCGAGATCGCGGTAATTTCAGCGGAAGAATCTCAATTTCAGAGATCGTTCGGCCACCTTGATCTCGGAAGACCGGAAGCTAATCTCGCCGGAGATGAGAGTTAATAGTCGAGGAAGAAAAGAAGGAAGGAACAGCTTCATCGAAATACATAATTCACCCAGAATTCCTCGCGGACACTTTCTAAATTTGCCAGCGAAGACCTGTTCCCATTTTGTCCTCGGCATCTGATAAACCGCGACGTCTTTCACGGAAAGTTCCCCTGGCGGAGCGATCTCTAAAGATCGCGGTATAGTCGTCGACAAGTTTTTCTTGAATTTATAGCCATGACATATTCGCCGGAGCTCTCGACGACGTCTGTGACCTTCTCCGAACATCACGAACCCCACCTTTCTCACGACTGCTATCTGCAAAGGGACTTACGTGGGATTAGATCGAATCCTAATCGCCTAACTCGACGCGCATATCCAACAAACGGTGACGCGTATACCTCAGACGAGCATTAATTAAACTAACGAACTTCATAGAACCCGGGCCCTGTTTTCGGTGATTATGTTCGGCGTGCTGACTGCAAAAACTTTCACTGAAGCCTCGATCTAAGAAAAACCATCGAGGGAGGCAGAGTTGGGCAAATTTTATTTCGAATAACGAATAAATCCCAGGATTTATTCGAGAATAACGAATAACGATTTTATTCGCTGAGAAATTATCCGTAGCTTACGAATAACGCTTTATTCGTTATTCATTAGTCACGAATAAATCTCGGGACTTTTATTCGTTATTCGTTATTCTAAATGACGGCAGCGAATAAAAATAAAGGCCGAGAATAAGCGCAGCCGGCGGCGGGCCGCTTTTGAAGTAGGAACCCGACGCACAGTGGCCCTTTTCAGCGATTTAGCTGGCCAAAAGTCGATTTCAAAAATTTTACCTAAAGTGTGAAATTTTTGGTGCTTGCTATAGTTTAATATATGAGGGACAATGTACTAATATTTTTTGTATCATTCAGGCACCCATGAAGTGCTGTACTTCATCGGAAGCTAAAATTCGATGAGACAGTTTTTATATGTTTCAAGTAAGTTGTACACATTTCTTTCCAGTATGAAAGTTTTGCAAATAAGTATGGACTATACTTTCAACAATTTTGTATCTTTTTATTGCATATCTTTTGGTAATTATTTACATTTCAAAACGATTAGTATGTAAATAAGATTTGTTACGATTGTAACACTTTATTAGTAATTATATTGTACATCAGGGTACGTCCGGGAATTTTTTTAAGCGCGGTTGTAATTGTCAAAGGTTTGGGCTTACAGCAACACAAAAATTAGTAGCCCGAGTCTGCCCGCGTTCATTTTACAGCATTTTGTTTATCGCGCTTAGCGGCCCTTGCGTTTCGGGCGCGCACGCTTTCCAGGCGTAAACACTGGATGATGACAAAGACAAAATGAAACGATCTTCTTATGTTTTATAAACACTAGAATGCCGAATGCAGTTTTGCCTCATTGTATCAGTCTTTTAGGAAATATCCGAAGCGAATGATCTCGAGCGAAACGTGTACTGTGTGCTATAATAAAGTGAAATTATATTGAAAATTGGCCTTGATCCACAATATGTTATGTATAAGTATTTGCTGTACACTGTAAAAAAAACAAAAAAAAATAAAATTTTATAAAATTTTGAAATTTTTTTTTATATTTGTTTTTGTATTAATTTCTATTGTTTAATTCAACAATATATTGCTTTTTACTTAAAAATGTACCAAAAAATATTGAAAAAGTATTAAAAAATGTTTCTAAAATACTTAAACAAATAAAAAATGATATTATATATGATTTGACAATGTTGTGGAATCATTAAACATTATAAATAATTTTGGCCAGCTAAATCGCTGGAAAAGACCACTGTGCGACGTCGACACTCGACACTCGACACTCGGGGCCCGGAGTCGTCGGCGCGATGTCATTCGAAACCTTTATTCGCTCGCTGGCTTATTCGAATAAATTTTAATTCGCTGGCTTATTCGAATAAATTTTTATTCACTGGGTTTTTATGAATAAATTTTTATTCGCTGGGTTGTTCGAATAAAAATTCATTCGAATAAAGATTTATTCGGATAAAAATTCATTCGAATAAAGATTTATTCGGATAAAAATTCATTCGAATAAAGATTTGTTCGAACTTCTCTTCGAATAAAATTTTATTCGTTATTTTTATTCGCAGGGAATTCGAATGAAATTTCATGCGAATAATACCCAACTCTGGAGGGAGGGGTATTCGTTTTTCTTAGATCGTACAGTTCCCGTTTTTTGGGGCTAATACGTTGCTGTATCTTTTTAAAAAAGCGCCACGCAGTTATGGCAACTTGTAAAATGCTGGGAGCTTGTTGTAACAATATGTTTGCTGACATTCATGTATGTTAAATTATGAAGTTTGTCGACTGAGGGGATTCTGAGGATTATGTTATCAGCGTTAACTGTAACACAATACAGAGGTTCAAGCGTCACAACTGCCGATATATCTCATTCATCTTTGCTATCAGTATTGGCAAACGGTTGATTTAACTGGCGTTATGCGCCATTTATCGAGCGAAAATTATATTGTAATTTTAATGGTTTAATATTTCAATATTGCATGTCACACAGGTGAAGGTTTTCAGTTAGCTCTATCTCTCTCTCCCTCTCGACTGTAGGATTTGTTGTGGAACGGGGGAAATAATGCGATCATTGTACTGTACAGGTGAACTTTCAATCGAGGAATTTTGAAAATATTTCTCCACAATAATTTGTACACGTCTGCTGAGTGCTCTCTCTGCCAATATAACTTGATTCATAACCTGTCCGGCTGATTCATGACTAGGATTTTTAATGGCGAAATCGATCACAACCGCTGCTGCATTAATTTTGTTTCCTTGTTTTAAAAAGACTATATCTTCGATATACCGAACGGAATAATCAATGAAAGAAAAGGTTCTATTTACAATTCGAAATGATTGATCGTACATATCTGTGCGAATCTAATTATTCGATGTGCCGAAGGCAGTGCTGGACAATTCCACTAAATAATTTCATCAATCAAGTCGACCGGTGCGCCATAAAATAAATCATATTTTACCAATGCCGATCTGAAACCAGGAGATAGTCAATATAAAAAAATATAACTCCTGCAATTTCCATTATTTTTACAATGAAACAAATCAATTGGGTGCTTCGAATACCCGGAAAGATGTGTGTAAAATACTAATGCAGAAAATTTAGACGGTCAGACCTGTTTTTCACAAACTTCATAAATAGCTGTAACAAATAATTTTTCACAACATATTAAAGAAAATCTTTTTTATGCGGTGGAAAGGGACCCCTAAAAAAAGTATCACTTAGAAAATATGTCAAAGCTTTACGAAATAGCGAGAAAGTGCTTTCCAAACAAAGTAAATAATTAAATTACACATAGAAACATTTTTAAAAATTTTAATTTCTCATATACATAATTCAATACATATACAGGGTGTCCTGCTGAAATGAGATCAGCAGAATATCTCGGAACACGTTGTCGTTATCAAAAAAGTGTCCGTACAAAAGTTGTTTGGTATGAGGGGCTACATTACGTAGTATTAATTGTTTTCTTGTGGGTGGAGTGGTGGAGGACATTTCAAGGTCACCTTGATTTTTTTTAATGGAACGACCTATGTTTTATAACATAGATCGATAGAGTATCAAATTCTGAGTATAAAAGTGTTGACCTTCATATGTCCTAAACCTAATAATTAACGAGATATTATCCAAAGAACAATGAAAATTGTTTCGATAATATCTCGTGAACTCTTAGGTTTAGGACATATGAAGGTGAACACTTTTATACTCAGAATTTGATACTCTATCGATCTATGGTATAGAAAATATGACGTTCGATTTTAAAAAATCAAGGTGACCTTGGAATGTCCTCCAACACTCCACCCAAAAGAAAACAATTAATGCTACGTAATGTAGCCCATGATACAATACAACTTTTATAGGAATATTTTTTTGATAACGACAACTTGTTCCGAGATATCCTGCTAATCTGATCTGATATTCATAAACCGCATAAGAAAAATCGCACAAAAACAGGACTGTAGGTCTTCAAAAGAAAATTCTTCTACAAATTGATCAAATTGGCATTCGGAATCAGAACTATCTCTTCAAAATATATCCAATAAAAAAAGAAATACAACTCCTGTAATTGTCATTATTATCGCTTGAAGTAAATCATGTGGTTACATTAAGGATGTACTGGAGGTACAATGGGAGACAAAAATACAAGAAATTCGAAATCCATCAATACATGGCAATGAAAGCCATTCATGAGTATATTTTGCATTAAACTTTTGCGAATACTGTACCCTCTGTAGCTATATTCAGTGGTCTACACTTGTCACGTTTCCATGCTAGTGAGAGACAACAAGATAAATTTGACGTTTTGTAACAGTTTAGAATTTTTTTGCTCTGTAACTGTTTAGTGAATCCTAATAAATTTTGAATATAATTAATTATATAATTTTTACTACATATACAAAAAAACTGAAGTTTCTAGTTGCGTTTTTTCAAGGTTTAAATAGAGTTTGAAGTGGAATTTTATGAATTCCCCATAAGAAGACGTGTTAAAATGTGCAAACTTTAAGTTGCTATAATTCTTAAACGGTGCAGTGAATCGAACCCAAACTTTGGTAATTACATTAATTTAGTAAGAATTATATCTTGCCAAATTTTCAAAAATTTTGTTGCGTTTTTATATACCTCCAGAACATCCTTAACCCCTTGTCTGATATTATCGTGTCAAATTCGTGATGAAGATTTTGAACAGAGTCCAACAAATATGTACAGTAAGGAGCACAACTGATTCAACACACTTTAAATCAGAATAACTTTTTCATGATTGGACCAAACGACTTCAATTCCTCTGTAAGGCTAGAAGAATTAGTTTAGTACATGATGTCTAAAAAATATTTTGAAAAAATGCATTTGGTCGGAATTGTGAAACAAAATAGTAAAAATTGATTTTTACTAGTTTCTTAGTTGGGCCAATAACGAAAATTTGAAAGATGTGTTTGGTCAACTCGTATAAATTATATACACTCCGAAAATTTCATTGCAATTGGTCAATTGGTTTATGAGTTATGAACGATCAAAAGTGATAAAAATTGCACTTTTTCAAGATGTTTTGCATATTTATCACTTTTGATCGTTTATAACTCGTAAACCAATTGACCAATTGGAATGAAATTTTCGGAGTGTATATAATTTATACGAATTGACCAAACACATCTTTTAAATTTTCGTTATTGACCCAGCTAAAAAAATAGTAAAAATCAATTTTTACTATTTTTTTTCGCAATTCCGACAAAATGCATTTTTTCAAAATATTTTTTAGACGTCATTTACTGAACTAATTCTTCTAGCCTTACGGAGAAATTGAAGACGTTTGGTCTATTCATAAAAAAATTATTCTGATTTAAATTGTGTTGAATCAGTTATGCTCGTTAGTGTATGTCATTAATCTCCTTTAAACCGAGATGAAATTCAATTTTGATTTTATTAATGTATAGTTATTGAAGAACACGTAGGCATACAATAAATTTTCTCCATTTTTAGGGAATTACGAACTACAAAGAATGTTCTGATCATTGAAACCGTAAAATTAATCGTAGGACAAAGGGTAAACACCCAGAAACACCTCTGAAAAAATTCGCAAAAACGCAGTGAATTCAGGTGGCCCTTAACTTATCCGGTCCATCTCCGAAGGAAAGGATCTCGGTGATCGAGAGAGATCGAGGTGGGGGGAGGTAAGTCTCTGAAAAAGCGGTCTGTGGTGGGAAGGCCCGATGTCGCGGTAGGGAGAGCGAGAGGGCCAATCAAACCGTCATTTGTAATCAATTAAAAGCCAATAAACCCGGTGCTGATTGGACTGGCAGTCAGCGAGAGCACGCTGCGAAAACCGGGACAATAATAGCAGGTCATTAACAGCGGCATAGGGTTTATTTCTATGGGAACGCGGCAGCGTTGGCTGCCGGGTGGCTGTTGACGCGTTCTCTCTCTCTCTCTCTCTCTCTCTCTCTCTCTCTCTCTCTCTCTCTCTCTCTCTCTCTCTCTCTCTCTCTCTCTCGCTCTCTCGGATATACATGCATATTCTCCCGGTGCGAATCGTTGGTTCTGCGAACACCTCTACTCGGTCGAACTTCAACCCTTTTTATTTTTTTCGCGGAAAGGATCGCGCGCTCGCGCTAGACGTGTAATAGCGCTTTGTACAATTTCGAGAGCCGTTGACCTCGTCTCGATTCCTCGAGGAACCACGAGCACCCTTGGGATCGATTGAAAATTACGCGCGTAAAACCGAGGGAAGTTACCCCTACAGGGAGGGTCGGAAACTCCCCGGAGGGTGCGAGAGAGAGAAAGAGAGAGAGAGAAGAGATCGCGCGACAAAAGTGTTTGGATTTCAATTACGTAGGCCGGAAAACTGGCGAGAGCGTGCTCTCTCGTTAATGCAACGAGAGCACGCATTTCTTCTCCCGTCCCTCGTTCCACCTTCTTTTTCTCTATTTCTTTATTTGCATCTCTCTACAGCGGCCGAAAATAAATTCGCGCGAGCTCTCTAACCGGTAATTGCGGGGAATCAGTCCCGATCGAGTTCCTCGCGAGAGGAGGCTCCCCTACTCGTGCTTAGGCGAACATAGACGCGATCGAAGGGTGCCTCCAGGGAGAAAATGCTCGTGTCTCAGCTAGCTCTTAGGATCACTCGGAACGCTGAATTTTAACCCTTTTACCAGCCCTCGTTCCACGTCGAGCTTCGCTTGAAGTAAGAAATATTGTAATCAATAGATTTCTTGCAAAATAATCGGAATTGCACGAGTTACATATTTTTTATAAAGAGAAGAAGATTGTATAAAAAATTGTAGATTGTAGAAAACAAACTACGGATCTTTTGCAAAAGAATCAAAATTATCACGAGTTACATATTTTTTATATAGACAAGAAGAACTTTACTTTACCGAACTCAAAATTTGTGCCTTTCTCCTATAAATTATGATGTATTTGTATGTAATCCAGTAGATTTGTACCCGGGCGGCAGCAGATCGAAGTTTCGGACCTGTAGGATCAATGGTTCAGGAGTTATGCTTGCTTAAAGTTGAGCAATCTGCAGAGTTTTTGACAGGGAAGGGTGCCGCCACATTGGATTATAGTGACGACCGATTATCGCTAGGTGGTAGTTGGTTGGTGATTAGGTCGGGGGGCAAGGTAAGCTGCTCGTGGTCGTCACTACAATTCAATATGGCGGCGCCCTTACCCGTCAAAAACACTGCAGATTGCTCAACTTTAAGCAAGCATAACTGCTGAACCATTGATCCTACAGGATCGAAACTTCGATCTGCAGCCGCCCCTAGTACAAATCTACTGGATTACACGCGAAATACATCATAATTTATAGGAGAGAGGCACAAATTTTGAGTCTGGTAAAGTAGAGAGCAGTCCAAGAAGATTATAAATAAATTGATAATTGTGAAAAAGGTGTTTCTTTTTTACTGGTTCGGAATAGCATTTCTGAATGATGGATGCTGTATAACGTAACAACGAGAAGTTCTCCGTTTGCGAGGAAAATTCAGCGGAGCGGAACGCCGACAGTGGCAACGCTGTCCGTCATTTCTGATAAGAAGCTTTAATTAAAAATGTTAATTCGTTATAATTGGAAACAATGAGAGCCAATGGTGGAGCTCACGGACCGGAGAATATTATTGGAATATTTTTCGACGTCCGTTCGGGATCGTCCGGGTGCAACGGACATAATATCGCGAAAAAGAACACCGCAGCCAAATATAATATAAAATCACTCGAATAATTGATTCCGATTTAATACGTTGCATTAACGGAATTGTAAATTTCAGCTTTGCGAGAGCCGCTCGGCGAGAAACGGGTGTGGGTAGCGAAACGAACGGAGAGGGAGAAAACACCAAAGGGTTAAATCGTAATTAGCGAATCGCAAAACTGGACACAGATAAACGAATAGAATTCTAACGACGGGCAATCCCATAAAAGCCGCCCGAACCTCTCGTCGAGCCGATTTCCTCCCCTGTAAAAGAAAAAAAGGGCACCAGCCGCTTTTTATTTAAATTGTTGCCTCGAGTGAAAGGAACCGCGCGGTTTATGTGTGAATTTGTTGCTTCCTCTTTTGTTTTTATTCGTACCACATACGCTCGTATAAAATGCGTTACGTGAAACGATACAGAGGGGATCGAATGGCGCGTGAACATGTCTAAAGAGCCAGAGAGAGAGAGAGAGAGAGACAGCTCGGACACATTAATTTCACTGGCAATTTCTTTCATCTCTACAGTCCAAGTTAATTTGCAATAAATTTAACTTCATTCGCAACACAAAATTTCTTACCCGAACTCCAACAAACCGGAATGAAATGTAAATACATTTCTTTCTAATATTTTCGCCGTTTTAAAAATCCGAGCTGTTCTACGAAAAAAAGAATCGAAAAAAGGCGTGACGTCCCCGGAGGATGTGATTCGCGTGTGGCCTAATCGCGAAAACGCTGACCGCATTTTCGGCAGGAGGACTGGTGCGTCCGAGGTCTGTGATCCCGGTGGCCACGTTCGTTCGGTATATTTTCTTGGACGGAGTCTCTCGGTGGGAGACAGTAGCGGGACATTATTCAAATAGGAGGAGACGCAATTTTTGCGGGTGCCCGGGTACCAGACGATACTCATTTTTAATAACCGTGGCGGGTCTCTACCTATCGCCGTAGGAGAACTGCGCAGGGTGGTGCGAGCCAACGAACGAACGAACGAGGCACACCTGTATCAAGCACATCCGTCTGCTCGTTTCAGGCGCATACGAACGACCGTTTACATAGAGGCCGGAGCGCAGCTCGCTGCCTCGATCCCATGAAACTTAAATTTCCTTCGAAACGGCCACGGAGTTACGCTCTCGCGAGTGACGCTTCTGAAATTCCTAAGGTCCCTCTCCTTCCTCTCTCTCACTCTGTCTTTATTTCTCCCGGCACTGTCTCTGCGAGCGCGTTCTCTCTCCTCTCGCAGCAGCGTTTCACCCTTTCTCCCTTCTGGTATTGCTTGGTTCACGTGAAACTGCCGGAATTACCGGCTCTCCGGCATAAACTCGCGTGCATATATCGAGTGACGTAAAACTCTCCGCCGGAGAAAGAGGGGTCGAGAAACTGCGAGCAAGAGAGAGAGGGAGAGGGTGGTGGGATGCAAGAGGGGGTGTGTTGGAGGACGAAATGCAGTGGAACAGATAAAGGCGGCGATAAAGAAGGATGCAGGAAGGAAGCGAGAAGGGTGGCGGAGTTCTGAATTTGGCGTTTAAATCCCCGGTATCTCGTCCTCCTCCTCTTCCAACCTTCGCCTCGCTACCACCCTCTCTGGGAAACCTGTGTGTTGTGTGCGCGTCACCCTCTCCTCCCCACGTCTCTGTTGCACCAGTTCCGACCCGTTCCGAACCGTTCCAACCCCTCCGCCGCACACACGCACACGATCTCCAACCCCCGGAGCGCGGCGGTGCCGCGAAATGGCGGCTGTTCATTCTCGCCCGCGGGAGAGATAGCTCCCTCTCTGCGCAAGCAAACAGAGGAACATGAAGCACGAGGATCCCATGGTTTCGGCTGAGAACGGGAACTGCACGTTATTGATGCTACTTCAGGGTCGATGACCGATCGCAATGGTCGTGCAGAGGATTTCGGAGATCTTCGGACATCGGTTCTTTAGGATCTGCGACTCTAATATCCTGGCAGAGTCCTCGTTCTGACGGCGAATCAGCACGATGATCACTGATGGATAGCTACCCTCAGCAGCGTGTAAAGGAACCACCCCGAATCTTGATCAATCAGTGAAACTTCGTCCACCATATAGCTACCAGGTAGCTAGATGACACCCTTTTCCTTAACAACCCGCTACCACCAATTCCAATCCTCGCTGAAAACATCTACATTTGAAGATAACTGATTTGTGGATCATTGGGAATGAAAACACCCATTGATCCCTCAGAATGAAGCTACCTATAGTCTTTGAAGATCCTTGGACATCGGTTTCTTAGGATAAGCGATAGCTACCACCAGCGTGTTAAGGAACCACTCCGAATCTTGATCAATCAGTGAAACGTTGTCCACCATATAGCTAACAGGTAGCTAGATGTCTCCCTTTTCCTGAACAATTCGCTACCAGCGACTTGAAACTTAACTTAAACATTTGACCATCTTCACAGGTTCAATTTTGACCCTCGCTGAGAACATCTACATTTGAAGACAACTGATTTGTGGATCATTGGGAATGAGAACACCCATTGATCCCTCAGAATGAAGCTACCTATAGTCTTTGAAGATCCTTGGACATCGGTTTCTTAGGATAAGCGATAGCTACCACCAGCGTGTTAAGGAACCACCCCGAATCTTGATCAATCAGTGAAACGTTGTCCACCATATAGCTAACAGGTAGCTAGATGTCTCCCTTTTCCTGAACAATTCGCTACCAGCAACTTGACACTTAACTTAAACATTTCACCAATAGTAGGAACACCCCTTGATCCCTCAGATAGATAACCAATGAAGCTACCTATGGCCTTTGAGGATCCTTGGACATTGGCTTCTTAGGATAAGCGATAGCTACCATCAGCGTGTTAAGGAACCACCCCGAATCTTGATCAATCAGTGAAACTTCGTCCACCATATAGCTACCAGGTAGCTAGATGTCTCCCTTTTCCTGAACAATCCGCTACCAGCGACTTGAAACTTAACTTAAACATTTGACCATCTTCACAGGTTCAATTTTGACCCTCGCTGAGAATATCTACATTTGAAGACAACTGATTTGTGGATCATTGGGAATGAGAACACCCATTGATCCCTCAGAATGAAGCTACCTATAGTCTTTGAAGATCCTTGGACATCGGTTTCTTAGGATAAGCGAAAGCTACCACCAGCGTGTTAAGGAACCACTCCGAATCTTGATCAATAAGTGAAACTTCGTCCACCATATAGCTACCAGGTAGCTAGATGTCTCCCTTTTCCTGAACAATTCTCCACCAGCAACTTGACACTTAACTTAAACATTTCACCAGTAGTAGGAACACCCCTTGATCCCTCAGATAGATAACCAATGAAGCTACCGATGGTCTTTGAGAATCCTTGGACATCGGCTTCTTAGGATAAGCGATAGCTACCACCAGCGTGTTAAGGAACCACTCCGAATCTTGATCAATCAGTGAAACTTCGTCGACCATATAGCTAACAGGTAGCTAGATGTCTCCCTTTTCCTGAACAATTCGCTACCAGCAACTTGACACTTAACTTAAACATTTGACCAACTTCACAGGTTCAATTTTGACCCTCGCTGAGAACATCTACATTTGAAGAGAATGAAGTACAATTAATGTGTGGATCATTGTGAATGAGAACACCCATTGATCCCTCAGAGGTATAAGCTACCTATGGTCTTTGGGGATCCTTCGACATCGGTTTCTGATCTTCTGAATCTTGATCAATCAGTGCCACAGACATTTCGTCCACCGTACAGCTACACGTCTCTGAATCCTTTTTTGTACCTCGACTTAATCCCTCGCAGACTGAGAAGAGGAGTCAGCAATTAGCATCACCTACCTAAGAGTCTCCTCTCCCGCAGCTTTTACCAGAGACCTGGTGGGCGTTGATCGTGTAGCAAGATAAAGGCTGTTCCTCATTGAGCGAACTGGTTCGAAAGTAGCAGGGTGGTGCGAACGCAATTCCACCATCGTTTGCGAACACGCGTGTTTCCCCCGGTTTGTAATTGAGGATCGAGTGGCTTCTTTTCTCTCTGGAGAGACAAAAACCGAGGACGCGCGTCATCTCCGCGGGACAAATGTAATTAAAAGTTACGACTCGTCGCGATAGGGGAGGGTTCTCATTCACATCCTCTTTTTACTCTTTCTTACCCTGGAGGATTGTACTTCTTGTTCTTCTTCTTCGTGTAACGAGGGGTTCGACTGTCCCAGCTCATATGGAAATGATCTTGTCGCACAGGCGAGAAAGGCAATTGAAAGTTTGATTAGCGGTTCCTGCGACCATACGCGCGCGCCCGTCCCCGTTCAGTTTGTCCGTCCTCCTTTTTACCCTCGCTTTCGTGTCCTTTCTCGCTCCCCTTCGCTCGTGTTTGCGCCTCCTGTAATCACTCCGTAGATAACTGCTCTTGCAACCCGTTCCGATCCGATTCCGCGTTAAAAAGTTCCGTCGGCGTGGCGGGGAAAAAAAACCCACCCCGTATTGCCGCACGCGCACCCGCCAAACTTTTATTCGTTCATCAATCCGCGGATGCGGAAACCCTTCGATACATTCATTCGAACGAATCCACTGTTCGTGTAAATATTCATCTCCTCTGTGCTTGCTCCGACCGTTTCCCCGTTTCATCGTGCTCCGGAATCTACTTATGTGTTCCTCTTTTTTCCTGTGTTCTCGATGGTTTTGTGATTCTTTTCAGGGATTGTTCGTACCCAAAAAATTTGCTTCGATTCGCGGGGTCGCGCAATCCCGATCCGCATGAATAGTCATTTTCGGAAGACGAGGTTAAAGACGAGTCTTGGATTAATGTTCTTGCTTCTGGATATTGAAGATCCTTGGACTACTCGCCACACCCCCTTGTTTATTTATTTAGGGGTGAATTTATGAATTAAATTTATATTTTTAGGATGGATGTTCTTGTTTTTGAATGTGTGTTAAAGATCCTGGAACTACTTGACATCCTCGTTTTTATTTATCTAGGGCTGGATTTATGAATTAAATTTGTAACGGACAGATTGAAGTTAATTGTCGGACGTGTTTGTCGCGTATAATACAACTCCGGTCGTAAACCGGACAACAACTTATGGTCGCGCCTCGGTTTTTAAGGTTCGTTATTTTCGAATACGGTCGAGGGTTGCGTCTTATTACGTGGTCGATGGTTTTACCGGCTGACGTTTATTATTCGATATGAAAGTGCAGAAGCACGGTTACTTGTATATTTCAGCCCCGTATAAACCATAAAGTGTCCATACTTTATCGCGACTCGGTTGTACAGTTTACGAGTAGCCTCCATTACACGACCGAGAAATGGGGAATTATTCTAACAGCGTATTACGATAGGAGACAGAATTATTAAAACCAGATTGTATCTATATTTTGTGATACCAGGGGTGAGCGTAAAGGACGAGAAATTGAAGAAATAATGTTCGTGAAAGTTTTGAGTTACACGGTGTTTCAGGGTAGAAAGTTAGTCAACACGCTGTTGCGTTCTGTCGTCGTTTAAAGACCGATCCCCGTTGACAAAAACAATTTGCGCTGGCGCTGTGCACTAGTCGGAACGTTGCATCGATGTTTTGTCAACGTTATCCGTAGCGATTCGACACGGACGACCGCGAAACGTAATAACGAGACCGCGGACGAACCAGTGTCCCTCTGCGGCCAGCTTTACCTTCCGCCATTGTCCGCTCATTGCTGCTCATCTGCTCTTTATGGGACAACCATTCGAGGTGTTGGCTTAAGGGGTGGAAATCTATTGATGGCCCTCGTACCGCCAACGAAAAACACCCCTGCAAATTGTTCACATTCTAATCACTCTCCTCTGCAATTTTCAAACGTTTCCCATATACAAATTCGTGAAAAAACTCGGCAATTCTAAAAAAAACACGACAGTTCTAAAAAAAATTGTATATTCTAAGAAATCGAAAACTCTAGAAAATTGTAGAAAAACAGCGATTTCTAATAATTAAAAAATTTTCTAACACTTCCGAATAGAGCGCAGAGATTCTATAAAATTGTAAAATATTGTATGTATATTCTAAAAAATTGAAAATGCTATAAAATTGTAGAAAAACAACGATTTCTAATCATTACGAAACCTTTTTGGACTTCTCAATGGAATGCTAAGATTCTGAAAAATTGAAGATTCTATGAAATTACAGAAAAACAGCGTTCCCTAATAATTTAAAAATTTTCTAACACTTTCCAACGGAGCGCGAAGATCCTATAAAATTGTAAATTGGAAAAAATTGCCCATTCTAAAAAATTGAAAATTCTATAAAATTGAAGAAAAACAACGATTTCTAATCATTACGAAACTTTTTAGGACTTCCCAATGGAGTGCTAAAATTCTACAAAATTGTAAATTCTGAAAAATTGAAGATTCTATGAAATTACAGAAGAACAGCGTTCCCTAAAAATTAAAAATTTTTTAACACTTCCCAATGGAGCGCGAAGATTCTATAAAACTATAAAACATTGTAAATTCTAAAAAATTGAAAATTCTACAAAATTTGTAGAAAAACAGCGATTTCTAATAATTTAAAAATTTTCTAACACTTTCCAATGAAGTGCGAAGATTCTATGAAATTGTGAATTGTAAAACATTGTAAATTCTAAAAAATTGAAAATTCCATGAAATTACAGAAAAACAGCGATTTCTAATAATAATAAAATTAATAATAAAACACTTCCAAATGAAGTGCGAAGATTCTATGAAATTGTGAACTGTGAGAAATTGCATATTCTAAAACATTGTATGTATATTCTGAGAAATTGCACATTCTAAAAATTGAAAATTCTATAAAATTGCAAAAAAACAGCGTTTTCTAATAATTTTAAAAGTTTCTAACACTTCTCAATGGAGCCGCGGAGCTTCTATAAAATTGTAAAACTTCTAAATTGTCCTAAATTGTAATAAACAGCGTTTTCTAATAACTAAAAAAAAAGATTGACATTTTACAACGGGGGACCCGTAGATGGGGAATAATTTTAAACAATGGTGCGAAGACTAGACTGCGGATTTCTATGGAAAATAAACAATTTCTGAATTGATTGTCGATCGCGATGAATTGATTCGTGTGGGAGGACCGCGTCGATTAATTAGACATAGTTCTGGGGACTAATTCGTGACCATATGGGTGTGCTCTAAAAGCTGGGAGCCGTTTTTCCGTCGCGACGGTCGTATGAAGATTACAACGACGAAGCGAGAGAATAACGGGGCTCGTCGGATGCAAAATAGCCGGGCTTCCGGCGCTATGCACCTGTAATTTAGACTTTACGACCGCCATAACCGGGACTGTCTCTGCTTTTGGCAATGTGTCCCGACACACCGAGAGCACCGCCCAGCCACCTCTCTATCTCTATTCACTATCTCGCTCTTTCTGCACACTGTCATTCTCCTCCGACATTTTAGTTATCGCTCCTCGCGCCGGTATACGTTTCTATTTGCGCGTAGCTGATTTTATTGTTCAAACGGAGAGATGGTCTCTCGCTATGCTAGACAACGTTCGCGGTAAGGATCGAGTTTCGCGAGAACCGGCATCGACGAAAAGCTCGGAACACCAAGTGGTCGGAGAGAGGGGATATTTGTTACTCCTTTTGTTCGACAATATTTCACCGCGATCCAACAGATGAGAAACCGTGGACCTACTTTTTCTCAAAAATACTTTGAATTAAAACCTCTGTAAAATCATTAAAAAAAAATTTCCGTGAACAAACGTTTCACGGAATTGAAGATTGAAATCTCCTCTTTGCCACGAGATCTTGACAATTGATCTGCGATTTCTTTGGCCCAGTTGTCGATCTTTGAACGGGAGGTGTACCGCCAACATTCCAGTACACCGCGAGTGAAGTCAAGTTGTATACAAGTCAGTCAAGTTGTATACAAGCTCGTCAAGTTGTATACAAGCTCGTCAATTTGTATACAAGTCAGTCAAGTTGTACATAAGTCCTCACAGTCGTATACAAGTCCGTCGAGTTCTATACAAGTCAATCAAGTTGTACATAAGTCTTCTAAATTCAATACGAACCCTCCAAGTCGTATACATGTTCGTCAAGTTGTATACAAGTCAGTCCAGTTGTGTACAAGTCAGTCAAGTTGTATACAAGTTAGTCAAGTTGTATACAAGCTCGTCAATTTGTATACAAGTCAGTCAAGTTGTACATAAATCCTCACAGTCGTATACAAGTCCGTCGAGTTCTATACAAGTCAATCAAGTTGTACATAAGTCTTCTAAATTCAATACGAACCCTCCAGTCGTATACATGTTCGTCAAGTTGTATACAAGTCAGTCCAGTTGTGTACAAGTCAGTCAAGTTGTATACAGGTTAGTCAAGTTGTATACAATTTCGTCCATTTGTATACAAGTCAGTCAAGTTGTACATAAGTCCTCACAGTCGTATACAAGTCCGTCGAGTTCTATACAAGTCAATCAAGTTGTACATAAGTCTTCTAAATTCAATACGAACCCTCCAAGTCGTATACATGTTCGTCAAGTTGTATACAAGTCAGTCCAGTTGTGTACAAGTCAGTCAAGTTGTATACAAGTTAGTCAAGTTGTATACAAGCTCGTCAATTTGTATACAAGTCAGTCAAGTTGTACATAAGTCCTCACAGTCGTATACAAGTCCGTCGAGTTCTATGCAAGTCAATCAAGTTGTACATAAGTCTTCTAAATTCAATACGAACCCTCCAAGTCGTATACATGTTCGTCAAGTTGTATACAAGTCAGTCCAGTTGTGTACAAGTCAGTCAAGTTGTATACAAGTTAGTCAAGTTGTATACAAGCTCGTCCATTTGTATACAAGTCAGTCAAGTTGTACATAAGACCTCACAGTCGTATACAAGTCCGTCGAGTTCTATACAAGTCAATCAAGTTGTACATAAATCTTCTAAATTCAATACGAACCCTCCAAGTCGTATACATGTTCGTCAAGTTGTATACAAGTCAGTCGAGTCGTGTACAAGTCAGTCAAGTTGTATACAAGTTCGTTAAGCTGTATACAAGTCAGTCAAGTGGTACATAAGTCCTCCAAGTCGTATACAAGTCCGTTAAGTTCTAAACAAGTCAGTAAAGTTATACATATGTCTTCCAAGTCCAATACGAGCCCTCTAAGTCGTATACAAGTCGTCCAAGTCATATACACATCCTTCAAGTCGTATAAAAGTTAGTCAAGTTGTACATAAGTCTTCCAAGTTCAATTGCGAGCCCTCCAAGTTCAATACAAGTTTGTCAAGTTGTGTACAAGTCAGTCAAGTTGTACCCGAGTCTTCCAAGTCGTATACGAGCCCTCCAAGTCGTATACAAGTCTTCCAAGTCATATACACATCCTTGAAGTCGTATAAAAGTCAGTCAAGTTGTACATGAGTCTTCCGAGTCTTATACAAGTCCTCCAAGTCGTATACAGATCCTTCAAATCGTATGTAATCCCTCCGAGTCATATAAAAGTTCGTCAAGTTGTGTACAAGTCAGTCAAGTTGTGTATAAGTCCTCCAAGTTTACACGAGCGTTCCAAGTTGTATGCAAGTCCTTCAACAAAACATTCAAGATGGAACCCAAAAAATTTGTTCAGTTCTGTGTCAGATCTGGTTCTCCAAAGCTCGCAGTAGCCTTATCAGGAGGATGTTAGGGCAACTAGCGTGATAATGCGACGTTGGGGAGTACGTTAATGAATAACAGTGTCTGTTAAATTCCACAGACGCGGACTTTTCTTGATGATGGTTCAAAACCGAACCGAAACGTTGAAATTATAATTCTGCAAAATTGCTAATTTCTGTATCTTTGATCGAACCTGTAGCGCCGAAATCACTTGTGCATAAACAACAATTTACGATCGTTAAAACTCAAAATTGTTGGGGAGTACGTTCGAGAATATGATTCACTGATAGCGATTATTGCTCCCCCAATCGGACTTGAAGATTAAAGTCTCCTCTTTGCAACGAGATCTTGAAAATTGATCTGCGATCTTTTTTGGCCGAGTTGTCGATTTTTTAACGGAAGGTGTACCGTCAACTTTCCAGTACACCGCGAGCGGTGTGTTGGTCCGAACAGGGTCCTCGTTCTTATTCCATAAAACAGTGAAAACAAATCGTGGTGTAATGTTCAAGGTCTCGTTGCAAAGAGGAGACTTCGATCTTCAAATCCGCGTTGGATTCATTCCCGGAAAAAATTTCATACTGATTTTACAGACGATTCAATATTCATGCGTGTCTGTTATAATCAGTGTTCTCGAGCAGTGCAATAAAAGGATAAAATCGCTAGCATCCACTTCGATCGAAAGGAGTACAGCACTTATTACAGCAAATCAAACGTTGATAAAGAGTTGTAAGTGCACGTATTATTACGGAGAAGTGTTCCGAAAGAGTATCAATTTCGCCAGTTCGAAAGCCCATTAAAGAAAATTACAGAGGCTCGGTCCGTACTCTAGCAAGCTCTGGTTGATTCCTGGATGGTGTTGGTAACGATGATCTGCGGCAGGCGATCATCATCGTGAACGTTCTCCATGCAATCCAGATGGCATGGATAGCATCGGTATTCCGTGATTACGCGGATGCGAATGTTCCTGTATCCGATCTGGTCGTTTCTTCCTTCAAGAAAGTGAAAGGGAGACCTGATTCGGTGCACCTAATCGTGAAAGCAATGCTCAGGCGGAGGGCATTCCAACTACGCGGTTCGGTTACATCTTAACGTTACATCGGGACGCTCGAATCCAGCCTCAGTTCGTCGAGTCTCAGCTTCGATTTTATCCGGGACCATTAAGCATCTTTATCTGACAGTTTCGCTCGTTAACACGTCCTCGGACGCCGCACGCTTTCCCAATGGGTCCCGGCTAACCCACCTTCTAAGAAGTCGATTGATGTCTCGTTTTAAAAAATAAAAATCATCACCGAGATAACTCGTTAGATCTGGGAACCTGATCGACGGTAGAGAGTTCTTCCTGAAGTCAGCAAACGAAGTTCCACCCGGTAGATTAATTTCGGGATTGTCGAAAACGTTCGTTCGTTGAGCAACATTAAAAATGCACCGGGCCCTAATCCGTCCCAGTTAGCGGGCAGTCAAGTCGCTCGCTTACGGAATAAAGAAGTCCGCGGCGCCGACTGCAATGGCGGATGTTGAATTCGGACAAAACTGGACGGACCGGAGGGGCGAGGTGGAGGGAGGGGCAGGTGGGATCCGAAGCGTAGCCGATTATGATAGTAGATGCGCTTTCAGCCCCCGGGATTCATGTAAATTTCAGCAAGATTTTCGGCCGAATATTTCGTGCGGCGCGCATCACGCGCTGCCAACGCGAGAAAATCCGCTCGTCGCTGCCGGATAATTCGCTGATGGCTAATGGCCATCCAACCGGAGCCTGTGCACGTGCACAACGCGAAATTTAATTCGGTGTACACCTGAATATCGGCCGCCGATGTCCGGACGTGAAAGACGTGTATCGGCTACTCCCCAACTCGCATCTGGAAACGATGTGAACGGAAGGGGCTCCTCTGCCCCTTGACTCACCGGTCGATATCCCTGTTTGTGGAAAGCTGGAAATTACAGCCGGAATCACTCTCGGAGGATCGTCGAGTAAATCTTTCCGCGAAATAATTTCATCGACACTTTCCGAGAGAGTTCGGATAGCAGAGGCTCCACTAAATCGTGGATTACGCGAGCAAGAACTATGCGAACCCTATCGTGTCGGGTATCGTTTTACTCGGGAAAGTGTCGCGCCCACGCCAGTGGAAGTTTCGCGAAGAAATAATTATAAGCAAAGAAGTTATGTTAAAAAATGTGCAGGAAACTTTTCGTTAGCGAGCTTCCTCGGCTCGAAAGGAGCCAAATTTTTTGGCGAATGTTTTTCGAAATTATCGAGGTGTTATTGCACCTGTTCCAGGAAGATTATGGTACAGTGTAAACGCAGCTTTAGCCGCAGTAGACGGCACGGCGGCGTTCTTGCGGCTATTCGAACGCCAAGGAAACTTCATTTTCCGATTCCGCTTGGCGCAACGAAAATCCGTTTATGACGCATCTTAGGATTAGCGAAATCCTCTTGGGCTTTGCTTCGACAGAGGCAGGGCGCGCGGTTGGTTCGATCAAAATTTTAGTGGCCGTCGCCTTTCCCGCCCATTTATTTACGAATTTCGTGGAGCCGCGCATGTTACTTTCCGCGGTCCGAACTTCAGTTCGAGGTACCGACTTGGCCGATTTTCCGCTGAATATGCGATGAGCAGCGGCAGTCAGCGGCATCCCCTAAAAGGAAACTCGGCCGATGAATGTTTAACGCTCGTTTATTAATCTTCTTAAACCCTCCGAGCGCGATTTATCGCTGCTTTATTTAAAGCAGTTCCCACGATCTTCTTTTTCCATGTTTCACAAATTTATAGGGATACCCCGCTTGAAACTTTAATCACGCCTCTTTCCCCATCTACCCCTCCCCCCTCCCGCAAACGAATTGCTTCGTGAACGGAAAACTAAAGATTCTGCAAATAATTAACACTTTTAGTACTCCCTGGAACGAGCAACTGTTCTGGAAAAGAACGTCTAATTGAAACGGCTCTAGAAAAATCGGAAAATTTTTCTCGCGAATGAATTCACCAGGCATTTGAAGATCGAAGTCTCCTCTTTGCGACGAGACCTTGAACATTAACCCACGATTTTTTTTCACCGTTTTATGGGATAAGAACGAGGACCCTGTTCGGACCAACACACCGCTCGCGGTGTACTGGAAAGTTGAGGGTACACCTTCCGTTAAAAGATCGATAACTCAGCCAGAAAAAATCGCAGATCAATTTTCAAGATCTCGTTGTAAAGAGGAAGCTTCAAGCTTCAGCATCTGCTTTCCGATGTCTCTAGAGCCGTTTCAATTAGAAGTTCTGTTTCAGAACATTTGGATCGAGTCCAGATGTTAGTGATTTTATATTCTTTCATAGGCCACTTTGGGGAGAATGTACGAATTTGGTAATTCTAAGGACGCTCGACAGAACTGAACAAATTTTTTGGGTTCCACCTTGAAGGTTTTGTTGGAGGACTTATACACAACTTGGCTGACTTGTACACAACTTGACGAACTTTTATATGACTTGGAGGGATTATATACGATTTGAAGGACCAGTATACTACATGGAGGACTTGTATAAGACTTGGAAGACTCATGTACAACTTGACTGACTTCAAGGATGTGTATATGACTTGGAGGACTTGTATACGACTTAGAGGACTTATATACGACTTGGAGAGCTCGTATTGAACTTTGAAGACATACAGTCGGGGACAAAAATAAGTGGACAGTTAGTGGAAATAGGTAAAAATGAAATTTAGTCGAATTAACATGACTGTTATAAACTTAAGTTTTATTTATTATATATCCTTATAGTGTATAGATTATTTAACGAATAATTGAAGTTCGTATTTACATCTTTGTGTAAACACGCCGTGCCATAACGAAAATGTTAGCTATTTATCAGGAGACAAAATTGAGTGGACACTTGGTTATAACGTTATTGTAAGGTAAGAAATGTATACAAATACTAGGCACAGGTCACGCTTACATACAGTGATCTCCATCAATCTTATTAGTACCAATTCAGGCTTCGTACAAGTAAGAACATTTATACAATAATTGCAGAATGCTAGAAACGAAAGAAATTTCATATCAAATTCGCCATTTAATTGTATCGGATTGCTGTAAGAAATTAAGTTACCGCGTAATAGCTCGGAAGTACAACGTATCTAAAAGTGCAGTAGGAAAAATTTATAAAAAGTATCTAGCGCATAAGACCGTGAAAAATTTAAGAGGTCGTGGACGCAAACGCTGTACCACCATACAAGAAGACCGTCGAATTTTTCGTACAAGTCGAAAAGATCCAACGATTGCAGCAAGAAGTATTGCAGAAATAGTGGAATTAAATGTTTCAACAAAAACAATAAAACGAAGACTGCGCGTAACTGGTTTAAGATGCTGCAACGCTAGACGTAAGCCACATATTAATAAAAGAAATATGAGAAAACGTTTAGCATTTGCAAAAAAATATGTAAATATGCCACTAGTATTCTGGAAAAATATAATTTGGAGCGACGAAAGTAAATTTGAGTTGCGACAATTAAAAAAGAAGCACAAAGTCTGGAGAAAGCAACATGAAACGTATAAAAGACCATTTATTACACCCACAGTTAAATTTGGCGGTGGATCATTAACGGTGTGGGGGTGCTTCTCGCAAAACGGAATTGGTACGTTAGAACAAATTGACGGCATTATGAATGCAGATAAGTATATTGATATATTAAATGAAAATTTGGAAGAAGCAGTGGTAAAAATGGGTTGCGACGATGAATTTATCTTTCAACAAGACAATGACCCTAAGCACACTGCTAAGAAAACTAACAAAATTTTTGAGGATTCCAATATTAAATTGCTTGAATGGCCAGCCCAGAGCCCTGGTTTGAATCCTATCGAGAACTTATGGAGTTTACTGGACGCAAAAGTTGGATCAGCGAAATAATAAGGTCGGTTTTTTCAAAAGGTTGCAGTCTGAATATGACAAAATTAGTAACGATTATATTGAAAAGTTAATACAAAGTATTCCTCGACGCCTGGAAGCAGTAATACATGCAAAAGACGGCAATACCAAGTACTAATTTTGTTATGTGTTTCATTTATTACGCATTTCATTGAGTGTCCACTCATTTTTGTCTCCTGATAAATAGCTAACATTTTCGTTATGGCACGGCGTGTTTACACAAAGATGTAACTATGAACTTCAATTATTCGTTAAATAATCTATACACTATAAGGATATATAATAAATAAAACTTAAGTTTATAATAGTCATGTTAATTCGACTAAACTTCATTTTTACCTATTTCCACTAACTGTCCACTTATTTTTGTCCCCGACTGTATGTACAACTTGACTGACTTGTTTAGAACTTGACGGACTTGTATACGACTTGGAGGTTTCGTATAAGACTTGGAAGACTCATGTACAACTTGACTGACTTGTACACAACTTGACGAACTGGTATTGGACTTGGAGACCTTGAACATTAACCCACGATTTTTTTTCACCGTTTTATGGGATAAGAAGAAGGACCCTGTTCGGACCAATACAACGCTCGCGGTGTACTGGAAAGTTGAGGGTACACCTTCCGTTAAAAGATCGATAACTCAGCCAGAAAACATCGCAGATCAATTTTCAAGATCTCGTTGTAAAGAGGAAGCTTCAAGCTTCAGCATCAGCTTTCCGATGTCTCTAGAGCCGTTTCAATTAGAAGTTCTGTTTCAGAACATTTGGATCGAGTCCAGATGTTAGTGATTTTATATTTTTTCATAGGCCACTTTGGGGAGAATGTACGAATTTGGTAATTCTAAGGACGCTCGACAGTCTTCCCGGATAAATGACCGTATTTGTTCGGTTGTTGGAAAACGGTTGGGTATCGATTCCCCCGCATAACATTGAAATTTTCGGCGAGCCAAAGGAAATGATCGCCTCGCGTGTTGCATTCGATGGCGAGGCGCTTGAATTTCAACGTCAACTATTCGCAAATATTGATGGTTAATAACGTCGATAGATACCGTTTAATGGAACGCTCAAAGTTGATCGAGAATTCGTTTCCCACCTGTTCACATATCTTTCTCCCTTCACCTCTCGTTTAGCGTTCATTACTCCCATACGTTCGAATATTACACATTGATGTCAGGATAATCTGATTATTCGTGTGCGCCGATCGATCGCGTATTTTACTCGTTAAAAACACTGCCTTTCTGCGAATATGAGTTTTGTTCAGCCAGTTCCCGTTCCCGTTCCTGTTCCCGTTCGACGCCGCCGCGCCGCTCTCGCGGATATTATCGCGACGAGATTCCCGTCGAATTTTCATGAAACCGGTTGATAGGTAATCCAGACGTTCCTAATAATTGATCGATTTGTATTGGTTAAGCGACGCTAAAGTTCCCCAATATTTTACGAAATGCCGTCACCATAGAATGCCCGACAAAACTCGGAATGGGCGTCCAAGACAAATCGACACTTCAAGAAGCAACCAAAGCCCGCGACAGCAAACAGGTGCAATATAATTCTGCAGAAAAATTTTTAATTCTACAAAATTCAGAATCTTGAAAGTCAGAAATAAGTTGAGGATTCGGAGCCATTTTGTTTCATTAAAATCATTGTTAAAATCATTGAATGTTGGCAATTGGATTATATAAGTAGACGATACATTATTGACAATAGAAAACGGAGACGTATAAAAGTTTATTCGATCATAGTCGAACGAATTGAATAAAATACAAATACCTAGATATTTTTAAGAAAGTCGCAGTAAATCGAAACGGGCCATCGAGCACACCGAGATCCTGAAAAATCTGCGGCAAGTAGTGGGAAAATAAACCAAGGTCATAACAAGGTTGTTGTCGTTCGACTTCTCGCCGGAACGTTGGCCGAAGATCGAAGCAAGATATGAAAGGAAAGAGATAGAACAGGCGAAAGCCACGCCGCGATGATATTACTTTCGAGCGAATCGGGACAATGGGAGCTAATTTATTCGCACGCATACGCACAGCTCTCCGCAGCCCGCGGTAGATAGCGGCGGCCGATGGTGCACGTGCAGCTGCAACTAAATAGCCCCTAGTTCCCGTCGCAAATAAGATCTTCCCGTATAAAGCATATTCAAACGAGGAAGACATAATTCGAGCAGTCGCGCCGCGCCGTTGCTACGTCGAACGAGACATTCACCTAACGAATACTGCCACTTACGTCTTTCTGCACTTTCTTTTCCTTCCACTAATCCCGAAGATTGAGGCGAGCACTCCCGGTAAACAGGCTCCGATCCGAAACCACTGCTCCGCGTCCACCAAGTCGTATAAAAGTCCGCAAGTTCTATACAAGTCAGTCAAGTTGTACGTAAGTCCTCCAAGTCTAATACAAGTTCGTGAAGTCTATACTTCTATACTTCTAAATCTATAGTTTATACACGTCGGTTAAGTTGTACGTAAGTTCTCCAAGTCGTATACGGGTCCTCCAAGTCGTATACAAGTCATCCAAGTCGTATACAAATTCGTCAAGTTGCATACAAGTCGGTGAAGTTGTACATATGTAGGTCCTCCAAGTCATACAAAAGTCCGTCAAGTTCTATACAAGTCAGTCAAGTTGTACATAAGGCTTCCAAGATCAATACGAGCCCACCAAGATGTATACAGGTCCTCTAGGATGTATACAAGGCCTTCAAGTCGTATACAACTGCTGTAAGTTGTATACAAGTTCGTAAAGTTGTATACAAGTTCATAAAGTTGTATACAAATCAGACAAGTTGTACATGAGACTTCCGAGTTTTATACAAGTCGTACGTAAAGTTGTACATAAGTCCTCCAAGTCGTATACAAATCCGTCAAGTTCTATACAAGTCCGTCAAGTTGTATACAAGTCAATCAAGTTGTACATAAGTCTTCTAGGTTCAATACAAGTCCTCCAAGTTGTATACAAGTCAGTCAAATTGTACATAAGTCCTCCAAGTTCTATACAAGTCCTCCAAGTCGTATAAAAATTCGTCAAGTTGTATACAAGTCGGTGAAGTTGTACATATGTAAGTCCTCCAAGTCATACACAAGTTCGTCAAGTTCTATACAAGTCAGTCGAGTTGTACATAAGGCTTCCAAGATCAATACGAGCCCACCAAGATGTATACAGGTCCTCCAGGACGTATACAAGTCCTTCAAGTCGTATACAACTCCTGTAAGTCGTATACAAGTTCGTAAAGTTGTATACAAATCAGACAAGTTGTACATGAGACTTCCGAGTTTTATACAAGTCGTACGTAAAGTTGTACATAAGTCCTCCAAGTCATACACAAGTCCGTCAAGTTCTATACAAGTTTGTCAAGTTGTATACAAGTCAATCAAGTAGTACATAAGTCTTCTAAGTTCATTACGAGTCCTCCGAGTTGTATAAAAGTCAGTCAAGTTGTACGTAAGTCCTCAAAGTAGTATCAAGTCCTCCAAGTCGTATACAAGCCCTCCAAGTCGTATACAAGTCCTCCAAGTCGTATGCAAGTCCTCCAAGTCGTATACACGTCCTCCAAGTCGTATAGAAGTCTTCCAAGTTGCATACAAGTCCCCCAAGTCGTATAAAAATTCGTCAAGTTGTATACAAGTCGGTGAAGTTGTACATATGTAAGTCCTCCAAGTCATACACAAGTCCGTCAAGTTCTATACAAGTCTGTCAAGTTGTATACAAGTCGATCAAGTTGTACATAAGTCTTCTAAGTTCAATACGAGCCCTCCAAGTTGTATAAAAGTCAGTCAAGTTGTACGTAAGTCCTCCAAGTAGTATCAAGTCCTCCAAGTTGTATACAAGTCCTTCAACAAAACATTCAAGATGGAACCCAAAGAATTTGTTGCAGTTCTGAGTTTGGTCTGGATCTCCAAAGCTCGCAACAGCCTTATCAGGAGAATGTTAGGGACACCAGCGGGAAGGATACGACGTTGGGGAATACGTTCAAGAATATGATTCACTGATAGCGATTATTGCTCGCCCATATCGTTAAGGTTAGTGTTACCGACGTCACAACGATTTGCTTGTGCCACTCTTGTGCTCTGTGTTTGTCCAATTCCATAATAAACACATGAACTCCTCAACATATTTTTCTGAAGCGAATAAAACCGTTTAAACAAACCATAATTGGGGACAAGCAGTGTCCCCAGATTGAATCTTGTCTCTCCACTCTACCGTTCGTGCGCGAGTCACAACGTCACGTGACCGATGCGCGTACTGGGAGAGAGGGGGTAATTTTTCTCCTCGATTCGAGTAAATTCTGCGAAGGGACGATGAGTGAACACGCGTTCACGATTTCTTACGTCAAGCAGGCTTTGTTGAATCCAGACTTCCCACGTGTAATCTAGCGCTCGGCGAGGATTGCGTAAAAAGCTTAATCTCTTTTGTTGCATTACCGTTATTTTCATTTTTTCCCTGCTCGTTTTTTTTCGCCCTGTCGGATTTTCTGTGATACGACAGAAGGCGACCGTTGCGAAAGAAATCTCGCGCCGAGAGAAGGTTTTTAATAAGTACCTATCTACTTTTCTCATTCTCTCTCTCTCTCTCTCTCTCTCTCTCTCTCTCTCTCTCTCTCTCTCTCTCTGTCTGTCTGTCTGTCTCGTGAAAAGAACCCCACCCGGCGAACACACTCATCCTCGAGCAGAAATTTAAAGGTTTAATAATTCACGGTTAACTGCGGGTTAAATTGTTCGGCGCAAACAATGCTCGTATGAATAAATAATTACAGAATAATCAGGGTAATACGTGTCACAATAGCAGCTTTATTCTCACGTTCGTTATGTGCTCGATACTATCGTGTGCCGACGCGAAATAGAGCCGGTACACACCCCCCATTGTTTTGCCATTTTAATAAAGAAACGCTCGTTCTGCTTCTGTGCTCCGGAAACTAACTATTATCGTCCGTACTTTTAACTTTCGTCGATGTCGCGCGACGGTGCCGATGCATAAACGTTGTTCGAACTCTTGGTAGCTTCATCATCCGGAAATATAAATTTGCAGAATTGTTAGAGTCACTGAAAACCTTCAACTGTTGTACTATTTTCACCTTCTTAGTAGTCATTAGTAGACTCCGGATAAAAATTCTAATCTGCAGACTAATTAAAATTGTTCGAAGTTGATGGATACTATTGAAAATTGTCCGAACGATTTTTGCAATTTTCCGAAACTCCGTTAATCCCGGAAATTAATTAATTCCCCTTAGTTTTTCGGACTTTTTAAATCTCCTCCTTTCTTTTTTCCGGCCCGGTAACATTCTCCGGAATATAAGTATAATGGAATCCTAAGCTGGGCGCATGAAAAATGTTCGCCGGTTCGTAGGATAACACGAGAAAAGATACTGTTATAATATTGATAACGCGAAGGAAACGGCTGATTCCTGGAACGGTGTTCGTTTTCTCTCTCTTTTCTTTTTATTCCGCTACGGTACGATGAATTTTTATCTTTCCCGCGTACAGAGGCCACCGGCACGAAAAACTGTATAATCACTACATAATCGGATCAAAAGCGTGGAATTCCGAAAGCCGATTACCGACTAATAACATAATGAATTTTCATACGCGTTCAAGGAAACCGTGTAAAATAAATTACCGTGCCACCACCCCGGAATCGCAGATTTCGAACGCGTCGAGTCTCTTTGAAACCAGTCGGACGATTTATGGTGTGGACGATTAGGCTTGTCTCGTGCTCTTGCTTTTATCAAGATCGAAAACAGATAAGTTGGCTGCTCTTTACTTTACCGGACTCAAAATTTTTTACCTTTCTTCTGTAAATTATTCTATATTTGGTATACAGGGTGTTTCACCTAACTTGACCACCTTGAATATCTTTGTTGTTTTTAAAGATACGTCAAATGCCTGAAGGACAAAGTTGAATGGTAAAACGAATGGTAAAATTACATAAAAACAACAATTTTTTTTGGTATTGTATGAGCCCCATTTTACCATTCAACTTTGTCCTTCAGACATTTGACGTATCTTTAAAAACAACAAAGATATTCAAGGTGGTCAAGTTAGGTGAAATACCACCCTGTATAGTCCAGAAGGTTCGATCCTGTAGGATCAATGGTTCAGAAATTATGGTCGTTTAAAGTTGAGTAATTTGCAGTGTTTTCGATTGTTGTTAAACTTTGCCAGACCCAAAATTTGTGCCTTTCTCCTATGATGTATTTTGTATGTCATCCAGTAGATTTGTACCCGGAGAACCCGCAGATCGAAGTTTCGATCCTGTAGGATCAATGGTTCAGGAGTTATGGTTGCTTAAAGTTGAGCTATTCTCAGTGTTTTTGACAGGGGCACGCGTTAATGCTGATAATACAGAGCGGGTATTGCGATTGTTGATTAAATTTTGGAAGACATGACCACGATGTTGCTTTATAACTGGTCTGGGTTAGGTTTTAATATGGCGGCGCTGTTACCTGTCAAAAACACTGCGAATAGCTCAACTTTAAGCAACCATAACTCCTGAACCATTGATCCTGCATGATCGAAACTTCGATCAGCAGGTGCTCCTAGTACAAATCTACTGGGTTACATACAAAATACATCATAATTTATAGGAGAAGGCACAAATTTTCCGTCCGGTACAGTAAAGTTTACCCGAAAAGTTTCATTTGGGGCCTGTTTCTTAAGATTAATATAGAGCATTTCTATTTCGCATGCAGACCCGCTTAATTAATTAATAATTCGTATCTTGTAGTAAAGAAATGGCAAGTTTCATACAAGTCCTTCAAGTTGTATACGGGCTTTGACGATGAGATGATAATTAGAAAATACAAGGAAGCGCAGAGAAGGAATTGGTTAGGCTACACGTTGATTTGAAAGCGGCAACCTATTGTTCGATTTGATGTGAACGTCCTGAAAGTGTATACGAGGAACATCTTAGTATAGTGAGAGTCCCGGATGAACCGCATCCGCGAGGAACATATCGCGACGGATAGAAAGCCGTGAAATTCGGTCATTGATACTCGTGAGCTGGCCATTGGCTGCCTCGGCCTTGACAGAGATCTTAATTAGAATTTAAGGAACGGTGAAAGCAGCCGAATCTTGTGCTCGTTCGCCGGCAGCTGTGCATCCGTGCTGCAGAAGTCGATGCACAAAGAATACCAATTATAAAATTGCGAAGTCTTGGTGGAATCAATAATTCGTTAAGCGGTCGCTAGAAATGATCATTGTGGATTAGAAAAATGCTGTGTAAGCAACTGTAACCTACCTACAATCCTTTTCAACATAAAGATAATTAATGGTCGGCGAACCCTTTCTCCGCTTACGACAAATCATGCTACCCCAATATTGCTCGATGACTGTGTAAAAGTTGATTTATGGATCTCCGGCCTGTATATTTTGTTGTCGAAGAAAAGGCAAAATAGATGTGCAATAAATAAATAAATAATGTTACTCGATCGGATATTCACCCTTTCCCGGTGTGTATCAAGTTACGGTAGGGGTGGAAAAATGAATTCCGGAATAGAACAGACCGGCAACAAGAAAATTGCTTATCGACACCGGGTAATGTAAGCGATTCAATATCTTCCACGGTGTTTACATAACAATAACGCGCGATATCGAATCGGCGTAACGTCGTTCCCCGAGTTCCGTTCACTCTCTCTCTCTCTCTTCCTCACTCGATGTTTGTAGCGCGGGAAACGCGTCGCGTCGTCGTCGCCCGCCGACGCGAAAGTGCAACGATTTTCCCAATTTTCCACAGTGTACACTGGAGTCTATTAAGGTTTCTTTCTGCCACGGAGGGGAAACCCCGTAGAGTTATAGAATACACCGGGAGCGGACTGCTAACCGAGAAATCGTATCGGGACGTTTCCATTGCTGCGTCAAGGAAGCCCGCAGGCACACACACCCGGTATTTCCTATTCATTGCGGAATTACTTCGACGTGACACCCCTACCCAACTTGTCATACTTTTCATACTCTTCGTACCTACTCTCGGTGCCGAGCGCAGTCCGCTCGCGTTCACTATAGTCGCCTATTTTCGGGAATCTCCGACGCCACGGATCTCCTGTTATTAGAGTTCCCCGAGGATTTTTCCGGGTGTCCAGATCGACGGACCAGCTGACGGTGATTGGTCCACGTTTCGCTGTGAAAGGTCGTGAAATATGTCCCACTAAATTATTCCTCCTGAAATGCTGTGTCCGAAGCTGTCCCGTGGATGCAGTGTCGAATCAGGGGAATTCAGGGGAAATGTTACCCCCCTCTCTGCCAGAACGGGGTAGCCACGTGACCGGGCGGAAGCGTGGGGCAGAGTAGGGCAATATGTAGTCGACTAATATTTAGAAATGACTAATAAATAGTCTTCTTGAATGTTAGTCATAGCAAAATAATCATTAGTCAAAACTTCTTGATTGGTTAGTGATAACTGATTAATAATATTAATGTATGTTAATCGCACAATAGTGACTGATGACTAAAGATTGATGACTGATCATCAACTAGTAATTCAATAATGATCAATATCTAACAATTACTTAGAGCTGTGACTGATTACACTGTCCAACAGCCAAAAAGTATTTCGATTCCCACTATACAATTCTAATAGAGTTTCTCGCGCTGATTCCAAATCAGTTTTAAAAAAAGACATATTTTTCAACTTCGAACAAATATTGTGATGTTATTATAAAAGATATTGAATTGTTCTTTACAGCAAAAGATTCCGTAGACTTTCCCGAATACAGTGATATCCAATATTAATACATTATGATTGTTTAAATATGTTTAAACAATCATTAAAGACGGAGAGACACCAGTTTTGCACCAATTTTTGGGATATTTTTGAATTTATCTAAAAAAAATAAGGGTCTAGCGGAAAATCGAAGTACACCACGCGAAAGAACAGACTTGAGAAGGGCATCTTGAGAAACCACCCTTTCAAGTTTGCATGGTCGACGTTTTTTTCTAACCAGAAAGCAAAATATCTTCGCCCGACATGAGTTACCGCCAGTGGCGCTCACCACTAGAACGGGCGTTCGCCGCGCCATATCACATGGAACTTTTGCTTTCTGGTTAGAAAAAAACGACGACCATGCAAACTTGAACGGGTGGTTTCTCAAGATAAAAGTCTGCTCTTTCGCGTGGTGTACTTCGATTTTCCGCTAAACCCTTATTTTTTTAGATAAATTCAAAAATATCCGCAAAAATTGCTGCAAAACTGGTGTCTCTTCCGTCGTTAATCATTGTTTACAAATGTTTAAACAATCATAATGTATTAATATTGGATATCACTGTATTCAGGAAAGTCTACAGAATCTTTTGCTGTAAAGAACAATTCAATATCTTTTATGATAACATCACAATATTTGTTCAAAGTTGAAAAATATGTCTTTTTTAAAACTCAATTTTCTCAAAAACTGTACGGCTAGGAGAAAAATGAAGGACAGATTCCGAATCAGCGGGAAAAACACTATAAGAATTGCAGAGTGGGAATCGAAATACAAAAAAAACTAGAGGGCTATTGTTGCTCGCTCGCTTCGCTCGCTCGCGAGTAGGGTTGTTTTTGCCCGCTCACTTCGCGAGCTCGCGGGTAGGACTGCTCTTGCAAGAGGGTTAGTGATACGCATGGCTAGTAGGGCCTACTGCTATTAATGTTTTTTATTTGGTGTGTGACTCTCCAAGAGTCACACAAAGAACTTCCCGATTCGTTACTCCTTCGCCAACATCGCTAACATCGTTTTTTTTTTGTACTTTCATCGATATTCTCCCAAAATGTATTCTTGGGAGTAGAGATGATAAATTCACTGTGGCATTGGAATAACTTTCGATTATTCCAAGCGGTAACATTAGCATCAGTTAAAAAAAAATTTTTTTAAATCTAAAAAAAGTTTTTTTTAATCTAAAAAAAATTGAGAAAAAATTTTTTTTTTATGTAATTGCGTTTGGTTCTTTGGTGGAAAATTTTCGTCCTCATAAATTGCATTGTAGAATCAACTCTTTTCGAAAAAAAAGTAAAAATCTAAAAAACTACTTGACCAATATGGACCAAAATCTAATCAGCTCTAAGTTACGACGGGGCACATCGATTGCATCATTCATCATCCTGATCGCGTTGTTACTTTTTCTGAAAACGTTAACGAAAAATTTGATTACATAGAAACGGCCATACGCACACACACACACACACACACACACACACACATACGAACATTTTGATAAAAATAGTCTAAAATGACTCCAATGACCATGAAACGTGAAGATCTGCTAAAAAATCGATTTTCGATTTTCGGGGTAATTACAATAACTTCCCTATAAAATCGGGAAGTTAAAAATTGGAATTTGTTGGACAGTGTCATTTGCCATTCAGTTATCACTAATTAATCAAAAAGTTTTGACCAATCACTATTTTGCTATGACCAGCATTCAAAAAGGCTATTAGTCATTTTTAAATATTAGTTGATTATTGTACTACTCTGGCGTGGGGGAACAGCGTTGTGGAAGGAGGATGGTAGCATTGAAACTCCCTACAACATCGAAATTGATTCGCAGCTCTTTCTTTAAAAATTTGTTTATACAGTATACTATTCTTCGACTTGGACAACTTTAATTTTATCAATTGTTCAGCTCTGTATACAGGATGAGGCACCGAAAACAGGCCACCTGAATAACTCGACTGGTATTGGTGTTAGGAAAAAATGTATTCGATGGAACTTGCTTGGTTTCGAGGGGGCATTAATTTGATGTTGGTAGATTTTTTGTTGGTGGACGCGTAAAGGACATATGGAGGTCAATTTCATTTTTTTAATAGAATGCCCAATATTTTTTATTGAAATAGTATGAACCACAAAATTCTGCGTAAAAAAGTATTGACCTTCATATATCATAAATCTAATACATAAAAAGCAGTTATCGATATAATTTCCGATATGTATAATAGCTATTATCAGGGAGCTAGTAGGTGCTCGTACTGATATCCCTCAACTCGAATAAGTACAAATGGAAAATTATTTCGATAATATCTCGTTCACTATTAGATTAAAGGTTAATACTTTTTTACAATTTTGTGCTTCATCCGAGTTCGATCAAAAATATTCTATTTAAAAAAATGAAGTTGATCTTCATATTTACGCGTCCACCTACAAGAAAGTTACTACAGATTAATGCCCCCTCGAAACCAAGCAAGTTCCATCCGATGCATTTTTTCCTAACACCAATACCAGCCGAGTTATTCAGGTGGCCTGTTTGGCCAAAATGATAAGGCACCATTGTATACACACAAAATTTCATATACATGTCGTGAAATCTCAGTGGAAACGAAATATATCGTGTACACTTTACTTTACCGGACTCAAAATTTGTGCCTTTCTCCTATAAATTATGATATATTTGGCATGTAATCCAGTAGATTTATACCCGGGGCGGCTGCAGATCGAAGTTTCGATCTCGTAGTATCAATGGTTCAGAAGTTACGCTTGCTTGAAGTTGAGCAATCTGCAGTGTTTTTGACCGTTTACCGAGCAAAACCGCCGGTCCTTGGCGCCCTACCCCTCGACCTAATCACCAACCACCTCGGTAAACGGCGCGCGACCGTCACTACAAACCAATATGGCGGAGCCCTTGCCTGTCAAAAACACTGCAGATTGTTCAACTTTAAGCAGAATAACTCCTGAACCATTGACCCTACAGGACCGAAACTTCGATCTGCAGTCACCATAATTTAATTTAAATACACCATAATTTACAGGAGAACAGCTCAAATTCTGATCTCACAGAAAAATACTAATCAATAAACTAGACTTAATCCGTCGACTCTGCAGTAGCCTATGGATTTTACATTGCACACAGACACCCACACGCCCACTAGTTAATAGACTAGTTGAAAAAATGCTGGAGCATTAAATTCAACAGGATTTCGCACTGTTTTCATTTACCGTGGATCTACGAATGGTATTACCAATGAAAATAATATTTCATTTGGTACCACTTTCTTCAAATTTGTCTACAAAAATGGACATCCGCAGTCTACTGATTAACTGGCAATTTGCAAATTGCGTCCACTCGGACACTGAATTAGATTCCTCCCTCGAATTTGCCAGCGTGTGTACAAAATTAGATGAATAATTTTTCCGCGCGTAATCCCCGCCGAATTTACATGACCCGTTCCCGCGAGATAGCTTGCACAGCAAGGTTATGCGAACGCCGCCGTTGATCCTGTCTCCGCGGGAACAAATTCTGCCGGCATTCTCTCTCTTCTTCGCCCCCGCGAGTTTCTATACATCCCTCGAAATCAAAGTCTCTCGAATTGCAGGCGCGGATATATTATTAAGTATTCACCGAGTAGAGACAAATTACTGAAGACTGCCACGGCGGAATTCGAAACTTTTCTCATGAAACAAGTTCGCGCGAGAGATCGTCGTCGTCGCGTCGCGTCGCCGAAGAGAACGCGACGGATCCCCGGCGCACGATATCGTCGAGCGTTAATGTTTCCAAACTGTCGTTAGTTATTAACTATTTTTTTCCCCCGCCCGACTCGTCCTCGTAATCTTACTCGCGCATCCATTAGCGACCCAGAAAGGTAACGCTACATCACGTGCGCTCCTCGTTATAATCGTTTCGAAGATAATTTTCGAGATTTAGTAACATCTGGCGACTCAATTGATAAAATAAAAACAGAGAGAAATAATTTCGCAACGCAGCAATTTACACAAAACCTACCGAGCCGAAAATGACAAGATTAATTTGATTTAGACTTTGCGCGGCTCCTATTGTAATACGTGCTCTATTAAAGACAAAATTCCTTCAACAACCGGAAATGGTTCCTGAGATCATCTAAAGCAACATTTTCCTTTGCAAAAACGGCGTCCGCCACTTTGTTAAGGAGTTATTAACGAAAAACACGGACCAATCAGAGCGCAACCTAGACGCGTGTTGGCGCAGTCGTGTTTTTCGTTAATAACTCCTTAACAAAGCCTCGGACGTCATTTTTGCAAAAGAAAATGTCGCTTCAAATGATCTCAGGAACCTCCCATGTCCGGAGGTTGAACGAATTTTTAGACACCCTGTATACAATTATTTCTTATCAAATAATTGTTATTATTTCAATAAGTGTAAAATAGAAGATCCGGAACCGGACATTTTGACCGGTGGTGGTAGGTTTAGTGCTAATTAAATGATAACATTTATAGTTAGTATTTGCGTCCAACCGCTCCTGCCTATATCCCAGATACAATTTCGATAACGGTTATACACTGCAAAGCGGAAATGCTAATTCGAAGTTTTTGTGCCCTAATGTGCGTGTACTATCACGTACGAATGTATGTCAGATAGTTGCACGGAATTATTTTCTCCGTAGATATTTAAACCGTTGTTATATTTCGTGAAACATAATACAGGTAGTCCCAAAAATGGAATAACTCGGAGTCGCAAGTGTTACACACTTATATCCGCCGCATTGTCCCTCCGAATTCAAATTATAGTGGCCTCGATGTTGTTGCAAATTTTATTCCCTCCCCTACCCCGTCTCTCCGCTCTCCTACCCCACTCCCCCTCTCCGCGTTCCAATTAATTAACGGGGCAAATTTAACGTGCTCGAGAAATGCAATAAACGGGAATGTATAAATTATTAGTCTATTTGTCTATACGGGTACATAATTATGCGGGCATCAATAAATTTGCATCGTGATTATAAGAAATAATTAACCAGACGCGTCTGACTGTACTTTTCCGCGTTGTCGAGTATTAACAATGGACGCCTAACAAACCGCTAGAAACGCTATACAGTTTCCGGAAATATCCGATTGCTTTTTTAATGTATCCGCGAAGTCAATTAGCAATTTTACGCGTATAAATAATTCGAGCAATTCTATAGCGGGCGGTATCAATGAACGCGAATTAATTTCCGGTCATTTTAGCAAGAATTTGTCGTCTGGAGCTTTGCCGCGTTCTTACAAATTCACACCGTGTTATTAACACTCTTCCGGACGAGAGAATAATCGTATTAAATTCCATGAAAAATTTTCTACGTTTCACACACTCGCGTGCGTTACAAAAGTGGACGAAAATCGGGTTATTCCAAGTTGGAATTCCGTGGTGTGGTTCAAATCTAAATTCCTCCACTTAAATCCACCATAAAATCCGGACGGCGTGGCTCAAATTCTGATCGCCGACGGTCACAATTAAATGAAAATTGTAATGGTCAGATTCCGATTTCATCGAGCCCGTTCGAATTTAAATTCCCGCAGTCACGGCTGAAAACAACTTTTATCGATCGCGTCTAATTGAAAAGCACATCGAACATTACCGTACAAGTAGTGAAATAAAGTATTCGATAATTCGTCGTAATATTTCACGATTATTACATATTTAAATATATTTACATATCATTTAATTATTATATTATATAATTGCTCCAGCTTCTTAAAAACAATCCTTCAGTTTAATGTTAAACTAATTATTCTATCTCTCGAAGAGCGTCCGAACTTCAATATAGTGTCCCCACACTACCTTCCCCCTCTACGGGGACTCGTCACGTGGTATTGGCAGAGAGAGGGGGCTCTTGTACTCCCCTGATCTGGCGATTCTGGTCCACAACGCGTTACAGCATGGTATCGACTCGCAATGGCGAACGGAAATTAGTCGGCAAATGGGAGCCACGATTGTGCACGCGAAAAAAGCTTTCCGGCGGGCGGAAGCCACGGTTTCGTGGCCGACAATTACTGCTCCGGCCGCTGATGTGTTCGTTATCGTCGCTATTTTTTTCAACAGGGATATCCCCCAGATTAAGCTCGAACGAGAATTTCCATTCGTAATGGAACCAGGGGAAAAAAACGCAACGGGAATGAGCGTGTACGGCATCGTCGCGGCCAACTATTTACGTTACGCCGCCGCGCAGATTATTTATTCGATGTGGACCGTATGAATTATAGAAATGTAACCCGCTCACCGCTAACCCCCCGGGCGATAAAAAATAAAAACGGCACGTGTTATCAGCGGGTACGGTCGAGTCTCGTCGTTGCGGTGCTCTGTCAATTTTTATTTACAGAATATATTCGAACATCTACCGTAACCTTCGAATGACCTTGAGCTCCGAAGACGAAGGTCAAACTTGGATGCACAAATTTATTTAAATAAATTAGACTTAAATTCATGAATTTATAAATGCATAAATTATACGGGCCTCACTAGGTTTCATGGGTTGGAAATAATATACTCCCTCTGTCCCATAATAATAGTAGCAAGTGAATATTTACACGTTAGGTTGTAGCGCAAAATTGCGAAGCTTTCAATCAAAATCAATGTTTCATGACATCTGTCATTTGTTTCGCCACATCTTTCAATTTTTAGGTTAACCTGGTTATTACGAATTATAACTATTTCTCGAATTTCATCCGCTGATCGAAATCAATTGTATTATTTCAGTTGAATATCAATCCATTGCAAAAGTAAGATGAAAAAGAAACAAGTTATGCTGGAAGCAATGAAGAACGATGGCTCCAATAATTTTAAGCTCACGCATATAGGGAAAGCAAAGTTTAGCGTATATACAAGTTTAAAATGCAGTAACGAAATTATTAAAAAATCCAGAAACTATCTGAACACTCGATATAAAAATTAGGAGTAATAATTTTAATTTATTGTTTGCGCTCTATATTTATTTTTGTTGCTACTATTATTATGAGACAAATTAAATTCATCAACTGCTACTATTATTATGGGACAGAGAGAGTCATTTTTTTATTTTGAAGACTTGTCCCCCACTTCGACTACGATTTGAAAATGAATAATTACTAGACTGTACTATTATTATATAAAATTATTTACAAATGACACTACGAGTTGCAAATGAATAATTACTGGTGTCCCCACTCTACCTTCCTCCTCCAAAACGTTGTCCCCCCACGCTTCCGCCCGATCACGCGTTCCATATCTATCAAAGAGGGGTACAGTATTTTATCGATAAATGTGCGAAATGTCTAGCCGATAAGTGTCCCAGAACTATTCCCACTTCTGCGGGGTGTACCCCCTTGAGGGGCCATGAAGCTCGAGAGGCCTCAGTCGCCGAGAAGTATGACATCATACGGCTCGGGAATATCGGTGAGACCACACTAATCCAAATGACAAAAATTCTTTATTTTTCATTATTTTTCTATGGAACTTTCATCAACGTATTCGTGGCATTTTTCTAATGAAAATAATACTAAATATGATATAATTCCGATAATATTTACTTGTGTAAAGGACGATGAAAATTCCGAACGCAAGGAGGAACAGCGTATGGGAAGTTCTTTGAACTGTGCCGGCGCGCTGCGACTCTCCACGTCTCTTTCTTTCCCATACGCTGTCTTTCTTCGCGTCGAAAACTTTCATCGTTCATTATACAAGTAAATCTATTGAAATTATATCGTTAGACTGCGGATTTTATGCATTTATAGGAAAAATGAGTGGGTAAAATTTCAAGTAGTGAAGAGATTGCAAAAATTTAAGGATGTCGATATATTATTTTCAACTCTATACAATTTTTAATGAGTCGAGAATATTTATATAGGGTGGTCCACGCAACTTGCACACCTATAATAACTTCCAAAGTATAGGTTGCACGAAAAAGTTTTGTATACAGAAGTTGCATGGTCTGAAGGGGTACATTATGTAGTGTATTTAATTTTTTTACAGGTGAACGCGTAAAGGACATATGAAAGTCAACTACATTTTTTTTTAAATAGAATGAGGTATTTTTTAATACATCCATCGATGCAGCTAGGCATTCGTTATAAAAAAGTACTAACCTATGTATGTCGAAAAGTTAGTAGTTCAGGAGATATTTCAATTTAAAGAACTCTAAAATACCATTACTATCGTGATAAGATATTACACAAGTAAGTAAACACTAACGTCTTAGTACGACAGTAATGGTATTTTAGAGTTATTTAAATTGAAATATCTCCTGAACTACTAACTTTTCGACATACATAGGTTAGTACTTTTTTATAACGAATGCCCAGCTGCATCGATTGATGTATTAAAAAATACCTCATTTCATTTAAAAAAATGAAGTTGACCTTCACATGTCCTTTACGCGTCCATTTGTAAAAAAAATAAATACACTACATAATATACCTCTTCAGACCATGCATCTTGTGTATACTAAACTTTTTCGTGCAACGCATACTTTGGAAGTTATTATAGGTGTGCAAGTTGCGTGGACCACCCTGTATATGGCTCCAGTTTCTTACAATCTATGAAGAAACTTTTTATTTTGCATAATTGGTATCATTTTCATTAGAAAAATGCCACTAATATGTTGGTCAAAGTCCCACCAATAAATAATTAAAAATAAAGAAGCTTTGTTTCGGATTAGTTATGTTTACACTTCTCGGCGACCAAGGCCTTTCGAGCTCCGCTGTCCCTTTCTACGTTCGGAAAAGTCAAATATGTAATAGTATCCCTGGCGGATAACACTGTCCAACACCAAATTTGTTCCCTAATTACTGTTGGGTCCTTCTTATAGAGTTTTTTGCGCTGATTCCAAATCTGTTCTTAATTTTGTTCCTATACGCACAGTTTTTGAGAAACATGACTTTGAAAAAAAAACATATTTTTCAATTTTAAACAAATATTGTGGTGTTATTGTAAAAGACATTAAATTGTTCTTTATAGCAAAAGATTCTGTAGACTTTCCTGAATACAGCGATATCCAATATTAATACATTATGGATGTTTAAACATGTTTAAAAAATCATTAAAGACGGAGAGACACCACTTTTGCACCAATTTTTGAGGATATTTTTCAATTTATCTCAAAAAATAAGGGTCCAGCAAAATATCTTCGCCCGACATGAGTTGCCGCCAGTGGCGCTCACCACTACAACGGTTGTTCGCCGCTCTGTATCCCGTCGCTGCGCAATATCTCGTCCCGAGCACCACTGGCGGCAACTCATGTCGGGCGAAGATATTTTGCTTTCTGGTTCGAAAAAAACGTCGACGATCCAAACTTGACAGGGTGGCTTCTCAAGATAAAAGTCTGCTCTATCGAGTGGTATAGTTCGATTTTCCGCTGGACCCTTATTTTTTGAGATAAATTGAAAAATATCCTCAAAAATTGGCGCAAAAGTGGTGTCTCTCCGTCTTCAATGATTTTTTAAACATGTTTAAACATCCATAATGTATTAATATTGGATATCGCTGTATTCGGGAAAGTCTACAGAATCTTTTGCTGCAAAGAACAATTCAATATCTTTTATAATAACATCACAATATTTGTTTAAAGTTGAAAAATATGTTTTTTTTTCAAAGCCATGTTCCTCAAAAACTGTGCGTATAGGAAAAAAATTCAAAACAGATTCGAAATCAGCGCAAAATACTCTATAAGAAGGACCCAACAGTAATTAGGGAACATAAATAAAATTGAAATTTGTTGGACAGTGTAATTGTCCGTGGCCAAACCCGTGTGAGGGACAATTATCGATAAAACACTGTACGATTATATTTAGAATTATTTTAAAATGACTACGAGTAGCAAACGAATAATTACTAGTGTCCCCACACTACTTCCGCCCGGTCACGTGACGCGTTCCATATCTGTCAAAGAGGGGTACTCCTTTCCCCTCGACCCTAATGGCGGCGCGGGATGGTAAAGGTTGCACAGATGAATTTGATATGGTAAACGCGGAATTATGCGAAATATTATGGCGGGCAGGAACGATTTAAGCACTCGCCGTAAAAGAGGAAGGCGCGAGCAGAGAGGCCGGCTATTCGCGATTCACAATGAGGTGGGCTTAATCAATTACTCGGTCGATTTCGGCGCGAGGCGTTCGTTAAATTTGCACGTGTAATACCTGAAATGGTAACCGCTTCACCGTGCGCCGGTTAACGGAGTTCCTAATTACGCAAGAAAATGGGAGGGAAGTAGTTCAACGCGATTAGAAACTTCGGGAAGCAGAAAACGGAATCGGACCGTGTGCGCGTGAACGACCTTCCTCTCCGTTTTACACAATAATCATCTGGCCTTCCAGAAAACCGTCCGCGCAGAACTCGAGCAGAAACGTAACAGGAGTGAGAACAGCAACGGTGACGTTTGGATAACAACAAAAAAAAGAAAGAATACACGCGCAAGCACGTTTATGGAAATGAGAGAGAGAGAGGGGGGAGGGAGCATGAATCCGGCGATATCAGGAGGTATTGTTCGAGTTCGAGCTCTTTGTCTCTTCCGTTTCGAAATGTTCAACGTGAAGGGAGAGAGAGAGAGAATGTCATAGACGGCCTAGGAACGATGAAGGGCTTCGCCGACAAATGCTCATTGTACCGCCGGGGATCTTACGTCAACGGTGAACTTTCGTTTTAAGAGCGCTGTAGTCTGTTCGAGCGGGTCGAACACGACAAGCCACTTGCCCTGAAAAGACCAGTCCAAATTCTGAAACGGGAACTTGTCTTTTTCCCGCCGAGCTTTGTCTTTTGTATAGGGAACGTCGACACTGCAGACGGTCGCCAGACGAAACTTATGGTCGGCGGAGAGGCGAGATTCATAGCAAAATTGAGCACATGGAATTAACGGAATTCGAAGAATTTATTGTCGAGGGAAGAAATCATTTTTACGAAGCATCAAATTTTTATTTCGCAGTCTATTCTTGACTTACATATGCTTCGTTTACGTTTACAGTCAAACCTGTTTTTATGCGGTCTTTTTCTATACGATTTGTTTTGTGCGATTTTTGTTTACGCGGTAGATGAATATCGGATCAGATCAGCAGGGTATCTCGGAAGATGTTGTCGTTATCAAAAAAGTGTTCCTACAAAAGTTGTTTGGTATGACGGGCTACATTACGTAATATTAATTGTTTTCTTGTGGGTGGAGTGGTGGAGGACATTCCAAGGTTACCTTGGTTTTTTTAAATGGAATGTCCTATTCCTTATACTATCGATCGGTAGAGTATCAAATTCTGAGTATAAAAGAGTTGACCTTCATGTGTCCTAAACTTAATAGTTAACGAGATATTATCGAAACAATTTTCTTTCTTCTTTGGATAATATCTCGTTAACTATAAGGTTTAGGACACATGAAGGTCGACACTTTTATACTCAGAATTTGATACTCTATCGATCTATGGTATAAAAAATGGGACATTCCATTTAAAAAAATCAAGGTGACCTTCAAATGTCCTCTGTCACTCCACCCACAAGAAAACAATGAACAATATGTAATGTAGCCCGTTATACCAAACAACTTTTGTAGGAACACTTTTTTGATCACGACAACGTCTTCCCAGATATCATACTGATCTCATTTCAGCATAACACCCTGTATATGTATTGAATTATGTACATTTTTATATTATTCTTTTATAGTATTTTTTATTCCTGAAATAAGTCCAATATATTGAACTTTATTATTAATTTACATTATAATAATTATATATATATATATATATATATATATATATATATCATTATTATATTTTAGTCCTGCCCTAATCTATTATAATAAATCTTTTAAAAAATATTCTAAAATTTCAAACAAATTAATATTTAAAAATTTATGATACTAAATTTATTCTAAATTTTTGACCCTTCAACAAATAATTTCATATCCTTAAATTGACTAGTAATATTTATTCCTTTATTTTTATTTAATTGATCACATTGATTAAATTTTTTTTAAATGATTCCATGTGTAATTTAATTATTTACTTTGTTCGGAAAGCACTTTCTCGCTATTTCGTAAAATCTTGACATATTTTCTAAGTGAGACTTTTTTTTAATATGTTGTGAAAAATTATTTGTTATAACTAGTTACGAAGTTTGTGAATATTTTTGTCTTGCGGTTTTTTCTGCGGTACCTATCTACCGCATAAAAACAGGTTTGACTGTACAAGGTAAATTAATTCGTGGTCTGGGTCAGGTCGGACGCATCCATCCCCTTTTTAAACTCTGAAGATCATCAGCTCGACGGCCGGAAATTGAAAAGTCGAATCGAGAAGCTCCCCAAGGGTTATTGAAAAATTTTTCTGTGTCTCTCACCCATTTTTACTGAAATATATTATTCCAGAAGCAATGTTCCACAGCTACGGCGCGAACGTGTGTCGATAAAAAAATATGTTTCGAATATTCTAGGGTTTCTATTACACCGACCTTAACGTCTACGAAAATATATTTCGTTTCATAAAGTGGGGAACGTCCTTCCTGAGACGCCTCGCTGCAGGTATCGTGCGCAACTTTCACATTTTTCACTGAATTCGCTGGAAATTTGAAGGGACTCTCTTACATACAGGGTGGTCCATTTTAAACGTTCCAATCAGAATTGGTGAAATTTTCGAAGCGATTAATTAATTATGAAGTGATTAATAGACTGCGTTTCTTCATGCATTTATGAAGAAATTGGTTCGGTGAAAAATAAAACGGGAAAAGATTTAAAAAATTCAAGAATGCTGTAATGTTGTTTTTAATGTAACAAAGTCGTTAAGGGATCAAATCAATATTTATATTATTCCCGCTTTACACAATCAATGCAAAACATTTATATTTTGCATCAAGATCCGCAGTCTAGTGATTAAGTAACTTGTTCCGTCGAACCTTTGCAATGTTTAAGCAAAACAGTAGAAATAGTAGTAGAAAAAAAAATCGCGGCGGCTCTTTACTTTACCGGACTCAAAACTTGTGCCTTTCTCCTACAAATTATGATGTATTTGATACGTAATCCAGTAGATTTGTACCCGGGGCAACTGGAGATCGAAGTTTCGATCAAGTAGGATCAATCGTTCAGAAGTTATGGTCGCTTAAAGTTGAGCAATTTGCAGTGTTTTTGACAGGTAAGCGCGCGGCGATATTAAAACCTAACTAAGACCTAACCCAGACCAGTTATAACGCAACATCGTGGTCATATCTACCAAAATTTAATCAACAATCGCAATACCCGCTCTATATTATCAGCATTAACGCGTACCCCGGTCGAAAACACTGCGAATAGCTCAACTTTAAGCAACCATAACTCCTGAACCATTGATCGTACAGGATCGAAACTTCGATCTGCGGGTTCTCCGGGTACAAATCTACTGGATGACATACAAAATACATCATAATTTATAGGAGAAAGGCACAAATCTTGGGTCCGGTAAAGTCAAGTTTACCCAAAATCGCGATTTCTCTCAAAAAAATTAAATTCATCATTCAGAGTGTCGGGGCCGATCGAATTCGTGATGTCAAACAAATTGTGCCGCAAAACGATGAAAAAAGTCGGACGAGTTGTAAAGTACGTTCATTTGAAATCTCGGAGCTTCGGGGCTCTCGTTCCGCGCCGCGCTAATGCACAGATAAGTAAATAAATGAGCAGAGCAAAACGGAAAGGGGTGAAAAGAAAGAAAGAGAAGAAAAGAAACGAGAAGAAGAGGAACGAGGAGGTAGACGGTTGAAGGGTACAACCGGTTCTAATTAAAAAGCGTGTAATTAATCATAATTATGCCAGTAGTTCTCTTTTCGGTCGGCGATGACGTTTCTGCGAGATGCAACTCAATGGGTAAACGAATTAACGCGAACGACGGGAATAAAGATGATGAGGCTGTTGCCGGCGAATGGCAACGCCACTCGAGACCGTTTGTTTATGGATTAAAACGTTAACTTAATATTACGTGTTCAATTAACGAAGTCGGGAAATAGTTCGCAGGAGGCGCGGCGCACGATTTCTTGCTGCTTTTACCATTTCACCGTTTTTTTCTCTGTTCATTAGGGTGACGCGGGCTTGGTAACACGGAAAACGATTAGGCAGATGTAGGTAGATCGTCGAAAGCGGTCGGATCACTTTCGAATCCGGCCAGTTCCAAAAACTAGCCACCGTTTATGGCAGAACGGATCGTCGTGTAACATGTTCTAATGGGAGTTACCGCTGTACGGAACACGTTAACATTGATAGTAACAGTTCTACTACGTAATCGAATTCGTTAAAGGCGGAACGTGTTCTGATACTCCTGTTTCACAATATTCAGTGACTGATCAATGATCATTAGCGGGTCTATACGCAACATGAAAATGATCGACCTAAATTGCAACAATCTGCAGTGGAAAAGAAACTTATTTTCTTTCTTAACATGATTCACAGATTGATTCACAATATGCAACTTTATCGATGGGATCTATAGTCCAGTCAATTAATGCTCATAACGAGGGTGTAGAGGGAAATGGAAGCAACACAATTTTTAACTTTGGGACTTTGTTTGAACTAGTTAGGAGCTAAACATACTAAAAGTCGCTTCCTAGGAGGTGAGCGAGGTGCTTATATCTGGGAAACTATGTGTCCTAGCGATAAGACCATTCTATACAAAATTAAAGCTGACAAAATTTGCCATAAGATTGACTGCATTCACTTTTTCCCTATCTCGCATAGTTCCCGAGATATCCGCGCTCAAAGTTCACTAATTGTGAGAAAGAAATTTCTTCAGCGCAATTAGTGAACTTCGAGCGTGGATATCTCGGAACCTATGCGAGATAGCGAAAAACTGCATATAGTCAATCTTATGGCAAATTTTGTCAGCTTTAATTTTGTATCGAATGGTCTTATCGCTAGGACGCATAGTTTCCGAGATCTAAGCGGAAAAGTGAAAAGGGGACCTTCTACGTGCCCCCTGCACCCCGCAGACCTCCTAGGAGTGGAGACTTTTAGTATGTATACCTCCTATCTACTCCAAACAAAGACTCAATGTTTCGACATGTTCGATGTTATTGTTTCCATACGAAGAACGCGTTAATTGGAATAGCAATTGATCCTTGAAAAGTGAAACTTGAAAATCCAGTCGCCGGTAAGAATTTCCAAGCGAAAGTTCAATGTAAATGAATTTTCTATTATCGTGCTTCGGATAACTGTTCCGTTTTCGTTCGGCATTGAATTGGTTAAATGAAAATTGGATTTACGAGCTGGAAATTAATTTCCCACTCGGTAGAAAGTGTGCGAAGAGATTATTTCTACCTTGAGGAACATAACTCATCGCACACGTAACAATTTATAATAACTCACTTTCAAGTGAAATGCAATAATTCCTGCCCACTGCCACGGTATTTCAAAGCTCCACTTACCTGAAACAAAAAGAAGAAGTTTATATTAGTACAGTACGGATAGAAGAATCCTAGAAAATCATGAGCAATGTTTCATTAAACAGAAAAAGTCACGTTTCTAATTATACCAAGACTCCAATGTGACTTGGACGGAATAAAAATAATGAGGCCCTTCTGTAACATCGAAGAAAACGCAAAGAGAAATTTTAATTGCAGAACAGACTTTCAGGAGTAACAACTTTTAGACATGAGCAAGTGATGCTAAGGGTTCGTTAGACGATCGAAGATCCGGAGGCTTCGCGAGCGACAGGATCGTGAAAAATGCATGCAGGAACCCAGAACTGTAACACGATCCGTAAATTTTCAAACCAAACTGGCCTAACTGGGAAGTAGGTCACCCGGCGCACCTGACGTCCTCGTGTAGGTCAGAGAATGCAGAATGGAGGCAGAAATTGAACGATTATTCTTCAAACTGAGAGTGGAAATCCAAATTTTCGTTAAAATACTCAATTATAATTTTACTTTCAATCAGAAAGATGTAATAGATGCTTAGATGGTGATAGGGGTCAAGTTTACAGGTGTCGTGCTAGGTTAGGCTAATGTATGCTAATGTCGACGCGTAGAGCTTGTTAGAATTGGCCTAGACCTGTCAATGTTAAATTCAACGTCGATTATCGCCTTGCTGTCAGCTCAATGCGGAAGATGTTGGGCCAATAGAGCAACTTGTGGACGATGGTGTAGGCTCATTGGATTAGGCTCAGAAAATGGTGTAGTTGGTTTTCGTATTGGGTCATAGGGTCATTGACTTAGGTCCAGAAGGTGATCTAGCTATTCCACTAAAGATCATTCACTTGCAGTCTTTGTTCCTCAGATCAAAAGACGGTCATCCACTACATCAACTTCTTGATGATACTCGAATGATATTGGGTCCAGGCTGGCTGATCCAGGTCTAGAAGATGGCCCAATTTGTCCAGCGAAGAACTCCCATTAAAAATTATTGACTGCAGTCTTTGTTCCCCAAATCAGAAAACGTTGGGTCACGGTGTCAACTTGTGGACGCTGATACTTGAACGTTGGGTTCCAGGCTAAGCTAGATGGATCAAGATGGCCCAATTTGTCCAGTGAAGAGTTCCCACTAAGATCATCATCTGACAGCCTTTGCTTCCTAAATCAAAAGACGATCATCCACTAAATCAACTTCTGATCAAGATTTATATGGACCAATTTGTCCCGAGAAGAGTTGCCACTAAGATCATCATCTGACAGCCTTTGTTCCCTAAATCAAAGGCGTGTATCCACTACATCAATTTGAAGATGATACTTGACTCAGATTGGGACCAGGCTGGCTAAGCCAGGTCCAGAAGATGGCCCAATTTGTCCAGTGAAGAGTTCCCACTAAAGACGATCATCTAGCAGCCTTTGTTCCATAAATCAAAAGACGACCATCCACTAAATCAACTTCTGATTAAGATCTATATCGCCCAGCTCGTCCAAAGAAGAATTCCTATTAAAGATCATCATCTGGCAGCCTTTGTTCCCTAAATCAAAAGGCGTGTATCCACTACATCAATTTGAAGATGATACTTGACTCAGATTGGGGCCAGGCTAGCTAAGCCAGGTCCAGAAAATGGCCCAATTTGTCCAGTGAAGAGTTCCCACTAAAGACGATCATCTAGCAGCCTTTGTTCCATAAATCAAAAGACGAGCATCCACTAAATCAACTTCTGATCAAGATCTATATCGCCCAGCTCGTCCTAAGAAAAATTCCTATTACATATCATCATCTGGCAGCCTTTGTACCTAAATCAAAAGGCGTGTATCCACTACATCAATTTGAAGATGATACTTGACTCAGATTGGGGCCAGGCTGGCTAAGCCAGGTCCAGAAGATGGCCCAATTTGTCTACTGAAGAGTTCCCACTAAAGACGATCATCTAGCAGGCTTTGTTCCATAAATCAAAAGACGATCATCCACTAAATCAACTTCTGATCAAGATTTATATGGCCCAATTTGTCCAGAGAAGAGCTCCCACTAAAAATCATCTGACAGTCTTTGTTCCTAAATCATAAGGCGTGTATCCACTACATCAATTTGAAGATGATACTTGACTCAGATTGGGCCCAGGCTGGTTAAGCCAGGTCCAGAAGATGGCCCAATTTGTCTAGTCAAGAGTTCCCACTAAAGACGATCATCTTGTAGCCTTTGTTCCCTAAATCAAAAGACGATCATCCACTAAATCAACTTCTGATTAAGATCTATATCGCCCAGCTCGTCCAAAGAAGAATTCCTATTAAATATCATCATCTGGCAGCCTTTGTACCTAAATCAAAAGGCGTGTATCCACTACATCAATTTGAAAATGATACTTGACTCAGATTGGGCTCAGGCTGGCTGAGCCAGGTCCAGAAGATGGCCCAATTTGTCTACTGAAGAGTTCCCACTAAAGACGATCATCTAGCAGGCTTTGTTCCATAAATCAAAAGACGATCATCCACTAAATCAACTTCTGATCAAGATTTATATGGCCCAATTTGTCCAGAGAAGAGCTCCCACTAAAATCATCTGACAGTCTTTGTTCCTAAATCATAAGGCGTGTATCCACTACATCAATTTGAAGATGATACTTGACTCAGATTGGGCCCAGGCTGGTTAAGCCAGGTCCAGAAGATGGCCCAATTTGTCTAGTCAAGAGTTCCCACTAAAGACGATCATCTTGTAGCCTTTGTTCCCTAAATCAAAAGACGATCATCCACTAAATCAACGTCTTGACGATACTCGAACGATGTTCCGGCTTCAGAAGATAACCTGGCGGGCCTTAGAGGTAGCATAAAACAGTCTAAAGGAGAGCAGCGAAGAAAGAGGGGAGCGTCTGGTTCGAAGGCGGTCACGGGTCTGAGTCCGAGGATGTAAGAGCACTGCCTCCACCCGCCGCTTCCTTTTTCTCGTTCCCACCACCATTGGTAGCGGCCGGAGCTCGAGGAGCTACCATACGGGCAAACCGTGGCAAAAGCAAAAGTCGACGGACGTGTATACAACCAGGCCCGTTCTGGTCCAAGTGTTGGGAATACTAGCGGCGGCGTGCCATCGGAAACCGCCAGTTTCCGCGTGGACTTCGGCACGTCGAGTACGCCGATCGCGTGTCCTCTTTCCGTCTTGTGGCTCCCCACGATCTCGTCTCCTCTCGTTCGCATAACCGCCGGTTCGTGGATACACAGCGCTCGCCCCTCCAAGGATTACCCCGGGAAAATGCGGTCTACGAGTGCACCATGCTTCGTTCTACTCTGTGTTCTCGGTGAGTAACCCGTGCCATTCATCCAGAACTTCTGATAAAAACTCGCCCCAATGTGTGTTCGATCATTGACGTCATTGTACGGGATCTGAGCATGATCAGAATTGCAATGATCAGCTTCGTTGTATATGCAGTTGCATAAAACACAAGTGCAAAGTTTGGTATATCCTGCAAAATTTGATTGTTCCTGATAACCATCGACGTCATCAATATCATGTGTCTCCCATCTACTGGAAGAAAGTCATTGGTGTCCGGTGAATAGAGAGAGCGGCATACAGTGTTTACTGTTATTTGTAGACAGCGGATCTCTACGCGGAATAACAATATTCTACCCGAATTGCAACAGACTGCAGCGAAATAGAAATCACAGCGATTCATTTTTGTCACAAATGCATGCCATCCTCAGGATCTTTATGCAAAATAGCTAATTAGTAATTTACTGGGTCTACGAGGAAGTTTTCAATTAGCAAAAATGATTAGTGTCGAGCAGACCGTTGATACATTTGTGATAAAAAATGGTTCATTGATATTGATTCATTATCTTAATGGAGGCCGGTCTCATTTATCGAGAGCAGTCATAGTAAGTTGGTCTGGAGGTAGGAGAAAGAACGGCGTGCAGGTGTAAAACGATCGTGGAACACGTACCGAATGCGAAAACGCATAGAACGGCGCGAACCGGAGTCCCAGAACGGTGTAAACACGTATTCCCGGACACGTGCCGCCCATGGTCCCGTGGGAATCGATACGGACTGGTTAAGTGCGACCGCTGTTTCCGTATGAAAGTATGGAGTGCGGTGAAAATTGTGGTGGCACGCCGACCCGTTGCACGTTCCAGATCGCAAGAAAAACGGCCGACTATATTTCCCCGTGCCATGGCATGTTTTTTCACGGATTTTACTATTTTTCCTTCAGCCTCCTACCCCTCCGAAACACCATGATGAATTTCCGCTTTCACCGCCCATTCGAAAACGCGAAATACCGATAAATGGATATTCCTCTTCCTTTTCGATACATCATTTTTTACTCGCCTCCTACCTACCGTATAATAATACACTCGGGCTCATTTTGAAGCTTGAAGACTCTACTTTCGCCTCCCGTTGTTCAATTTTTCTCAACATATTTTTGCGGGACACGGCAGGTCGAAAACTAGGTATGTGCTTTCTCCTACAAATGCTGCAAGTTCGAACATCTGCAGAAATGGTAAAAAATTTTTTCTCTGAGCGTATCTACAGTAAAGTCGCGATTACTGTCCACGATCGGGTACGCGCTCACTGTCCAGTGCTTACCCACTCCACTATCATGCGAGTAGACATGCCAGTAGACGCAGTCATAAAAAAAATAATGGCGGTATGCGATCACTGTCCGAGCAGAACTCAGGCTGTTGGACAGTAAACGCGACTTTACCGTACCACGAGTTTGACGAGCGAAGCTTCCTCTTTACAACGAGACCTTGGAAATTGATTTACGATTTTTTTCCACTGTTCTATGTGACAAAAACGAGGACCATGATCGAACCAACACACCGCTCGCGGTGTATTGCAAAGTTGACGGTACACCCTTCGTTCAAAGCTCGATAAGTCGATCAAAAAAAATTGTAGATAAAGTTTCAAGGTCTCGTTGCAAAGAGGAAGCTTCAATCTACAAATCCGTGGTAAATACATTGTCAGAAAAAATGTCTCACCGTTTCTGCCGGCATTCGAACTTTCAACAGATTCCTGTAAAAACGGCTCCCGAAATCGGAGTATTAAAAGGGCTGATTTCCGAATGGGGATGTTAAAAAGAAGAAAATGACGCGGTGACGTGCTATCGTGTTGGTAACGTTTTAACGTCCCTTTGTCCCTTCATAAACGTCTCGGGCGCCTGGGCGAGACAGTGATGGACCGGGTTTACAGAGGCGCGGAGCAAGGATTGTTTGTTCGATTGAAGGCTCGGAACGCCGTCATTGAACAGCTATCCCACGCGTGTGTTTCCCCGTGTCACCCCCGTGTGATCATGCCGCTCACAATTCACGATGCATACGATGCGGTGCGACGCCATGTGGACGTCGGCTATGGCTATATCAACCGGTGTACTACCTGATCACCATAAAAATTTATACGCCATCGTTCGCGACCGTAAATTGTATTATCGAATGCATACCGTCGGCTCATCGTTCCGGTATCCCTCTCGTCACCTGCCACACCCCCTTTTCCCTTTTCCACCACCACACATTCCCTTTTCTATGGGCACCACAATACCCCCTCATCCTCTCTCACTTCCACGCTCACGGGAGACGCTTAGTTTCGCACATATCTTTTGGACACAGTATGATTGCGCACAAGGAGAATCGCACACGTCTGAATCGCGCGCAGATAGAATTGTACGCACGTGAATCGCGCACAAATAGAATTGCTCAATGCAATGTTGGGCACAGGTGGAATTGCGGCCAAGTTGCGATTCATTTCGGAATCATTAAAGTTTGAATCAAGTTGGAATCATTCGAGTTTTAATCAAGTTGGAATTATTCAAGATGGAATCATTAAAGTTTCAATCAAGTTGGAATCATTCGAGTTTGAATCAAGTTTGAATTATTCAAGTTGGAATCATTAAAGTTTCAATCAAGTTGGAATCATTCGAGTTTGAATAAAGTTGGAATCATTCAAGTTTGGATACAGTTTGAATCAAGTTGGAATCGACCTGAAATCAGTCGCAACTTGGCCACAAATCCTGTGTCCAACTTTACAGTGCGCAATAAATACGTGTCCAATTCTATGTATTTTTGCGCAATCATACTGTGTCCAAAAGATATGAAGACCCCTCTCTCTCTCACACCCCTGCTTTTGTGTCTGGCGTCCATCCCTCCGGCGGGCGTCCCCAGAATTTTTTTCGGGTTTACAAGAAGCTCTAATAAAAGGCTCCGACAGACGCTGAAATTGTTCGCAATAAACCGTCCTGTTTCGCATTGCCAAGGCGGTAAATTAATCGACGGAACTCGTCGCCGACGTTACGCCACTGTGTAATGAACTTTATGCTTTATGTACCGAGGATCCTTATTGCGCCTGAACGTCTCAAGAAGAAAAAGTCTCTCGATCCTTCACGAATCGACGACTCCACCCAACTTCGATCCACTTCCACAGGGAGAAAGAATTTAATATTACGCGGAAAGCGTTCGACAAAGCGTGGAACAGGTTGGACGTGTAGGATTCGAGCTTTTTACAGAGCGCACTTTCACCTAGCTCTCGCTGCATAAGCAATTACCGAGGATGTGTTTCAATTGGTATCGACGTTATGTGGTAATACCGCGTGCTTTGAACTTGCTCTTCGCTCTGTCTGGGTTTTACCGAGGGAAATAATGATCTGTGGATTTTATGCGGGATCTGTCTTTGGAAAAGCGGAAATCATTTTGTTCTCGACTGACATCGTGGAAAACTTTTTGCGGTGAAGGGTTCGGCATAAAGAATTATTACTCCATTATGCATTATTCTTTCGGACTGAAAAAAATATCTTGAACTACTTCAGTACTGTAGTAAAACAGTCCTAAATTTTCAGAGAGATCGGTTCATCCTATTGGTCACAATAAATTCAGAAAAATTCTCTAATTTTCAAAAGACCAATTGAACTCTCAGTGACCAGGGCTACACATATAAATAATTATTACTCCCCTATGTATCATTCTTCCGGACTGAAAAAAATATCTTGAACTACTTCAGTAGCGTAGTAAAAGAGTCCTAAAATTTCAGAACGATCGGTTCATCCTATTGGTCACAATAAATTCCCAAAAATCCACGTGCTCCCAAAAGACCGATTGGATTCTCCATGGCGAACGACAGACGGAATTCGTAGACAATCGGCGCGCAAACGAAGAAGCGGGTGTTGGTCGATGTTTCAGAATTTCTTTTCCTCGATGGGGTGCGTCGATGTACCAGTTCCCATTAGAGAATAATAATGCGAAAGCCGAGCACGGTCGCGTTTCCGGTCAGCATCCGCGTATGCAGAACACCGCGCCGCACCGAGCCGCGCCGTCGAGGACGACGTCGTCGTCGCTGGCGCCCCGAACACCAAGGGAAATCAAGCGTTCTCCGGTTTTATTTGCATAAAATGATAGGACTGGCCACGTCACGTTCGAAACGTCGCGTCGTCGGCCTCTCGGCCCGTTCACGCTGATTTTCCTCTCGAATTTCATTACGCGTCGGCCCCACAGGTGCCGCGAGACTCCGCGGCGAACAACGCGCGTCTCCGATCATTAAGTCCGCAAGTAGATGCAAATTAAAGGACACCCTGGACCCGCGCCGAGAAAATTTTACCGACAGGATTTTCCACAAACCGGTACCCGCGCGATTTCGAAATCATAGATTTTTTGATCTCGAGCAACCTGTCCGGGTCCTCACGTGTCATCTTCTCGAATCCGCTGCCTATCCCCTATCAGGATTTCTATTTCCTATCGGAGGTCATAAATCTGCGATCACCGTCAAGATGGAATACCGTGAACTGTCTCTGTGAATTTTTTCGGAACAACTATTACGCTTTTTCAGTTAAGATTTTGCAGATATATTTACGCGTGTTTGAAGTGTACACACAATTTTTTTCAAGTCAAAATAATCAAAGTTACATGATACTTTTGTACTGAGCCGGCCTGTCCAACTCGCGGCTCGTTCCCCACTTCCTCAGTCTGCTGAGGTGGGCGGTGACGTTCCCCCACTCCTGGCGGTCGACCGCCGACCATGACAAGTGGTAGGGAAACGTCACGTTCGATTATCCCAACATCAACGACACATTTTCTGTAGTAGAACGATGAAGACAAATCGCAGATCAACTTTCAAGCTATCATTATAAAGCGGAGACACTCCTCTACAAACTGTGTTAAAGCCATACGTAAAAAAGATTGTTTAAACACCACGGAGTTAATTATTCGCGGAATAAATTCAGCTGGGGATGAATGTGAATAAGAATTTGTGGGAAAGCGTCGATCGGCCGGGAATGAATGTCGACGAGTGGATTTACAGTTGAAAACTGTGCGGCTCGGAAAACATGTGCATACAGCCATTAAACCGTGTACGACGGATCGCGAGGAAAAGTCTTACGGTCGTCTCTGAGTACTAAACGCTGACAAAGGTCTTCGAAAAGCTCTATTTGCCTCCCTCCATCGTCGGGCGAACACCGAGCCACGTTCTCGCGCCCCTATTTCCCGTGGAAAACGGGTAAGGAACCCCCCTCCTACCACTGGCGATCGTGAAGCGCTGTTTCGCCGGTGTTACGTGCTGTCCTCGCTCGTTTTTCTCCTTACAACGAATCAGTTTCTGCAGACGAGGCGGCAGTAAAACGTAACGACGTTAATTCCGTGAACTAGTACACCTTACGAGCCACCGGACACTTCTGTGTACGAAATGTTTCGATCCGACGACGATTCTCGCCGAGTGGAATCGTTCATGAACACGACGAAAATGCTTCTTATCAACGATCAGCCTTAGAAGATGCGGCATTCCTTCCAGCGCGGCTCTTCTCGATTAAATGATATATAATAAACTACGTCAATGATATAGTAAATCAGCCAGAAAATTTCAGAATTATCGACTCGTCCTATTGGTCACAATAAATTCCCAAAAATCCGCTTTTTATCAAAAGACCACTTGAACGTAAGTAATTATAATTCCATTATGCGTGGCCCTTTCAGACTAAAAAAATACTATCAATTACTTCAATAGTGTATCTAAACACATATAACATTTCAGAAGAATTGATTCACCAGATTGAGGACAATAAATTCCCACAATTCCACTTGATCTAAAAGGCTAATTGAGATACCCCTGACCAGGGTTGCACATAAGTAATTGTAACTTCCTTATGCTCAGCTCTTTCGGACTAAAAAAAATACTCTGAATTACCTGAATAGTGTACCCAAATACCCCCAAACTTTCAGAAAGATCTATGCATCGCATTGTTCACAATAAATTCCCAAAAATCCACTTGCTCTAAAAGGCTAATGGAAATCTCCATGACCAGGGTTGCACATAAGTAACTATAACATCCGTATGCTCAGCTCTTTCGGACTAAAAAAATACTCTGAATTACCTTAATAGTGTACCCAAACACCCCCAAACTTTCAGAAAGATCGATCCATTCCATTGTTCGCAATAAATTCCCAAAAATCCACTTGCTCTTAAAGGCTAATTCAGATACCCCTGACCAGGGTTGTACATAAGTAATTATAACTTCCTTGTGCTCAGCTCTTCCAGACTAAAAAAAATACTCTGAATTACCTGAATAGTGTACCCAAACACCCCCAAACTTTCAGAAAGATCTATCTATCCCATTGTTCGCAATAAATTCCCAAAAATCCACTTGCTCTTAAAGGCTAATTCAGATACCCCTGACCAGGGTTGTACATAAGTAATTATAACTTCCTTGTGCTCAGCTCTTCCAGACTAAAAAAAATACTCTGAATTACCTGAATAGTGTACCCAAACACCCCCAAACTTTCAGAAGATCTATGCATCCCATTGTTCACAATAAATTCCCAAAAATCCACTTGCTCTTAAAGGCTAATTCAGATACCCCTGACCAGGGTTGTATATAAGTAATTATAACTTCCTTGTGCTCAGCTCTTCCAGACTAAAAAAAATACTCTGAATTACCTGAATGGTGAACCCAAACACCCCCAAACTTTTAGAAAGATCTATGCATCCCATTGTTCACAATAAATTCCCAAAAATCCACTTGATCTAAAAGGCTAATGGAAATCTCCCTGACCAGGGTTGTACATAAGTAACTATAACTTCCTTGTGCTCAGCTCTTCCAGACTAAAAAAAATACTCTGAATTACCTGAATGGTGTACCCAAACACCCCCTATTTTCCAGAAAGATCTATCCATCCCATTCTTCACAATAAATTCTGAAAATTGCACTTGCACCCGAAAGTCTTCGCGCCGTTACTACCCGGTTAATTATACAGTCAACGCGGAGCACAATAAAGAAAATCGCCAAAATCCCACCGAATCGAATTCGCAATGAAGAGCGAATGTTCTCGAATCGCGCGGACATGGATAACGAGAGTCGGGCGCTCAGTTATTTAATAAATATTTCGGGATAAGCGACGAATGCGGCGCATTACTTGGATCACGTTATTATCGGCAGCGATCAGTGTCGACGCGTGGAAAATGAATCATCTTCATTGTCCGGCGCGGTGGCCGCTGGGACACGGCCGAAACAGAAGCTGACGCGTAATAGGAAAGATACAGCCGAATAATGGAACGGTATTGATTCCCGCGAATTATATTTGCACCGATAACAATCCCGTCAGTCGCCGGCCGATCTAAAATAGATGATTCATCTGTCTGGTGTTTTTCGGTGGCTGCGAGCGTCAAGAATCCTCGAACTGTGTCTGTTTAACTCTGGAGCACGTTCCTAATTTCGAACAATTTTTATTAGAGTTGATGTGCGGACATATTAGATGATTGCATACATTAGTGCACGGTTTTCATGGATGTCGCAAACTCTGCTGCACGGCCGAGTGTAATAGAGAAAAATTGTATAGTCACCATTCTTTTCTAATTGTAGAAAAGGGTAAACTTTACTTTACCGGACTCAGAATTTTTGCCTCCCTTCTGTAAATTATGATGTATTTGGTATGTAATCCAAAGTAGAAGAAGTTTCGATCCTGTAGGATCAATGGTTCAGGAGTTATGATTGCGTAAAGTTGAAAAATCTGCAGTGTTTTTAACAGATAAGGATGCCGCCATATTGGTTTGTACTGGCGATCGCGAGCCGCTTATCTTGCCGCCCTAATCACCAACTAACTACCGCCTAGCGGATCTGCTCGGTAAGCGGTGTGCGACACTACACACCTATATGGCGGTACCTGTCAAAAACACTGAAAAATGCACAACTTTAAGCAAGCACAACTCCCGAACCATTCATCCTACGGGATCGAAACTTTGATCTGCAGTCGCCGCGGGTACAAATCGACTGGATTACATACCAAATACATCATAATTTATAGGAGAAAGGCAGAAGTTTTGAGTCCGGTAAAATAAAGAGCAGCCGTAGAAAATTAAATTTTGAAGTACACAGCTTTATTAATCAATTATACACCATTCCTTTCTACTAATTGCAAATATAATCGATTAATAAAGCTGTATTCTTTGAAATTTAACCAATGAATTTTATTATCAAATCGGACACGAATTTATGCAGTCGTCTAATATATTTATCGCAATGAATTTACTGACGTACGGATCTAATTATAATACAAGAAGTGTGCTCTGGACGTTCCCCGTTACGTCGCGCCATATTGTCTAGCGAGATCTAGTGCACGCATCTAGCCACTTACATTTTCGGGACTCGCGCCAGATTCTGCATAACATACGGCGCGAATGACAAACTGGTTTCTCAACAATTTTTACTTAAAAATGCGCCAGCATTTCAGCCACCGGTTTTCCTTCAGCACGTTTCCGGCGTCTACGTGAGCATACGTGGTCGATCGATCGATCAGCACTCTGGCAAAATGTATTCTCCTCCAGCCGAGATTTTTCTAGCCCCGAGATTTTTGCGCTGAAACGCGCCACTTCGGACGCAATTATTCGACCAATCGCCCGGAACTCGCCCACGCAACCACTTCAACGGTTCCCCAATCGATGAAGTTCCGAGCCCGAATCTGGGGCTCGAACCTGAACTGAATTCTTCAAGATCGCGGCACGTTTAACGCAACTTTCTACACGCTTCGTTTAACACCCGAGGAAACCCGCGGTACGAATTGAAGTTGACGAATTTAAGCCGCGTTTTTCCGAGCGATGCCTTTATCGGGACTCATCGAGAAAGTATACGCCGACTGCATTAGGACTATCTCTGTTCCCATCTAGTTTTCTCCTAACAGAGAGTTCTCGCGCCGATTTCCCATGCAAACGAGGCGGTGTTAAAAGACGATTCGAATCGCACGAAATGTTGCCAGCGATACTTTGGCACTGGAAGCAGCAGACACATAAATAAATTCCTAAAAATCAACTTGCTTCATAAGCAATTATAACTCCATTATGCATGGCTCTTTCAAAATAAAAAAAATACTCTCAGTTACTTAAATAGTGTACTAAATCATCCCGAAAATTCCAGAAAAATCTATCCAACCTATTCGTCACAATAAATTCCCAAACATCCACTTGCTCTAAAAGGCTAATGGAAATCTCCATGACCAGGTTGCACATAAGTAACTAATATTTCGGACTAAACAAAATACCCTCAATTACCAGAATAGTGTATCCAAACACCCCCAAACTTTCAGAAAGATCTATCCATCTGATTCTTCACAATATATTCCCAAAAATCCACTTGCACCTAAAGGCTAATTCAGATACCCCTGACCAGAGTTGTACATAAGTAATTATAACTTCCTTATGCTCAGTTCTTCCAGACTAAAAAAAATACTCCGAATTACATGAATGGTGTATCCAAACACCCCCAAATTTTCAGAAAGATCTATCCATCCCATTGTTCACAATAAATTCCCAAAATTGCACTTGCACCCGAAAGTCTTCGCGTCGTTACTACCCGGTTAATTATACAGTCAACACGGAGCACAATAAAGAAAATCGTCAAAATCCCACCGAATCGCTTCGAGAAGACCGAACACTGCCGTTTCATTAGACAATAAAATTTTTTTATCAACAATACAGTCAAACCTGTTTCTGTACGGTCTTTTTGTATGAATATCAGATCAGATCAGCAGGATATCTGTGAAGACGTTGTCGTGATAAAAAAAGTGTTCGTACAAAAGTTGTTTGGTATGACCGGCTACATTACGTAGTATTAACTGTTTTCTTGTGGGTGGAGTGGTGGAGGACATTTCAAGGTTACATTGGTTTTCTTAAATGGAATATCCTATTTTTTATACCATAGATCGATAGAGTATCAAATTCTGTGTATAAAAGTGTTGACCTTCATGTGTCCTAAACCTAATAGTTAACGAGATATTATCCAAACAATTTTCTTTCTTCTTTGGATAATATCTCGCTAACTATGAGGTTTAGGACACATGAAGGTCAACACTTTTATACTCAGAATTTGATACTCTATCGATCTGTAATATAAAAATTAGGACATTCCATTTATAAAAATCAAGGTGACCTTGAAATGTCTTCCGTCACTCCACCCACGAGAAAACAGTTAATACTACGTAATGTAGCCGGTCATACCAAACAACTTTTGTACGAACACTTTTTTTATCACGACAACGTCTTCCCAGATATCCTGCTGATCTCATTTCAGCAGAACACCCTGTACATGTATTGAATTATGTACATTTTGAAAATTTCTCCATGTTTAAAATGAGAAATTAAAATTTTTTTAAAATGATTCCATGTGTAATTTAATTATTTACTTTGTTCGGAAAGCGCTTCTCGTTATTTCGTAAAGTCTTGACATATTTCCTAAGCGAGACTTTTTTTTAATATGTTGTGAAAAATGATTTGTTATAGCTATTTATGAAGTTTGTGAATATTTTTAGTTATGCAGTTTTTTTCTGCGGTCCCTATCTTCCGCACAAAAACAGGTTTGACTGTATTTTACGAAATCCTCGTCTATAACGCATCTCCCTATAAAGAGTCTACTAATCAACGAGCGAAATATTGTTTCCAACTCAGCGTCTAGTACCGACCCATAAAAATTGCAAAACCGATCAGAATCGTTCGGACCGAGTCAAGTTGTCGTAGCAGTAGCTCGCTAGCTTCTGATAGGTTGGACAGAAAGGACACGTGGGCGGTTTATCGGAAGAAGGGGCGGCTCTAAAGAATCGTTCGACAAAAGTTATTTTGGGGGATCACTTTGTGGGGAGGTTTCGTCATACTAATAGCTTGGATACTGAAAGGGTGAAATTCTCGGGGGGCGGAGGAGGAGATCGGTCTCCTGGTTTCGATGCCGGACCTCGAATGGAAACAGACATTTTCCGCGGATATTTGTGCGATACGGTGTGCTTTTTCGCTACAGAGGTTCGCGTTCACCTTTCGCCTCTATTTTTACCCCCGCGTTTAGTATTTTATCGCCAAACGTTGCCGCGAGCTGTTTCCTTTTTGCTATCGATATCTCTTCCAACCCGGACGAAATTAACGACGGTATAAACGACACCACTTTGAACCCGGAGCGTTTCGATCACCGTTCGTTCGTTCGTTCGTTCGTTCATTCGCCTGCTCTCGCTCGTTTGCTCGTTCTAGTGATCGATCGATCATCAGCCGAAGCGACCTTCGGGCTAAAGTAAGTAGTTAATCGATTTCTCTGTCGCAACATCGTCGTCCCGCCACGGAAGAAAGAAACCATGCGACCCTGCCAGAGGGAAAAGAGTGAGAGGTATATTCTCTCTCTTTCTCCTCCAGCACCGGTGTGTTTTTACGCTTTATGCTTGCCAAATAACCGTGCGTTGCAATATGTCGCTCAAAGAGAATTTTTATCGAAGGTTGGCTACGTTTTATTGCGACCGCCCTCGGTTTTTATAACCGCTAACGCGCGTTCTATCGTTCGATCCGAGGATTTCTATTGTAACCGTGGGAACCAGCCGATTTTTTACGCAGATTAACCGCCCGCAAAGAGATCGCAAATTTTTATGCAAATCAAGCCTGTACTGTCGCCGCCAGGAAAATCCGCGATACTTGCGAACACAACTAGTCGTTCTTCTAACCCTTTGCACTCCGTTGTCGCCGATAATGCGACATTTCAAATATTAACTACGAAACATGCAATTTTCATTTTGTTGAAGATTAATAAACTTGATTGACTTGTTTTATATAATGTAGCTGAGGAATAAATATTTTGTTTTATTACAGCAGACGTATTTTTTTATTATAAATATATATCCCAAAATTTCTGTTACACGGGATATCTCTTTATCCATTTATTGAGAAAAAATACTTCCAATGACATTTGTACGGTTTTCAAAGCTCTAGGTAAAGGTGCATTTTCTAAATATTTTATTTGATTTATATTTTATTTGAATATATATATCCAAAAATTTCTGTTACACGGGATATCTCTTTATCCATTTATTGAGAAAAAATACTTCCAATGACATTTGTACGGTTTTCAAAGCTCTAGAGAAAGGTGCATTTTCTAAATATTTTATTTGACGTGTTGAAGGTCATTTTAAGGTCAAACTCACTTTTTTACATAAATTGACTAATACAGTTGTATTCTTTAGAATTTAACCATTGAATTTTATTTTCAATTCTTTAAATATTTTCAATATTTTCAGTTTCTGTCGGAATTGGAGAAAATTTGTGAGAATCGCAGAATATATCAAATTTCTCTCGTGCAGTTTGTGGCGAGATTACTGGAGCATCTAGGACTCGAGCCAACCACAATAGCGAGTGAAAGTTGAAAAAAAGAAGAAGAAGGCGGAATGATGAATAGAAGGCGTATCAATTTGCGTAAGGCGTGTGTGCGTGACAAGACACTCTGAACGCCGTGTCTCTTGGGCAAGAAAAACGCGGTGTAGAGTGAACGGTAACGACGGAACAGCTGACTTTGTTACTAAGAAAGGTGCCAAGAACGTGTGCTCGCACTTTCCACACTGCTCTTGCCAGAAAAGGCAACGGGAGAGATTCTACAACTGAAATACAGTGTTCCCGCGATTGATGTGACTTTCGGGTATGCGGATGATGTGACTTTTTTATCCCCCTTGGAAGGTAGATCGTGCTACAAAGAAATCAAGGTATTAGGGCGTTTAAATTGGGGTTTTATGATACTCGATGTATCATTCTCAGGTATGGAATAGCATTAGTACAATACAACAATTTCCCGCTTAGCACCGTTGTTTACCCAGCATCGTCGTTTACACTTGGAAAAGTTATCCAAGAAATCTATGTTCGGCACACGTAAAAAAACATATTGTACTACCATTTCGTTTCTCACAACAATCGCGAGAACACTGTAATTACAATCTCCACTACAAAAAATATTATGGATCAAAGGTGCATCCGAAACATCCTTTTAATTAAAATAGAATATAGAAACATGCTTTATAGCATGCCTTCAAATCTGCAATTCAATATTTGATCTTAGAAAATGCGAGATTCAGGATCCAACAAAAAAAATAGCGGAACTACACGATCCAAGAAAAAACACGGACCCGAGGATATTTTTAGCTGAATACGTTACTGTTTTGAGAAAATAGTATTTTCTCGTTGATTAAACAGCTGAAAATAATCGGTCCGGTCCAGAATGGTGAATTATTTATTTAAAAAATTGCTTTGTCCGGTCGAAGCGGACTTCTCGCAGATGAAATTGATTAACGCGGTGGTCGAGAATGAACGAAAGCGGGCATTTTATGCAACAAAAGACGCTTTCATTCGGACTCTATCGCGGAACACTTTCGGCCATTCGAGCCCGGAATTATGGGCCACGAGCGCAAATGGCGGAAAACTGCATCGCGAGCGTCGAATTCTGCGCGCGTGTGTACAGAAACGCATTAGTATAAAGCAGAGAAATCCGTTGCCTGGCGATTAGAAAATTTAGATCGCGCGAAAAACGCGTGCGGAACAGAGCGTGCACCAGCCGATATCGGTGCTTTCGATGGCCAATAACATTTATAACGTCATATCCCGTCGGAAAGAGGCACTCTTAAAACGTCCAAATAAATTAAACCTGAAATTTATGGTATTATTTGCATTTATGTATACGTGCGCGTATACACCGGCGCGCGGCTACACACGCACACACATATATATATACAGCATTTTTCCTGCAATCGTGCACGTGGATATTTAAACGCGGAATCAACATGCGTCGCGGTGCATCGTCGCTTTTTTACGCGTGCGGATAAAAAGTGACAGGTGACAGTAAAACACGAGCACAAATTTTCATTCCTCGTTCTCTTTTTTTTTGTTTTTCCGCATCTGTACTACCGGTCGCTGCTGTTTTCCGTGTTTTGTGTGTTTTTCTCTTCTTTCCTTTTTTTTTAACGTTTTTCGGGCATCACGTGGTAATTGTAACAAATGTTATGAACGGCGAGTATCGTCTGCGCGGCGCGCGCAATAAACGAACCGTTTCGCTGCATATAGATCGATACTTGAGGAAAACTGGGAAAACGTTCGTGTTTCGGTTAACGATCCTTTAATTCTTCCCGGCCAATCGATTCCGAAGAGGGGATCGATCAGTCTCTCCCCGCAGAACCACGAAGAAAGCGGTTCATTACAAGTGATACACGCGGCCAGCGTTAATCAAGCTGACCTTGCGCAGACGGAACTAATTAGTGATTATCAACTCGTTCGAATGAGCAACGCTCAACAGACGCGAACCAAATTAATAACAAAAAGAGAACGCCGGGAGAGCCGATTGTTACAGACGATATTGCTGACTTCGCCCGTACACTCTCCCATAAAACAACACATTTATGAACCAATTAACTGGGTGAAATATGAAAAAGTCTAAGAATATCCTCGTCCAAAATTCCCATAATCGATGCACAATATTTTCATCTTGCACAAAGATCCGCTATGACATCTGCCAGTTCCGGATTAGTCACGTGACACGGGTGGTGGAAGGGGAAAAAGCGGAGTGGGGGACACAATTCTGGCGACTCCGTGTGCACTATTTATCGAACCACTATACTCGACTCAAATAAGAATGTACTTGTACTGCGCAAGTCGTTGCGCGTCAGCCACAAAATTGATGGCGTCAGCTAATGATCACGTGGTCGGCGAAGTTACGAGTAGGGGGATTAGCCAATGAACGAGTTCCGTTAGAGTCAGATGCGCAGTAGAGTCTTAAAATCGTCGGCTAGTAAGTACATTCTTATTTGGAGTCAAGGATAAAGTAAAGTCACGTTTACTGCCCGCGATCGGGTACGCGATCACTGTCCAGTGCCCACCCACTCCGCTATCATGCTGTCTTCTCTACGTTCGGCTTTCTTTTGAACTCTGGGCGCGGTCGGCGCAGTCATAAAAAAATAATGTCGGTATGCGATCACTGTCCAGTTCAGGACGCAGGCTGTTGGAGAGTAAACGCGACTTTACTGTATAGTATTATTTTCACGACTCCAAACAAGGTCGAGAGACTTTCCACACCCACAGTGCAATTCTTCACGCATGTATAACCTACACAAACCTTTTTTCTTTTTTTTAACAGGGGCCAATTTTATTGGTGCCTTCATTACTAAGCCATGAGTTGGATCCACCACACCTGTTCTTTGCTATGAAACCCACACAAACCTGCGATCGATGTAACTCGCACAACAATCGACGCGAATCGATGAAATCTAGGGCAACCGAGTAGGTTCTGAAGGATTCGTCGTAGAGATCTTCGTGCGAGTAGGATTACACAGTCGGCCGGTAATTAATCGGCGTATGGGTAAACGACAGAGCGATTAGGAACGGTGCATACGCGGGTGGCGATAGTTGATCGTCCGGTGCTGTCGTACTGGCAACAATGCATCGGAATTCCGACTATATTCGCCGGGATTAAGTACTGACCGATTGGGATAGCAGCCAGATAATAGTAGCGCCTCGATTTCGGCTACATCGATAATATTCGACCGTTTCCGGACCCTGCGTGCACATTTCCCCGTCGCATTTTTTCGAGGCTCTTTCTTCGCAGTATTCATCAAAATCATAATTTTCCTTCTCTTTCTTTTGTTTCGCTTCAACGAACGTTCTCCCTCGCGCCCCCCCCCCCCGAGCTCTGGCAAACTGGCAAGTTTCGCTAGCGCTTTTAAATAACTCCGGGAAAAATTCCGGTTCCGGTGGAACGCTTTCGAAAAACGCTCGCCGCATTTTCCATCCTTGGGAACACCGTCTACCGATCATAGTGAATCGAGGCGAACGGAATAAATCAATCGTTCTTCCACCGGCTCGTTTTAATAGAATTTTGATTGGCGAAAGAATCGCGCTCTCTCTCCCTCTCTCTTTCTTTCTCTCTGTATCGATGGATAAATTGTTCGAAGGGTGCAATGAAACGAACCGGTTCTCCGCCGTAACGCGACTACAAATGACACTGACATTTTTCTTCTTCTACGTGCCGCATTTCCGGTTACGTGGTTCTCTCGCTGGAAGTTACTTCTACCGGGTAACTCGAATCTCACGGCCAGAGAAAAACGCAATGCTTGCAGTGTCGAGCCCCGGGGGTACCTGAACGGATCGGTTACCGTTGTTTTTTGCTGCGACGATAAGTGATATTATCCGCGTTGCCAAACCGAGCTGGCGAAAGAGGAAACGGATTACATGAATTTGTTTGCTTCTCGAGGAACATACCAGGACGTGCGAGACAGAACGTAATTGGCAACTGAAACTTGTCTTCAATTTCGCCATTTTTCAAATAAAAATTTTTCTACAAATTCAGAATATTTCGAATTAACATGTCTCTACGATTTTATCATTTCCCAAATGAAAATTTCTTTACAGATTTGCTAAACACACGTCGAAGAGCGACAATTCTCATAAAAAAAAGGCACCACTTAGTGGAAGACTATTCAGAAAATTGTCTATGAGGATCAATGATTTGTGGATCGTACAGGGTGTATAAAAAGTAATGGCCATCCGTCCTAGAGGTGAATCTATGTACACCTCTGGATCAGTGGACATTTGTAAGAGAAACTTTCCGCAAAATTGTTTATAACAAAGAAAATTGTTGGTAAAGTTTTTTACATCAATACCTTCCACTCATCCAGAAGAGGAAAAATCTTAAAGCAACATGTCGCAAACAAATAGTTATTGAGATATGAGCTGTTGAAGTTCTTGCAATATTTAATTGTATGGAGTTACACGTATAGACAAAATCCTACTACTACAGTCCACACGACCGTGTCGATGAGGCAGAACATGATCGTGTGCGTGCCATAAGCCAAACGAAGTTTAAAGAGACATTCGTCGCTAGACCCGTATCAAGTGATCGTCTGCCAGCCCATTCGGATTATAAATTTGAAGTAGTAAAATATGAAAGAATACCTTATATCCTTTTTATACATACGGAGGCTGCTCTTTACTTTACCGGACTCAAAATTTGTGTCCTCCTATAAATTATGATGTATTTACAGGTTGAAGTTGCGATCCTGTAGGATCAATGGTTCAGGAGTTATGCTTGCTTAAAGTTGAGCAATCTGCAGCGTTTTTGACGGGCCCCGCCATATTGGTTTGTAGTGACGGTCGCGCGCCGCTTACAGAGCAGAATAAAGTAATTGGTGATTAGGACGGGGGGGGGGAGTAAGGACCGGCGGTTCTGCTCGGTAAACGGCTCGCGGTCGTCACTACAAACCAATATGGCGGCGCCCTTACCTGTCAAAAACACTGCAGATTGCTCAACTTTAAGCAAGCATAAGTCCTGAACCATTGATCCTACAGGATCGAAACTTCGATCTGCAGCCGCCCCGGGTATAAATCTACTGGATTACATACCAAATACATCATAATTTATAGGAGAAAGCACAAATTCTAATGTCAAGTATAGGTACTTACAAATTTTTCAGAATCTTGTGTTCCGCTTATTTCTGGTATTTCTCTGATTAAAATGACACCAAACACGATATAATTTCTTTGCGACATGTCGCTTCTTTCAAACTTTTTTTCTTCTGGATGAGTGGAAGGTGTTGATATAAAAAAACAACTTTACCAACAATTTCCTTCGTTATAAACAATTTTGCGCAAGTTTCTCTTACAAATGTCCACCGATCCAGAGGTGTACATTCACCCCTACGACGGATGACCATTACTTTTTATACATCCTGTACAAATTCTGGGATTCGAGAGCTAGTTTCGAGAAGTGACATAATTTGTTCTGGCGAGTGTTATTAGCTGAGGTACATAAAACGGAACTTTCTCGGTGCGTTTATGTAACTTTTTATTTTGTCATGAGCTTTGCGCAACCACACTTGCAAGAAGTGTTCAAAAAACTGCAGTCCATTCATTCCACTCGAGGAACGTTGAAGTCCTCGGTTTGACATGTACTTGCTGTAATCACAGTGCGAACTTTTTCAGCGGAAACCTATACTACCATAAATCGTCTTACACAATGTCAACAAGATTTACCATTCACTCTGCGCCACTTTCATTCAGAAACCTTCATATTGACCGAACCGATTGAAAAATAAACAAACAAATTCAATGTATTATGTTTAACATTTAACAACACAAGAGGCTTGCTGTAAAAGTGTATCGCAAGAGGATAAGTCAAACCTAATCCGTGCGAGTTCGGCTGTTCAAATTTACAGGAAAGTTCGCCTAAGTCCTAGACCAATGAAACTCGGACGCGGATTTCGAAATGCGCGCGCGACGGCTTAGCGGATCAATATATTCGTAGACTGAAGACAGGATATTGTTGGAGGTTGATCATCGAACTGTAACATCATCGAATATTCCCCGGGACTCTTGTTAAAAGTTCCTTGTAATTGGGATTTGCTACGGATGCCGAGAACTTATCATTTTTTAAAGTAGTTCCACCGCTGGAGGAGTAATGTTAATGGTCGGAAGAGACTTCGGAAGCCGATTTTACCGAAACTTTTAAGCTGCGCGATAGTATTGCATTATAAATGTCTTTTGACAGACTTGCTTCTTTCTTACCCTCTCTCTGTAACGGATCTGTCGCGTAACGTAGGCACGGCAGAGGCGGAGCGCGTCACGTGAGCGAGCGGAAGAGTGGGAAAACAAGGCGGGGCCCGCTAGATAGCGTCGCTGGCGAGACCTCTAGCGGGCCCCGACAAAACGCGCCACGTGACCGGGCAGAAGCGTGAGGGAACGATAGAGTGGGGGGACATGTCTGAATCTGGCTAGATAGGGCCCGCTAGATACTGATGAGTCGTCTAGCGCAGACCTGGGCGACGAAGGACCGAAAAACACATGGTGCTGCTCGGCAAGGCAGTCCCTACCACGTCCACTCCGACTCTCCCTCCAGCACGAGCCCCACGATGGGCAGGTAGTAACCTGCCGGTACCGAGCAGGCGAAAGGGAAAAGCAGCACCATGTGTTTTTCGGCCCATCGTCGCCCAGGTCTGCGCTAGAGGCCCCGTCAGTATCTAATGGACCCTATCTAGCAGGATTGAGACATGTCCTCCCACTTTAATGCGTTATCGGGTCTGCTGTAGCGGACCTGAAACTTGTCTCCCCACCATGTCGGGCGTTTTTCAGGCCCTGGAGCACCGAATCTGTTCACATCGAGGACTCCACGCTGAGATCCAGCTGCTGGAAAGAACCGGGACACTGAGAACTAGCTGGAGCTAGAGAATACTTAATAAACGGTCGCGTTTCGGCGATTTTGTCGCATTCGAAAAAAGAGGCCGGCAGTCTCGAAGCAAGTTCTTCATCAGAGGGGGCCATGCACATCCGTCCTTTGACGAGCGCACTCTTTGTACGCGGCAAACGGTTTCTGCTTCTTAGATTCCGTAGCTGGCGAGCCCGAGGGATGGGAGAGAGCCAACGGGAGGAGATGCAGAGATGAACGAAATTAAAGTTTACTACGGTTTCAATATAATCTCTGACGACGTGCAGGTCCTCTACACGTGTACCGAAAATATACACACGTACATATACGAGAGAGAGAGCAGGATGATGATTCCTGGCCGGTTGGGGTCTCGGATCGGGCGAGTGTCGAGAGGGCCAGCTAGGTTCAGCAAGGCATAATATTTCGGATGAAGGATATCGCGTGTCATAAAGCGGCGGTGTACTCGTCAAACGGAGACGCGGAGGAGAGAGAGACGTCGACGGGTATGCTCGTGAAACGAACGAGAAACAAAGGAGGGACGTCGTCGTCGACGACGACGACGACGGTGCTAGCTACCCGCGGGGTTGGAAAGACGACGAAAAGAATGAAAGAGGCCGGAAGATGCGGAGATCGGAAGCCCCGGGAAAAGAGAGGCGAGAGAAGAGGAGAGGACGAATTCATAACTTTGTAGCGTCGAGAGAAGTTTACCGCTGCTCGTAAAAGAGCCACGATCTTATACGATCTGGCCAATCGACGCCGAGGCAAATCGACCAGCGGAAAAACCGCGAAAGCCGAAGCCCGTTCCTGATACGCAGTATTCCGCAACGCTTATGATACAAGACGACGAGCCATCGGATCTCAAAACCGATGATGATATCGTCGCGCACAGACAGGGATCACCCGGTTGCTCGTTCCGCGTTATGGCCAATCATTCAGCCACGATGATAAACTGTGGCGAAACAATTTTCGCCCGGTGCGTGTGCTCCCCCATCCCCCGATTGCTACCTGAGAGATGGGCGATTAGGTGCACTTTGCTCCGGGACTACGTGGTCAACTATAGACAGTTCTGGACTTGGATGATTAGGGAATCGAAGATATTTGGGACTCTGGGACCTGGAAGATGCACTTGATTGGGGTGTCGAAGATCAGTGATATTTGGGACTTGGAGCTGAAGGTCTCTAGATGATGGGTGATTAGGTGCACTTTAGCTTAAGGCTACATAGTCAGGTTTAACCGGGGCTGGGGTTGGAAGATTAGGGTATTGAAGATATATGGGATTCTGGGACCTGGACGATGGACTGGGAGCTGGGTTGGAGGGTAGCTGGAGTAAATACTCTTTGATCTAGGTATATACACCCTATTTCAACCCTCAGTAGTTTTCAGTGTGTACCGAGTTTCTTTATAGACCAAGATTATATTCTGAGAGAATCAATGTAATGGTCGAATCGGTATCAGCTAAACAGTTTGCAAATTAGTTCGAACAAAATGCAACGTTGTCTTGGCAACATTGAATATAAATGGGTTCTGTGTTTAGAGATCGTTACAGGACTCGTATATCAGCGAATTACTATAATTTCCACGGGCGGGATGGACTTTTACGGCCATTTGTCGGTTGAACGAGGCACATGGTGCCCGCCTTTTATGATCTCGGCAATATGTTTACCGTGAGCGAAACGCTTCCCTCTCCTTCTCTCTCACTCTATCTGTCTGCATGCCATGATTTTATCGGCGGCGTCTTAAAAACCCCAGTTGCCATAATGTGTGCACCCTAAATCATATTCGAAACCTGTTACACCTGGCACAGTGAATATTGACGTCGGTAGATTTTTCCCGGGGAAATCTACGGCTGGGAAAACAAGAAGCTGAGCCCCCGACCTATTCGCCCGCGCAAAGAACGTTCGCGCGGCCGCGGTTCCCCTGAAAATTTTATATTCCCCGCGATTCGGCAAATGGACCGCGAGGCGCGCGCTTCCCGAAACTCCGGTTGATCCCCAAAACCCACAATTTTTCTCCTCCATTTCCATCCGGGGAAAAATTCGCACGGTCCCATCGGCGGCGCGCGGATCTAAATCCATTAGCTGAACTTTTTAAACAGAGAGTAAATACACTTCCCATCCGTACATTCGCTTTCTATCGAAGGGATTACCGAGGATTCGCGTCCCCGTTCGGTTGGCGAGGTACGATCCACTAGCTACCTGCGAAACCACTATGCGTGCGAACGTTGCTGGCGAGAGGATCGTTAAACAAAAATAATCGCTTTACATAGCAAGAGCGGTACGTCACCGGGAAGCTACTCTCGCTGGAAATGTTTTTAGCAATTGTTCATTTTCCAGCAATCTGTTTCCAGCAAGAGTACATGCCAATTACAGAGGAAGGTTAAGCAAAAATGATCAGATCCCTCACAGCTTGTTGTTGTCTACTTGTCCCGAGTTAGGGGTACCAGCAACTCCAAAAGCAATAGTAAAATTGTGGGGTGTTCAAAATTACTTAAATCGTGGAGACACCATCGGAGCATTACGACTCGTTAAATGGACTCTCACTTGTCTCGAGTGAGGAGCAGGGTTGGCATCCGCGAGTCCCGCCAGGCCCCTTATCCTTCCGCCCGTCGCCCAGCTGTGCTGCGGAGCCCGCCTTTGCTTCCCCCACTCTTTCCACTAACGCTGACGCGTACCGTACGCGTGGGGTAAGCAAAGGCGGGCTCCGCAAGCTGGGCAAGGGGCGGAAGGGTAACGGGCCTGGCGGGACTCGCAGATGGCAACCCTGGTGAGGAGTAATAGCAAACTCAAAAGCAGTAGCAAAATTGTGGGGCTGAGCAAAAATAGTCAGGGACAGATGAAAATCACTTAGATCGTGGAGACACCATCGGAGCATTCCAGCTGGTTACACGACCTCGCACTTGTCCCCATGGCTAGGACGTGTTCCGAGGGTTGTATCTCGGGGTATCAGAGCCGATCCAACTTCAATTGGAATATCGAACGAAATGACAGCGCAAAGGATGCGAGCTGATGGCGCGGAGGTATGTGCAGCGTGTGCGGCGCGGCAGTGCGTAAGTGGACGCGGATAAACGGAAACCAAACGTTGAGTTCGGTTAATGTCCTGCGGACAGCCGGGCAGATGAGGTTGCCCTGACGTTGATAGGTTCCACGGTGGGAGTGGAACAGAGAATAGCCAGACGGTGGAACGAAGGGAAAGGGGACGAGAGACAGAGAGAACTAGAGAGAGGGGGGACAAGGGATCGAGAGAGGACACGGTGGGGTTAGCGTGAGGGAGACAGAAGGGGTTGACGCGCACACACAGAGAGGACCAAAGCAAGGATGGCTTTACAGGCGAGGGACTGTAAAGTGGTAACCACAGAGCACGGTGAGGGAGCCATCGGGAACAGATTGCAACTCCGTCCTCCTCTATCTTGCGTTCTCTCTCTATCCTCATCCTCTCTGTCTCTCCTTCTGAATCCTCTCTTTCTCGTTCTAGGTTCATCCTCTTCCTAGGTTCCTCTTCTCTCCTTCCAGATATGCTCCTCTCTCTTTCCAGCTTGGTTCACGTTGGCTGGCTCTTTCTTCGTCTAGCTGCACACCTCTCGCTCCATTGTCCTCTTTTTCTAGTTCGGGGGACGGTTATCTCGCTTCGGCGAACAGCTCGCCCAATCGGCGGACGTGTATGTACCCTGACACCACCGCCTGTCGCATCCTCGTTCACCGTGCACGTCCCTGCTTACCTCGCGGGCACAAAATACCTGACAGCCCTATTGCCAGTCCCATTAACAGGTGTTAGAGCGCGCAATTAACTCGAAATCCCGAAGCTGCTCCAGCACTGGGATTGATCGCTGTCAGTCGCTCGTCTTTCCTCGGGAAATAACAGTTGCGCCAACGTTTTCAAGATTGAGGAACCCACGTAATCGTCAGCTTCTTAAGTCGTGCGAGGATGATGATGTTCGAACGGATTAGAAATATTGTCTTTGATACAGGAAAATTCGCGCGGATCGCATTTTCCTACTTTCAACATAACTTTTCTCTAGGCACGTCGTCGGTAGTCGTTACTTACTTTACGAGCTACTCTACCCTGCGAATTTTTTATTCAACTCCCTCGTCAGCTTGTCTGCGCGGACTGCACGCTATAGCTCCAGCGAGATATGGAATGTTTGAAGAAAAAATACGCTGGGCAATTTCAAAGCGCACCTATCGCCGAGTGTTTATAGCCGGTTTTACCGGAGAACTTGCGAGTTTTAAACATTTACCGACTTCCGCGTGCGTGGAGGAGACTTCCACGATTTGCGAAACGTCCACCGCAATCCCTCAATTACTACGACCAGGGTGGCTCTTATTCGCGACTTCTGAATTTCTTTTTAAAAATTCCTGGATGTTGGTCCGACATTTTCGTAAACAACCAGATCTACAGGTTTTATTTAACATGTTTTATGAGCATTAAATTAATCATTATAATGTCTAATCGCTCGAACTTTGCACAGATTTGTTCTCAATGATCTGGAGCAACCCTCTGGGGTGGGTGCCGTAAGAGAAATTCAAAAGTCGAAAATAAAAAAGGAGAGATCGAGCACGAGGCTCATTCTTCGGCTCGAAACAAGCGTGTTGTTTTACAGATCGCGTTAACCGCGTCGCAGCGCCGCGCCGGTGTGTCGATAAATAATTCACGTCGTCGCGGGAGATCAAAGGCGCGTTCAGGCGTTCTGTAATGAGTTCCATTCAAATACTCCTTCATTATCGGGATCGTCGTTCGCCCCCTAGTGTTTGTCTTTCCCTTCTCCGGGTCTTGCCTCGGCCTCTTTGTTTTCGAGGCGCTCGTTTCGCGGGTCCCCCCGGTTCGGATTCCGTGGATCCCGGCCGTGCATACGTGCGGCGGTTCCCAATGCACTTGTTCGATGCATTTGTTGCATCGCGCGGCGTTGATGACAAATCCTCGCTCGTGGACCGTGTGTCCGCGTCGTTTAAAACGCACAGCCGAACGGCGCAGAATAGGATTTTGTCTCTCTGTTTCCTTCCAATCTATCCGGACAGGAGACGACGCCGCAGAGAGCGGGTACTCTTTCTACGCCGGCAACACAGCGACGAGATTTTACGAGGTAAACGCAGCCATTTCGACTACCATCACCACCGGTCCCGGTGATTCCCCGGGCTTCTCGATCGTTGTTTCCACCCCCGAATCCGTGAATTTGATTAAACGGAGCCGGTCGAGGGTGGATACACCGGTCGTGTACGACGCGCACGCTCTAGAGAGAGAGATCCCTCTCTCTCTTTCTTTCTCTCTCTCTCTCTTCGGAGTCTGTACTGCTCGTTCTCTCTCTCTCTCTCTCTCTCCGGGTTTCGTCCTCGATAGCAACTCAGTCAAACGTAGCTTCAGCTATCCTGATTAATCGTACCTTCCCGGTACAATTCCTCCTTTCAACCACCCCCGCTGGAACGTCCACGCCCTATCCAACCACCTTGCACAACGCTATTCCCCCTGTTTTCTGCGCGAAACTGCATTAGCGGATCTCGCTCCGGGGTTCCGCGGTTCCCAGTTATCGTATTCGGAAAAGAAACTACTTCGAGAATCCACGGAATCCCGGCCACGGTCTAGGTTCCAGCAAGTTTTATAACCGCCTCTATCCGATCCTATCAGCCGATCTCTCTCTCTCGCCGGGAATTTCTCTTAATAATGTACAACTATGCATAACGAATTCTGCACGCCTCGCTTCCTGATTGCCCCATTCGCGAATTGCTCCGCGGTCGCCGATGATCCTCGTGGAACCTCCAACCGCTCCATGTTGGTTAGAGGTGCCTTCTTCTGGCGCTTGATTCACTTCGATGACGTGTGTCTCGATTTTTGTACGCTGCGCAGTACTATAATAACGAAGTAATGTTAGTATAAATTTCACGTCCAGTTTGATCTCAAGACGCGATGTCACATCTCGGATTTTTTACACCGCGCCTGTGAATCGCAGCGAGTTGAAACTTTGGAGCCACATTTGCCAATCGTGGGAGAGTGTGCACCGATTTTCTCATCCGCGAAGTAATGCTAACCCGAACTGTGTCCAAGTTTAATCTGGTGACTCTGCGAAAGAAATTTTTATTTCACACACAGTCTCGTAAGTGTCGCACGTATAAAACAAGTCCCTCCGATTCCACGATGCGAAACATAAACCGCGAAACGACCGAGTGCATGAAGTACAAATCCTCGGAGCGAAAGTACGGGCTAATTCGCCGTGATAAAGCAGAACCGGGTATAACGAATTCGTCGCACGACCCACGGCGGGATCGTCGCGGTTTTAATCGATCTTGTATCAGCGATTTGCGATATTACGCGGCCGCCGTTCATATTCGACGCCCCAGAGCCACGTCTCCCGTCTACCTGCACAGTTCGACGGGGAAAGGGATAAACAGGGTGCGCTGCAGTTATCCCTAGCCGGTTTTACGAGCGGCACTCAACGCGTTCGAAACAGGCGTCTCTCCCTGGATGCAGGGCCGTAAAACTTAATTGCCGTTGCAATCCGTACATACGTATGTACACGCCTATGTACTCCAACTACCATGTACAACCGCGTTGCCTTTATGTACGAGAGCAACGCCGATCCATCGAGCCCCCGGTATATTCGTCATGCGAGCGTTCCGTGTCGCGACGCCTCCTTCCAGCCCTTCACTCTACCCCCTTTTCTCGCGTCTTTGCCTCGTTTTTCGAGCTCGGATTTCCCTATCCGCCAAAAGTGCGTACAACTATGTTGTTTATAATTATTTTTTTTGCGAAACTTCTGCCGGCTCATCCGCCATCTTCTGCCGAGTAAAATGAGTACCAACTCGATGCAGTTACCAGCGGATTTACGCTTGCAATCCACGATTCAGTGGAGCCTCTGTTATGCGAATTACTCGAGGACCCACCGAATCGTGGATTAAACAACTGAATATATTGTGTTTGGACTCGTTCCAATCAGAAAAATGGCGCGCACTCGAATACATCGACGGGAAACGGACAATCGCAGATAAATAATTCCGGATTTTATTAGCGATTATAATAAATTTGGCGGACAAAGGCCTACGAATGTTCGGCCTCGAGTGTCATCGAATGTTGTATGGAGAATAATGTTGATATTTGCGAGACGAACGGGATTACCTTGTTTTTCGAGCTCGGATTTGCCCTATCCACCAAAAGTGCGTACAACTATGTTGTGTATAATTATTTTTGTTGCGAAACTTCTGCCAGCTCATCCGCCATCTTCTGCCGAGTAAAATGAGTACCAACTCGATGCAGTTACCAGGGGATTTACGCTTGCAATCCACGATTCAGTGGAGCCTCTGTTATGCGAACTACTCGAGAACCCACCGAATCGTGGATTAAACAACTGAATATATTGTGTTTGGACTCGTTCCAATCAGAAAAATGGCGCGCACTCGAATACATCGACGGGAAACGGTAAATCGCAGATAAATAATTCCGGATTTTATTAGCGATTATAATAAATTTGGCGAACGGAGGCCTACGAATGTTCGGTCTCGAGTGTCATCGAATATTGTATGGAGAATAATTTTGATATTTGCGAGACGAACGAGATTATTCGGGATTCCAGTTTGAAGTGGGTAAGAATTAATGTTTGTATGGCATATTCTGAATTTCAAGAGTCCATAAATTTCAGTATGATATTTCCTCGGGTCGAGAATTCTTTACGAGGATTTCTCTTACCGGCAGTATTAAATCTGGAATTCTGATACCGGCGGAATCTTAATGGATTTTCGTTTCATTAAGAAACGAATCTCATTTTTGACATAACTCGCTCGGCGAGCCGGGAGAGGGAGGATGATCTCCACAAACGGGCGTTGTCTTGCCAGCCAGAACTTGTTTCACAGTCGCGGATATTTATGAATATTTATCAGCGAGAATGGAAAAACATCGGATCGGATATCTGTATTTTTTGAAAATCTGTCCGGCGTTCTACTAACAAATTAATAGCCGGCCATAAAACGCGCAAAATGTTTGTTCGACATTTTCTGTTGACAGTCGAAATGAACACCGTTGATTGCCGGGACACGAGACGTTATTTAACGAAACAAAAGCTGGCAAGTTAAAAATATAAAATTTTCAACACGTTGTCGAACCTCCCGTCGCGTCTCTTACGCTTACACGACTTGTAAACAGGGGTTGTAGCTGAAAATAACAGCGGTCCAAGGTCTCCTGTAATTTCAACAAAATCGCACAATTCCAAATTGAAACTTGTTAAAACGTCTCAATCCAGATCTTTATTCTCCTAAGCCTGAGATTATTCGCAATGGATGCACATAATGCAGCTCGATTCGATAATTCCAAGTGTACCTACCGCAAGGTGAAGATCTTACTACGAAACAAACTGAAGTACTCGCGCTGCTAATCACACTCAACTAAAGTCAATTCAGTTATACTAAACTCCTCGAAACCGACCCGGCGCATCAATCTTTCCACCCTGAACTAGAGCCACGTCATTACCCTAACAGAACACGGCCCACTCGTGTAAATTCTCAGCCGTGGTGTACGCGATACGCAACACGCTACAACAATGGATCGACAAAGAAAATTTATTCACCAAAGAGCTGGAAAAACCATTAATATTCCTTGGAACATCAAATTTCTACAGTTAATCGAACTACTGAAAAATAGAGCATCGTTTCGTGATGTTATAAAATCGTTCCATTGGTCGATTCGAATAACAGAGGGTCCACAATTACGCGACTAAACGCGAACCGAATTGCATCATGTTTGGGCTCATTTTAATCGGGAAACTGCCGCGAATATTTCACAAGTAGAGTTAGAAGACTTCTACCCCAGATACACGATCTAAGAAAACAATTTCGGTCCCGAATTTTACGCAGAATCGAAACTGCAGAATTTCTTTTGTCGTTCTATCAATTTCCCGAAGAACCAGTCGGCGAAAAGACTTTTACCTAAGTACAGGATCTAAGAAAACAATTTCGGACTCGAATTTTTCGCGTAGAATCGAAACCGCTCTATCAATTTCCCAAAGAACCAGTCGGCGAAAAGACTTTCACCTAAATACAGGATCTAAGAAAATGATTTCCCGAATTTCTTGTCACCGTTCTAACTAGTATAAAATGATGGTTGATCAATTTGGCGAGGAACAAGTCGGCGAAAAGACTTTTACCTAAGTACAGGATCTAAGAAAACAATTTCGGACTCGAATTTTTTGCGTGGAATCGAAACCGATGTATCAATTTCCCAAAGAACCAGTCGGCGAAAAGACTTTTACCTAAGTACAGGATCTAAGAAGACAATTTCGGACTAGCATTTTTCGCGTGCAGTCGAAACCGATCTATCAATTTCCCAAAGAACTAGTCGGCGAAAAGACTTTCACCTAAATACAGGATCATAAAAATGATTTCCCGAATTTTTGTCGCCGTTCTAACTAGTATAAAATGACGGTTGATCAATTTGGCGAGGAACAAGTCGGCGAAAAGACTTTTACCTAAGTACAGGATCTAAGAAAACAATTTCAGACTTCAAATTTTTCGCGTGGAATCGAAACCGCTCTATCAATTTCCCAAAGAACCAGTAGGCGAAAAGACTTTCACCTAAGTACAGGATCTAAGAAAACAATTTCAGACTCGAATTTTTCGCGTGGAATCGAAACCGCTCTATCAATTTCCGAAAGAACCAGTAGGCGGAAAGACTTTCACCTAAGTACAGGATCTAAGAAAATGATGTCCCGAATTTTTTGTCGCCGTTCTAACTAGTATAAAATGATGGTTGATGAATTTGGCGAGGAACAAGTCGGCGAGAAGGGGCGAATAAAAATTGGCTCGCTGGTAAAGATTTGTTGTCGGCGGTCGAAGTATTAATTCTAATATTAATTCTTGGCAATTGACGCTCGAATGGAGCCGGGCCGCGGGGTATTCACCGGAAGTATACGTCATTTCACATCGCGTGACACAGAGGATGGATCGACGGACGCATTATTATATTTCAAACGCACTAGAATCCATCGACGACATTTGATTGACGACGGGACATATTGAAGTACGCGAGCGTGTACCATCGAAATCCCTCTCGACGGCTTCGAAAAGCGAGGTAATGGCGAACGCACGCACGCGCGCTCATCGTCGACGGTTGAACAGAGAGAAAAAACCTGTTTATAATAATATGCGAACAATTAAACTTTCCCCGGGAAAATTGGGCGAACGGCCGCGACGGGTTTGGTTCGGGACGGAAACCGGGAGAGAGAACGACTTCGGGCGATCTATTTAAAAACTGCGGCCCGGAGATATCTATAGGAAAATTTTACCGAGGGGGGAAGGGGGTTGGATTAAAAAAGTTTTAATATGGTTTTTGATATCAACGTCCGCTGGATGCTGCGAACGTTTTATTCGTTTCCACCGCCGAATAAAATCATATCGGATTCTATAGAATATTTACCAACGAGCAATCCGTTATTTCCCCGTAAAGAGATGACAAACCCGGACTTCATGGCGGCCCTTTCGGCTCGTTGTTTGCGAGTGACAATATCCGAGAGCTGGCTCGATTTGTAATATTTACTTCCGATCGATACGGATGAAAGTAAATGTAGGTTCCCGGATCAAACGATGCCCTGGGCGAAGAATCGAACGAACGGTCATATGCTCAGTTACTTTGTGGCCATTTTTGAGTGACGTATTGTGCTTCGTATGCGTCCATATTGGCAATTTCCTCCAAACGTCCATATATGTATACGCCCAGAATGGTCAGATTAAGATTTCTAACCCCACTCTAGCTTCCCCTTCTGCGACGCAGTGCCCCCACTCTTCTTCGCAACAAGGTCACGTGATTAGTGAGGACAGAGAGGAAGTAACTTTTCCCTCAATTCGTGCTCCCTCGCCTTATCCGGCCCCACTGGGCTCGGACTCGTCAATAAGTCATCTAGCGGACCCAGGACGAACCTCTCCCTCTCCATCTAACCTCTAAAAAAGAATCATCAGATGACGTATACAAAAAATATATATACATATATAAAAATTCAAAGCGATTCTGGAACCGCAACTTCAGGGGTAGCCCGCCATCAGAGCTAGCGGTTTAGGAGTAGGACGTGGATTTCGGTGAAGAAAACGGTGTAAACAGTGCGGTACCATTGATCGGTAGGACAAATGGGTGGCCTAAGCAAACGGCGAACGCTGTTCCAACAGAAACTCCTCTCCGGTTTGCTGACCTACCCCTCGAATCCGAGTATCATGAATAGGGGGAGGATGATAGCGGGTAAGGACGGGAGACGCGACCGAGAGGATAAGGATAGGAGGATGAAGAAGAAAAGGGGGAAAAATGTAAAACAAAGTAGGAGAACGCGTGTTCGATTGCCATGAGAGAGTCTTCCGCTGGCTCCTCGTTCCCCCTCGAGCAATTATGCATAATAGGGGTAGCAGCTGGCCCGTAGCCACGTCTACCTGTTGCACGGGAGAGCCGAATCGCTCGTCGGTGCGAAACTACGGTGCCGTTCAAGAGGCCGTTTCCCGAGGGTTCGAGGTAGGTCATTGTGAAAGAAAGAGACCACGCGTGGGGTTTAGGGTCGGGATTTTCGGCGTCCCAGCCCGGGAAACGCCTGGAACCAGGTCACGGGGTCACCACTCCGCTGCTCTTAGTCCACGTGGCACGTCCCACCCCCGGAATCGTATCGGATATCGATACCCCCCGACTGATCGGAAGATGTCTTCGGGGTGGACACGTAGGCTCAACAAGTCCTACAGGGGTGCTCCCGAGTCCGGCTGAAAGCGGGACTCTTCTACTGAAGACTCTTGAATGGACGCTGCTCTGGCACGTTCTTAAGAGAATCCTGTTGAGGATGATCGTCTTGAATGGACGAGGAGGACAATTTTAGTTTAAATCGTAACTGGCAGACATGGAAGAGATATTTTTCCCAAAAATTGTGGAACTGACTTTTCTACTGAAGACTCTTGAATGAACGCTGCTCTTGCACGTTCATAGGATGAAGTTGGGGATGATCGTCTTGAATAGACGATGAGGACAATTTTATTTAAATCGTAACTGGCAGACATGGGAGACATATTTCTCCCAAAAAATTGTGACAGTTCAACAAACTTCTCCACATACCGTTTAATCAACTTTGGGGTACTTGAGGGATGCTTCCGAGTCCGACTCAAAGCAGGACTCTTCTACTGAAGACTCTTGAATGGACGCTGCTCTGGCACGTTTTTAAGAGAATCCTATTGAGGATGATCGTCTTGAATGGACGAGGAGGACAATTTTAGTTTAAATCGTAACTGGCAGACATGGAAGAGATATTTTTCCCAAAAATTGTGGAACTGACTTTTCTACTGAAGACTCTTGAATGAACGCTGCTCTTGCACGTTCATAGGATGAAGTTGGGGATGCTCGTCTTGAATAGATGATGAGGATAATTTCATTTTAAATCGTAAGCGACAGGGATGAAAGATATTTTTCCCAAAATTTGTGAAATTTCAGCAAACTTTTCCGCGCACTGTTCAATGAAGTCTGCGTCGCCACAAGCGTTATGGTCGTGATTAATAGCACCGAAACAAGACTCGTAAAAAGCTCGACGATCGTTGACGTTTGCGAACGTACACATCGAGGGGTGGCGCACGCATGCACGCACGCACGCATACAGAGACCGAATGTGTACCGTAGACCTGAGTAAACTTTCGCAATTAGCAGTGCTATTGGCTACCTTGTACAATTATATTAAAACGGTGCACGGTAACAATTAATTATACCGGTCCGGGCTTTGTATTAGGAATTTCCTATACACTAACTCGAGCCGAAAACACGGTAACTCTCGTGTGTGTCTACGAATCGCTGGGCACAAAAGGCAAACCGTGCCGCGTTACCGCTCAAAATTCCTATTTTCCCTTCTCCGCGACACGCACACGCACACGTCGAACCCCACAGCCTCGCCTGCACAATGCACCGCAGCTCGCGATTCAATTTCTAACCGCAATAACATGGCGAAACAAATCATTTGCGGATAAAACTTTAACCGGTTGCTACTTCTAAATATTCCTACCTGTTACGTAGTCTTAATTGTTTAATTATTGTCTAGCCCTGCGGCAGTGTTGTTTAATATTAGTACTGGTAGGAATTACCCGTTCCAGATTTTTCTATACAATGGAATTATTCCAGCTGGGAATGAAATGCAAAGGGTTAAAATTGTACGAGCGTCCCCATTTTCCTCGACTCGTTGTCTACGAACGAGAAGTGCAGCGAACGTCTGCACGGGAATACAGAGAGATCGATGGGGAAACGTACACAAACGAGAAGTTAAGTTTCCCGTTCTGGAAATTTGCAATTATTCGCATCGTCTGATCTCCGGCACTGTGCGCCTCCCTTTCTTTCCCGTCGACCGCTTTTTTCCGTCGTTCACTGCGCTCCTCCTTTACTTGTTTTCTTCTTCCGCTTGAATTTACCCGGGACGACCCACGTCTTTTCCCTTTCTTTTCCTTGCCGTCTGTTTGCCTTGGATATTCTCTTTCTGTCAAAACATCTCTCTCTCTCTCTACTCGAAACGTGTCTCTGAATGTTCCTGAGGAGCTCAGCTAGCACAATCAACCCTCTGCTACAGGGTGTCCCAAAAATGAGGTACCTCCTCGATAGGATTCCTGGAGTCATTTCAAGTAACTTTTTCCTTTGCGGAAATGTTCTCCGTGGCTTCGTTCAGGAGTTATCAACGAAAAACATGGAGCAATCGGGGCGTGGCTACAGCGCTCGGACTCCGCCTCCTTCCTGTCGCGGAGGCGGAGCCCAGTCCACGTTTTTCTTCAATAACTCGTTAACGAAGCTTCGCAAAACATTTCCGCAAAGGGAAAAACAGATTCAATTTACCTCAGGAATCGCCAGACTCAAGTTCAACATTTTTAAACACCCTGCATATTTGATCATTTCTATGCTTCAAGTTTTTCTTTATTTCGCACTTTCCCGAAACTCTGCCTTCGTCCGACGTGAAAACTCCGTGCGAATTTATCAGCGATTGAACGCTGCTTGTAAGAGGTTCGCACGCACTCATCGGAAGCATCGTTTCCGTCAGCCGCGCGATTCTCTCTCGCCTCCGGAGCGTGTGCACGCAGCGCAGACCCATTCATTTCAAATTGAATAGGCGCTCGCCTCGCGTCGTCGAGAATTTTATAACAACTTTTCGTTATTCTGCGCGACTTAGCACGAATATAAGGAAACGAAATGCACTTCTTCCATTGAGGGGTAGAGCCCCATTCACTGACGCATTACTACCTTGTTGGCTGGCAGTACCAGCCTGAAGTTATCCTCTATAGAGAGTAATTAACACAATGCTCCCTCCGAAACGTGAACGATCGAAACGCGTCGACGACGATGCACAAACGATATTTATAATGAACAAAACATTACGTTGAATTTGATCAAACATTTGTCCAGCTGTGACTGAAGGACGCCGAAAACCTCGAAGGCGGATGCACAGGTGGACAAGTCTCGGACGAGTTTCGGGTAACAGGGCATCTTTATATGCGCCTAGGCTTACGCACGCCGCTCCAGTGCATTATGCAAATAGGGTTTCGGCATGGTGAATACGAATTCTCGTGCTTGTCGTCGCCGTTTTCCACCGGGCAAGCGGCGTCGTCGACGACGACGAGTATTACGAGTGGTTGTGCCACACCAGCCCGGCTGTGGTTTCTAAATGCTCAACTTCGTTCATCGCGCCAATTAATGTTATCCACATTCCTGCGAGGAGAGTCGCTAATTAACGCCTTCCGACCAGACCTAAACCCCCTCCTCACCTCTTCCCATCTATCCTTTGGCCTCTCCGCATAGCTTGTTGCTCGTTACTCTTTACTCTGTCTGTTGTTTCAGTCGACTGATGATATCGTTATTATTTTCGCGACGGCTCGCGGACGACGGAACCGACGCGGAGCGTCGCGGCGGCGGCTGGCCTCCTCTTTGTCGTTTCGGAACCGTTTTCAGTCCGGCAACGTCTCGCGGCAATTCATCGCGAAATTTCCATTCCGATGGCTAGCTCTGTAATTACGTTACTCACGGACTCTCCTCCTTTGCGCCCGGACCTTTTTGCACCCGGTGTCTTTCGCCATCTTTATGCGAGACGCGATATAACGATCGGAGTTCGGGGTAATTAATATCGACTTCCGGAAGGATTTGTTTTCTCGCTTCAGTTACCGCCGGTGCGCATCTACGCGATCTAAGATTCCCCTGTGACAAGTTTTAAGTATCGGTACCCCTTCCGTAGAGGAAGCTACAGGGTGAGCACGGTCTAATGAATTATTTCTTCTGTTTTACCTAATAGCACGCATGACAGTGAATTATTTCAGAATTTTTTGTTGCGGAGACGATTTTTTAAAAATCGGGAAGAATAACATTGAGTTCTCTTTGGGAACCCTGATGGTTTAATGAATTATGTTCTGTTTCTTCTATTCTGCTTAACAAAAAGTTCTAAAAAAATGTATGAACACTCCACCTAGTAGCATAGACGACAGAGAATTATTTCAGAATTTTTGGTTGCAAAGTCGATTTTTAAAAAATCCGGAAGCATAACATTGAATTCTCTTTGGCAGCCCTATCGAAAGGTTTAATGAATTATGTTCTGTTTCTTCTGTTCTGCTTAACAAAAAATTCTAAAAAAAATTTATGAACACTCTAGCTAGTAGCGTAGACGCCAGAGAATTATTTCAGAATTTTTGATTGCAAAGTCGATTTTTAAAAAATCCGGAAGCATAACATTGTGTTCTCTTTGGGAGCCCTATCGAAAGGTTTAATGAATTATGTTCTGTTTCTTCTGTACTGCTTAACAAAAAGTTCTGAAAAAATGTATGAACACTCTACCTAGTAGCATAGACGACAGAGAATTATATCAGAATTTTTGGTTGCAAAGTCGATTTTTAAAAATATCGAATGGTCCAACTAAAATTCAATTTAGTTTGGGAGGGGGGTTGATATTAATGGACGCTTTGATATTCGGCGTGCAAATTAATTTATGGCTGTTAAAAATAATTAATCAGGCATAACGTGAAAAGGATCCGGGTCTCGGGTAGCAAGAAAATGAAACGGAACGGCCCCGAGATGGAAAGGAAATACAGGATTGCGTAAGCGGAGTATCGTAACGCGTTTCGCACGCAGCTATCGATGGGCAAGCACGAAAATCTAGCTGGTTCGAAAGTACAGCGACGACTCGCGTTGGACATCGTAAAATCACCGGACCAAGACCGAACTAACTAGCCGTTCGCTTTCTCTCGCGCGCACGCGTGTGTGTTCGCGTGTTACGTTCACAAATAATAAACCGCAAGCATTTCGACTTTCTCGGTCAGAACCGAAAAAAATCCCCGTCGAATGAACCGCGACGTTATTGTCGTGTGGCGAATGCTAATTGGAGGGGGAAAAAGAATAAATAGTGTATTTCTAACGTAAATTTCGTTTGCCATTCAACGAGAGCCTGGGAAGACGAGGAGAGCAGCCTCTTTCGTTATCAACGACACAACTTTGTTCGGCCCATCAAGTCAAAATTCGCTTTGTTCGCTTCGTTTAAATTCTGTTTGAGCTCCCCGCCGTATTGTTAGTAAGATTTGCGCTGGAAGACTCCGTTTGAATCTCGTTCGTCGCATTGTCCCGGTCGCGGAACAATTGCGCGTTACGACTGCGAGCGCGGTAATAAGCTATTATGATCGTTGCCGCGCGCGCGCGCACCAATCTTCCAAATTCTTGCGGAATTACTCGATTTTGTAATAACAACAAGGAAAACGTGCCCCGGCCTTGCTCTAGGGGAAAAGAAAGTATATCATACAACCGATTAAGGCGCTTCAATTGGAACAGTTTTACGCGGACGTTATATCATGAATTAGTGTCCGGATTATGAAATTCCGAGGTGAGCACGCAGAGCGAAGAATACGTAATGGGCTGCAGGGTTCATGCATTAATGACGAAAATGAGCGGGTGCGATTTAAAACGCTAGAAGAATTTTCAGGTACAATTTTTAAATATAATTTCAATAAAAAAATGTATGAAAAAACTTGTTAAAAACCACGCTTATATTAAAATGCACTAAAAGGAAGAAAATCATTTTTTTAGACATTAGTGACTAAATGAAAGCGTGGAGGGCTAAACTATATTGACGTAATCTTCACGGGCGCTCCACGTTTTTATTTAGTCACTAATAAAAAGTTTTTGAAAAGTTTTTTTATATATTTTTTTATTTTCTACTTTTTAATCTTTTTTAAATGGAACGCAAGATGTAGTAATACTGGTATGAAATAATGAAATAGTAAGATAAAGAAATGCAAGATATAGAAATACGCGAGAAGAATGAGGGGATGACTCCGAGAGGCCGAAATTGTACGAAATGGAACTGAATGAACGGAATGCCACACTGAGTTCCTTCCGTGCGAAGTGAGTCAGTGGAGTGGGGAGTGGGACCGCGTAGTGGAGTAGGGAGCGCTGACGCGCGGAGTGGGGATCGCTGAACGCGATGGCGTACTACCGAGTGTCGCGCGGCGAGGTGAGTCGGTTAATATGTATTAAAATTTTTTTCTCCTAGACGCACAGTTTTTTAAAAATATGTTTTTTAATATTACATTGTCATTCAGTTCCGGGCTATGTCTAAAGTTTAAAGTCTCTAGCTCATCGGGAAGTGGTGTAAAATTCGATTACAAGATTTGACGCATACAACAAGGACAACATCGACGACACGGCAAGCTAATATAAGCGTGGTACGTAAAATGAACGTCTATTTCACCGGAAATTTTGTAGCTGTTCAGTCAGAAAATTCACCCCAAAAATTAACCCCCATTTGCTATACAATTTTGATCGCGGCTTCGCCGACCAGAGAAAAAATGAATTCGGTAAAAAGAACGGAGCACGTCCAAAAAATTTTTAGAATTCCTTTGTAAACGGGTAACTCATAATTCATTCGCGTAACACGGTGGATCCCATTATTCATGCGCTTTCGTTGAACACGAAAGCTACGGTGGATCTTGTTTAATTTATGATTGTGAGCACTACATAAATTGCCGAAAAAATATACACACGTTACAAACAGCGGCGTGCATATAAAAAGAGATTAATTACAATTTTTATGCTCGTAGAATGTGTAATGCGAAGGGAAGAATGAAACAATAGTTGAAAATGTAGAATATTCGATCGATTCGAGCTATTTTCAATTAACGCGTTTACAGCGGCGGGAATGAGAGAGAGTGGAGGGGGCGTTCCATTTTTGCTAGATGGGCTATGGCCCCCATTAGGCGTTCCCGATCTATGCTGGCCGGTGTATCCTTTTGCGAGTCAATTCACCGGGGTAGAAACAAGCTGCACAAATATAAGAGGCGGGTTTTCGATTTCTAAGAGTGCACGCAGGCCGATGGCGATCATTAGCACAAAGCTAGAGCGCGGAGAGCAGCTAGCAACGGGTGCAGACTTGCAAATTGCACGAACGGAAGCCAATTATGAGGCTCCGAGGCCTTTGACAGTTTATAATGCAATTAGAAAATACCTTCTCTCTCCCTCTCTCACTCACTCTCTCCTCTCTCTCTCTCTCTCCCTTGACGACACAATATCTTCCGCGAGGGCGGTTGCTGCCTTTTCTTCTGATCCCGCCCGCCGTTTTACCGGAGGAAAAACAAATGTCTGCTTTCACCGGTCCTCGAAGACTTCCTTTCGGGCCGCGCACACAAAGCTTTCGCCTTCCATTCTTGCCGGCCGCTTATTGTTTGCGATACTCTCCACCGTTCTTACGAATAAGTAATACTCTTTTTGCCGATTTCTCCGCGGCGCGCCATGTTCGCCCAGTCGGCATTTCGACCTTCGAGAACCTAATATCCTGTTCTGGATCACTCGCAGATCAAAGAGATCAACAGGGTGAAACGTACGGATCTTGCAGATCAAAGAGATCGCCGGGATAAAACGTATTAAAAATCGTGTGTATGATGAGACAAAATACATGTGAAAAATACTTCCAAGGAGGACAAGCTTCTCTGAAGTCTGAAAACTCTTTCAACGTCCACGATGTTCATAAGAATGTTCGGAAGGGAGTTCTGCTTAAATATTTATAACGATCGAATTGAATACCGTGGAAAACATTTTCGGAGCCGCCACTCGATTGCTAAGCGGTCCAAGAACGACGAAACCTCTTTCAACATCCACGACGTTCAGAAGGGTGTTCGCAACATGTCCACAACATATTGGCAACACGTTCGCAGATTTCTTCCACGAAAAGTTCCCTATAATTCGAAGACCGCGCCGATAACCGCGCCGCAGCGCAAAGCCCTTAGGAACCGACCGCGAAAGCAAGGAAAGACAATTCCCGTCTGGTCCTAACTCGAGCATGACGGGTAAGAACAGCTAGTTAGCAATGTTGCAGTTTGTTACCGGAGGATGTTCGCCAGTCCGCAGAGCCGCGGCGGGTTTCCCGCAATACGGAATAACAGAAGCCGAGCCCTCCCTCCCAGGTTCGGCCCGCTCCGAAACTCGATAGGCAAGTGACCATGGGGAATCGACGAAGTTAGTTCGCGGGATAAGCATACTGTACACACACACAGAGCCAGGCAGAAATTTTGCAAGTATAAGTCTGCACTCGTCTTCGTCGGTGCATCCCGGCTGCGGAGACTGCAACGCCGTACACGCATCGATTATTAATTCGCGAGTAGATTGCGCCTTCTATCCAGCCGTCTCCTTTCTACACGATCCTCCATCTTTGCTAACACTAGCGAACATGATTCTTGCAAACAGTAAAGATTGGAATAAAGTGAAGTGTCACGTTCCTGACCTTGAAATTGTTTTCATAGAATGCTATTCTTTCATATCGTATAAAATTACCTTCAAGGTCACCCAAGGTCATTTGTACACAAAAATGGTGACCAGTGCTATCTCCGCCTGTCTGCCACATCGTACTCGAGGAGAGGAGGGGACATGTGAGCTACCCCATTTGATTCTTTAATCGAGAAATTCTCAGAATTGAAACATCGTGAGTTTTACAGAGATTCTTGAAGAGTATCATGTATCTGTTCAAAAAATAGCTTGCTGTATTGCTCCTTTATCGGGTCCGGAGTGCTCCCGATCTCTTCCGACGCAGCTCTTGCGCACCGAATGCAACGGTTCCAGCTCTCTCCTTTCCAGGCTCGAAATCCCCAGCCGGGTATTACGGTAAGCACATTAGTTGTCGCCTCTCTGTTGTGACTAGGCGAACTTCGTTCCTCCTACCGACCGGTTATGGCTGACGTGCTGCGAAGATAAAGGCCGCGTCGATGCGCAACCTGCGAGCGGTGAAAAGCCGAATTAGATCGGAGCTGAACGAAGGAGAGAGGGATAGAAACAGAGAGAAAGAGAGAGCAGACTAGCGTGATCTCTCGCGAAATGCTCGCGATTTTCTGAGACCCTCCTAAATGAACCCGTTCTCCTCTTGCTACTTATTTCCTGGAGGACCTCGAGTGCAACGTGTAATTGTCGCAGTTGCGCATGTTGCTCCGATGAAGCGCTCGCCGAATGCAACTGAAAATTAGGCGGAGGGCGAATTGGAATCGTGTAGACGACGTGTGTGGTAATGATGATTACCATCTGTCGGAAGTAATTAAAGTTCGGGATCGTTAGATTTACGTTTCAGTATTTCCAGAAAATCTGTGGTCGGGTTTTCATGATTATGCCATATGATCTCGAATTTGCTTCTAAACCTAATCACTCTCATCGCACAGCACAGTCTTTCAGCTTTAATTTGAGCCCTCGAACGTCCCAAAACTCCTACTCGAACACATTCTAAAATTGTTACAAAGAATCACCTCTATCCTAGTTCGGATAGTGAAGGTCCCACTAAATCGTGGATTAATCGAGCAAACGAAATCCAAACTGTACCGTGTTTGGGCTTATTCTATTCGTGAAAGTGTCGCGTATATGCCAGTAGGAGTTTCATGAGAAAACAATACACTCGGTCGACGGCGCCGGGGTCGATTTCGACCCGCGATGTAAAAATCGACGTTCCGACCGAAGTTTCGGTAACCAAGCTCGGTTTGTTATCACGGTTTCCTCGCAGGGGAAATCAGCCGGTCCCTCGGCGAAACAGGAGTAGTAACGCCGTTACTCGTTCGTCACATTTCGACGCATTACCATGTAAAACTTCGGTCGACTGTCGGGGAAACTCGGAACGAGCGAGGGGCTACGGCGAGAATACTTTCGTTATTTGTAACTGGATATCCAGCAGCGTATCTCGCGAGAGGAAAGAGAGAGGGAGAGAGAGAGAGGAGCGTTCGCGAACTTCAACTTCCGGCGCACGCTTCTCCGGGATGGCATGAACTGGTCGCAAAGATCGTAACGAGAGAGGACAGGCCGTCGCCGCGTTTGTAATTTCAAAGCCCGAAGACAGCACACACACACGCACACCTAACCCTATACTGTCCCCGTGCCACCAGGAGAGCTAGGCGAAACTGCTCGCTCGCGTGTAAGAAGTTTCCCGTGAAATGTTGCCAGCTACCGATACACGGCTAACTGTGTTCGCGGAGCATGCACGCGACGAGACTCTCCTTTCTTCCCTGGGCGGCACCCGCTGCAACGGGTGTTGAGTCGAGCGAATGCAACTTGATTATCAAAGACACCGAAACGGAACACCGAACGCAAACACGCCCCCGCACTTCCTCCGGGAGCACCAGACACGTTGCTCGACGCGTTATCGGTCCTACAACCGCGTGATCACCTTGACAATTTCATGCGGTTTTACACCTGGTACACCGATCTCTCCTTTTACACGGTTAAAATGATCCTCAGGCAGTTTCAAACGACTTTTTCCTTTGCGAAAATCCTCTCCGCCGCTTCGTTCAGGAATTATCAACGGAAAACGCGAACCGTTCGGGGCGTGGCGAAAGCGGACCGGCACCGCCCCGGCCGATGACGACGCCGCGCAGAGTTGGGGCCCGTCGCGGAGGCGGAGTCTGCGATTCGTCAGCGTTTTTCTTTGATAACTCCGTAACGAAGCCTCGAAGAAGATTTTCACAAAGGGAAAAGTTACTTCAAATGACTTGAGGAATCACCTCTTTGAAATACAGCATTTTTGGAAACATTTTGGAGAATGAATCTACAAAACAAAGAGATGGGTGTACAGGATTGCTTATTATAATAGGTACTCGTGACATTTCCGCTGGTCGGAATGAAATAAAAAGTCTGGCACTCGTCCAGTGGCGTCGGGAACGCTCGCGTTTCATAAATAATTAAATATAATATCAAGCACGCGCTCGGGCTGCAATTTACGAAAGGATAAGATATATTTGATTTAATATCAATTTACGAAAGGATGAAATTGCGTATCGAATAATATTGTCGCTGGGACAAATTCGCGCGACCATAAATATTTTCAAACGGAGGGGCAGCTCTCACACACACAGATACACATCGAACCGAACCGCTGGCACTCGCAACGTGTTTCAATGGAGCGGAGGGTAGGAGGCAAACGCACAAAGTGCAGTTATCGCAAGATTTTAATACCCAATTATCAAAGCGTTTCATCGCTAATTTTATATTTCCTCTGTTTCCCAGCCGGGGCCAATAAGATCGGCCGCATAGGATCGATTTAAATTTGCGGAATACCTCGACCGAATAGTTGAAATTATTCGACCAAATGAACGAGTCGGCTGAAAATTCAAATAATAGCGGAGCGTCCGCGGGTGCCGAGCATCCGGATCCTACGAATAGCTCACTTTTCTAAACGAGACCTGCGGCCCCAGCGTGGATAAAATCGGGTCCACAACGAATCAACATAATTCCTGTTCAACGAAAGAATAACTATCACCCTCTCCAAACCCCGTGGAATTCACACAGCAATTCTCACGAATACTTTTCTTATTTCGCGGTTGTTTGCACGTTGTTGTTATTTCTGCGGTCGAGCATTGTACAAGCTGGATAGGTTACTGGAATTTTCCTGGTTGCCTGCCAAATCGAGGGGAAAGAAACGTGAGAATCGATTTTCACCGAGGAGGCCTGTCAACGTAATTTATAGTCGAAATCGACGGATCGGCTGGACGAAAGTGAAAGCGGCGGCTCAATTAACGACAGTTAAAATCACGGCGAAGAAAGCTTGACCAGTCGCGTCTATCGATCGAGCATCGTGCAACTGTGAACGCAATGCGGTTGGCTGCGATCAATTAAACCTCAAACTGATACGGTTCTACGGGGTGTCTGAAACTGAAGTGAATGCTACACGTTCCAGTACAGAGTTACCCCCACTCCGCCAGTACCAGAGCAGTCACGCGACGTAGAGTGGGGGCACAAGATTTAATCCGGCGTCTTGGTATAATAGAAAATATAACAACTATATTATTTCCAACCTATTAAAAAATAATGAACAACTCTGTAAAAATCCTAAGGGGCACAGTGAAATGTAGAAATGGCGACCAGATCGTTTTAAGCAGCCTCTACATACCGCCCATCGCGAATCGCGGGTTTTCCATCGAGCCTAGTGGCACGCGAACGATTATTGGCCACGAGATCTCGACGGGAGGCTCCATTGGAGTGGCTGTTTAATCGGTATCCACATGATCTGATTTGGTCCGGTTAATTGACCAATTACCGATATACGAAAATATATGTAGACGACGGGGGTAGGTGGTGGGAGGGACGGCGGCGGTCCCGGGCCGTGGAATGCGAATAATTTCGCGAGTGTTTCGCTCTCGGCCGGGGGTAAAAATCGCTGGCGTTAGAGCCCGACAAAGAGAGTTGGTCGTGATTTGCAAAAATATATACGTCGATTAACGTTGGAGCAACGGAGACGCAGAGCATAATGCCTGGAACGCTGAAGTAGAGGGTGCAAAACACACGTGCACATACACGCGTGCACGCGAACACAGGGAGGCGCACACTGTTAAGCAACCGAGAGAGTCCGGTGCTATGTTGTATTAATTTTCGTTTGCCGGCCTTTCGTTGCTTAATCGAGACTGTATTGTACGGCAGCACAATCGAGTGGAATCAATCGATCGAGCGAAATTCCGTATTCCCCTCGAGAATAGTGCACGCTCAAAGAATGGCTACCTACCCACCGACGCCGACTGCTGCCCAGTTACAAGTGCACAGAACCTACCCGCTGCGCTCTGCGAATCCGTACGCCGGCCATTAACGAACCCCCGTGTCTCGAGCTGTCGCGAATTCTCGTCACCTCGCGCTTCTTCCCGCGGAACCATTGAAACCCGGATCCCGCGACAATTCCAGTTTCGTGTCCGGGTTTCAGCGCAGAATTGCAAAATAATTGAATAAATCATTCGATTTCGTAAGGATCAAGGCTTACGACGAGGTGTGAGACTCCTCGTTGTAACTTGTTGTGGCCTTGGTCAAAGTAGAATTTCGGTGCCCTAACCCCAACTAAATAACTTTATGAGAAAAACGTAGAATTTGGATCTCGGTTTGTGTTCGAGGCCCCCTTTTGCTTGGGGACAAGTTGCCCATTGGGTAACGTTTAGTTTTGGCGATCCTCCTCGGGGGAGGAATGCTGCACCTCGGAGTTCCCTCCATATGAGCAACGCCGGCCTTGTTCGGGCCTTATTCCCATCTTTTTCTTTCCCTGTTGGACCTACTATTTATCAAGGTGAGTTCCGAACCACCTAATGTGCCAACAACACGCGAAAAACCACCCCGGGCCACTCCCGGCTTTTCACCGAGCGGTCACCCATCTTACAAGGAGAGGGCGCGGTCGATGGGTCACCGATCTTCCTGAAACTTGCAGTATTTGAAGATGTTGTCTCCATATGTAATTTCGCGAAACTATAGCGCGCAATACTCAAGATTTTCCGAGAAAGTTGCATTTGAAAATCACTTTACTCGGTTATAAAGAGTTTGCGTTAATGAGTCAACATGAAGATGAGTGGCCGAGGGCGCAGAGAGGAATACTAGTAAACCTTAGGTTGCTGGTTCGAATCCCCCGCTATCGTTATATTTTTTTTCTTGAAATTGATATCTACCTCAATTTCAATAAACCTAAAATCTATTATTTAAAAGTTATTTTTATTTTTCTAGTAGACAATACATGCTTTTTTATTTGTGGAAAATGGGGAAATAAAATAAATCTGACATAAAAAAAATAATACGAAATGTTACTGTATAATACAACTTACTGTATTATTGCACATGCTATTTATTAATTACACGCTAGTATGTGTGTGTGACACGAGCCAGGGTGATATTTGTCGTAAAAACATGGAAAACAATAATTTTGGCGGCATTTAACATACACTATAAACGCAGTTTTCGTACAAGTGCACGTTTTTTTGAGGACTTCTATCGGAAAACATACTTCGTTCACATTCATAAATATTTCTCTAGTATCATAGAGTTTGGACGCAAATCATGCATACTGAAACATAATTATAATAATAATAATAATATAATAATCATAACATATTATTATAATTTAATTACTGTTTTCCATGTTTTTACGATAAATATCACCCTGGCTCGTGGCACACACACATACTAGCATGTAATTAATAAAAAGCATGTGCAATAATACAGTAAGTTGTATTATAAAGTAACAATTTCGTATTATTTTTTTTATGTTTGATTTATTTTATTTCCCCATTTCCCACAAATAAAAAAAAACATGTATTTTCTACTTGAAAAATAAAAATAACTTTTAAATAATAGATTTTAGGTTTTTAAAATTGAGGTAGATATCAATTTCAAGAAAAAAAAATATAACGATGCCGGGGGGATTCGAATCAGCAACCTACAGATTACTAGTATTTTTAACAAACTCTTTATAACCGAGTAAAGCGATTTTCAAATGCAATTTTCTCGGGAAATCTCGAGTATTGCGCGCTATAGCTTTGCGAAATTACATATGGAGACGACATCTTCAAATACTGCAAGTTTCTAGAAAATCGGTGACCCATTGACCGCGCCCTCTCCTTGTTAGTTCTGATCCGCGCCCCAATTTGTTTCACTTTGGTGATCGGACAAGAACCTGTTCTTGCAACGAGGCCATGGTCATTGACCCCATAAGATAACGTGCCACTGTTTGAGACAAGGTTTGTGAATTAAGAATTGCGTGCACCCACTCTTCCCCTTCCACGACGCTGTTCCCCCACGCTTCCGCCAGATCACGTGACGCGTTCCCTAACCCGGTATTGACAGAGAGGGCGTATTCCAGAGGGGGTATTCTTTTAACCTGCCCAAATGGAAACCTCTTTTAACCTTCCCGAAGAAAAGAGGTTTACGATTGTGACGCGATTCGTCACTGACTCAGTACTGAAGGACAGAGGGTATTCTCCTCAATCCGAGTGAATTCCCCTGATCCGGCGACACTGGTTCGAGGAAAGAATCGGAAAAATTTTGTGAAGCAGTATGTTGTTGGTTTTGAGTTGTAGGAGAACGTTTCAGGACATAAGGGGGGCGATAGCGGCAGTATCCGTCGTCGACGGATCCTCCGACCCGGATCCGTCGGTTTCCCCGTCGCACAGAACCGCCGCGACCCCACGAGACCCAAATACGACGATACCTCGCAACCCGGCCGGCGGAACGAGTGTCGTTACGCGGCTCGTTTTCCGGTTTTAATTAAATGACGTGCAAAACGTGCGGTACAGAGTCGCTTTTCTGGGCTTCCGGAGCAGCGGCGCGGCCGTACTGAGGCGGGTCAACCGTAAACCAGAAATGCGTATTACCAGCCACCCACGTATTAATATACTATGGTCGTTCCCCTTCTACCACCACTCGCACACACATGTGTTTCTCTCTCTGTCTCTCTTTCCCCCGAGGGGAAAAATTGCAAAATTTTCAAACGGGATTCGTCTTCGTCCGGCGCGCTTCAATTTTCTTTTGTACACTTCCGCCATTTCGCTTTGCATACCGAATGAATGACACTCGGACAATATCCGAATTTATTCGCGAAATTATTCGTGGCATGTTTTTTTTCCACGCTCATTATGTACGTTAGGAATATTACGATTTTTGTTCGTTAGTCTGTAAGGAACATTTCAATGTTTGTTCTTATTAAATGTACCAATCGATACGAGATTAAACGGGTTTGTTCGGTTTGCAGGCGAATCGATAGGAACCGATCGCAAAGTGGGTTAAACGGTACCGGCAGATCGGCCGAAAATTTTCATTTGACAAATTGGTGGACGGCGGTAATTGTCCGAAGGAAATACAGTTGCGGCCGGGTAATAAAGTAACGGCGATTAATGGAAAGAGTGGTTGAAACCGGTCCAACAAAATGGAATGTATAAGCTGTTTTTAAACTGCGGAATTTATATGCACGCGTGAATCCGTGCAGCTTATAACAAATAAAACGCACTTTCAATTCCCCCTTTTCAATGAATATATATTCTTTTTATTTTCATTCGTAAATAAAATCCTTGATGGAAGCAGTCACTGAAAACTCTTCGAAATTAACACAAATCGCCCGCGGTACTTTTTCTGTCAGATAATGTTACAAGCTTTCACGCTAATTAACTTTTTGCTCCATATCTGCCAGCTCTCCAATAATTAACGCGCAAATCAAGCATCGAAATAAATTACTTAAACGCGATTCTTGAGTGAACGACAATTTCGCGAATAGAAATTTCATATTGGAAAAATTGGGGAACAAGTTGAGAGATCGCGAACGATGACGGTGTCGAGTGGATTTCTAAAACGATCATCGTTAAAACTTGATTTTCCCTGATCGCGTTACCTCGTGCCCATTCTCGCCTTTTTCGATACCGAATCGGGAATTTTAAATGGTGGGTGGGGCTTTTATAATGCGTAATTATAACGCGTATTCTCTCATCTTGATGGCGGTGCGTGCTAGCGTGGCCGAAGGAAATGCGAACACGCGCGAGCCGTGTGCGCACACGTAACGAAGCTAATTAGATGCACGCGATGCGAAAGCGAAAGGGTCATTACACATCCGCGGGAAAATAGAATTCGCAATACTACCCTTCGCAACCTCTACCTAAACATCATACATGTGCTTCCGGTCATGTATCGTCGTTATCGAATTCTACGATAAACTGGAAACGGTTTTTTTCTGGAACGTTGTTGTAGAGCGTGAAAAGACGAGTCCAACGAGTACCATGACCATACCATTACGACCGTTCAATCTCGAGATATTCGCGTGTGAAATTTAAGCTCCGGGTTAGGTGTAGCTTAGGAGCCTACGCTTCGGACACGAATATCTCGACGATATCGCAACGGTATCGTCATGGTACTCGTTGGACTCGTCTCTTCACGCTCTACGAGAATACTACAGAAAATATACAGGATGTCGTATAAAAAAGTACCAACGACTCGGGACACCCTGTAGGATATAACTGAATTAAGACTCCATTGATTTGACTGATCAAAGAGAATGTGGAATAAACATTTTCTCGGCAAAATAGAGTCCGGTTTCTTTACCGGGCAGAGAAGAGTTTCTAGAAAGTTGACGTCCGAACGAGCATCGGCGACATTCAACGAAAGCAACAATTACCGGTGATCAAACGGGAGGGAGGGGATACCTTTGACTCCCCGCGGATTGATTACTGTATGTATCTCTTTCGTTTCCACGGTGTGTCCCGTGTGCGCCGGACGGCGTGGCAAATTGCAACTGGATTTCTGTGTTGCGCAACATATTGTAGCCCGGGCCGGGCACGAAAACTCGGCGTGTCCGGCCAGAATGTCGTGCGTCGATTCATCGGTATCTCGATACGGAATATTAATTGGCGGCTATTGGTCTCCCGGATTACGTTATTTCGAACGCACGTGACTTGGAAGCGTGACGGACGGTGAAGAGGAGTCGTCGCCGCGTTTGCGAGACAACTGGAGTAGACACACGCGAACCGAATTTCTGAACCAGTGTATCCTCGTCTCGACAGACTGGTCCCTTCGAAAACTAATCAAAGTTCCCGCTGATAAGAATCGTCCGTTTCCAACTGGATTTAGGATGTACGCACAGTTATATTTCGCCAGGATGGTCCATAAGTAACGGTTACGGTCAAAGAGAAGCATTAGTCGTCGAGATACAACAGCGGAATAAAAATTTATTTGATCGGTGCGCGCCGATGGCGACGGAAAACAATCGTTACAATCGTAATTCATATCTCGCCGGCACAAAGGGGAGCAACTGTCCGGGACAATTGATATCAAGCCCGTCGCACAGGTAACCGCCGATATTCAGAGTCGCGCGAGAGCAAAATTACTGCGACCCGCGGTTTTATTTATTGTACGACTGGGGAGACGAAGGACCGAATCGGGAAAAGCGATACGCGGCCGTCGCCGCCTACCGAAATGAACCCGTTCTCCCATTTCCTGCGACGAAAACCAGCACCTCTTCAAATTACCGGACGCCTTGGTTACAAATATTACCTGAAATTCCGAAATGAAAATGTTCCAACTGTAAGAGACAGGAATTCGGTAGAATATTCCGAATAAAGCAGCATATTCTCGCGCTTTCGACGTCAATAACAAACTCCCTCGTAACGGAACAAAGTATCACCGTGCTCGTATAAATTTAAAGCATTAATAAAAATTTAAGCGCTGTTTCGCACGTACGCTTTTATTCCAGTTGTTTTGATTGGCCGAATAACTTTTACGTATTCAACGCGACGCGACCACCGCCGCAGTCGTAAACGAGATGAACGCTTTTGATAACTGCGCTTTTAGTTGGTATTTCGGTATTACACTCTCCGGGTTACACCGTTACCTAGTTAGTCGCGATTAAAAATTTTTTAACGTGATTGCAAGATCGATATTTTTTTTCAACAAACAGCTAATGTTTTTTCTCGGACGTTGTTGTAGGACGTGAAAAGACGGGTGCAACGAGTACCATGACCATACCATTACGACCGTTCAATCTCGAGATATTCGCGTGTGAAATTTAAGCTCTGGATTGGGTCTAGCTTAGGAGCCAACGCTTCGGACACGAATATCTCGAGATGGAATGATCGTAACGGTATCGTCATGGTACTCGTTGGACTCGTCTCTTCACGCTCTACGAGAATACTATGGAAAATGTACAGGGTGTCGCACAAAAAAGTACGAACCACCCGCGGCATCCTGTGCAATGTAACTGAACGAAGACGATAGGGGATAGCTACACTCATTAACGGCACCAGGGAGGTACAGCGATCCACCTACCACTGAATTAACTTACTTTACTCACGGACCTCTCTAACTTTTCCTGCCTATAATATCAAAGGTCAATCTCGTGAATTTTGCATCGGCCGAAAATTCTGGAAATTTCAACGCTCCTTTAGAACCTCGGTACATCAGTATCGGTGATTAATATTCCATCGGCGGTTCAAACAGTCAACCGACGAGATGATTCGTTCTCGAAAATGGCGGCTGAATGATTAAGGACGCGGCTCCGGGAGATCAAACGTCCGAGTCGGAGGAGGCAAATTGAGAATCAAAGAAATTACCCGTGACGAGCCGGTGGGGGAGCGGTCGGATGTTTTTCGGAAAAATAGGGGAAATGGGCTTGATGTGGTGAGCGGTGGATCTAAACGTCGCCTTGACTCTCGGAATCGAATTCACGCGCAAAAGGGAAGAGAGACACACAGGGTTGGTACCGGAGAGGTCCAGTTAGCCCCGAAGGATCGTGTACATCTTTATGCAGATGTACAGAGACATCGTAGGAGAGGCGTCGGGGAACCCCAGGTGCTTTGTAAATTTTCAGGGCGAACGCCTGCCTCTTAGGGGCCGTGGCACACGCGCTTTGCGGATTTTTCAATCACGTTCCCGTACTGACAGGATTAATAAAGCGGCACAGCGCGCGCGAGCGCTACGCGAAGAGTTTCCAGACTCATTTCATGCAGAATCGAATTGGATTTCCAGGTCGGGGACGGTGTGTACATCTCTCTATATATATCTCTGTGTATGTATCTATATATATAGATAGATCTATGTAGATGTCTATGTGTGAAGAACAGAGATACAGCGCGCGAGCACCGAGAGAGCTCCAGAGTCCCTTTGATGTGCCACGCTCGGATACCGTCGAGGCTTTCTCTCGGTGATGCCAGGCTCTCCGCACTTTGTTACATCGCCACTAAATAATCGGTTTATAAAAATTCATGGCGGAGCTGGCGTCGACACGCGGCTCGATCCACGGGCTCAGTTTATAGCCGCGGACCGCGTTTCGAGCCAACATCAATCCGAAAGGAAAACACCGAGACATTTGCGGGACTTGGAGGAACTCCGATTTGTATCGAACAAATGAATAAACGCGACGTGCCTCGAAAGAAGTCCCTCGTGACGTCACACACTTTCGCCAATAATTCGGCTGGAACCGGAAGTGTCAGTGGAATGACCCAATCTGCCAGGAGACTTCCTGTGAGAAACGGAGAGTGGTCAGTTAGGTGGTAAGAAAAAATAATTAAACTAGAGGGCTATTGTTGCTCTCTCGCTTCGCGAGCTCGCGGGTAGGACTGCTCTTGCGAGCGGGTTAGTGATACGTATGGCTAGTAGGGCCTACTGCTATTAATGTTTTTTATTTGGTGTGTGACTCTCCACAAGCCACACAAAGAACTCCGTTCCCACTTTCGAAAAAAACTAAAAAACTACTTGACCAAAATGGACCAAAATCTAATCAGCTCTAAGTTACAGCGGGGCACATCGATTGCATCATTCATCATTCTGATCGCGTTGTTACTTTTTCAGAAAACATTAACGAAAAATTTGATTACATAGAAACGGCCATACGCACACACACACACACACACACACACACGAACATTTCGCTGAAAATAGTCTAAAATGACTCCAATGACCATGAAACGTGAAGATCTGCTAAAAAATCGATTTTCGATTTTCGGGGTAATTACAATAACTTCCCTATAAAATCGGGAAGTTAACAATGACCGCGAGTGCTCCTGCGGGTTAGGACTGGCTAGATAAATGCGATTAACTAAGAGTTCCTCGATCCAACAGCGTTGAGTCTGTTCAAAGAAACGCAAACGGCGAAGTATCGCGCAGCGTGGCATAATTAGCGGATCGATCGGGTTCGATGACGGCGGACCGGTGTCACACGGGGAAGATTGAGCCGTCCTGTACGATCCCGGAGAGCGAGAATAACGGGGGAGGGAGGTAGTCGGTAGGGTTGAGGATTGAAGAGCTGGAGGGTGGAGGATTGGTACGTTTTTAGTGGTTGCAGCACTCGAACGTGCCAGAGCGAATATATCCTGCACGAGTGCACGCGCACACGCGCTGCTCTGTGCATACGTGGAATGTATGCGCGTGTGCAGATACGTATATACACGTACACGTCCGCGCGTAGCCGGGAGCCTTTATTCTTGCTATCACGGGGTGCACGTGCAAAAGCGGTGGGACGGCTCTCCGAATATTTTCCTTCTAATTTAATTTGAACCGGGCGGGAGAGTGCAACGCGTACGCATTACTTCGCGCGTATTCGTCGCGGCGGGAGTGAGGGAATCGAGATCGAGATCGGGACGCGAGAAGGAAGAGGCGACATAACGACGCTGCGCGCCGCTGATTTTTTGAAAGGCCGATTAGGAAACGTTGCTCGTGCGGCTATAAGGAACTGGTATTTACCCCCTCGCGTCTGATTTTTATCATCTCCCCCGGGCGAACCGGGAACGTCGTCGTAATACGACCGACGTTCACCGACGTTGATTGCCGGCACCCTCGGGTCTCGCTGTCGGTGCGAGCGACACTCGAAAACACTTGAATCCGGAGGAATCTCCGCGGTAGATACATTTATCGAATGACCGATCTCGAGCGACCCCGCCGTCACGGGATTTTACAGTCCGACTATGCGACGGTATCACGGTTTTCTCGGTGGTGTCACCGTGACGGGGGAAAATTGAATTCTGACAGGAATCGCGATTCGTTGAATTTTTATTTCGTATTTATCCTTACATCCGTATTTTTTGAACGGAACCGCCTATATTTGACTCGATATTCTTGACGAGCGTCGAAAGACGAATCCAACGAGTACCATGAACGTACCATTACGATCATTCAATCTTAAGATATTTAACCTTTGTCAAGGACATTATTTTTTTAAACGAAGCCCCCTATATTTGACTCGGCATTCTTGTGGAACGTCGAAAGACGAATCCAACGAGTACCATGACCGTACCATTACGATCGCTCAATCTCAAGATATGGGTTAGGTCTAGCTCAGTTGTCTAACCTTTCAAACACGAATATCTCGAGATTGAATGACCGTAACCATACGATCATTATACTCGTTGAAATCGTCTCTTCGCGCTCCACAACAATGTCCAAGAAAAACTACAAGTTGTAGTTTGATAAACAATTACTAACCATGTACACCGTGCAGCTTAATTATATTTAAATACGTTTGGTGTTGTTACAGTGCTGTCTCTGAGAACGGGCGCAGAATCCTCGTCGAACTCGAGCTCGACGTCGCCAGCGGAGGAGGAGGACGAAGAATCCCTGGCGCAGATAACGTTGGCGGAGTTCAAGGAGAGATACAGAAGATTGATACCTTACATGACGTTCTACGTCGCCAGCAACTACGTGAACGGGCAAACTCCGTTATCGCAAACCTCAGCGAAGGAGTATCAAAGCAACGCCTCGCCGAGAAAAGAGCCTGAGCCCTTCGCCAGGCTGGCCGCCATCAGAAAAGCGAACGTTCGCCTAAACGAGCAGAGTCACGACAGAAAGTTCGTTCCATCTCTACAATACGACCCCCGCCAGCTAGGAAACGACAACGAGTACTTCGCACCTGTTAGATACACCGCTAAAATTAGTCAGGACGATTACCCGGCTCAGTATCAAACGTATCAACGTCAGAAATCAGCGTACCCAGACGCGACACCTATCCCGAACCAGTTCGCACGCAAGGATCACAGATATTACACGAACGTGAGACCATCAAGACCTTACGCGACGAATGGCAGAGATCCCTCACCGAGAAAACAGTTGACCAAGCCTAGTTCGGCGGTAGCTAACGTTCGGGACGAGTACGCGTTGAATTACAACGTCAGACCAATCGCGAATGGAGTTCATTATCCGGGGAAGGAGTTCCAAGGAGTTCAGGAGAAGCAACCGGGTTCCCAATTAATCCGGAATCCGAATGTGAATCTGGATCAGATAGTGGAGAGTTTGCACCTGAGCGAACGTCTCCCAGAAATACTGAGCAGAGACAACATCGACAATAGCTTGAGGACCCTGGCGGAGATCCTCAACATCCTCCACAATAAGAAGAAAGAAGAGTTCCCACAGGTTCAGCAGGGACCAATGATCCCATTGATCAAACCACCGTCGAGGTTGAAGGTCTCGAACGCGAAGCGTCCGCCGACAAGGCCTAAAGTCATCACGGAAACGAGATTCCAAGCGACGCCTAATCCTCTGTACTTAACCGATGATCCAGAGCGTTACAAAGTAATGTCGTACGAGGAGGAGATAGGTCCTCCGCCGCCTCAGTCGGCTTACTTCGAGGACGGTTTAAATAACCAGAAGCCGGAGCCGGACTTCATGAGGGACCAGCTAAACAAGCCGGAGCCCGGCTACGTCGGGAACAGTCTGAATAATAAGCTGTTAGAGTACTACATCCCCGTGGTTCAGGACGCTCCAATCAAGAACAAAGAGGTGTTCCTACCGACGGTTAGGCCCCCGATGAATCATCAGCTCCCCGGGGACGGACCTAACGAAAACTCGTACGAGATCACGGAAAATCTGAACGAGGACGTGCTGCAGCAGGATCAATACCCTCCTCCACCACCTCCTCCGCCTCCTCCGAGCACGGCGACTACCGAAACTTCGGTTTACAGTTACACGGAGCCGAATAAAATCTCACCGCCGAAACTTAGCGTACCGCAGACGTCCGTGAAGTACGGCGCGACGCAGGGGAAAGCTCACGTTGATTACCCTGCGTATTCCAGCATACCTCTAACCAATTTCAGTTGCAAGGAACAACGGTACAAAGGGTTCTTCGGGGATCCCGAAACTGGATGCCAGGTACGTTATTTTTTTGTTGTACGATACCCCGTATATGTTAGTTTGTATTCTTGGAGAGCTTGGAAAGACGAATCCAACGAGTACCATGAACGTACGAATACGATCATTCAGTCTCAAGATATTTAGGTTTAAAGCAGGGATCCTAACCAACGCCTAACTCAAACCGTAACCCGAGTTACCAAGCGCGGTTACTGTGACCCGCAGTAATCCTAGAGGAACGGTTCCCAAGTAGCAACCAGAGCGGGTTACACATTTTAAACCGTACTCGGTTACAAGAAGTGCAGGAAAATACTATGTAACAAAAAAACATAAAGAAAAATCAAATCGAATCAAAATTTGTTCTTAAAATCATAATATGATCTAAAATATCATGGTTTAATCTATGTGAGTCTATTGTCGTTTAAGATAAATTTCAAGCCAGAAAATACTCGTTCAACCAGCACTTGAGTTGGTGGCACAGCATGTACAACATTTACAAGATAAAATTAAATATAAAATAAAATGTTCAATCTGCTATATGTCGCGACTTTGATACCGTCAATTCGTATACTGAATTTCATAGGATCGTCAACACCTTATACATGTTCCGAACTTAACAAAATACGATCAGGAAACGATCCGGACGCTGACAGGTCAGGTGCAACAATATATAATTGAGGTGTGATTCGGCACGTTCGCAGAGGTCCTGAAGTGGTGTCTATATATTTAAAATGATATATTTCAATTCTATTCGATTCAATAAATATGTATATTATTATTGCATATTATTCCATATTAATATTATCATAATTAGTAGACATTAAATTTATTGTAAATATCCGCTACATCTAAAAATCAATATCAGTAACCCGCTTCGTAGGAGCGGGTTAACCAGCTTAACCGTACACCCACGTCTTCAGTAACCCGGTTATGCGGGTTACTAGGGTTACAAGAACCGAACCCGGTTACGGTTACGGTTAGGATCCCTGGTTTAAAGTTGCGGTCTCGGTTAGGTTTGTTCTCGGATATCTCGAGACTGAATGATCGAAAGAGTACGATCATGGTACTCGTTGCACAAGTCTTTTCACGCTTTACGAGGATATCGAAGAATTGTGAAAAAATGATTTTGATGGAATTGCAACTTCGTCTGTTTCGCAGGTATGGCACTACTGCGATCTAAACGGAGGGAAATCGTCGTTTCTGTGCCCGAACGGCACCGTATTCAGCCAGGTGGCCCTAACGTGCGACTGGTGGTTCAACGTGAAGTGCGAGACGACCACGCAATTATACGTGCTAAACGAACGACTCTACAAGTACATCTTGCCGGTAATGCCGAAGTTTCCCGAGGACTTTACCGGGCCGGAGGTGGACCGATATTTGGAACTGAAATTCAAGGAAATGGAGACGAAGCTGAAGGAGAAGTTGAAGAAGGAGAAGGAGGAGAAGGAGAAGCTCAAAGACAAACCGGAAGCGAAGAAAGAATCAGAGGAAGAAGAAGAATGACGAATACGTAGCTAGTAGTTAAATTATTCGAATTATCATCGATTTAATGCGCGCGTCGGACCGATCCTTGTTGCCATTGTTTGTTCTAGCAACAATTTGTAAATTGTATACTCCGCATAGTCGAGAGCGGATTCTGTGAAATTTTGAAAATGTGCAATATGTATATCATAGGTTCCATGTGTGTGATTTATGTTTAGCGTACTTTTAAGAGGAATTTTGTTTATACGACAGATCTCTGTACTAATTAAAAATCAAACTGTCCTGTTTCACCAATGCATATCGATACAACTATCACATCAAAACTAATCGTTCGAGCAAGCAAAAACGCCGAAACAAGTGTGGAATAACCGAATAATGTCAATAAGTATTTCCATTCCCTCTAGTCATATTCGTACTGCGTAATTATTTATAACAGGATACACTTCGCTATTTTATAGAAAATTTTTGTATTTGTACATGCATCGAGTGGCCAACGTTGGTCGAACTTTTCTACAAGGATGACACATGCTCCCGAGGACAATGTATGTGACAATAAATTCATCGAAAACTTTTCAGGGAACGGCGTGTCACTACTAGAAATATTTAACGAAATGTAACACTTCAATTTTCTATCTGTACTTAGTAGCTGTTAGATGTACCGAATAAACTTATTTATTTTTAATTTTATAGCTCATACATGTTCGTTCTGTATACATTAACGAAATAATAGACGGTTTTGTAACAAAAATCACGTTGACACTTACCTTTTGCGCCAGCTGGATCCTCTGCAGCTTCTGACCGACAAGGTTGTACAGTGCACGGAACTCTTCTAGGAACATGCGATTCTGTAAACGACAAGTAAGAACACCTTATTGTACAAGTAAAATACATTTCTTTGGACCACATTTAATATACAAACCTTCTTGGCTAGTGACACGTAATTATGATGTTGATGCATCCTTAACATACAATGAGAACATCCAGCTATCTGGCACTCCTCACAGAAGTATCCTAAGGCTTCGTTGCATCTTTCCGAACAGGTATTCTGCACAATGTAGGAGTCATCGGTGGCATTGTTGGTCAACACAACTTTCGAGTGACTGTTCAAAGCTCGTCCGTGAATCTATCAACAAAACCAAGAACAGTTTTACCTACCGAATATTCTTTATTAACACAAACAAATTCATAAAGAACACGCTATATACCTTGTTATAGCAACTAAAGCAATAAAGAGCGTCACACTGCGGACACTTTATGGAAGCATGGATTCCACATTCTTGGCATAGTCCTGAAAGTAAATTCGTTGTTAAGTATTACGAGCTCTTTGTTCACGCCTACTTGTAATGCAAACCATGTATACCCTGTTGCTTCAATTTCGAGCTGGACGGCTTGGAAAATGAGATGTCTAAATCATCTGTGTCGAGTGGTCGATTATGAGACGAGACCATCAGTCCCAGCGTATAAATATGCAGAGGCAGCGGAGTTTTCTTACCGTCAGTCTGTTGCAAAATTACATTGCACGAGGGGCACGGTTTACCCAGAGCCAGCTTCGAACATTTCTCGCATACGATGTGTCCACATTCCATCAGTAACGGAATTGTACCACGCAGCGGTATAAAGTCTGAAACAGGTGGAAATAAAAATTTCTTGTGTATCATCTTAAATAACATTGCTAGTGTTGTACGATGTAAAAATATTACCCTGAGAACAGTGAACGTGATTCTAACCTCTGTGCTATTTAGATTCTAGTTTTCAAGGAATTTAGTATTCACCGGTTTACAATTCTATTTATATACTTCTCCTTTTTTCAGGCATCAATTAAAACTGTTGCAAAAATGTGCGAATAGAAATAGCAACTATTTACGAAGCTAACGATCTGGACGTCTCTAATTGTTATAAATTAATATACTTGTTGCTAGCACGTACGATACGTAAATAAATAGAGGAACAATGAAGCCGGTACACGTGTGGTTCGAGGATTACCTTGTAGGAAAAATTGATGTTTGCAATGTGTACAATACACGTTTTTCAATTTCGTCGTGGGGAAGCTGTAACTCTTTTGTTGTTTACTATCGTTCCGTTTTACGAACATTGTAGTACACGGAACTTATAATATCGCGGACAAGCAATGTAATCGGAATGAACGCACTGTTGGACTGTTAACTGTTTGAAGTTTACACGCGGCACAGAATCGTGTAGAGACTCAATCGTCACGCATTTGAATTGCAGTGTCGGCGAGAGGATCGGCGCACGCAGTTCGTGCCCGCGCACTTTAATTTCCAATAATCGCAATGAAATATTTGTTACACACGCGGACAAATTAATTTTAATTCAGATATGAATATAAACGGCGATTAGAAATTTCTGTTGATTGAAAATGTAATTATATTCGCTTTCGATCAACGTGCAACAGAGCGCCCAACTGAACCTCCTGTAGGCACTGCACGTCACGTGACTTGTAGAATGAAGTTTGAATCGGGGAAGACTTCACGTTGTTTGTGGGAAAACAAACTGGAATTGTAAATAGAAATTTACGGTTAAAGGAATTAATGGCAATATGTGTATTGTTGAATTGTATTAATTATTATATTTGTCGCAGGTTGCGCGCCGTTGGTTTGCACGATCAATTCTACTTAGTTATCCCCTTGCTGTACCTTTTTTCCAGTTACAGTGATTAGAACGTTTTTATGCACAAAAATGTCGTAGAAAGGAAAAGAGAATGTATATTATTTTGTATGGCTACATTTAGTTTAATGCTTAAATATTGATTACAAACGAATAAAATTTTATTTCATCTAAAATGAAACGCGTAACATTCATATTTGTTAGACATTGTTAAAAACCTTCATCACGAGTCTGGCTCGTCAAAATACGGCAAGAGGTTAACAATTGAAGAACGCTCGCTCCAGCGCGTAAGCAATTCACGTAGGACGCAAAGTTTTTAGAAATTAATAGAAACAATTGTTTTATTAATTGTGATCGGTAAATCCTAGCGCGGATAAATTGTTATGCATATTTGTCGCAGGTAAAAATGTTTGGAAATTAATAGAAATAATTATTTTATCTGGCTAGTCTTTGTTTGATTAATTTAAGTAATTTTTGCAGGTAGTTGAAAGGAAGATTTTGATGGTTTTGCGAGGAACACCAGTTAGATAAGTTTGTGATCGGTAGATCCTAGCGCGGAACCGATACGCGCCTAGTCATGTGACTAGAAGAGTCTCGCGATCTTCAAGGCAGATGCCGCCGCGATCCTCGAGAACCGTGCAATTTGCAAAAACATAAAAAGGCAGGTGGATAAGCGAAGTTATGTTGAATCCATTGGATTCTAGGCGCGGTCGCGACCGAAGGTCCGTTATGATCCCACCCATCGTGATCGCTCCAGCGAGCAGCAGGCTTGCGAACCTCGTTCGCCATATTTTGACTAGCTCGCAGACTCTAGTACTGTAAACGAATACTTGCAAAATTTTCCAAAACACAGAACCAGCAACAGTGGCAACACTTTTCATAATATTATTATACACACGTAATTACACTGCAGACTTTATGATCCACAGTCTACTTTTTCTGTTGTTATTAGGAAATCTCTTGTGTTAGATCGATTACAAAACAATGTATGTATAACGTAACATTGACCACAGTCTACTTACAATATTTAATATTTATAAAATCGAGACTGTGGATATATTCACGAAAGAAATTTCTTTAAATATAAAAAAGGGAATTTATAGAGGTGGGATGTACGCACTGAAAGATTCAGTGAATAATCATGACAAAATTCTCCGGAGACCTTTAAGAAAAATATCCATGTTTAGAAAGTCTGCATTTCGACGTTTGTCCTGAATATTTGCGCAGGAAACGCGTCATATTTTGCTGCATTCTAAAAGTTTTAGTGGCAGACCTACAGCCGTAAGACTAGGACTATGGCCACAGAGCACATGAATAATGGATTAGCTTGTTGTCATTTCTGCTTCTATTTTCGAATAGCACGTATATATTCGCACAACATTTTTAAACGCTGTTCAAGGTATCATTCTTTTTAAACTCGACTGAACAATTCTTACAATTTCTTTTCCATTAATTCTTACAGATTTTATACAATCCCTGGATCAACAGAGAGGCGGATGGAGTAATGAAATATTTATTTAAACAGAAACCCTGCCCACGGAGAGGCTCAACAGCGACTAGAGTATTCCTACAAAACATTGGCGTGTAGAATTGAAGCAGAGTCTCTGGAATCAACAAATTCTGTAACCAAAAATCCCGTGGTAAGGTAGGTCCGAAGCGAAGTCCATCTGGAAAGCCTGCAGACCTTCAAAGTCGCCTAAACTGAAAGAGCAAGCGAAGAGAACGTTCGGATAGCATCGTATTCGGCTGTGCTATAATTGCACGCCGTCCAAGGAGAATTACCCGCGATCCAGGCGGCGATAATTCGTGTTTTCATCTTTTACGTAATCGTCGGGATCGCTCGGCTGGTGGGACACGGTGAGGCAAGAAGGAGAAGGAGGAAGTAGCACCAGCAGCAGCAGCAGCAGCAGGCGGCTAGAGAGATATCGGATTTAGGCCGTGGCGCTCGAAACAACAGTATCTACAGCAGCAGAGAGCGGTGGTCTCTGGACTAAGCAAGCCAAGCGAAAGAGCTGTAGCAAGGTCTAGGCTGGCTGGCATTCAAGGTCGCGTGCACAGCGCAAAAGCCCCGGATCTATCCCCGCCCCAGATTTCTAGCGCCCTTTGCCTCACTACCTCTCTGCCTCCTGCTCGCTCTTTTGCGTTCTCGCACGTTTCACCCGAGGTTCGCAACACGTCTCTCTCTCTTTCCCTCCTTTTGGGTCGGGCTCTTCCTCGGTCACTCTTCGTGTAGCACAGCCTCTCTCGCTCCCACCAACAGCTCCGGTCTGTCTGTTCCATTCTCTCTCTTCGTCTCCTCCAGTGGTTCTGTCCTCTTCCGAAGCCAGGCCTGGGGAGCTCTTCGTCTTCTCGCACCTCTCCCTCCTCTTCCTCGTTCTTCGCCCTTTCCGCATGCAACATCGATTTACCCATAAAAATTCCCCGCACTCAACTCTATCACTCGACTAGTACTTCCTGCCCGGGGCCTCCTCAGCGTGTCTCTCCCTCTCTCTCCTTTTCTATTGCCCTGGCAGGATTCACCGTTGTAATATGCAACAAAAGTATGATCGATCCGCTGGATAATTCAACATTCGCATGCCTCGCGTTACTCGAAATCGCTTATTTACATGCCTGCTGCACGTGTGCATTCTCTCTCTCTCTCTCTCTCTCTCTCTCTCTCTCTCTCTCTCTCTCTCTCTCTCTATATATATATATATATATATATATATATATATATATATATATCTCTCTCTCTCTCTCTCTCTCTCTCTCTGTACATGTATCGTACGATAAGCATAAACGTGGTGTACGCTCTTTGAAGAACAGCTTCGAAGGCCGACATATTATACATGGCTGAATTTGTCTTCGTCAGCTACAATGTTGCGCTAATCGAAATACGTTGTTCCATTTAGAAAAACGACGACGATCTTGAATACGAGCCACCAATAAGATAATTGCCCAACTGAACGAAACATACTCCGCCCAAAACATTTTCCTGCATTTCTGAAAACAACAAAGACATTTTCGGTGTAAGTATTAGGAGTCTCACCCTGTATGTGCATAGAGAGGAGAGAGAGAGAGGCTGTGCTGTGTACGCACGCGCGAGAAGAAGCTAACAGAGCTGGAAGTTGGCAAGTTGAACAGAGAGAGATAAAGACGCGCCTTGCACACGGAGAAGGTAGACCAAGAAGCACATCTTCTCGACCGTTTCTCGATGCGTTCAGGCTAGGAACGAGAATCACCCGAGTATTTCCTGCTTTCGGCGAAAACAATCGACAGGAGGCAACGGCGACCGATGAAAATGGAATTTACAAGGGCGATAATGGTAGCAGGCTGATCCTCTACTGCAGCGATTTGTTTAGAATCGTATCATAAGAATAAACGAATGGAAAATCGCTGATACTTTGTACTCGATAGAGGATCCGGACTTTACGTCCAGTGGAGATAAAGAGTCTGAATCATTCGGAAACAACGACGACTATTTGTGATGTTTGCACGATGAAATGAAAATACACGACTGAACCATTGCGCAATCTTATCTCGAGGAAAAATCTGCTTTCACAGATTAGCGTCATATAAGAGCACGCTATCTGGGATTAGATAATCCTGAACAGCGTTAGTAGCGAGAATTCAATTTTCCGACTTTGAAATCTCAATAAGATTTTGTTTTCTCTTGAGATAAGGACCCTTTGAAACCTAGAAGTTCAAAGTACTACGGCTTTCCAGAAATAAGTCATCGTATAATAGCTACATCTGATCAAAATCAAATCGATCTGGAAGTTTGTATTATTTAATTACCATTTTGTTGAAGAGTTTTATTGTATAGATTAAGGAAGATATATTTTCTCTAGGTCTCGGACACTCTTCAGGGATTGTCAAAACGCGTCAGGGATGAAGCAAAACGGAGAGAAAGAGGAGAAGAGCGAAAAAGATAGAGGGAGAGAGACGGTGCCAGACCGGATTGGGCTGCGAGAAAGAGATCACTGAATAATTTTGAAGCAGTGAACGGACGAAAAGCCATCGATTGAAATTTTCATCAAGCTTTCGCACGCGCGCATGTTCGCTCAATTATTTATTCACGGAATAACGAACGGACAAGCAGAGAAGTCTGGCAGCGGCCGGCAAACGAGCCGAACGCGTTCTCTGCGGTTTCCACCGGGAGAAAAAAGCAACGTCTAAAACGGACTTAGCTCGTGCGGAACGTGTTTCGCACGCGTCGACGTTCAAATTTTCATAGCCGTCAATTCCTCCTTCCTATATCTTTCTCGAAGCATCGCCAAATTGATTCTGTAATCGATCCCTCCCTCGATTTCTCTCTCTTTTCTCCGCTCGAGCTCCATTATTATTAGTAGACTGCGTATTTTATGCATTTATGACGAACATGATTAAGCACAATTTAAAGCAGTATACATGTTAAAAAGATTTAAACACATCAGTGTATTGGTTTCAGCTTAATCAGCTTCTCTGTCTTGCAATCAATGTAAACATTTTTTATTTTGAATTAAGATTCGCAGTCTAATTATTAGCGCGCGAGCACGCTACACGCGCCAAGGAGTGTAGAGCTTTTATAAAAGCTGTTTATTAACATTAGATGTACGGTTTTAGATCTCTCCTATTTTTGGGGGATCCCATTATTGAGAACTCTCAATTTCTACAGCTTCCAATTTTGAGAGTTCTCAATTTTGAAAGCTCCCAATTTTTAGATCTCTTCTATTTTTGAGGGCTCCCATTTTTTAGAGCTCTAAATTTCTACAGCTCCCAATTTTGAGACATTCCAACTTTGAAAGATCACAATTTCTACAACTGCCAATTTTTTGATCTCTCCTATTTTTCAGAGCTCTCAACTTCTACAGCTCCCAATTTTGAGAGCTCTCAATTTCTACAGTTCTCAATTTTGAGAGCTCTCAATTTTGGAAGCTTCCAATTTTAAAAGCTGTCAATTCCTACAGCTGCCAATTTTGAGAGCTCCCAATTTTTAGATCTCTTATTTTTGGGGACTTCTATTTATGAGAGATCTCAATTTTTGGGGGCTCCTATTTTTGAGAGCTCTCAATTTCTATAGCTCCCAATTTTGAAAGTTCTCAATTTTGAAAGCTCTCAATTTCTACAGCTGCCAATTTTGAGAGCTTCCAATTTTTAGATCTCTTATTTTTGGGGGCTTCTATTTTTGAGAGCTCTCAATTTCTACAGCTACCAATTTTGAGAGCTCCCAATTTCTATAGCTCCCGATTTTTAAACGCGTCATTTTGACGGGTTCTAATATTCTTAATTTTCGATTATTAAAATTGTAAAGATGCTTCCCTGAGGAATTGTTTACCAAATTTATTTCTTTGGGTACATATTATTAGAAAAATGGCCAAAAATTTGGATAGACTCATTCTTATTCTATTTGTAAAATAATGTGAAATAGTTATTTCTAGAGCTCGGCTTACAGTCAACGAGATACTGTCTTCTGTTTGAATGACAATATTCTTAGATTTTTTATGTCTCTCATCGTTTTATATTTCGCCCTGTTAATTTCCTCGTAAACGCATAAAGATCCGCATTTCAGTGATGAGACTAAAAATTCAATTTTACCGTTGATGTCCGATGGGCCAAATTGCGACACCTTTTTGCAACTATCGGCAGGTTTCAGTTACTGTACTCGCATAAACGCGGTTCATGGCCGGATCTCGCCATGACACGCAGCCCCGGTTTCTGTTTTAATATCACGGTATTCACCGGCGTGCGGCCGTGGGGTAGTGCACCGTCGTGGGGTCGCTTTAAATTCATTTCACGAAGTGCAGGCGAGTCCGGTTTGAAAAAGGGCGACTGCCGCGACGCGTATCGTTCGCCCCGGCATCGCACTGTGCGCGTTTCCAGTGGCAGGTCGCGTTACACAAACGCGCGGAATTACAATATCAGATTTCATTTTCCGTCACAGGACCAGAGAGATTTCTCGGAGAAAGAGTAGTCCAGCCCACGGAACGGGAAAAGCGTTACCAGCGCGAAACTCTCGCGGTGAACGGTTTCCGCGCGTTCACCGCTTCTCTTGTCCTCCTTCGGATCAAGACGGCGACATGGCAGATACATTCATACTTGCGCCGCGTTCTCAAGAGCCTCCTGCGGCAAGGTTGAACTTGCACAACGGCGCCTTAAATATTGATGTACGGTCTTTTTTAGGCGTCTCATTCAATCTTCAAAACTGCCGCGTCTGTACAATCCTCAAAAATTTTTTTCCGGGAATGAATCTACCATGGATTTGAAGACTGAAGCTTCCTCTTTGTAACGAGACCTTAAAAACTGATCTACAATTTGTTTTTGTCCAGTTATCGATTTTTTAGTGGAAAGTGTTCACCATCAACTTCGTGATAACATAAGCCACACCGATATAATTGAACCTGGTCATCGTTTTTCATCGTTTTTAAAAATCTTGCAGACGAAAGTGTACAACGGGTGCTTCGAGTTTCAAAATGAGCCTAAGTTTATTTTTATACGATTATTTCTTACTGAACTGCAAGATGTTAAACATCGTCAATTTTACTAAATAATGTCTGAGCAGAAGAATTGGGTCATTGGATTCATGGATAGCGTCAAAAGATGAAGCGTTCTTCCGTCGCGGTATCCGGATGCTGCCAGAGAGATGGGAAAAAGTAGTGGCCATCGATGGACAATATTTTGAATAAAACATAAGGTACCGTTTTTTCGCAATAGATGCCCAATTTAAGATGAAAAACGGCGGAGACTTATTTGTACTCCCAATAATAAAATAGTTTCACTCATTTAACGTTATATGTTATTAAGGAGATTCAAATAAACAATTCAACTATGTCTACAGTTTCAATTCGCTTTAATAAAATTTGTATAAACAGGAAACAAAATGCGGTGCATCTGTCCCGAAATTACCCTACTAAGGAGAATCAGCTGCGTGGGCCAGGCAAAAGTAGAATAGGAAGGTGTGAAGACGCCTCGGGTCTCGGGGGTGTACGGATTCGCCTCACGTAACCAAATACAAAGGTTACATGCACCTGTAGAAGACAGAGGGAGAGATAGGTAGAGAGAAGACAGTATTTGGTTCTCTGGTAGGATGCGTTTGTCAGTGTCCCCGGTCACAGATCCTTTTGGAAGCGTGGCTGTAGTAGAGGTGTTGACGAGGGTGGTAGAGACGATGATACTGAAAACGGTCTGGAAATAAGGGGCTGAAAGGGGCCACGCGTCGCGAGCCAGAGCCAGAGAGAGCCAGAGCAGCTGGCTTGAAAGCGAAATAGTCAGGTTCTCTGCTTTCTTCCTTTTATAAACACCGGGGCGAGAGAAAGAGGCACGGATGGTCAGGGTTGGGATAGAGCTACAAGTGGTGATAAACGAGGCCGAATCCTCGTTATTACCCGTTGGGGAAGGCTCGAAAATTCCTGCGGAATTCAGCCGACCCGGCCACAGCCAACCACCAGTCGTCCACCCGGTTTTTATTATTGCTCTTCGTTCTATGAGCACACACAGGACCTCACGGATCCGGAAGAGCAACCGTTTACCAGTCTGTTAATCTCCAACGAACTCCTGGTAATCCCACTTTCTAATTAATCGGTCGCACCCCCATTGCGATCTAAAGGGGCTGATTCTACGCTCCCTACGTCTATAAGTTACTGGACACTTATTCAAATTTTTTCTTGTTAACCCTTTCACCTGAAATATTCCTATTTTATATGATTTTCTTCACTTTATCGATATAAAACTGACACGATACCTCGTACAGTACTTTTAGTAGTTTATGAAAATATTAAATGCATTCAGTAATTTATCGAAAATGACGAACAAAATTTTTGACAAACGCTAGGCAGGACTTGGAGGAGTTTCAAATGTTCTTCAATTTTATTCTACATCCTCGACTTCTTCCTCGACTAATTTTCTTCCATGAACAATCGATTGACTTTTTACAGAATTGACGCAGTTTTATCCCTCGGACAACGGACGATTTTTGTAGCTATATAATTGACAATGCTTGGGACCGTTCACAGCTCTAATTAATAATTTTAAAAAGTTATTTTCGATGATATCTCGTGTAGACACATTAATCCTCAATGAAACAGCTATTCGGTTAGTTTAATTGCCACAAATTGAGTACTTAAATGCAGTGGCGCGTTACCTTATGGGCAACTTGGGCAAATGCCCGGGGCCCCGAACACAAACCAAGATCTAAATTCTACGTTTTTCTCATAAAATTATTTCATTGGGGTTAGGGGACCCGAAATTCTACTTTGCCCAAGACCCCAACTAGTTATAACGCGCTGCTTCTTAAATGACAAATTGGATGGTCAAAATAGACTCAGGCACGTCTAACAAACCGCGAAACCAAAAAGAAAATGACAATAACTATACAGGATGTCCCAAAATTCCTGAACTTCCCGGAAATGGGAGGTTACTGAGACCATTTGAAGCGATATTTTCCTTTGAAAAAATGTTATCCGCGGCTTTGTTTAGGAGTTATTAACGAAACACACGGACCAATCAAAGCGCGACCTAGACGCGAGTTGGCACAGTCAATCTGGCGCGCCAACTGTCGATTGGCTGACTGTGCCAACTCGCATCTAGGTCGCGCTCTGATTGGTCCGTGTTTTTCGTTAATAACTCCTAAACAAAGCCGCGGATAACATTTTTGCAAAGGAAAATATCGTTTCAAATGGTCTCAGTAACCTCCCATTTCCGGGAAGTCCAGGAATTTTGGGACACCCTGTATTTTAACCATACGTACATTGCCGCATCATTGCTTACATGGATAATACGCTTCAGCGAACAACTTTTACAGGACTTTCTAGCAGACAATTCGAATTAGGTTAACGCTGGGATGATGGTTCGGGGTGAATCTTTACGGAAGTGACGAGGCCGAGGTTCCTTAGGTTTTCGGGAAGCTTCTTCCGAGAGCCGAACGTAGCAATATCGACGGGAACGGGTTGGCTCGATGCTACGGCCATCGAAATGCGAAATGTTTTCACTGAGCTCGGCACGAAAAGCGCGCGCTAATGAATTTGGGAAGGGCCTGCAAACATTCGCTGATTGCTCGACTCGGTACCCGCACAGACAAACATTGCTCTCGCGGCACACCAGGAATACAGCAGCGCGAGACCATTCAAGCTCCGGCACCGCTCGTTGAAGGCCCTCTTGCTGTTCACTTTCCATTTTTCAAATGGCACGGCTTGTTACACGACACCCGGCCTTTCCTTTTGAAATCAATCGGACGGGGATCATCGGTTCAACAAATTAAACTGCTCTTGTGTAATTTCTGGTGAAACCGGACACCGAATATATATTTCCAACGCGAAATGTTCTGGTGGAAAGCGTGACTGCAAATGAAAACAGCTGCGAGAGACGGTAATTAATATTTTCACGGAAAAACTTCCACTTCGAGTCTGATTAAACACTTCGATTCAAGTATTTGGAAGAAGTTTGTTCAACCTCCCTGGGAGAGGACATTATTAGCATAACTTTCGTTTTTAGGTGACTTAACCTATAAATGTTGACTCGTCGATAGACTGAGGATGTTTATGCGTTTTCCAATTTTTGTAGACAAATTTTAAGAAAGCAGAATGAAGTAAAATCTTATTTTTAAAGGGAACAGCCTTTGTAGATCCAAAGCAAATAATGTGTGTACATATTTGCTTTATTTCAGCCTTACAGCTAAGAAATGTGACTTGGTTTACATTAACCTAACTTTACAGATCTATCTTATTTCACACATTCGGTCCCCATACCTTCACTCACTCTTTTCCTTTTCCTACCCTGACCTACTCTGCTTGTATCCAAATGATTACTAACTTAATTATTGGATTTTTTCCTATTCCCTAACATCTGTTTTTAGTTTGGTATATTCTATCCGAAGCAGTAGCGCGTTATAACTAGTTGAGGCCTTGGGCGAAGTAGAATTTCGGGGCCCCTAACCCCAACTAAATAACTTTACGAGAAAAACGTAGAATTTGGATCTTGGATCTTGGTTTGTGTTCGGGGCCACCTTTTGCTTAGGGCCCCGGGCATTTGCCCATAGGGTAACGCGTCACTCATCCAAAGCAAATAAAAATTGTACAAAATTCATCATTCAATTGTACGATACTCATCGATTTGAATAAGAATACATGGAGAAATAGCTGTCTACCTTGAGAGACGGATTCAGTTCGCGGAACGAGGTACGGACGAGGGTTAATAAGAAGACTGTTCAGAATAATTCCCGGGCACGCGAGATTTCGTAGGACGGAGCGGGGAAGTGTTACTTCCTCGGTGGAAGCTTTTCATCAGTCTTTGACACGGTAAGGTGCGCTGCATAGAGGCGAACTTTGCCCGAGATATCTAACGGTATTAATTAACAGCTGCGTATTAATCTTCGTCGAGTTATCGAAACAGGTAAGAGGAACGTTGTCGACGTTGAGAAGCTACAGGAACAGCATCAGCTTCAGGGCTTGGCTGCAGCAGTAGCACGAAGTATTAAACTTTTAATATTCCCGAGATCTCTTTTTAAAGTAAAACGGGGGTACACGTAAGTCGTGTCTGCGCGGAGCACGGACTCGAGGCGATGATGGATTAGCAACGAGATCGAAGGCGTAGTAACCGGAAAGAGGAAATTAACAACTTCTCTTTTCTCCGATCGTCAATTTTATTGCGACTTCTTGCCCCCTCCACTTTCTCTCTCTCTCTCTCTCTCTCTCTCTCTCTCTCTCTCTCTCTCTCTCTCTCTCTCTCTCTCTCTCTCTCGCTCTCTCGCTCTCTCCCTTCTGAAGGTTCTCTTCGTTCCCGTTGATTGCCGGGAATCTACTCCTAAAGACCGGAGCCACCGAGAGATGCACAAGACCGAGAAGAAGAAGATGACGAGAGAAGTGAGAGTGGTCGATAGACGACGACGACGACGACGACGACGACTCTCTCTCTCTCTGCTGTTCCACCCTCTCTCATCCCCCTGTTTGCCTCGCCTCGCCACCCTCAAGGCCCTCTTTCATCCTCGCGAAATCACTTCAGTTTTCATGCGAACGACGACGACGACGACGACGACGTCGACCGAACACACCGTCACTGCTTCGTTTTCTTCGCAGTTTAACGCAGCATCTATACGAGTTCAGAGCGATACCCGTTCCCGATACAAACGTATGGCTACATTGTCGGGCCAACAACAATGTCGACGACTCGCCCCCTTTCTTCCTTTTCGTCTACGCTCTCTCTGTTCCGTTTATACTCCTTGTCCCGTCGACGACGAAGAATGCACATCCTCCTGGAAAATCTTCCAATTATCACAGAAACTGTTTATCAGTATTGGCTGATCATCTAACAACCCTCCTGGTTAATTGCTCCTAGATCTACAGTTGGCTCATCATCTAACCCTTCGCACCCGAAGCAATTTTAACGAGAAAATGAAACGTTTCTTCGACCTAGAATATTTCCATCCTCTATGATTTTTTCAATTTCATGGACACGAAATTGATATAGTAACTTATACAATACTTAAACGTTTAGTAATTGATTTGATGCCACCATATATTGTAAACAATATTTTTAATAAATGTACAGCAATTTTTAGTGTTGCCTCAGAGTCGTCATAAAGAGTGCTAAGGGTTAATTGCTCCTAGATCTCGAGTTGGATGATCAGTCAACCCTTCGCGGTTCGTTGCTCCTAGATCTCGAGTTAGCTGATCATCTAACCCTCTAATTGCTTCTAGATCTCGAGTTGGCTGATCATCTAACCCTCCAATTGCTCCTAGATCACGAGTTGGCTGATCATCTACGCCTCCAATTGCTTCTGGATCTCGAGTTGATTGATCATCTAACTTTTCAATTGCTTCGAGATCTCGAGTTGCCTGATCATCTAACGCCCTAATTGCTTCTAGATTCGAGTTGGCTGATCATCTAACGCTCTAATTGCTTCTAGATTCGAGTTGGCTGATCATCTAACCCTCCAATTGCTTCTGGATCTCGAGTTGGCTGATTATCTCACCCTCCAATTGCTTCTAGATCTCGAGTTGGCTGATCATCTAACCCTCCAAATGCTTCTAAGTCTCGAGTTGGCTGATCATCAAACCCTCCAATTGCTTCTAGATTCGAGTTGGTTGATCATCTAACCCTCCAATTGCATCTGGATCTCGAGTTGGCTGATCATCTAACCCTCCAATTGCTCCTAGATCTCGAGTTGGCTGATCGTTTAACCCTTCATGGTTGATTGCTCTTGGATTTCAAGTTGGCAGAATATTAAATCCTTCGTGGTTCAGCTGCCGCTGGATCTCGGTCGAGAATTTTTCGATCAAGGCCGGTCGCGAATCGCATGACAATATAGTGTCGCGCGAGCGATCAGTATTGGCTGATCATCTAACAACCCTCCTGGTTAATTGCTCCCAGATCTACAATTGGCTCATCATCTAACCCTTTGCACTCGGAGCAATTTTAACTAGAAAATGAAACGTTTCTTCGACCTAGAATATTTCTCTATGATTTTTTTAATTTCATGGGCACGAAATTGATATAGTAACATATACAATACTTAAACGCTTAGTAATTGATTTGATGCCACCATATATTGTAAACAATATTTTTAATAAATGTACAGCAATTTTTAGTGATACCTCAGAGTCGTCATAAAGAGTGCTAAGGGTTAATTGCTCCTAGATCTCGAGTTGGATGATCAGTCAACCCTTCGCGGTTCGTTGCTCCTAGATCTCGAGTTAGCTGATCATCTAACCCTCTAATTGCTTCTAGATCTCGAGTTGGCTGATCATCTAACCCTCCAATTGCTCCTAGATCTCGAGTTGGCTGATCGTTTAACCCTTCATGGTTGATTGCTCTTGGATTTCAAGTTGGCAGAATATTAAATCCTTCGTGGTTCAGCTGCCGCTGGATCTCGGTCGAGAATTTTTCGATCAAGGCCGGTCGCGAATCGCATGACAATATAGTGTCGCGCGAGCGATCAGTATTGGCTGATCATCTAACAACCCTCCTGGTTAATTGCTCCCAGATCTACAATTGGCTCATCATCTAACCCTTTGCACTCGGAGCAATTTTAACTAGAAAATGAAACGTTTCTTCGACCTAGAATATTTCTCTATGATTTTTTTAATTTCATGGGCACGAAATTGATATAGTAACATATACAATACTTAAACGCTTAGTAATTGATTTGATGCCACCATATATTGTAAACAATATTTTTAATAAATGTACAGCAATTTTTAGTGATACCTCAGAGTCGTCATAAAGAGTGCTAAGGGTTAATTGCTCCTAGATCTCGAGTTGGATGATCAGTCAACCCTTCGCGGTTCGTTGCTCCTAGATCTCAAGTTAGCTGATCATCTAACCCTCCAATTGCTTCGAGATCTCGAGCTGGCTGATCATCTAACCCTCCAATTGCTCCTAGATCTCGAGTTGGCTGATCGTTTATCCCTTCATGATTAATTGCTCTTGGATTTCGAGTTGGCAGAATATTAAACCCTTCGTGGTTCAGCTGCCGCTAGATCTCGGTCGGGAATTTTTCGATCAAGGCCGGTCGCGAATCGCATGACAATATAGTGTCGCGCGAGCCGTTGGCAGAGAGCGACGGCTACAAATTGATGCCCTCTGGGCCCAGCGTCGGCGAATTAATAGAGCCGGCGTTAGGTTCGATCGATGATACGCAATAAATTGATGAAATCGTTATTGCGCCAGGGTTTCCCGGTATTATTTAATCAGCGATGCACACTTCGCACAGAGAGACAACACACAGAGGGCTCTTTCTGAATAACTGTGTATAACTAGATGCTCGAATAACACGGTGATGGGGAGGTCGAGCCCAGTCCATTGTTCATAGACGTCGATGATACAGAGGTTCGTGCCGCCACGTTAATGACACAACGCGACACCCTCGACCGTACGAAGGACAGAGAGATCCGCGATAGAAGAGAGAACAGACGCGTTACGGTCTCGTCGTCTACATCTTGATTCTCTTGTTTTTTCCCGTTCCCCGCACCCTTCAGGGGTTCGCACCCTTCGGAAACCCGTCGGTGGTTGGTGCAGGGTTTTTTTCCGTTCCTTGATCGTCGCCGGGGACTTTGCGCCCGTTGGACCGACCAGCGAACCATGAAGTTGCCGGCAGGTTGCATCGCGGAATCACGCGACAATCCCTCAAAAGGAAAAAGAAGAAGTTTCTGCTCCGCTGTTGGGATGCAAAAAAATCAGGAGAACCGTGCGGCGAACTGCGGACAAAACGCGGCGGTCGTTGTTCAGGGGAGTGAGAGATCCTTTCGGCAGTTAGCCCGGCACCCTTGCACCCTCCCTTCTTCGCCGACGAAACCTCCCGAAACAGTTCTTGGCCTCTTGCTTCCGTGTGCATACAACGCCTCTTTATCCCGTGTAACACGTACTCTCACGGCTTGTTAAACTCCTAAGCCTGCACTTGACGGCTAATAGCGTGCAATTATTCGAACGCGGCGCGTGGGAAAAGCACCGGGGGCTTTATTAAAGCTAGACTCGCCCTCCTCCTACGCCCACCGGGCCGAATCAAACGAAAAATCTTCACCTGAATGGAACATCGGTGTTTCTCTGTCTCTCCTTTGACCGAGTCTTCGGAGTCCTCTTCGGAGGAGGAGGCAGAGGAGACTCTCTTTCAATCTCGTTGTAATGCAGCCAGTTAGCGGAATCCTTTAAATAAGACATCCAACTTCGGCCACAACCACGGTTTTACTCCCGGATTTAGGAGAGTACCACGAAGTGGAGTAAATACTTTATTTCAACTCTTTAACGCCCACCCCTCTACCCGCCCCCTGTCCTTTCATTTCCGAAGAGAATTCACAATGGCATCTCTTCAATCTGATAAACCGCAGACGGCACTCCCGGTTCGTTCTCTCGTCGTTAACGATCGCCGTGAGGATCAACCGTTGTGTTACACGGGCGAAATGTTGTTTAACTGGACCGACTCCGTGAAATATTTCATGATTGTTTATTAGATGTGTCGAGGACAGCCAGGGTAGACGTCATCGCCGTCCCCGAAGATGTGTTCCCGTCAGACGGCGGATTCTACGCATTCCTGACCGAAGCGAGTAGGTGTGATTCACAATAGTAAAAACATTTGAAAAATTTCGATATACCGTTACGTTATTCTCAACTTGTTGAACACATCCAGAAAGAGAATTCGTTTCTATTTCACTGCAGCTTGTTGCAATTCGTGTAGACAGTTTCTACTTTCCCATGGAAAAGACAGCCAGGGTAGATGATTGTTTATTTGATTATCGTTCGGTTTCTAAGATTTGAAGACAGCCAGGGTAAGTGACGAAGGGTGAAACTGGTCATTCAATATTTCATAATTGACCGTTGGATGTGGTCGCATGCATTATCGTTTGCTTTCTAGAACTTCAACAATCCCGTGCACGTTGGTTTAAGTTGGTGCACTCGGAGCCTCTAATCAGCAGCCTAAAAACGCCAGTGGAAGCCGTTCGAATCACCGTTCTTGGCCATTGGCGGTCTCCCAGCTACTCGAACCCTAACCTACCGTGATCAGTGTGAGTGGAGGCGGTGAGACCAGCGTGTCCTAGATCAAGGTCCTCGTGCCGTAGCGGCGGCACGCGAAGGGTAGCTAACTAGTAATAACCAGGGAGCTTGTCTGCCGTGGCTGTGGCATTAGCGCTCAGCGACGGAGGCGTTGAAGGCTTATTAACATTCGATTTTGCCGTCGAGCCCTGCGCAATTCTCCTTTTATATAAAACAATGCAGCTCCCTCAATCTCTTCCTCTCTCTCTCTCACTCTCTAGGTAACTATATCGATCTTAAATCGTGGGCGACGCGTATCGCGACCAATCTCACGTGCCTGCTCTGATAAGACCCTGACTCTAGAACTCCAGGTAGCAGCGAGCAGTATTAAAAGTTGTAACGTCGCGATGCTCGACCGGCTCAAGTTCGGAATTACCGTTGGACAACGTCACGAGAATAATCTTTTCGGGTCACCGTGTTTTCAGAAAAAGACTTCTTCCCTCCTCCTCCTCTTCCTGGTTGTAACAGAGACGAGATTTAACGGGGGTAGCATTAGCAGCATAGAGTTCCGTGACCGGAAAAGGGAATGCTCGTATTATCTGCGCGTCCCGTACTTAAGTGTCCGTTTTAATTCGTATTCATCCGCGGGACGGGGCAGCGGAACTTAGGCCGGGGTCACACGACCGTTGAAATGACGGGCAACGTTACGACGGACTCTCTCTCTTTCTCTCTTTCTCTTCGCTACCCCGGCGTTCTTGCGTCCGACGTGACACCGTACAGGGATCGCTACAATTCTTCCTCGTGACACAAGCTCCTCGGTTAACACGGTGCAATTCTTTTACTGTGACGCTTGTAACACTGACTCAGTGTAGCACGACTCACTGCAAACACGCTTTTGCTTATAATTCACCTAGACTGCGGATCTTTAAGCATTGGTAGCAAAATTGAGTAGATGAAATACAGAATTGTTGAAAAATTTCAAAAATTGAATATGTTGACACGTGAGTCCTCCTCTACTAAAATCATCAATGGAAGAAACATCATTCGACTCAGCTTCAAAACTGAGTAGATGGAATACACGATCGCTGAAAAATTTTAAAAACTGAAGACGTCAATACGTGATATTGCTCCTCTATTAAAATCATTAATGGAAGAGACAACTAGTTTCTATTTCTTGCAATCGATGCAGACATCTTTTGTTCAACAGCAATTCAATAATAACGCTCGCGGCACTCGGTATAGCACAACTCACTAGATTCTCTTAGAGGGGCCTCGTACAATCTTCCGCATCCCCGAACTTTATGAAAAAAATTACAGGAAATTCTGTAGAACACGCCATGCTCGAAACACTTGGAGATAATAATTCCTCCACCATATCGTACGTACAACACGATTCCCCATGCACCGCGACTCGGTCAACCCCCGTGATCTCTGTTTCAGTAGTATGAGCAGTCCAGTGTCGAGCCATTCGGTTCGTGGATCACCGTGGATCCGTTTCGAAGGGACTGGAAGAGGAAAGGGATCTCCGTAGGGTAGGATCGAACGATGATATCGGGTGCGCTTCGTTCGGCCACGAGCGTGCGAGGAACTCGAGAAGGAAAACCGCAGGCGAACCTCGGCGACGTTCTCGGTGGTGAAGTTCGGACACAGATAGGACAGTGGTACGGAGAGGGTTGTATCGAGAGAGAGAGAGAGAGAGAGTGTGTGGACGAAGATGAACGGAATACGCGCAGGCGGAATGGGGATAAATAGATGTCCGAGAAACGAGTACATATAACCAGAACGAACCCAGAAGAAGACGAGCGAGAGAGAGAGGATGCCCGGACACTAGAACTCCCTAACACTATCTAGGAGGGAGTGAGTAAACTGAACCCCTGGGAAAGAGAGGGTGAAGTAGAACCAGGCGAGAGGGAGGAGGATGATAGAACGCTAGAGAAAAAGGTGAGGCAGAGAGCGAGAGAGAGAGGCTAACACGTGGCAGAATGAGCTACCACTGGAAAGAGAGACGGAGTACTTTGGAGTGAGTCGAATCCCTGGGAAAGAGTGAGGAGGATGGTAGAGCGCTAGAAAAAGGTGAGGCAGAGAGAGAGAGGCTAACACGTGGCAGAATGAGCTACCACTGGAAAGAGGGACGGAGTATATCGGAGTGAGAGAGATGTAGTAGGAGAGAGGGAGGGAAAAGGTGACGGTCGAACAGCGAGGGTAAAAGGTGGATACAGGTAGAGGAGACAGAGAGGGCGAGACACGTGGCAGGTGCAGGAGAGGATATTCGCGTACGGGCGGGTGAGTTGTGCGTACCAATCGCGGGTTCAGGGTACGTCCGCAGGCACGCAGGAGGAGGTGAAAACCGGGCACAACCGCCCCAGGAGCGGAGGGTATTCTGGCAGACGGGGCAAAACCGCCCACGCTTGGTTCCCGGGAACCGGCGCGCGTCTGCTGCTCGCGCTGCAGCGAGTGCAACACACCGAGTGTGCCGCGCGCGAAAACGGGCTTGAACGCGACTCGGTTGGGTGGTGGCCCCGTCCGCGCTGTTCGCTGCGTTCGAAGGAAAAAGCGAGACGCAAGAAGTGTCCAGGACACCGTGAGACAGAGAGAGAGAGAGAGAGAGAGAGAGAGAGAGAGAGAGAGAGAGAGAAAGAGAGAGTTAGTTAGAGGGGATGAAGAGTGAGAGAGAAACTGGAGTTGCGTGAAGGAAGAAGGGTGGAGACCCGTTCGGAAGAGGAAGAAGGGAAGAGAGAGCTACGTGGTAGGGGATGGTGGCGAGCTGGCGGAGGTTGGGCGACGGGGGTGGCGCGGCCGATTCTCGGGGTTGGTGGTAGTGGTGGCGAAGGCTTGAAGGGGTGAGTGAGGTGGTGGTGGCGGCGGCGGCGTCGGCGGCGGCGAACATAAAATCCGTCGCACATGCCTGGTGCATTCATTAGGGGGGATGTGCCCGTGCAGCGTACACGTCGACCTGCATCCACGCCACCCTCTCTCTCTATCGGTGCCACCCCTAGCCTCAGTCGCGCTCCGCGGCCAACTTGGTACACACGCCACTTTGTTGTTCCTCCCTGACGGAGGGAGTTCCGTCGCTCGCGTTCATCCGTCGCCGACGTCGTCGTTGTCGTTGTTACGATCATCGGTGGCCGCGTCGTCGCGAGACAATTGTGCTTGTGAGCACAGTACACGTACACACCACCGTCGAAGTTCGATCTGCTTGGCGAGAAAAATCGATCGATCCCCGACTCCGTAAAGAACGTACAGAGAGTGAGAGACATAAAAAGAGAGGGAGAGAGAGAGAGTGTGTGTGCTCTGAACAATTTATCTTCGGGATCGACGTATACACATCTGTGCGTCTTCTTTGATCTCTCTCCTCTCGAATGCTCGAAAACGCGTTCGACGACGATGCGAGAGTTCTAATTTCTCTCTCTATCTATCTCTGTCTATCTGTAATATATATATACATGCATATATATCGGTGAACGGAGAATATTAAACGAGTGCCGTCGTTGAATCGTTCGTTCCGTTGAATCCTCGTCGTCTTCTCTCGTGTGCGCGAACTATGTACTGTCCGTGAACGTTCGCTGTTCTTCGTCCGTCGTGATAAGGGGCTGGACAAGGGAGAAACGCACGCTGAAGGATCTCGGCGGAGGAAGAGAGGAGAGGAGCTGTTCCGTCCCCGGAGAGGATCTCGTCCTCGGAAGATCACCAGCTGGAAGATCTTCCGAAGGAGGATCGAAGGGATCCTCCTCTGATCTGCGTCGCCGGCTACGGGAGGCCGACAGGATTTCATGGTCACGAATTTCAGTAAACCAGGTAACGATGCGCCAACACCGGAACCACACGGAACCGGCGTGTCGATTTCGTTCAGATTCCGATATTCGTACTCGCACCGGGAAGAAAAGAGAAAAAACATACGGGAAACGTTTGCTTCACGTCGATTTCGATCCGAGAGCGCTCTCTCGGCCTTCCTGGCGACACGCGACACGCGGCTCGATAAGAGAGGGGAGGCGGCGGCGGTTATTCCCGCGATAACAGCCTACCAGAACGGGGATCCATCGATCGCGGGATCCAGAGGTGTGCGTCCGTGTCGCGTGCACCTCCTCCCTCGCTCGCGGAACCAGCAGGATGCGAATCATTCTCAATTTTAGATTTTCAGAGAACTCTTTCTCTTCTGTTGTCACTCCAGCGATTCGAAGTCCCGGTTCATGTCAAACCCGAACTCGGTCACCCTTCGATTAATCGCATCGATAAAGTTCTACGCCGATGTTCTATTTTGGCTTTGGTTTTTTTTCCGAACACGGTGCGATGATCGGCTCGGAAAACAAGGGCCGCTCGGCGACGCGATCGATTGTAGAAAATATGTAAAATTTAGGACAGGGTGGGGAGATAAAGGAGGCGTGGGCGAATCCGCCGGTAAATTCCGTAACTGATCGCGGAACCGGATAGTTTAACGGATTTCAATAATGTGCTCTGTAAACTAGACTGCATTTATTGGTTTAGCGTCCAATTGAAACATAAACTGGTCCGGGTCCGCGCCGACAAAAACATGCCGCGCGCGTGCGAGCGAGCGAGCGATTGTCAATTTTCTCCCCCAAATGTATTGTTGCAAGTTACCGTGTAATTTGCGCGATTCCAGTTAACCCGCGCGCTCGCGCGGGCGATTAAGATTTTCAGTGTTTCGATTGCAACGACCAAACTGTATACTCCATGAAACCGACACAGTTCTACACAACGGTCCCTTTTAATTCCTTGCCTTGAAATTCAACATTTTCCATTAGAACGTTCGCAGTTTTGGTCGCGCTCTAAGTGCGCGTTGATCGAGAATTATTTCGTTTCCTCCAAAATTAACTATTAGCGCTCGAGTTGCAACTAAAAGTTGCTTTATACGAAGTATTGTTTAGATTGTTAAATATATCGGTATTATGAAATGTCCGTCGATGGAGAATTATTTTGTTTCCTTCAAAATTAACAATTAGCACTCGAGTCGCCACTAAAAATTGCTTTATTCGAAGTATTGTCTACATTGTTAAATATATCGATATTATAAAAATTATATAAATTCTTCGACGTTATATCGGTATTATAAAAATTTGCAAGAAATGCTGGAGCATAAATTGACAGAAAAATGTCCGTCGATCGAGAACTATTTTGATCCCTTCCAAATGAACTATTACGACTCGAGTCACCACTAAAAATTGCTTTACTCGAAGTATTGTTTACATTCTTAAATATATTGGTATTATAAAAATTTGCAAAAAATGCTGGAGTATAATTTGACAGAAAAATATCCGTCGATCGAGAATTATTTCGTTTCCTTCAAAATTAACTATTAGCACTCGAGTCGCCACTAAAAATTGCTTTATTCGAAGTATTGTTTATATTGTTGAATTGATATTATAAAAATGATTATATAAATTCTTCGATGTTATATCGATATTATAAAAATTTGCAAAAAATGCAGGAGTATAATTTGACACAAAAATGTCCGCCGATCGAGAATTATTTCGTTCCCTTCCAAATGAACTATTACGACTCGAGTCACCACTAAAAATTGCTTTATTCGAAGAATTGTTTACATTGCTAAATATATATTGGTATCATAAAAATTTGCAAAAAATGCTGGAGTATAATTTGACAGAAAAATATCCGTCGATCGAGAGTTATTTCGTTTCCTTAAAAATTAACCCTTAAAATTGCTGTACCATTATTCGGAATATTGTTTACACTGTTAAATATGTCTGCATCGATTTGCAAGAGATCGAAACTAAATTGCAAATTACTTCTTCCCTTAATGAGTTTAATAGAGTAGAAATCATATATATTGACATCTTCAATTTTTTAAATTTTGAAACAATTTTGAATTTCATCTACACAATTTTGCCATTTTGCTACTAATCAACAGACTGCGGATCTCTATGCATTAATGGATTATACAAATTTTGCTCTACGTGACGTAACAGCAGCATAATTTCCACGGGCAAGGGGTTAACAGGCTTCCGGATAGACGAGAGGTTAAACAAACAATTGTATAAAGTAGAATATAATCGTAGAGACTATCAAGACTCGTGTATACTATGTATAATAAACTAGCATTACGAAGAAGACTGACCTTTGCTCAAATAAACCGTAGACTACAAAGTACGCGTACTATATCAGTATAGTTGATACCAATAACTTTCTAAGATCCAATGTGATAATACGGAATAAGATAACTCTGAAAGACTTGCTCGATTCGGGCTCAGCGCGGGCTTAACTTTTATCCGCGCAAACAAACCTCGCAGTTCCGTTCCCTCCAGTCGGCTGATTATCCTAATTACATCATCGTCGTGCGAACGTTAAAAAAAGAAAAATTCATAAATTTACACAACAAGAAAAACCTGTCCTTCTTCCCCTTCGCGATTCGGGCCTGACGGAACCGGATAGCGAGGGAGGAAGAGGGGTCGAGGGGCGGGACCGTAGAGAGAATTTGCAAAAGTTAAGCGCGCGAGGGTTTCATACCTATATGGTAATGGAAAACAATTAAGCGAAACCGAGAATTTTCGGAGATAAAAGTTCGGATGAAGCGGACCATTCTTTATTAGAATTTCCACGGGCGGTTTCGGGGATTGTTTGCCCGATATTTCGCCCCGGGACACGAGAAACGGTTCTTCCCCCTATGCAAATACAAACTACCATAACTTCCTTACGTGGGACAAATAATGCGATAACGGTAAATCAAGATTAATTTTTAATCTACCGCGATGGGAGAGGGTAGGGGGTCGGGCGGACGCCATTCATAATTTATCGCGAGCGCATAGCGGCCCGCCGTGTTTCCGGATTACCGGGAAAAAATGATCGCGAAAATGCTACGGCGGAGCCATTATCAATTCGGTCTTGAAATTCATGATCGTCTTGCGGAGATCCTTGGTTCGATCGCTGGAAAACGTGTTCGAGGAAGAGTTGAGACAACAATTTTACAAAATGAAAACGCTGTCGCTGGGAGAATGCATCCGCGGATCTCCTCGCAGAGATCCTCGCGTCCGTCGATCGGGCCCCGTTCGATCGCTAGAAGATGGCCGAAAGACCAATTTTACAAAATGAATACGCTGTCGCTGGGAAAATGCATGGCCGAGTGCAGCTGCAGTCGAGTTGCGGTGCTGCGGACTTTCCGCGTGAAATTTCGCGGAGCGTTGCATTCTGAGAACTCCAAGTGCGTACGATGCGATAATTCGCGGAGAGATTACATGTCGAAGAAATTAATGAAAATCCCGTCGCTTTGGGAGAACTCGAAGCGCGTTCAATTAACATATCGAATTTCCGGGAGAAAATTCGTCAAAATCGCGCACACGCGGCACTTCCGGCGCGCGCCGTCGCGAAGATCGTCCCTGAAGATGTCCGCACGGAAGACCGGAAAAAGGCGAGATTTTCCTGGCACTGTTGGTGCTTGGGAAAAGAGAAACGTGTCGTGGCCCGATACGTTCGACGTGTTTTCCTCCATGGAACAGTCAAGGCCGCGGCGAGATAATTATGCAGATAACGGTGATGCTCGCCGGTAACCCAGCTGCGTGGAGGATCTACAGGTCCGTGTTTCCTTTTTGCTCAAACGATAGATAAGCTCCTCTTATACACACGTACATCTTTCTCTTCTGTCCTTAACATTGATCTTTGATCTTCCCGCGATCTTTTTTTCTTTATCACGTCCGGTTCGAATCGGACACGTTGGCGGGTCTGGTTGTTGCCAGTCTAGAAAAGTTTCTTAGGCGATCGGAACAGTAGGAAGAAACTTGTTCGTGAAACCGGTTCGCGCTCGTTGCGTAATCGTTTATTTGATCCCCGGAGAATGCTGTTGATAGCGTTGTTTCGAACGACAACGAATTTCGTCATTTTTCGTTCGGATTATCCGAGATGAATCGATGTTGTTTAATAGACTACAGCTTACAGCTACACGCCCTTTCGGTAATCACTCCGATGGAGCTGCCGGATCCGATCTGGAACTCGTTTACCTGTGCGTTGTTCGTAGAGGAGACAAAAGAGAAAATGCTCCGGTAGCAGAATTTATAGAATCGCAGGAACTCTGATTCTCGAACGATACCGATCGGAAAATTACCTGATAGTAGAATTTGTTGTTGGAATTCTGATTCTTGAACGATACTGGTCGAAAAAACGATCCGAACGTAGAATTTATAGAATCGCAGAAGAAATGTTCGAATTCTCATTCTCGAACGATACCGATCGGAAAAAATCATCCGAAAGTAGAATTTATAGAAGCGCAGGAGAATTTTTGGGATTATGATCGTTGAACAATACCGATCGGAAGAAATGATGCGAAAGTAGGATTTATAGAAGCGCAGGAGAATTGTTCGAATTCTGATTTTCGAACAATACCGATCGGAAAAAATGATCCGAACGTAGAATTTATAGAAACGCAGGAGAAATGTTCCAATTCCGATTCTCGAACGATACCGATCGGAAAAAATCATCCGAAAGTAGAATTTACAGAAGCGCAGGAGAATTTTTGGGATTATGACTGTTGAACAATACCGATCGGAAGAAATTATTCGAAAGTAGAATTTATAGAAGCGCAGGAGAAATTTTGGGATTATGATTGTCGAGCAAAACCGATCTACAGTCAGTGTCTGTTAGAAATGATCGATAGAAAGTTTCTCTAGGACAGGGAGAAATTCGAGCGGTTTTAGTTGGTCATCGATAACGGCGATCGGGTCGTTTTAAACCCTGAGAAACACGGCCCGAGATAAATCCAATTATGCTCATTGCGTTGTCCGTTTAATACACCGGATTCCTATTTACCATCACGCCCTCGTATCTTCCGCCGGAGAACAAGCACGCGAATTGTAATTTCGCGCAGTGCCAATCAAAGTGCGGATTAAATCTGTTAATGGTCAGGCAAAGCTTGTAAATCCATATTCGAAAACCGATTAAGGAGATTTTCCAATTTTCCCCGCTGCCTATTGATTTCGTATGGTTAACACGATTATCGGCACCGGCTCGCGGCCGGCCGAAATTAATATCAGAAAGCTCGCGATTTGCGTGAATTACCGTTTATTGCAGTCAAATGAAGCCGAAACGACCCCTTTGCACTCGATGATTTTCCGGGGAAACGTAATCCACCGCTCGTATTACGCGAAACCGTGCACGCGCAATCGTTTCGATCCCCTAAAAAATAAAAGAAAATTCCATTCTTCTCGAACCAAGCTTTTTATCGGCTCTCTTTGCGCGTACAAACGTTGTTATGTTCGTCAAAGTCCTCGCGAGGATCTATGAATCCCACAGGATCCGACGCGTTCAGATTATGCGACGGATGGGAGGCGAACTTGAAACTTTACGCGATCGCAAGCTCTCCATGTCTGTTATTTATTAACATTTATCAGAAGGACTGCGAATACAATCGAATTTGTGACGTTTAAACGTATATGTCGAGTTCCTGGATGAATTATAGAATTTTCTACAATCGTGGTATTTATTTAGAATTTTTTCTAAACGTTATACAAAGTTTGAATCCCTGGATGAATTATTCTAATGTGTAGAAACAGAATTTTTATACAATATATTGTTCACATTTGTATGTGATTATCGTAGTTTTCTTAGGAACATAAAGATAACAATTAAATTCAACAATAATTTATTTCCTTGTTGCTACATTCAGTCGTTCCTGGACGAATTCTAAAATTTTCTACAATCGTTGTATTTATTTATAAACTGTCCACATTTGTATGTAATTATCGTGGTTTTCTTAGAAACATAAAGATAACAATTAAATTCAACAATAATCTATTTCTCTATTTCTACGTTCAGTCGTTCCTGGATGAATTCTAAAATTTTCTACAATCGTTGTATTTATTTACAAACTTTCCACATTTGTATGTAATTATCGCGGATTTTATATAAACATAAAGATAACAATTAAATTCAACAATTTATTTCTCTATTTCTACATTCACTCTTACACATTTGAATAAAAAAAAAAACTTACACGATGCATAATATTATCACGTTTTTATAAATTACTTGCTTACAGTCTTACCAGGTTGAATATCTTTTTGCAAAAATGAGTGCGCGCATAACAATCTCGCAATATCCATAAACATTTTCCTTAAACAATTTCGTTCGACGTAGAATATTTAAAACGCGCGGTAAAGGTTATGTTTTCCGTACCGAAAGATCTACAATCGTGGTAAACGTCGATTTTCGTAAATTTCTCTTAGCTTTTATATATGAAAACTATTTACTATTACACCAAAAGATAATTTCAACGATTAGAACGAAATAAAAGTTCGTATCGACTATAAAACACAGCAATAAGCTGTAACGCGTGTCTAGACTGCGTTTGAATTCGAGCGCCCTTCGCGCCATTCCCCACGGCAGATGCACGAAGGTCAAAAGTATTTTAAAAATAAGGCCGTAGGCATTGGCAGATTGGTATGGCAGTGGACGTTAAGGGTCGGGTGGCGTTGTAATGGCAAAAAGTTTGCGAAAGGTGAGTAATCGTCGTGACGATAAACAAACCGGGTTCCTTGGTGTGTACGGTTGCGTTAGTTAGCTGGCGCTGGGTTTAGGTAAATAAAGCCGCGTGCGTAGCGTGTTCGAATGGTTAGAAATCCGAGATCATCAACAAATCGAGTTTTCGCGAGGTAAGGCTCGTGGCTAGACGAGTCCCGACCGACAATGGCGCCCAAGCCTCGCGAATATTGACATTGCCGAAAACATTATCTTCGTTTATTCGATATTATCGTGTCCGCGAGTGACACTTACTGCGTCGCGAATTAATCTTCTTAACCCTCTCGTGATTTTCGGCAGGTTCGTCGACGTGGATAATCGCGAACGCGTCGTGTTGCTCAGGTCCGCTAGGTTATGCGAAAAAAAATGTTTTCGGCACGTATAGTAGCGACGCGTGAACCCTGAAGGGTTTTACAGTTATACTGCAATGTGGCACATTTGCAGAACCACGGAGGAAGTTGTGTGGGTCTAGAGTTGCGATATTATCTCCGCGGAGATATCGTCGAAGTCGATATAGGAGAGTGTGCGTGGAGAAGGCGTGTGAGTTCACCGTTTTAAGGGTTAGGGAGTCATTCCTGTTAGTCAGGGTGATCATCAAAAGATCTATCAATCACCTGGTGTGGACAGCTCAGGGCAGCTAGTTTGGTTGTAGGGTCGGGATTGGAGATAGACAAGATGGACCAACAGTATTGTCTACGGTGGAACAATCATCCAGCCAACCTCACAGACGTTCTCAGCTCGTTGCTCGCCAGAGAGGCACTCTGCGACGTAACCCTGGCATGCGTCGGAGACACATTCAAGGCGCATCAGACGATACTCTCCGCGTGCAGTCCGTATTTCGAGAACATTTTCCTTCAGAACACCCATCCCCATCCTATTATATTCCTGAAGGATGTCAACGATACAGAAATGAAGGCGTTGCTGCACTTCATGTATAAGGGAGAAGTTAACGTTAGTCAGCATCTGCTACCGATGTTCCTTAAAACAGCCGAGGCGTTACAGATTAGAGGCCTCACCGATAATAGTGTAAATAACAAGGTCGAAGAGAAAAGCCCATCGCCAGAGCCTGAAACGCAAACTGGCGTTAGGCACACCGACTCCCCTAATCTTCAGCCTCTGCCTGAAAAGAGGAAAAGAAAGGCTTCGGGCAGCTACGATGTTTCTCTTAGCGGACCACCCAGCGAACGGTTCATGTCCGATTCTCAGGTATGTAGCTCCGATTGTGTCTTCCTGTTTATTTACATCTCTCATTTTATCTGTTCACACTTTTCTTATTTGACCGCAGCTGTAGTTTCTTTCTACTCCGCTACTATGTTCTGTTCAAAATCTTTCTGTTGTTTTTCTTCACGATTAAATCGTTTTAGAAAACATTGCATCATGTTTAAAATTGTTGTATTCTTTTCCACTGCTACATTACTTCATTTGTTGTCGTATAAATTCATTTCTTGTCATCTAAATTCATTTCTTGCACCTTAACAGAAAGTTCTTTCTCTTTGATGCGATTTTATTCATTTTTCATGGATATTAGTTGTCACAACATTTTTTCAAAAAGGAGTAAAATGGTTCTTTTCTTTTTTGTTCTGTTCTTTTCCTTCACGATTAAATCATCTCAAACAACATTGCAACATTAACAGAAAGATCTATTCCTTCCTAGTAATTTTATTCATTTTTCATGGATATTAGTCGTCCCAACATATTTTCAAAACGGAGTAAACTGCATTCTGTTCTTTCCCTTCACGATTAAATCATCTTAAACAACATTGCAACATTAACAGAAAGATCTTTCTCTTTCAAGCAATTTTACTCTTTTTTCATGGATATAAGCTGTCACAACATATTTTTAAAACGGAGTAAAGTGCATTCTGTTCTTTTTCTTTATAATTAAATCATTTTACATATTTAACATATTATCGCAATGAACGTAATTGTGATATGTGCCAATGCATCTTTACAGACGTTTTAATGTTTCTTTAAACGTTGGAAATGATATAGTTTTATTTATTACAATTTTCGATCGATTTTCTCGTTTCTCGATTATTATTTTGAAAACATATGCTCCGCGTGCTCGCGCGCGTGGCTTTGTGCATGCGTGCGTGCACGCGTATCTATATGTACGTGTAACGATGTAATTACATGTGTGTCTCACAAAATTTTGTTACGCGTAGAGCGTCGAAAATTTGGTGATAATGATCGTATTTCGTTATCTGCACGCATCGCATGTGTGTGTGTGTGATTGCACAGCTTTCCAAATACCTTGTTGCGACCTTGAGAAATAAAGCAGAAGCTAATCTGCGTTTTAAAACGCTGATCAATTATATATAGCATCGTATTATATCATTACATATTTTTCCTGAAATCTTTTCCTCTATCGCACAAAGGCGTTTGGTAACGAAAGATGATTTACAATCACCATTAATGCATAGAAAAACTTCTGATCTCATGGTAAAGCTCGAGCGAATCAAATTCGACTCCAGTTGTGCCACACACATGTTACAAACTATCTGAGTACATTTAAAATCCATGCGGTTTCCATTTACTGTTTTCAGGCATCCTCGCAATGTAGTTACAAATCAAGTCCTCCTGTGATTCCAAAGTTAAATAATGCCTTGGGAGGCGAAATGGAAGATGGCGGTCGACCTATGTCTCCTTCGTCGCAGCCACAACCGTCTATCAAGCAAGAGTTAGATCATCACTTAGACTTCCATGACAACATCTCCCTCCCAGTAAGTGACTTCTCATCTGTATTTTGTACTTTGTATCGTAGTGGAAACTTGTTACATTTCGCATGCCGATTACCTATATTATTTTCTACATAGTACGTATATAAGTTCACCGTAGAAAGTCATTTAGAATTCTGTACTTCTCTCATGAATGTACTTGTTTTTCATCCAAGTAGTACATTTTAATTGCAACCGTAGATGTAGTTGGTGTAGCTGTTTCAGTAGTTTTTTCAAAGTGTGTATTAGGAAAGTAGATTTTCTTTTTTGATTTGTTGGTTTCATTATGCACTGTTTTATTTCAGCAGATTGCTGTTGCTTTCTCGTTATTTTCTCTGTACAAAGAGTTACACTCTCGTGTGTAGCTATGGAACAACGGATAAATATTGCGCACCAAAGACATATAGTTTCGTTGCTGTTCCCATAATCGATTCACTGTTAATACCCTACGACTGGTTAGTCTGAACAGACATAGGAAGGAAGGGATGTTTAAACATACAGACGCTAAAGAGAAACAGTTGTCCTCTTGTACGCTAAAACAGCAAAAATCAGAGATGTGTTGATTAAACACATATCCTTTCCTTCTCTGTTGACAGACCAGTGTGGAGTGGGAAGTTCAGAGAGATGGGAAGAGTGACGAAACTATGGATATACAGAATATGCCCCAAAATCAACCAGATTCTGCCGTTGTACACATTTCTCGTGAAAGCGCCATCATGGCTGGCTGTTCTCTGTCTGTCAATGTGTCAGGGACCACGTCCGAGTCTAACAGTGATTCTCAGATGTCGTTAAGAAATCAGTCTGCCTCTCCTAAATCGCATTCGCACAAAAACAGTAACTTGAAATCTCTGTTGAATCTGTTGTCGGACAATACAAGTATTAAGAGCACCCAAACAGACATTAACGCGCGTAGGTCGATGGCAGGGAATCACCGTCAGGAAATGTCAGTGATACAATCCACCCCGAGTAGTGTTTCACAGCGTAGTACTGTTCAAAGCAGGAAGGCTGGTAGATTCAGAGTTAGTTGGCTAGACATGTATTCGTGGCTTCAGTATGACGAGAGGTCTAACCTCATGTTCTGTAAATACTGTAGAAAATGGAGCGATTCCATTCCTGAAATTCGTACTTCCTTCGCTGCTGGTAATGGTAATTTCAGGCTGGAAATTGTGAATCACCATGATAAATGTAAGGCGCACAATCTGTGCGTTGCCAAAGAGAGCGAAGCGAAAGCAAGTTACGCATGTTTAATGGAAACCTGTTGATGCCACATTGTAATCACAACTTTTGCTACAACTTCGCTCAAGATTTAATGAAATATCAAGTATTTAAATATCTTTTGTTACGCTCTCGTTTCGTTGCAGAAATATGTACACTCCTTTTCTAATCAGTCAGTCGTTATTCTGTACGCGTGCTCGTTTCGTGTTCTCAAATATTTATGACTGTATATGCAATTTATTTGTTATTTTTCTTAGCTAAATTGACGTAGTCCATCCGCATTTTGTTGGCATGCTTGTTCTGCAAACGGTCTCTTCGTTTCTATGCTCGATTTTATTTTAAGAAATGCATTAGATATATAAAATATACATTTTACACTCGTTATTGTACTCTTGTACAAACATTTCCAGTTATTTAAATGCGTATGAAAAGAAGTCGGCGATATTACGATCTTGATTTTATTTATCTTTTAAGAAGATTCGTTTATGTTTACACGAGAGTGTTTCGTTTTAACTTTATTGCATTATTTTTTAATACGTCCATTTAAAGAACCTCGCAAAGCCTTTAAGTTTTTGTTTCAATGTTAGATACTTTAATGGAATGATTATTACATTGAAAAATATATTGTGAAATACAGTTAGAAAGAAAAGAATCGCCAAAGCATGTGCATTTGTCAATTAGTGTGTCACTGTGATGGATATTCCCGCGTTGAATTTTAACAAGAAAGATTAAATATTTTTATTAGAAGTTGTACCGTTATTGTCTCGCAACATATTTACGTAGGAACTAGATTAGATTTAGAAGAGTAACAGTTACTTAATTTCTTCGATCGTTTACTATCATTTAAGTTGATATTGTAAATAGCAAAATAAAATGCGGCTGTTAAAAAATTCAGTTCTGTTATTTGCATGTGTGAGTTGTTGATTTGTTAATATCGATCCTTTCGAATCGGCCCCTGTGCATGAGTCTAATACTAGAAAAATTGTGAAAATCCTCGAATTCGATCGCTATAATAAGCAATGTTAATTCATAAGTATCATGTTCTGCGCAAAGAATCAACCCCTAAAGTTTATTCAACCCTTGTGTACTAATGTTGAAAAAATTGAGAAAAATTTCAATCAAAATTGGACTGAATCTTCGACCAATTGATCACTACAACAAGTAGTGGTAATTCATAAGTATCACGTTCTGTGCAAAGAATCAACCCCTAAAGTTTATTTAACCCCCGTTTATAAGACTGATACTAAATTCCCATTAAAAAAGTCGGATAGACTGAATCCTCGAATTCGATCAGTATAACAAGCAATGGTAATTCATAAGGACAATGTTCTGTGCAGGGCCATCCAGTCGGAGTGCTCGGCGAGGAGGGCGGCGCCACGACGGGCGCGCTAAGCGATAGCGTGTCAGGAATTGAACCGTCTGAACACCATAATCCCCCAGAAATGCTCGACGGACTCGATGGTAAGACCTCCATACATTTGTCATATGCAATCAAAAATTCCATCTAGACCTGACGTACTTCCCTTCGCCCGTCGTATCCAACCGAGGGCCGTTCCGTGGGGGGCGCGAAACGGCGTCGCGACGCGCGCGCGCAACAAGTTAAACACGTGGGCGGTGGTTTCTCTGTGTTTCGTGAATTGACGCGTGGCCCTCCCCGGAATCAACAAGTGTTTCCATCCACAATTACCATCGGAAAACTTCACCGCCCCCCCATGTGAAACTCGTGGTCGCATTGGCGGCGGCGCGCGGGGAACAACGTCAAGTCTAAGAAATCGAGGGAGATGTGCATGCACGTTTGCAAGGATTTACTTTTTTTCCGCGTCGAGTCGTACATAGGCGTACGAAGCGAGCATCCCTCTATTTCCGAGTCTGGCAAGCGTAGTGAGTGGTAAAACTACATCTTTTTTTTGTTTTTTTTTTCATAAAGAATATAAGAAAAATTAACAACAACACGAAACAGAATATTTCTTGTTGGATGTGTATCTTACCATACATAGAAAATCCTCTCTTCTGTTCGATGTATATACGTGTACGCGCGCGCGTGCCCCTATGTACATACGAGCATAACCACACATATACATACATATATATATATATTGATTTTAGACATTTTATATTATCCTTGGTGTTGTGGTGATGGTATCGTGCATTTGCTATGTCGCTGTTCGATAGAATGTACCGGATGTTTCATAATTCATGGTACAGATTCAGGCCAGGTCGATTTTGTGACTGGAAATAGGACGAAAATCGAGATAACGGAATTGCGTGGGTGGTTTCGTTTTTGAGAAAATCAATTTAAATACCAGTCGAGTATTTATGGTACATGGTACAATGAGTACGTGAAACGCAGAGCGATAAAATAATCGGTGTAGTTTCATTGAATTTCGTTTATCGCGACATCGGTTGTTTATTAAGGGCGCGTGTACTCGACTGAGATTTAAATTGAATTTTTTGTCCCATTTGCAGCCATAGAATCGACCCGACCTAATTTGTAGCGTGAATTACGAAACGCTCGGTATATATATATAATGAAAGAAGATGGTTTTGGGACGAAAAATAAAATAAAGAATCAAGGTGCATATCAGCAAATGGACCGTACTCCTGTTTGCCTGGAATCTTTGAGATGGTGTGTGGCCGGTGATTGCGTACGTGGTCCCCCGTATATGTGTTTAATACCCCTCATCTTTTTGTTGTTGTTTTCTGCTATACCTTCTCTACATTATATACATATATACATCTCGGTGGATCTGTTTTACGAGGCCCAGGATATAACGGAACCATGTGCGTTCGTGTGCGTGCGTGTGCAGAACGAATGCAATTGTCTGCGTGTATGCGCGCGTGCGAGAAACATGTGTACATATATGTGCCACGTGACTCTCTGAATTTTATATATGTACATATATATATTATATATTCTATTCTATATATATATATATATATATATGTATATTATTTCTAACGATGTACACGTGTGCATACAGACATATATGTATACGTACATTAGATATTATATGTATATATATATGACCGCGGCGTGATTCTCTATGCATGCCTCTGCAAACACTGTTTTCTCTGTCCTCTTACAAATTACCTTTTTGCCACCGTCTCTTACATCACCGTGTATGTATACCTGGCCGATCTTAATCTTACATTCTCACGTGTCTCTCTTGCGCTGTTTACTTTGAACCCACACACGTTCACCAGGAAACGGAGGCATAGCAACAAAATACTCTCCGCGCGAGTCTTCGTTACGCAATCGATCAATCGACCGCGAATCTCGCAACCGTAATGAAAAATCGCCGTTGCGCAACCGGAGGATCAGCAAGACGCTGGCCTCGAAGCGAATTCTACATCGGGAAACACACCCCCAACAGTCTTTTTGGAACTCTACTTTGTCCTCGTTCTCGTCGTTCGATCTTGCTGTTTATGGTTCGCAGGATCATGCAGAAATCAAGGAATCGTCAGTCTGGTCTGTCGATTTCGCAATTTTCCCGACGTCATTCTCGTCTCTTGATTTTTCCTCTTCGTTCGAAGTTCGACGAAGTGTGACGGAGTGCGACGAAGTTTGACGAAATTCTGCGTCGCACTTCGTACCGGACCTTCACCGCGAGCCCTTCATCTATTCGTTCGAAAGTGTCTTCTTTTCTTTTTCTTTCCATCTTCAGTCTCTTCTTCTTTTATTTTCACTCTTTCAGTTCTCTTCTTGATCGTTGATTTAGTTGTGTGACGACGTGTTGTGCTAGCCTTGCGTTTTGTTGTTCTTTCTTGTTTCTTGATTATTTATTGGATTACTGATGATGATGATGATGATTTTTGAAGAACCGTAGGTGTGCGCTTTTTTGGTTCCTGTATTAATTCGTGACTTGATATTGATCGTTTTCTTTCTCTCTTTTTTTGTTTGTTGGTACGAGTAGGCATTTGTACGTCTCTTTTCCGGCAACGTACTACTTATTGATTATGAGTGTGGTGTTTCTCGATTGCCCTTCGTAAACACTGTTGATTGGAGTATTTTCATTGAGAGAATCCCCCTCTTTTCTCTGCAACTGTTTTGACTTGACGTAGAACTGTCAGTTCAGATATTATACATATATACGTCTGCTGTCCCACCAGTCTTTGCGAAAGTTAATATATTTCTTCAACGTCGCGTGATCCAACAATAATACGATTTTCAAGCTTAGTAATATTCAATTATTGAAAGTAGTGTTCAAGTTATTAAAAGATAAAATACGTTTTCATTTTATTTTACTGGACGCAAGAAATTTTTGCCCTACTTCTATAAATTATTATGTATATGGTATGTAATTCAGTAGATTTGTACCCGGGGAACCTGCATTATGCTTGCTTAAAGTTGAGCAATTTGCAGTGTTTTTGACACGTAATGGCGCCGCCATATTGGTTTGTAGTGACGATCGCGCGCCGCTTACCGAGCAGAACCGCTAGATGGCAGCACGGGCACGCGTTAATGCTGCTAATATAGAGCGGGTATTGCTATTGTTGTTTTAACTGGTCTGGGTTAGGTTTTCGTAAATATTTTCCACGATACTTATTCTCAAACATTTTCTGAGATGTTTTCTTTTTGTTAGCGGTATTACTGTCAGAAACACTGCAAATTGCTCAACCTTAAGCAAGCATAACTCCTGAACCATTCATCCTGCTGGATCAAAACTTCGATCTGCAGGTTTTCCAGGTACAAATCGATTACACGCCAAATACATAATAATTTATAGGAGAAAGGCACAAATTTTGAGTCCGGTAAAGTAAAGTTCACCCCTCATTTCTTACGATTGACTGGTACAATTTTTAACACTGTATCCAGAGTGGTCAGTTGAGGGGAAAGAGTTACCCCGAGTGGAGACACGAGTCACTCTGACTGTATTTAATTTATTTAGGGTTAAAATCGAAGTCAGGGAAGCATAGAATTTGAAAATTAGCCCGGACAGAATATTTCGCGATTTTTTTTACTCGAAGTATTGATATATGTATAATATTTGTCGTTGCCACGAGAGGTGTATTCCATCACACAGTTTTGTTTGTTTTCCTTCTAGTTTTTCTCCTGATTTGATACATATACATACATATATATATATTTGTCTCTCTCTCTCCATTGTCTTATGATGAACTTCTAGTAGAGATTGTCGGTAAACCGCCTGATGATCTGCTAAGCAATTATTGAAATCGGGATCTTGTAATTCCAGGAACAACGAACGGAACTAGCAAAAAAGACAAGGATATAAGTAAAGACGGTCAGAATAAGTTAGAACAGTCGAACGGTCTCGGCGCGGAGAGCTGTAAGCTCTGCGGGAAGAGCGTGGCCAACATAAAAAAGCACATGAAATCGCATTTCCCCGATAAGTATCAATGCCAAATCTGCATGATATCGTTAACGAGGTCGGACAATCTGAAAAGGCATATTAAATTGAAGCACGGCATACGAGAGGGATCGTTGATATCGCCGTTCATGCGTCTCGAGCACAAGCACTTTTTAGCGAAATCGGAACCGGCTTACCTCACCTAGGCTTCTCGCGCTAGAAATCGAACGAACCTGTTCGAATTCGATCATTCGAACCGCAAAAACAAAAAAGTACTCCCAACAATGGACATCGAGAAAACAAAAAAAAAAGAAAGGAAACATCGAGAAAAGCCGAAAATCACGGAGACGATCTCGTCCCGATAAACTCGGCACTGATTTCACCGAGCGCCTCGCTCGCTACTTTTTAATCGTAATTTTGTCCCTCGTTTAAATTATCCTCCTTAATTACGCAAGCCGTAATTTATTTATTTATTGTCGTGCGTCTTAGTTTCTAGTGTTAACTTAAGGGTTTTTGTCTTCACTTTTCTTTTCACCGTTTTGTAAGCGTTTGATTCCTGGCCGTATCTCACGATTGTAGGTCAGGGTCTTCTTTGTAGATGTTTCGCCAATTATACCGGGTGAGTCGCTTAACCGCACCACCCGAATTCACCGCGAACCTGTCGGTCGTCTCAACGAAAAAAGTTCGAAACGAAATCATTCCGATGCGATCGTTGCTTTTCTGATCAGTCCGATCAAAGAAGCTGATTACTCCATTGTTGCTGGTTAATGTCCAACAACTTTTGCTTCAACATTTTTCGCTGCGACGAGAGCGTGGGTTGTATGTGTGAATCTAGGCGACACAGCTAGGCGACTCTCTCGGTACGGAGATCTCACGGAGTAATTATAAATTCGAGAGTACAAAGAAAGGAACTAATATCTGCGTGCTCGGACGAGAGAGAGAGTCTGCTGTATACTGTGTTCATGTATTATAATACTACCTCCAGCGGATACCGTGAAATAGTGTTAAAATACCGGATAGCATCTTGTTTGCTCCCCGAATCCTGTGTCTCGGCAGGTGAGGTTGTTTATCGTGGACTCTGCGTTTTGCAGCGAGTTCGCAGCACGAAATGTCCACGAGAGAGAGAAAGAGAGATACATATTGAGATTTCGAACCCTCTCTCTGTATTACGGCGCATGGGACTGAAATTTCACGTTGATTTCGGCCACGCGGCATAATCCGTCGGCAAGAACCTCGAGATACATTGCCTTTGATTAGATTTGCATAAGAGAGAGATACGCGCAGACAGTTTTTTCCGCACACCACCCGGTACACTCGCGGAATCGTTCGACGTTAATATTCGGTTGTTGCGCCACGAACTTCCTAAATACCTCCTCGGACGCATAGTGATTCGCTTTTTACTCTGAGAACGGTCCTACAACGTAGTCGTCGTTCCACTCGATCCCTCGACCGTTCTTACAATTTTCTAATTGGACAGCGGATTTGATGCGTTTATGACAAAAAACGAGCAGGTGTAATTTAAAACAGTAAAAACGTGAGAAGAATTTAAAAATACTGTCACATTATTTTCAATTTATTAAACATATTAAGAAAGAAAATAATCTTCTACTTCACTCGAATTTATTGCAAATCAAGTTTATTTTGCGTGAAGATCCGCTGTCTATTTATACTTATTCACAGTCAGGACTCACTTCTTATTAGTCTTTCGTCCTAACGTAATATTCGTTTCACGTAATCGCTGGGAAGTGACGTTCCGTGCCGTTTCTTAGATCGTGCAGTTGTATTTCTTCGCGCGTTTCATTCAACATTAGGTTCGGTTCACGTAGTTGCTGGAAAGTGACGTTCCGTGCCGTTTCTTAGATCGTGTAGTTCTACTATTTCCTTAATTCGCGTTCACGTGTTCAGGTTAACGGACTTTTCGGCAGTGTTCGTGCTTAATTTTGTGTCTTGGGAGTTTCGCGCGTCGCAATCGAATATGAACGACCATACTAGACTATTAGGGCGTCTCCACGCAGTTCCATGCCCGGTGTCAAACTATAGTAACGCCAGTCTTGTTCCACAGATGGAGGTGATCAGTATTAAGTGACTATTTATATACGCATATTTATAGATTCTATATTATATAATTTTATACTATTTATACACATTATATATACAAACACATATATATATATACATAACATAGGTTGTGAATGACGTCGAAGACTGAGTATTAAAAAAGAGAAATGATAAAAAGAAAGAAGACGAGTCGGAAACATCTGGTTTTCGGCTCGGATCAAAATAGTCAATGATGAACTAGTCTCTGAGGCCTGAAGGCTGTTGCAAGAACAGACTTTTCATAGTAGAGGGGTTTTGTTTAATGGTGCCTTTCCTTTTAAGTACAATACTCGACCTACAATGATCGAATAATCTCGATGATGATATTTAATATTACATAGACATATAGACACATAGAATATAAATAATAAATAAAGAACATCCATGTAAAACGTAGAAAACTAATCTGCTGAAACACACGACACACACGGTCCCTTTTCTCCGTCAACTATGATCGTCGTGAATCATCGATCGTCCCAGCGCAGCGTGAGGCCGAGATCAAGCAACAACACAAGAATCACGAAAGAGAAAAGAAACACGAATCGGAAACCGAGAGAACAAATCTTTGGGAGGAGACCAAAATGGAAAAGGATACAAAAAAAGAAAGAAAAAACGGAGCCAATCAACACGTTCAAGGGCTTTTCTCACACGCAACTTCTTTTCTCTATTTACAGATACAACGCTTTTAACCGGTCGGTCCAACGAGAAACTTCTTAATCTGTCGGAGTTTTTCGAGAGGATACCGTACACCGACACTAGCAAGTGCAAACTGTGCGATAGGGTCGTGTCCGACACACAGAATCATTTCGTCATACACAATAACGGGAATTACGTGTGCCCGATGTGCGGCTGCCGTCGAACTCGGCTTAGTAACCTGATGGGTCATATCAAACTGAAACATCCCCAGATTGAGACTGTGCAGATTCGAATGGCGTGCAGGCCTTCCCCTTGATATCCATTGTACGCGACGAACATTTACACGATTTAAATACAGTGCCATTTCGTAGATCACCGCTCGGATTTACTTACTCGCGACGGCCGAGTTTCGAAGGCTACGCCCCCTGGACCCTGCTCCGAACTAGGACCGCCACGGGGAGCGAGACGCGCGGCCAGGGGGCGTAGCCTTCGAAACTCGGCCGTCGCGAGCAAGTAAATCCGAGCGTTGTAGATCGACGTACAGCGAGAATCTCTTTTCCGATGACAGGGGACATTTTTGTACAGGATGTAGTTTGTTGAAAAATATTTTACACGTATCTCTTTTCAACTGTTAAGAAACTAGAGAGTGTGAGACAACGATTTTTTTTTACATTTGTGTATTTTCATTCAACCAACGCACAGTTATCGATTCCTCGATTCTAGGTGGACAAAATTCAAATTTTTGTGTTTTCTTGTAGTAATATAGCTTTATTTCTCAGAAATCATGACAGGTGTATAAAAACAACATGAACTTTAACGATTTATATAATTTCTTTATAATGGACAAATAAAACAATTAATTGTAACATTTGTAAAAATAACATAAATTAAATATTTTATAGTTTTTGTTTAAATACGTGAATACACAATACACAAAATGAAAAGAATTAATCTTAACTTATATTTAAAAATTAGATAAAGTTGTACGAAAATATAATACAAAATTACAAAATTATAATAAGGAATGTGCATGACAAAGGTGCATATCCTAAATTATTATAAATTATAATTGTCATATGTAAATCTCGTACCTTTTTTAAGATGATTTGAGTAAACTTTTTGACTCTGCTGCTAATTCTTTAGAACATTTTTTAGTAATTTTCCTCTTGCTACTTATAAGTGGATCGGACGTTAGAAGTAACATATGAAATATGTCTTCTACACTTTTTTTCTATTTTCTTTTAAAAAGCGGTCGATAGTGCGATGGCATTTCTGCCATTGTTCTTGTACTCTTTTGCAAAAACTTGTAATGTTTGTATGCAAAATATTTTTTGCTGAATCATTAATAGCTTCGATGTTAAAAAAGTTTAGAATCAGCCCTATTATTGCATCAACTTTAGATTTGGTATCTTTAGAACTTGTTGAATACCAGGTTTTAAACATCAGTCTTCGTGGCATACTCCATGTCTTTTCTAAAAAATGATATAAAAAAAACGGGCCAAAACGGGCAAGCGATATTTAGTATCATTATTTTGAAATAAGTATTCTTCAAAACTATCAAAGAACGAAGTCCGGCCGAGTCCGGCGAAAGAAGTTATACAATTTGACCTCTTCTTAAATAATATTATTAGTTAACCTGTTGTATATGATATACACGGCAAAATAAAATTATACCGATATGTAAAAATTAAATACTTACCTTCGCTTACACGCTCCATTTTTTAGATAATAATTTAAACAACAAACAAACAAGTTATACGATGGAGAAGAATTAGCTTATTTATAGTATTTCGCAAAGACAAAACTTTAACGCCGTATTACGTCGTAATAACCACGTGCAATCGAAATATTAGGTTATATATCGAATAAATAAATGTTCGTAAACAATATAGAACGGCAACGAAGATATCTGAAGTTAATCAAATTTACCATTTTGTCCGCCTAGAATCAAGGAATCGATCACTGTGCAACGTAGTCTTTTAAAAAGATTTACGAAAAAGTATTTATTTTAAAAATTCATCTTTATTTTTATCCGTACTTACGTGATGTTTTTTATGGAGATGTATTTGTTTTATTATTTTCACCGCTTTAAGGTGAATGTCAGCGAATATTCGTCAACAAACTATACCTGTATAAAGTATACAGGCTTTTTCCTTGATATTTATTGTTCGCAAAAAAACATTTCGGTAGAATTTGTCGGTGTAGATCGGCGAAAATGTCGTCCTTTTCGTTATCGTTCGTGGAAAGCGTGTAGGTACAGTGAAATTTTTCGTTATGGCCTGAAAATTTCTTTTCGGCCGACGCTCTAGCAGCTTTACGATTCCACGGGTATCGGACTGGACTCGCGTACTTATCAATCCCTGCGCGAGAACCGGCGGCGGTGAAATTTGCAACGTTTTCGATCCCCCCGGTGTCGCTCGCAGCATTATTGCGCACCGTTCAAGTTTCCCGTGTCGCGACGGATAAGCGGATTTCACGATTGACGAGCGTGTGCGAGAGTCGACGCGTTGACATGCTGGCCGATTAAACCAAGATCAATCGGGAAAACTAGAAACAGCTCGTAAACTCGTCCCTTATGTACGGGGGTGATCGATCCTGATGGAAAAGTCGTTCAACGGTACAGTCAAACGCGAAATAGCTTCTGTAATGTACTATCTGTAGAATTTCTTCTGGCCAGTTGTAACTATGTATACCGGTGCTATAACGTTCGGCTTGGTGGGCGTGTCTTTCGGGGAGGTGGGGATGGAAATGTATTAGCAGCCAATGAAATGGCGCCGTAATGCGTTCCATGGGACTCTTATGTTAGCGTTTTATCCTCGTCCGGAGTGATTTAACCCTTTGGTGCATCTAATGACATTGAAAAATCGGTGAAAATTCATTGCAAAAATGCAATTATTACAAGAACAGGATTCTTCGAATTTAGCGAATGTCATTGCTCATTGGGTGCATTCAATGAAACCAAATATCGATTATAGAAATGCGAATCTTACGAGAACGAGGCTCTTCGAATTAATCGATCGTAGCCTCCTTCTCGAACGGTATTTTCGCAAAATGGAGGGGTCGGTTTCCGGCAGGGTTGTAGAGGAAAAACTGGAGTTTCACATCTTCCTCGCGCCATTATTCCGGAGAGCAGCTTCGAAATAAGTCGGTCCCGTAAGTGCACGGTTTTGTCGGTAATTCATTATTGACCGTGTGCCAAGGGGTAGTGCCCGCCGCGCGATGAATTCCGTGAATTTCTGCCGCGACATTCGCGTAGGGTGTCCCTTTCATGCTCGGTCGTCAGGGAGCAGACATGTTGTCACATCCCGGAAAGCCAGCAAGAAGCTCTGGTGCTCTCTCGCGCGACGACGACGACGACGACGAGAAACTGGCGTCGACGTTTAAAGTCGGAAGCACGGTTATGGGCTCGTACATTTAGCGCCAGGCCAACGGTACGACGGAGCCAAATGGAAATTAGTATAACGAGACTTTCTCCGGTCTCGGTCAAAGGGCGTCTCACGGTTAACGATAAAAAGCGTTTTATCGTTTTGCGTCGGTCCGTGACGACGCGGGCCATCGGTCCCGTCACCGTTGCATTTAATTACATAGCGCCTCCTCACTCCCCTCTCTCCCCCCTTCATTAGCGTAATTATTCTTTTTGCTCGTATTTTGCGAACCCCGGGCAATCGATCTACGGGGAGAATGGCTCCATCTTCGTCTTTCTTGCGGCGTCGCGACGCCTCCGAAGCGTCGGTTTGCATCTTAAGGAGCTCCGCCGCAATGACAGCTGGCGAGCTTCAATTTTTATTTCGGCGAATTACGCGCGGATCCGTCGGTAAATTGTGCGGAAGTCTCACTGTATTATTGGAGGAACTGTACTAATTGTTTTGGTATGATTGTCAATAATAGTTTTAGTGCTTAATCGAATTTCTTTTGGAAGAGCGTGATTAACTCTGGCGACAGGGTCGAATTTCTCATTAACGTAATTCGGTGTTTCTTGTAGTCAATAACTCAGCGTCGAACTGAATTACTGATGGCGTAGCCGTGGGAATTTTAATGAGACTACGGTGCTGTCGATTAGCAAGCGAAATAGGAATTTTTTCTGTATAAATATTCGCAGTCCGGTCGTTAGGCATTAGAGCGTTTCAGCTGTCGGATAAAATCATGAAATTCGGCTAAAATATTCTTGCTTTAATTCTGCGCATTTCAATCAGCCCGGCTCTTGCAGAGACTCGCGTAATCGCTTCGTAATCCACGCAGAAATGATATTATCAACGGCGGGATTGATGTTTCGATTTGATAACGCGACACATTCTCCCGAACGATTTTCTTATCATTGTTTATCCCGGTATTTCCCGATACATAAGGTTCCAAGTACGTTCTTCCCGTGCTTTATCGAACTCGAAAATAATTTCGAGATCCTCCGAATAAAACGACGCCGTCTAGAAAACAGCTCGTTGCCCAGTGAAACTAATCAGTGCCGATCGCGAATTCATAACACTTTCGCGAGGTTCATTCATCCGAGTTCTCCGGGGTTCGACTAGTTTCCCGGTCGGTCGATTTCTTATTCCCGATCGGCGTCCATTTTCATCTCGAGCGCGCTTTTCGCTCGACCGTGTTCTTCCCTCTCTCTCTCTCTCTTCCCGATAACCATTACTTCCGCCTTGGTGGATCGCTTCTTTCTGGATCTCTGGGCGCGTCCATCGATCTCGAACAAAGTGGCTTCCGAGGACGAAACAGCGTATTATAGCTCCACGGGTCGCGGGGGCTATCGGTTGTTTAATATTCCCTGACGGGCGCGACTAAGATCCTTTCAGGAGAGAGTACCCCTAGGCAGAGGAAGACACACCGAGCTAGAGGGAGATAGACAGAGCTAGAGGGAGCTACACAGAAAGAAATAGACAGGGCTCGAGGTAGGAAATTAGAGAAAGGTAGACAGAGCTAGAGGGAGAAAATCAGAACAAGGTAGACAGAGCTAGAGGGAGCTACACAGAACAAATTAGAGAGAGAGAGCTGGAGGGGGGAAATTAGAACAAAGGTAGATAGTGCTAGAGGAAGCTGCATTAAGAAAGGTAGACAGAGCTAGAGAGAAGACGCTAGAACAAGATCTGGAGGGAGCTACACAGAAAACGATAGATAGAGTCAGAGGGGAAGAAATAAAGGCGAAGACAGACAGAGAAATGTAGCAATAAATACGAGGAAAGTAGAGACTAGAGGGAGACGGACAGAAGGGGATGCTTGGTGGAAGCGAAAGGGGTAGCAGAGGAAGAGGCTCTTTAGGGGCCAGGGGTCCTCCTCGCGATAAGCTCCTTAAAGGCATATCTTCTCGCCCTTATTACGAGCTAGGGCCGTGCTTCACGGATGAACGGTTGAAGTGGAGAGTCGACGACTGAGGTGCTCAATAAGAGGATCACCGTTCGGAGAGAGGTGTACCTACTGCAAAGAGTTTCGTTTTCTCGAGTACACGCGACAAGAGGCTTTCGCCTCTCCTCTCTTGCTTTAAACTCCGCTAGCTTAGCCAATGGAGGAGAAACAGTCTCCCCCCGGATTGTTGCTACCAGAAACTAAACCTACCTACCTACCCACCTGTCTGGCAGGTAGCTTGTCACAACTTGCGGCTCTCTCCATCCCCACGGAGACCACCCCGACCAGAGTTTCTTCCTGGAAATTATCAGGCTTCGAATGCTGCTGGGAAATGGATCTCTCTCTTTCCCCTGCAGTCTCCGCTCGACTCCGAAATTATTAACCGAGAATGTTCCCGAGGATTTCTGTATTTTTTTTCCTAGAGTTTTTCTTCGTTGAAAATAGTCAGAGGTTCCCTTTGGATTTTTCTCTGTTTCGTTGCGCGTTCTTTTTGGGTACTTTCCGCGGTCACCCCTGTGCAGGACAGCTGCTCGGAACGGTTGTTTTTCGAAGCATTAACAAGCCGACAGTGTGCGCAGGACCACGACCCAGCCTCGTGCAAATTATTCTCCGCGGACGCGAGCGAGCTGTACGCCGCGAGAATATTATACCTAACTCCTCTGAACTTTCGCTGGCTGGTTATTACTTGGTGACTATGGTTTTTCCGAAATGGGTCTTGGGAATTATTAGAGGAGTCTATACGCTGAGAAGTCCCTTTCAATCGAGCGGCGATGTTTCAATCCTGTGGGTTCTGCGTACCTCGTGACCCAGGTGAAATTTATATCTTGTTTGTGTAAATCTGGCGTTTTACTATATTTTTGTACTAGGGTTAACATTCATTGGAGCATTTAAAATTGACAGAATAGATATAAATTTTCCTGCGGAACAGGATGGGCGAGAGATGTCATTTAAAAAATCGAGTCAGGGATTCATCGATCGAACGTCACCGGTTTATTACAGCTCCGAGCACCACACTCTCCCTTTGTCCTCGATCATAATTTAATCAGACTTAATATAGTATTTAGCCACGGCTAATCTCTTTAGAATTCCGCGTCATTTGAATCCCGAATTATTCAAATGGCCGGGCATTACTTGTGCATCCGGGGGTATTCGGGGGCCGTGTGTAACGTTTGTGCAAACTGAATGTTTGCCCACTAAAACGTTCGGATAATATGAAATTCAGATTTAAACGCGTAATTCAAATCTCCCCCGAGGCGCGCTTATCTTCTTTGTGCCTAGTCTTGTATATATACCCGTGTACAACTTCAAACAAACAATTCCGGCACCGCGCGAATACATATTATCTTTTTATTCGATCTTCGAAAACAATCCCTTGGAAATTGATCCTACAATTTTTGTGAAATGTCTGTATTAATTCTTCCACGACAGTTGTGTACTAAATTAATTAAATTAATTTTTAGAATCGTCTAGTTGTTCGAAATAATTACAAAATAAATAAAATCCGCGCGAAGTTTGAAACGAATGAAACATTAAAATGATTAATTTAATATCTTCTAAACCATTCGCCGCATTGAAAAATATGTTAAACGTGGCCTGTAGATCTGGACATGCTGCGTCTTTTATGTGGTATCACTTTTTCTCGCAATACGAATGGTTTTCGAAAAATTGAGAGAAAATAAAACTCAACAATTTTCGAAAACGTGTCATGCGTGAACAACAAATTTTTTCGGGCAATCGTAGTAGGATACAGGTTGGAAACCGGTGCTATACAAGTTCCAAATTCTGAAGCGGGGCTCGAGGTATAGTAATTTCGTAACAAATTCGCGGTCCCCTGTATCGTGTTCGCGTAGAATCATTCTTATCCGTGTACTCGTCGAGTTCTCCGAAAGTTCCCTCGGCTCGTTTTTCTTCTTCTGGCCGGTTGCACGATCGATTGACTCTCGTTATTGGCTCTCTCCCGGTATAAAGTTCCTTTGATCGCCGGCAAAATGGATACGTAACGCGAGACCGGCATTCGAAAGTACCGACGGCAATTTATAGATTCGCCGTGTGGCGACGGCGCCGCTGAATTATATTTAGCATATCATCATTTGTTTCCATTCCCGTAAAGGGTAGCCCAGCGGAAAATATTTCAGGACAGCCAGGGAACGTCTCACCGAAATGCACTTAGCCGCCGCCGTCCCCCCCCCCCCCCGCGTATAGCTCGCGGGATTCATGTCTCTTTCCGGTTCGGACGATTTACAACTGGCCGGGAACCTGAACTCTGCTGAATCGATGAAACTGAAAGAAAACGTGTTATTACAATTCCCTTCCGATGCGAAATAATGCCGACACGCCAACCGAATCGATTTTCCAATCGATATTACTGGAATTAAAAGCTGCGCTCTGCCTTCCTCTGCGCGATGCCAATCTTTTTAAATTCCCGATTTTCACCTGTCGATCGGCTAACGAGGAATTCTAATTCGAAACCGGTCTTCTGGAGCTAATCGTCGATAAAACGAGACCGCGGAATTCTTCGAATCTAACAGCTGGGATGCTTTTGATGGTTTATGGCAGCTAGAGAGGGAGGGATACGCTGAAATCTTTGTGCACACGTTTTCTTCGGGATCGAATTTGATCTGGGTACTAGAAAGTTAGAACAATGTGAACCTGAGTCTACTGCTTTGAGGTCAACGTTGATCCTCTTATTGTTCTAAATGGTGAATCATTTGAATTAGGGATTAGAGAACTAGTGTTTAAACGTATGTAAGCTGCCCTTCTTCAGCTAGAAATCTAGAATATAAACGTTTGTAACTCTGGGTCCAAAGGGACCAAACTCCCCCAATTCAAGGGTTGAATAATCGATTGAATGGCAGCCCCTAGCAGGGTTAGAAACCTAGACTTTCGAAGCAGCAACCGAAGTTGTTCGAAATCATTCGATCAATAAAATGTCTACCCTGTCTACCCTAACGCCTCGGCCAGGCGGTTAGGTCGAAAAGTTCGGCTCCGTGTCATCGTAACGTATCACCTGGCTGCGAATGAGAGGGGAGGGGAATATATCCGAGGGGGTTTGCCGGGCTCCCTCTTGTCGCCAGAGAATCGTCGGCCTCCGAGAGGGAAAACTAGCTAGCTAGTCCCGAAACAGTTTCTGTGACAGTTGAACACGGTTGTTTCCCCCCGTTGAATCCGCGTCGCACATTCACTTGCATCGCACACCGACACACAGACACTCGTACACAGACACAGAGAGACATACGGACCTACCGCTGGCTGGCCTGTGTGTGTGTGTGCTTCACCGAGTGCAGGGGGTTAGAGATACACAAGAGAGAGGTCGGGGAGAGAACCTCTACTCCCCGACCTTCTTTATCCTAGTTTCCCTGTTATTCCCTCCTGCAAACTCTCTCTCTCTCTCTCTCTCTCTCTCTCTCTCTCTCTCTCTCTCTCTCTCTCTCTCATTTTGTCCCTTCCATTTTCGCGCCACAGAGCAGTTGTGCGCGGAGAAACACATAACGCGATGATCGATGTTGGTGTATGCGAATGTGTTGAGCCTCGGAGATCGTTGTTAAGGATCACGCGTCCTTTTCCCTCCTCGCACGCTAATCGACACTCGGCGAGCCTGCAGAACAGCTATTTCTCGATATTTTCCACAAGCATTTCCGTCGCGCCTGTTCGGTCTCTGTCTCTCGGTTTTCGAGATGCTCGGGACCAGACTGCGGATTTTACGCATTTGCGCGCGGCTGAAACACGAAACGGTAGGAAGATCATTGGGGCTTATCAGTATCGGTGCATTAATACCAACCACGGGTGGATGGGTACCCGGAATTTCGGGTTCGGGTTGGGCCGGGGTCCGAAAATCAGCGATACTCGGATACCCGAAGTCGAAGTCAAGCTCAGAACAATATAAATCTTCGGGTTCCCGACTCGATCCGATTTCGACTTGGCGTACCGAAAATTTCCGGGTACCCGCCCACCTCTGCTAATTGGTATCAACTGGTTAAAACGATCAAAGGAAGAAACCAATTTGTATTCGGTCCTAGCAGCCCGTGCGCAAAGATCCGCAGTCTGTCCACGACAACGTCGAAAGAAACGATCGGTAGGTAGCTGTTTCGCAGGTGTTCCACAGAAAAACACTGTTTACTCCTTGTTCACTTCCTCTCGCTCGCTGTCTCGCTCTCTCTCTGTTACAGTGTTGGCCAGTGGTGGTTCTCACTGAAGAGAGAGGGGGTTGCCCCAGACAAGGTCAGGCAGCAGCAGACTTCCAGCTGCCCCTGCTGGATGCCTCCGCCCTTGCAACCTTCCGAGCCCTTGGAATGCTCTCGTAGCAGGGGGATGGACGGGCGGTGGTGATCGGTGGTAGTGTGGTACTCTATGGTATATAGCGGTGTTTGGTGTTGGTGTCGGTGGTGTATTGGTGTCGGCGGTGATGACGGCGGTGGCGATGATGACGATCCGCGAGAGCCATCGGCAGGGCTATATGTTTGTCCGGATGCGACGGCCGCACGATTGTCGTTCGCAAACCGTGCAGCTGCGCCTCCATTGTGGCTAGCCGGTCAGCTACCGATGGCACCGCATAAGATCGCTGAACTGCCACCAGGCTGCCACGCTACCGCCTCGGTGTGTTCCCTGAACTGCAGCTCTCCCCGTTGGATACACGATCGTCTTGAACCCCCGTTAGGCCTTTTCGATCGTTCCTCGATTCTATCGTTTTGCTAGGGTCCTAGCAGATAGGGGACGGAGTGGGACTGATCGTAGTAGCCTCAGATGTTTCAAGGCGAATATTCGAAGGTAGATTATATATTTTCTTTTAGGTGGAATATAGAAATTTTTGTCCCACCCTGTAGATTTTCTACGATATTCTCGTAGAGCGCGAAGAGACGAAACCAACGAGTACCATGACCATACCCTTCCGATCAGCCAATCTCGAAATATTCCTGTCTGAAAGATTTGGCCTAACCTAGACCCCATCATTCATACAGGAATATCTCGAGATTGGCTGATGGGAAGGGTATGGTCATGGTACTCGTTGGAATCGTCTCTTCACGCTCTACAAGAATGTCCAAGAGAAAACCTGGCGCACCTGATCCAAAACTGATGAGATCCAAAAAGAATAAGTGAAATTCAGGAGCAGTGCGAATCAGGGAATTGCGGAGGGTCGTCTGTCAAGTGATTTTGTTGGAAATTCATTCGGGACTGCTAATTCTTTTAGATCCTCCACCTAATGCTATCGAGTCTCGAGTTTCAGTTTCTTGTACAACGTTCAATCCCGTGGAACAACATTTGACGAGCACACTTGCGCTGTCCACGACCCACTTAAAGTCTCGAAAATGTATCAACTTGTCCGGAATATCAATGTGTACACGTGCCAAACGTGCGCGGCGCTCGATCTGTTATACAGTCGAGTTCCATCGAAGTTCCGCTTTGTAATTTCTCGCACGGTCTCCTGAAAGATTCAGTTCCGAAGAACAGCGGGCGGCAGTCCAGCCGATGGTTCTCGCGTTAGATATCGGCGCTGTCTCGATTTCAACGGCATCGCTCTTTCTATTTTCGTGTATGACTTACCCTGCTGACGTTCGTGGCGTATAAATACGTACGAAAGCATCGCGGAAAAGATGCTCGGCTGATCGCGATTACGTTCCTGGGGAAGCGTAATTATAAAACGTAATCTTGGAGCGTACTTCCTTGGTGTCCCTTCAATCCGTATCGAACAAACACGATAAACAGTTACCAGAGGCACAGGGGAATTTCAGATTGTTTTCCTCTCTTGTGCCACGAAAGTTCCACGATTTCGAGGGATCGCTCGTGTGCGAATTCGTTGAACAGCTAGTCTGCGATGACCTCCGAAACTTGGAACGTTTCCGCACTGGTCATTCCGTGGGCGGTGTCCGTTCCCTGCTCCCTCGTCAGTCTTTTCGAAAATGTTCTTCCCGATCGATCCGCGCTGGTACGCCCGTCCGCAAGGGTTACACGTGTACTTACAACGATAGGAAACTTGGACTCAATTTAGAAGGCACTTTTGCCTAGATCCTCCATGCGATTAAACGCTCTTATCGCTCCGATCGACCCTACGCGGCGAAGATGGCTTCTAATCTTGGAGTCTCGCATGCGGCGACCTGATTCCCCACCGACGCTCGGGAATTATAAGACGGATACATGGAAACTGGTCACGCAGATTTCAAGCCCGAAAAATTTGTCAGATCTTTTATTATCTTTTCGGGGACTGTGTGTTTTAAGGTTCTACGTATGGAGAGCTTTGAACAGGTGCCCATCCAATTTTCAACCTCCATTCGGAGTCGTCCCGGCGATATTGCTGCTTTGTATTCATTGGGATACCGATCGTTAAAGATTATGGCGGTCAAGGAGACGGTTTTGAAATTTCTATGCAGACATTCGTTCAACCAAAATTCCGAAGGACATTGCTCTCTGGCTTGTACACGGATTAAATTATAAAGTCTAATTGCAGGAAGAAGTCCACTCCCTTGTAAATATCCTTTAGCTACAGATTCTCAGGCTTCGAGGAGCCGGAGCCCAAAAATGATCAAGCTCTACGAATCCTCGAGCTTCAGACATAAAACGATTCAAAGACCTCTGGCTTTCTGGACTTCAAGCTTAAACAAAATCTCAAGCTTCAAAAACTCCAGTTTCAAAAATCTCAAGCTTCAAAAATTCTGCAGTTTCAGAAATCTCAAGCTTTAAAAATTCAAATACCTCAAGCTTTAGAAGTTCTCGAGCTTCAGACATAAAAATATTCAAAGACCTCTGGCTTTCTGGACTTCAAGCTTAAACAAAATCTCAAGCTTCAAAAACTCCAGTTTCAAAAATCTCAAGCTTCAAAAATTCTGCAGTTTCAGAAATCTCAAGCTTTAAAAATTCAAATACCTCAAGCTTTAGAAGTTCTCGAGCTTCAGACATAAAACGATTCAAAGACCTCTGGCTTTCTGGACTTCAAGCTTAAACAAAATCTCAAGCTTCAAAAACTCCAGTTTCAAAAATCTCAAGCTTCAAAAATTCTGCAGTTTCAGAAATCTCAAGTTTTAAAAATTCAAATACCTCAAGCTTTAGAAGTTCTCGAGCTTCAGACATAAAAATATTCAAAGACCTCAGGCTTTCAGGACTTCAAGTTTAAAAAAATCTCAAGCTTCAAAAACTCCAGTTTCAAAAATCTCAAGCTTCAAAAATTCTGCAGTTTCAGAAATCTCAAGCTTTAAAAATTCAAATACCTCAAGCTTTAGAAGTTCTCGAGCTTCAGACATAAAACGATTCAAAGACCTCTGGCTTTCTGGACTTCAAGCTTAAACAAAATCTCAAGCTTCAAAAACTCCAGTTTCAAAAATCTCAAGCTTCAAAAATTCTGCAGTTTCAGAAATCTCAAGTTTTAAAAATTCAAATACCTCAAGCTTTAGAAGTTCTCGAGCTTCAGACATAAAAATATTCAAAGACCTCAGGCTTTCAGGACTTCAAGTTTAAAAAAATCTCAAGCTTCAAAAACTCCAGTTTCAAAAATCTCAAGCTTCAAAAATTCTGCAGTTTCAGAAATCTCAAGCTTTAAAAATTCAAATACCTCAAGCTTTAGAAGTTCTCGAGCTTCAGACATAAAAATATTCAAAGACCTCTGGCTTTCTGGACTTCAAGCTTAAACAAAATCTCAAGCTTCAAAAACTCCAGTTTCAAAAATCTCAAGCTTCAAAAATTCTGCAGTTTCAGAAATCTCAAGTTTTAAAAATTCAAATACCTCAAGCTTTAGAAGTTCTCGAGCTTCAGACATAAAAATATTCAAAGACCTCAGGCTTTCAGGACTTCAAGTTTAAAAAAATCTCAAGCTTCAAAAACTCCAGTTTCAAAAATCTCAAGCTTCAAAAATTCTGCAGTTTCAGAAATCTCAAGCTTTAAAAATTCAAATACCTCAAGCTTTAGAAGTTCTCGAGCTTCAGACATAAAAATATTCAAAGACCTCAGGCTTTCAGGACTTCAAGTTTAAAAAAATCTTAAGCTTCAAAAACTCACCAGTTTCAAAAATCTCAAGCTTTAAAGATTATCGAGCTTCAAAGACCTCAAGCTTCAAAAATTCTCAAGCTTTAGAAGTTCTTGAGCTTCTGACATAAAAAGATTCAAAGACCTCAGTCTTTCTGGACTTCAAGCTAAAAAAAAATCTCAAGCTTCAAAAACTCCAGTATCAAAAATCTCGAGCTTCAAAAATTCTGCAGTTTCAGAAATCTCAACCTTTAAAAATTCTTGAGCTTCAAAGACCTCAAGCTTACAAAATTCTCAAGCTCTAGAAGTTCTCGAGCTTCAAAAATTCTTAACCTTCACAAAATCCTCGAGCTTCAAACATCTCAAGCTTCAAAGACCACAAGCTGAAAAAATTGTGAAGCACATTCTTAACGAAATACATTGTCCGGTGGAGGGGGGGCTGTCCACATCGCTAGATGAAAGATTGTATATGTGTAGCATTAGCCAGCTGCGCTCGGTGCGCGCACAATGCGCTAGTCAGGAGGTGTCACTCAAATTTTCGTGTTCCATTTGCTTGGAGCGTATCGGTGTCGGAGCACAATTAGTATCACGGCTCTGTATCGCGTGCAATAGCGTGGCACGTTGATTTATGTTGTTCGGTTTCTCGGTGACGCGTTCAGTGTCTTCAGCCGGAAACGTCGATGGTTCATCTCGAACGCTGCCGGAAACACGAACCAATCTTGTTGAATAGCTCGCGGAATAATCTTGTCTAGGGCGCATCTACCACTATACATATTTATACGTACATGTTTTTCCAAAATTTCAACGTTGCTATTTTAATCACTAGGCAGCGGATTTTATGCATTTATGACAAAAATGAGTGGGTGTAATTTAAAACGATAAAAACATTAGGAGAATTAAAAAATGCTGTTATATAATTTTCAACCTATTAAACATATTATGAAAGAAAATAAACTTCTACCTCGAATTTGTTGCAAATCAGAAAGAACGTTTTTATTTTGCATAAAGATCCGCTGTCTATTAATCATTATAACCAGGTTCCACTATATCGTGAATGAAACGCGTAAATGCGATCGGAATTGTGTTATGTTTGGGCTCATTCTAATCAGGAGGGCGTCACGAACGCGTTGCCAAACGTTTCATGCAGAAACATCAAGTAACATTTTAATTATGCGATAATAAAACTATCTGTCTAATCATTCTGTAACCAATTAAAGCAACCATCGATACCAGATTACTGCGAACGACTTTTCCATCTCAGGGTCGGTAGCAAAACTGCACTAACAACCTCCTAAACATCATACTAAACGCCATACTAAGTCAGTCTCTGCACAGGAAGATATTTATCAGATTGCCAAAAATGAATTATCCTCCGCAGTTATTCTAACACAGAAAACCCCATAAACAAACACACACGTACGGAAGAACGCACACGATCTCTACACACACAGCCAGGCGGAATGACAAAAATGTATTTAGCGATTAGACTTTTTCCTATGAATAGTATAAACGATGCTTAGGTGGTAAGCGACGAAGAAATATATATACATATATTTATATATATTTATATATATATATAGATTGTAATATTTTTGTATTGGACAGATTTGTGAAATAAACAATGATGATGCAATCGCAATTCCATGGAACCACGGGTGTGTATGTACATGTATATATATAGAACACACATATACATAATATGTTTTATCGTTTTCGCGGGAGCGCGCGGATTTTCGCTCGCTCGATACCGAGTTGCAACACCTCGGGAGAGAAGAGTCGCTATACTATACAGTATAGTATACAGAGTCCAGCTCACTATTTTTTCGGGGAAGGGGTTAGGTGGCTGGGGCTCTCTCCCTCTCTCTCTCTCTTTCCGTGTTGGACAAAGAGAGAGACACACACACACGCCAAAAAGAAAAAAAAAAGGAAAATAAACAAAACAGAAAAAAAGAAGAGGGGGATGTGCTGCTTCGTGGTCGATGCGCTTCGACGCGCCGCTGATGCACGAGTTGTTTTTTCGGGCCGTCGAACGTTTTTCCGGGGGAAAAGCCATGTTTTCTTTTGGAAAAAGAAGAGATTCTCGTTCACGGTGTTCTTCACTGCCGGAAGCTGTTTCTCCTTTTTTTCCAGGAGTTTTACTCGATCTCGATCTCTTTGAAATCTGTGGATCGAGGGAATTGTTTAAAACGTGTACCTCCTGTGGCAATAAGTGGACAAAAAGGATTTCTTGAATCCTCTGTACGCCGGAGTAATTTTATTCAATTATTTCCATTATTTGTTACAACTTGTTCACAAATTCTTTGTTTGCGTTTTTTTCGATGATGGACCAGAATGATCTACATCTTTCGACGTTATAAAATTAATGTTCGTGGTTGAAAGAATTATTTTACAATAGCCCAATCCATTCTGAATAAAACAAAAGAAAATATACAGTAAGTGTAAAAAGTGTTCGTACGCCCTTTAAAATAGATCTGAAATACTTTTTTATAATTTTTTATAATTACTTTTTTATAATTGTACCAAACGACCTGATTTTTTGTAGCCAATTAGAAGCATTGGTTTACGGAATGATATGCAAAAATGATTTTCCAAAAATTATAAATTACAAGATTAAATGCAAAAATAAAAAAGGCGTTTTTTAACACTTTTTTGTTTGGGCCCTTATCCCTTGCCCTAAAAAAAGTCTAATAAATATGTATGTTATTCATTTCCTTTAAACACAGATGGAATTCTATTTTGGTTTCGTTAATGTATAATTATTGGAGAACATGTAGGTACAGGATAGATATAAATTTTCTTCTCTTTCAGGAAATTACGAACTACAAAGAAATGGTAAAATAAATCGTAGGGCAAGGGATTACAGAAAATGTAAAATATATGTTTTGTAGATCTATAACATTTACACACATATCGAAAATTTCAACGAAATCGATTAACATACACACAGATTAAATCTTTATTAAGGGCCCAAATAAAGAAGTTTAAAAAAATGTCTTTTATTTTTGCATGTAACCTTGCAAATTATAATGTTTAGAAAATCTTGTTTGCATATCATTTCGGAAAAACCAGTGTTTCTAATTGATTATAAGAAATCAGGTCGTTTGGTACAATTATAAAGAAGTTATTCTGTTTTAAAGGGTGTACGAATACTTTATACTCCCACTGTAGTTCATTCGGACAAACAAGTCTCCAAAATGGGCAAAAATCACATACTTCGAAGGCCTGCAATTTTTAAACGAATGAATTACTCAAAACGATTTCAGAAATAACTGCGGCATAGGCGTAGAACTCGCAGAGTTGCAAAGATCGTGCACTTACCGCCTCGGAAGATGCACATACGTATTAAACAATTTTCCGATTGCACAATATTTTTCTCTCTCTGTTAATGTCTTAGCTAACCTATTGTTTCCAAAACTGTTACTATCTCCATCTTGTTCTATCTCTCTCTCTCTCCTTGTGCTGTTTTATGGGCCTCTCTCTCCCCCTGAATATTTGAGAATACATCTGGCTTTGTCGCTCACACGCGAGAGGAACACGCAAGTTAACACATCACCGGGCCAGAAGAACCTAACAAATTTCACCGCGGTTCATTCCCACACACTAACCCAAAGGCACGTTGCATTTTGTATATGCTCGGGTAATGGGTGATTTAGCCGGAGAAAGCGCGCGAGCTTTTTCTTTGTGCAACACGCGAGAGCTTTGTACATTTGTGGAATAAGGTTTACTCACTACCCGCGGCTTCCTTTTCGGGGAAATTGATTTTCGCGTCGAGGCTCGCGAGCGAATCTCTGATTCGGTTTTGACGGTGTCCGGAGATCTTCCAGATTTCAATTCGGATTTAGAAAGATACAGCTTGGAATGATTAAGGATCTATTCGGATTGTTACGAAAATGTTGAGAGAACATTAAGAGGTCTCCCATTACGAGGTGCCATTTTTAAATTTCGCGAAGTTTTTCATTTGGGGAGGTTAGTGTTATCACTCTTCGACACGTGGTTAGCAAAATTGTATAATTTCAAATAACACTTCCTAATGGAAGAGACCCTAATCTGGAAAAATTGGAAGTTTGAGTGTTTTACAATTGAGTGCGGATTTTAAGAGACCTTGAGAGAAAATTGGAAAGGGTAAGAGAGGTATTAAGAACATTTAAATTATCCGAAGATTTCGTTTCAAGAAAAGAGTGCATAGCTGTTCAGAGAGAAAATTGCGAACTCCCGCGATCTTGTGATAGCCGAATTTTCGATTCGTCGGTGTCGAGCCGAATGACTTTTTTTTCTTTTCTTTTATATTCCGAGCAATTTGGCGAGCAGGGGCATAAAACGAAGGGGTTCGAAACGAGCCACCTTTCCTCAAAATCTATTACTTCCACTAGGAGACGCTCGAAACAGCTTTCCTGAAAGAACGAGAGAAAAAATATATATAAACCGTGGGATAAAAAGGTGTACGCGATCGAGCATGGTACATTCGATACGAGAAAGTTTCTCTGAAACGAAGTCCCGCACGGAAAACTGTTATTCCACATTCATTATTTATTTTTCCCTACGAAGAATCCTCGTTTTGCCGTGAGCGCCACCGGTACTTATACATAAACGTGTAAAAGAGGTTTGCAGGAAACTTCTCTCTCTCTCTCTCTCTCTCTCTCTCTCTCTCTCTCTTGGCTTGAACTGTACTCCTGGCAGACTGCTCCCCGGTACCTTTGAAGATTCCTCGAAATAAAAACGGACGGAGCTCCGCCGGAAATCAGATTTTATTGAAAATCGAACCGCCGGCTGCGGAACGTCAAAAGTTTTAACGTCTTTGAACTCCTCTCTCTCTCTCTCTCTCTCTCTCTCTCTCTGCCCTTTCTCCCTTGGCCCTACTCCTTCACCCCCATCAATTGGGAAATTCAACGGAATGACCTTTCACCTTATAACGCGAAACGACCAGCCATATCACGCGAATATTTTTTAAAGCTGTGTACGATAATCGGGAACAGACGGTTGCGTGAATGCAGTTGATCGATATGTCGACTGGTTTGATCACGTGTAGATATTTCACATAGTTTGCACTCAACATACACACACACACGCACACGCAGACACGCGCGCGCGCAGCTTCGAATATTGTTTATAGGGTGCGCGAAACGGCTCGAATTTTTCACACGCAAAACGCTCCTGCGAACTTGCTTTGTTATTAACGCTGGGATTGTTCGCTGGTGACGAATTTTTATGCAGAACGAACGGTTTATTGCACTTGGAAAATACGAATGATTTCTTGCGTTTCATAAAGTTGCCATGTAGATTCCGGTAGTAATTGTTTTACAAAATTGCTGGATATTTTGTGCATCCACAGTTTCATAAATTAACAGTTTTCTTTTTGGTCACTGGAAAGGACAGCCTCTCGGTAATTTAGAACGAAGATCGTTCCCAAGGCCGTGAGAAATGGTCCTCCGCGAATTAGTTGGCCATTAGTGTCGCTGGAAAAATCAGTGTCTTTAAGAAGCGATTAAAGTGCAGTATCTAATTATTTCTTGCCTCGTCATCGAGGCCAGAGAACTCGCAGAACCAATTTCATTATACTACTCTGTCCCGACGGGTCGATTTTCTCTTCAACTTTCACTGGAGACTGAAAATAATTTGTATAAACAATTCTCTGGACTGTTGATCTCTGGCAAAGGAAATTATTATCAACTAAATTAGAGATATGTATTTTCCTTGTCTTGCAACTGACACGGACTATCTTCATTTTGCATAAAAATCCACAACGTTGGTATATATATTTTAATACGAACGATTCGATCCGTTTCGAAAGCAGATACGCTGGATGTACATTACATTTTTCCCGACAGAATTGTACGGAGACACACACACATACATGGATACGCTTTGGGTACTATTAAAACGGAGTCTGATCATGCTTATTGAGCGCAAATCGAGGAAGCTTGAACCCCCATAGAAACGAGAATAAAAAGATCCTCGTTCCCGTTATCGACACCGGCACACGCACCTTGAACTACATGCATCCACGCAACACGAACCGTTTAAGTCTCTTTGAGAGAACATCGATCTATAAGATGATACTTCCTCCTTTACTCTCTGTGTCTCTCTCTTTCTATTCAGCTTCTTTCTATCTTTCTCTCACTCTCTTTTCTCATGTCTCTCTTCTGCGCTGTTTCTCGTTCACTCTCTATCTCATTCCCGCAGGTTCGCTTCCCGTATCTACGCGAGACGCCATTTTTACAGATCATAGAACACCTCGGATGAAGTTCCCTCTGCCGATGGACACAAGTCTGATATCCGCCCAGCTCAATACCCACGAAGTAGAAATTTATTCAGTGGGGGCGAAATCCACCCTTCAACATTTTCTACAATTTTCTATTTTTGCTCCGGGTGAACAATCAACCAATTTGCATTAATTTCCTATCGAAAGATAAAAGAGCTGGGCCAGAGTCGCTAGAGGACAAGGTTACCCCCTCCCTGCCAGTGCCAGCCACGTGACCGGGTGGGGGAAAAGTCTGAATCCGGTGACTCTAACCTAGCCTCTGAGCTAGACACACCCTCCAAGGTTTCAAATATCAGAATTTTAAAATATGAAAATTGTCACGCGACATTTCGTGGAACACCTGTACACACAAGTCCGGGACAGATTCGATCAGGTTTCGATGCAGTGATACACTTGATTCCATCGGTGCAGGCGTCGTTGGGCCAATCGATGAATAAGTCCTCGCGCTGGGTGTGCAGCCGCTGAGTAACAGCTACTGTGATTCATACGAGGGTGTTTCCAGGCAAATATTTTCTCTCTGTCTTTCTCTGATACTCTCTCTAACTCTCTTTCCGCTGGTGGAGGAAGAACACACTAAATGGAAACGAATGAGCGGCCATCGCTCCTCAGGTGGTCTCCAAGGTCTGGGGAATTCGACGCCACTGTTCGAAGTAGGATATTTAAACAATATGCAAAATTTCGATGGTCCAATTGGAAGATTCCGATAGAATAGGCGGAAGGGAAAATGAATGTTTTATTTCGCAGTGTACATAATCTTAATTCTGTGTTTCCAACAGGCGGAGGAATCTCGAAGAAAAATTTTGTTGGAATTTTTCAGATTTTCGTTTATGTTTTCCTCCCCCCCGACACCCCCGTGTATCGATCATGGTTGGTGAGCTCGCTTTGCCTACGCACCGAAAACTCCGTTAACAGTACTTACACATGTCGCATCGTCATGCATTCATCCGTTTTACTATTTTTTCCATTCTCTATTTTCCGTTGACTGCACTGGTTTGAAGTTTTCCGACCCATCAAGAGACACGGCGTAAAAGTAAATGTGTGTTGCACTTGATCCCGATGTACAGAGAGTCCTCTATATACTACTGATAATATACGTATACATATATAACATGTTATTTGTTGTTCCACATATTAATAATCTCCTTTGTAATTTTTCTCTAATCCTGTTTACACCACACACCGCGAGAGAGGGCCTTGTTAACAATATTTTTGTGAATAACTCTACGTGTAACAGCGGTGTGTATGTAAATCATGCCGACGATATCGCGGCATAGACAATGTCCCGGCTATTATATTTATTACCGCTTGCACGATAACCCGGGGAATCGGATTCGTCTCCGAAGTAGATTGAAACCGTAATTTATTAAACGTAATGGAGTGTTCTCTAAGGAGCAGCAAACGAAATTCCGAGTAAATCGTGATAGATCGCCGGAGCCTGGGAAAAATACCGACGTTGACCGAGGAGAGGCTAACATTCTTTTTATCCCGTTCGTCGCGAGATAAATGCACGGGTTGAACCTCTGCGCGAGATAACGAATCATTCGCTACAGTGACGACGATTATAATTAAACTTAGTCTAATTAAGTAAGTAGGATTTTTATGCAAGATATATCTCCCAAAAATCTTGTACTTTCGTAATAGGGTTCTTCAGATCATTTAAAGAAACTTTTCCCTTTGCGGAAATATTCTTCGAGGCTTCGTTACGGAGTTATGCACGAAAAACGTTGACCGATCAGGGCGTGACTACGGACTCCGCCTCCGCGACGTGTCCCCGGCCCGGCCAATAGCGACGCCGCGCACAGTGGGGCCCGTCGCGGAGGCGGAGTCAACGATTTTCGCGAATAACTCCTAAACGAAGCCTCGCAGAAGATTTTCGCAAAGGGAAAAGTTGCTTGAAATGACCTCGTGAAACCTTTCAGGGAAGTACATCATTTTTGGGACACCCTATAGAGAGAGTATCGATCTCGCAACACAGTTTGGCACTGTGGCATGATTTGTAACGAACGTTCTCGCAGATATAAATTCCCTGTAACGCAACGTTCGGCCAGCATCGTTGCAGACGGATCCGACATAATTACGGCGTTATGTAATTAATTCGAACCGTTAATTATTTCCGTAATTATCCGCGTCGGTCTCGCGTGCAACTTGTAACGCCATCGGAAAAGCCGGAACAATTTTGCACGTTGTTCGTCGATGTTAGCCATCTTCTTGGTCAGCGGACTGGGTCATCGGGTCCCTTTTCTCCTCTCTTAACCGTTCCTTCTCGCGGAAGACACTTTTACAATCCGAATAATTTTGCAAGATAATAAACTTCCGCTCCGTGTAATAAAATGGTGACCCTCGTGGACGATGAAGGCTAGTTAAAGCTAGAGATCACTTGTAAATATGACATTGTTCTCAGACCCTGGCGACCATAATTCCCGGAAACAATGGTCGGAACGGTGGAGGAGAGGCTGTCGGTGGAGGCTGGGGTGTTAATAAACAAACCTATATAGCGAGAAAGAGAGAGAGAGCGAGAGAGAGAGCGAGATACGAATGGAGAGAGAGAACGAAAGGAGGGAGAGAAAGAGAGTAGATGATGCAGGGAATAACAAATAAAATATATAAACAGAAAGAGAGAGATTGAAAGAGAGAGATCGAGCTTCTCGCGGTCGTGTCTGGGTTAGAGGGAAAAAAAGCAAAAAAAAACAAAAACAATTGGTCGTCGCGCGTTGTTGGCCAGGCAACAACCAGTTTGAAAGTGACTTGTCTTGTGTTGATGTTGCAGGTTCAAAAGCCTGGCACATGCGGCTGACCTTTGACCGGGTGCCAGGCGGCTGCAACCTTCACAGGTGCAAGCTGTGCGGCAAGGTCGTGACGCACATCAGGAACCACTACCACGTCCACTTCCCCGGCAGGTTTGAGTGTCCTCTCTGTCGTGCCACGTACACACGTAGCGACAACCTGCGCACGCACTTTAAATTCAAACACCCCGAGGCAAGAAAGATCGATCTAAACGATTTCATGACCGGCACCCTGGCGCTCTCCACGATGACTAACGATACCATGAACACGCTGTCCTAAAAACGCGCGAAAACAACACCGTCGTCACCGGCCTCTGTTTTTTCTTTCGTTTGTATATATACGACTTATACATACTACCGTATACACCTAAATGTGTACATATGTACGATACCACACCTGTACGTATATATACATTTACCTATATATATATACGTATATATATATATATATATATATATATATATATATATATACACACGCACTTACGTGTATACACACATACACTCGAACGTACACGAGTGTACGCATACATAAATATATATATGTATACAAATATGTATAAATATACATACAAATTTGTATAAATATATATATATACGTATGTATATATGCATATGATGTGTTGAGCATGTATGTGCATATGCGGGCGGTATGCGACATGTATGTGTGTATATATTCGGCCCGTAAGCAAGAAAACCGGAAAAAAATGGATAATATATTATATATATATACACACACAGTTTATATATATATATATATGTATGTGTATATAGTGCGCCATGTGTGGTGCAGCTATATATGTGTATGTATATATATATATATGCGATATGGAGAAAAAAAATATAGGGGGGTAAGTTTCGATTCGTACGGCCCTGGCCACGTGATGTGAAGGTCTTGGCTGTTTTCTTTCTCGAACACCAAATCTTTTATAGGTTTTACGCTTAAGGGATATCGACGAGATTCTCTCCTACGGTTTTATGGGGTTGGGGGGTGGGACGGGTGGAGGATGATAGGAACGTGTTCTTCACGATTCTCGAGACGATAGTAGTGTTACGATATAATAATATATATGTAATGGTGATGATGATGATGATGAGAGAGTGAGAGAAAGGAAGAGAGAGAGAGAGAGAGAGGAGAAAACGTTCTCGTGAATCGCGCGCCGGCTCCTGGGGACCAGCGAGATCTTATTTTTCTGTTTTTTCTTATTTTATGTTTTGACGTTTTTCGCGGGAGATTCGATAAATACGGAGTTCGATTTGTCTCTGTAACCGCGGCTCGGAATTCTTTCTTTACGAACAGGAGGTTTATCCTAATTGTTAAACAGGCGGGTCAACCATAACCGGAAATGTTCCTTCGATCGATCATGTTGACGATGATTTCACGCGAGCGCGGAGCCGAGACGAATCGAAGTTTGGGCGCGGGTCGCTTTTCTCGGCTTACACGCTCGCTGACACGCTCGCATCCCCCGGAGCCTTTTACCCTAAGCTGGACCCCTCTCGGTTATGATAGTGAAGGATTCTATCGGAGAGAATAATTCCCGTGCAGAAGTTGATTGGACCAAGGGGCACGTTGAAATTGATATAGGTAGCTGCATGTATATAGCAAGTACATATTATGGCAGTGACGGGGGCCGGCTTCCCCCACCAACCCTCCAACGGCGGGTGCTGGTGGGGGACCGGTTGGGGTGTTCCGGTTGGTACCAAGCAGAGTTGGGCAAAAATTTTAAGTAAATACAAATTTCGCGTGATTTGAAAAAACCAACTTTATTCGAAATTTTTATTTAAATAAAATTTTTGCCCAACTCTGGTACCAAGAAGAAGAATTTGTTTTATTCGTGAAATTGGATAATATTTGCTAGAAAAGCGGGAACAAGTAAAATTATATTTTATAATATAAAATAATTATTTTATACATCAAATTGAAGTATCTGCGAGAAACGTGGAAACGAGTAATTCTCAAACACCATTGAAATTTCCAGAGACGCCTCTTTCGTAAGTTTATCGTTCTGCCACGGTGTCCAATCTTGACTTGTACGCCGATTATTTTCTCAAATCATGGAAATGAAGAGAGGAGTGGGGGGTCCAGCGCTCGGAGTAGATGGCGCGTGCTCGCCCGCAAACGCCGTTTGACCGACGCGAAACTAGCGGGGACGCCAAACGTGAGAAATTGGCGTCGCGGCGCCGCGCCGTGTTCAAACATTGTCCAAAGACACCGGGCAGCTTTATTTTTTTCCGTGGTGAAGCGCTGCGCCGATCGACGATATTATAACCGCGTATATCTAAGGAGCGTTTTAGCCGTGTTCGGAAGAGAGAGAGAAAGAAAGAGAGAGAGAGAGTGAGTTCGCGAATTATTCATTAAAGATGGGGGATTCTAATGCAATTACATGAGCTGCACTTTCATCTGCCTATACAAGCAACAAACACACGCGTACACCCACAGACAAACTTCAGTGTATAGAAAACACAGAAAAAAACGCTTGTATAGACAGAAGGGGGTGTGTGTTAATTCAAAGTGGGAGCAAACGTGGTGCCAATTCCTCCCGTAGTTGCTGATCTGTTCTTCTCCTGGGACAGAGAGAGAGAGAGAGAGAGAATTACAATTAATGAATCGATTAGTTAATTAACGAAAAATATACCGCGGTGTTTTACCGAGAGAAAGAGAGAGAGAGTGCGTGTGTGAAAGAGAGAATGCGCGAGTGAGAGAGAGAGAGAAGGGAAGAAAGGGTGCAAGTCGTGTATAGTTGTTGAAAGAGTTTATAGTTGGATATTTCATATTAGCGTGTATAATTCGTGTGTCTCGTCGGGGTACATTCTCGCTGGCAATAAACGTGTAATCGTGTGCAGGTCTGCACCGATGGTTCGCGAGCGCGCGCGGTTCTCTCTCGTTTTTTAAATGCAAACTCGCGAACTTGGTGTGGGTGGGTTCTAGGGGTTAGCGAATACCTAGGACAGGTACACACGCACACGATTAGGACACGGGAACAGTTGGGAACAGGAAAGAGAGAGATGGCGAACACGATGATACATAGAACACTTTTGCACACATGGAAAACGTGTATCACGTACACGTGCGTGTATGTGTGCGATCGGGGAACACAGGTTTTTCGCCAACGGGTGTACACACGATATTCATACCGGAAAACACGCGAACAAACCCTCGCGTATTATTCCGCACGCAATATTTAATCGACTAACAACGAAAATCTTTTTTAGTCCTATGCATCGTTTCGAGAAGGGTTTTCCGTTTCTCCGTTTAGCTAGGTAGCATGATTGAAAAGAGGCCGCGGCTGGCTGCTCGATCCTCGCCGTTCGAGGAACCGCGAGAGATAGGAAAACTAACGTTATTTGTTACTCGCGACACCGAAAGTTTATCAGATATTTACGGACACAATCACGCGAACGCGCGCACAGATACACACACACACGCGACACTACAGGGACAACAAGCTGCGTCCACACCGAGGCCACCGCGAACAAGTTTTCTTCCGCCATGAAGTATTCTCATTTTATAGGTTTCTCTTAATGTGGTCGATCTAAAATTGATAGAATACTCGGTGGTTTGTTGAAATATTAAATACGTTTAGGGATTGATTGAATAGAAATTGACATTATTTAACAACTCAAATTATTTGTTGCACTATTTCACCCAAATTTTGTAGAAATTCTGGTAGCAAGCTTACCCTAAAAACTTGAAACGTTAGAAGGATTTTCAACCACGATTTTGAAGTATAATTTTAAAATAAATTAATTGCTTAATCGAATACTTATTTAACCCTCGCAAGGTGAGGACTAATAACACATAAATAGTAAGGTGGGGTCAAAAATTTCGAATAAAGTGGGTGTAAAACCCACTTGGAAAATACCCACTTTATTCAAAATTTTTACTTAAATAAAATTTTTGCTCAACTCTGGGTGGGGTCTCTTAAACTCCGACAAATGAATTTCATAAATAGCTTCGTTTTTAATAAATTTGGGGTAAAGAATAACACAGGATAAAAAGTAAACAAACAGATTTAATTTTATCGATATAAAAATTATTTTCAGAAATCTGAAGCCCCACATTACCTTGCGAAGGTTAACAATTTCAAAATATAATGCAACAAATATTTCGAAGTGCACAGGGTTAACATTTTGTCGACAGGATTCTCAATACTTTTCTTTCACATAATATTCCCAGACGAAATTAAATTTCGTTATTGAATTGAGTTCACGAAGTTCCGGGATAAATTTGCAATATACGTTGAAAAATTGTGGAACGAAATATTGCTTCGGTGGAGACGCAGATGACACAGTGTAATTGATATGCAGCAGATTAATTAGTGGAAATCAGACGAGACATTCCACGATTCGGGACTTAAGCACACACTCGACAGACACACACACACACACACACACACACGATTTTCTTTTTTTTGTTTTTTAATCGCTGTATTCTCGGATTGTTTTTGTAGTGGTATACATAATTCTATTATTATAATATTGATGAATATTATATATATTAAATATATATATATGTTATATGTTATATCGATACGTTTATCATAATCGTACCGTTTATAGTAATCGAGCATTGGTTGGATGATATAGTTAACGTTAAATAATTGCAATTTTTATTCAAGAGGGCTGGTTGCGATATTTTTCTCACCGCGCGTCATCGTCGTTACACGGTTGATATTTTTCATTGGTTGGGGTTGCAAGCTGTTTGTTCTTTTATTTCTTTTTTTTTCCTTTGTTTTTCTTTTCTTTTTGGTTCCACGTGCGACGGGTTTATATATGTCTGTATATCGTGAATTTTGATATATGTATGTATATGAATCGCATGCACGGACACGTTTCACACTAGTTTACGAGGACTTTAGCGATAAAGGGTTATACGAGCCGACGAACCTCGAAGAATTTGCACGGCTGTGCTTCTCGGTTGCGAATTCTCGCTTGGAAACTAATCAACAATTTTTGGAATTTTTTTATTGTATCTTCGATTGTTTTATTTTGCAGTCGTACAAATAATGTTGTTTACGAATCGAAGAATTTGATGAATTATCGACTGATTTCACAGTCTCCAAAAATTCAAAGATAATTAACACTGGGTTTACGGGATCCGTTAAAATGACGGGCTGTAATATTTTTAATTTGCGATTATTAAGATTGTAAAGATGTTTCCCTGAGGAATTTTTTACCAAATTGATTTCTTTGGGTGTATACCCAGTCAGCCAGGCCTGCCTCGAGCAGATATGGAGCACACAAGCTTTATGCTGGCCCGGTCTGGGTTAGGTTAGGTCCTTTGTTTAAGAGGGCAGCACGGTCGCACTAATATGGCGGATGTCGATCATGTATATCCCTTGTGTAGTCAACCGGGTAGCCACGTACGCATTTACTGTGTTTCTCTCAACAATTTGCTAATGTTCCTCTAAAATATATTACAAAATTTCTCTGAATGTCCATTCTTTACTCGCTAATATATCAAATTTATAGTCTCATAATGAGAATTTGTGCAAACATGTTGAATACAGAAAGGATTTAAATAATCTATACATTTAGGTTAACTGCACAAGGGATATTATCCGACGTCCGCCAAATTAGTGCGACCGTGCTGCCCTCTTAAACGAGGGACCGAGCTGCCTTCATTTTGCCCTCAGCTTGTGCTGGTGGGGTGTGCTGTCCAAAATCGAGTATGTTTGCTTATTGGAAAAATGGCCAAAAATTTAGATAGACACATTCTTATCATGTTTATAAAATAATGTGAAATAGTTGTTTCTAGAGCTTCGTAAACCTAATGTTAACACATTGCAGGTTTTTCTGCATTCAAGAGTAAAATGATCGAATGGAAAACAGAAGTTATTATGCCAAATTAAAGTACTCTACCTCAATTGTAACAACTAGGAGTTAAATAACACCTGTGATTCTTCATCTTAACAATTATAATTGGTTGGAAATAACGAAGCAACGTCTTCAGAATTAATTATTTTTACTATTCTAAATTGCGTAAAGTATACTGCAGATTTATGTCAATTATTTTCACTATTTGAAGTTGCGTAAAATGCGCAGTCTATCATGTCTGCTAGTGAAAGAATAGAATCGCAGAATGTTTAGCAACAAGATCGCAGAATAAAATTTGCCTTGAAGCCAATCGTTTTCACGGTTTTAAATTGCATAAAATGCGCAGTCCGTCACGTCTGCTAGTGAAAGAATAGAATCGCAGAATATATTTTGTACTGAAACCGCAGAATATTTAGCAACAAAATCGCAGAATCAGATTTGCCTGGGAGCCAATTGTTTTCGCGATTTCAAATTGCATAAAATGTGCAGTCCATCATGTCTGCTAGTGAAAGATTGTCATTGCCGAATATTTGGCAACAAAGTCGCAGGATAAAGTATGCCGCGTAGCTATTTCGTGAATCTCCAAGCGACGACTTCGCGACCGGAAAGTGCGGAGCCGTGCGAATATTTCCGGACCGGTTACACACAATCACACTGACAAGCCTGAACACAGAGCCACGCGTGCAGAAGTTACACGCGAGGATCTATGGATCGTTGTACGCGCGTCACTCGCGCGTTACAGTGTCGACGCGTGAAAAACCAAGAGAAGTCGGATCCGTTAGCTATTCAAAGAGCCAAACCGCTACATTGTGATCAACTGATATTACCGTCGATCTTCTTCTCTCTTTTGCGACAAAAAGGGGCACTTTGCATAGTTAAGGTTATATTTACAGAACACGCATATACCTATAATTTAATATTACTATTAACGATAATAATAATATATACATACGATAATAATAATAATAATAATATATACATAACCAGAATATTAATATATTACGCAGATGATTAAGTATATTAATTAATATATTGGATAATTTATTTTATTTTGTTTTACCGTTTTAATGATTTTATATATATGTTATTCACTGTTTATGTATTACCACGCAACACACTCATACACACACGCGACGCGCACACACACACACACACACACACACACACACACACACACACACACACACACACACACACACACACACCAACAGGAACACAAGTATATATATATATTATATTGAAAGTAATGCAGTATACGTTTATTATTTATTAATGGGCGTGGAAGAATTGCTATGCAGGGCCTACCTTCGACCTTTTTGTTTCTTGTTGTCTACTTTTCTTTACTTTTGCACCTTCCTTACGTTGCAGCCACTGCTCTCGCGCGGTTGCATTTTTATTCACCGTTTTCTTTTTTATTCTCTATTTCTCCCCGGCGTTACAACAAACATACACACACAAACACAGAGCCGAGCGGTTTCACTGCCACCGGTGTATTTAAATCTATCCGGGAGCCGAAACGGTTAACTTGGAATTCTCGAACATAAAATTCCGTGCTGGTCTCGCAGAAAATTTCTCGTCCTCCATCTTGAAGGATCCGCAAACCGTCAACGTTGATCGCGATCGACTACTCAGAGCGCGTCTGGTACGTCGGACAGGGTTATCTTCAGCCCGGTGAACGCCGGGATCCTCGAACACGATCTAGATTACGTTTTACCGCGGCAGATTTCGCGTTATATGGTTCGCGCAGGGGTGCGCTCGTAAGATAAAACGCCCCTGTGGAGGATGCAACGGGTCCTGCGCTCTCTCACCAGCCATCAGCTTTTACAACGCTCGACTTAATTATTTCGAGCTTTATGGCCTGCTTAAAAGACGAACGCCGAGTTATACGGCCTAGCCAGGTTCGAATTTAAAAAGTTTATCGTTCCCGCAGCGAGGAAACCGTGCACTTTTAGAACGTTTGTTTCGTTTAATTATTCCGAATTTTCCCGCGATATTGCCTCCTCTCGGACGCCATCTTGGCCCGGGATTAAGCCGCCAGGTCGCCGAAGAAATTAAAAAGCAGCATCTCGGAGCTTTAATTAACAGCGCCGCGAAATGAAACACGGAATCATTGGATTTTTCTAAATAGATTTTCGAGTCGAACTCAGTTAGGTGAACGCAAGGTGGTCGCCAGAGTTGTTTTTCCAAAAGGTTGCTGGTTGTTTAATTGTATCCAGGAGCGAAATTAATGCCGCTGTATGCGGATCAGGGGAAAATACGAATTGGATTCGTAGATTTTTATCAGCTGGTCGATATTAGTGAATTTGCATCGCTCGGAATATGCTGGATCGAAGCTCGAACCTCGCCAAGGCCATTTTTAGCCTGAGTTATGACGCGAGCAACTTGGATTCAACTGGTTAATCTTCGTCTCGAGATTTCTTGCTCGGCTCTCGAGTGCTGGATTGGTCGGCTTTTTGCTGTTCATGGGAACGGCTGGCAGATGCCGGCGGTGTCCAATTTCGCTGCTGGGGTCAAGGTGTTTAATGCACTAAATTAACTTATTTCTTGCTGCACAAACGCTATCCCAAGGCTTACGTGTCGGAGCAGAAAGAATCTTTCCTTGGAGTCAATCTTTTTCAACATTTCAAGACCGTCGATATTTTTTTTTGTACGACACCCTGTATATCTTCTTCGATGTTCTTGCAGAGCGCGAAGAGACGAGTCCAACGAGTACCATGACCGTACACTTTCGATCATTCCATCTCGAGATATTCTTACCTGAGAAATGAACCTAACTCAGATACTATTTTTCAAACAGGAATATCTCGAGACTGAATGATCGCAACACTATGATGTTTGTACTCGTTGGAATCGACTCTTCACGCTCCACAAGAATATCCAAGAGAAACCATAAGTTAGCACCAAACAAAATCTCGAAGTATCGTTAACAAATCCCTGGGTAGTTTTCTGGATATTATATCCTGCAAATAAGGTATGATATCCTGTCAGGAGATTTACGACGGTGCTAGACAGCGCCCTGTACATGTTTAACTCCACAATCAGAAACTGTATAACTGTGCTGACTCCTTCGGGAGTAATCGAATAAAGCTGGCCACGGTGGCGAAGTTTAGGGTAGCAGTGGTCTTGCCAATGGCGGGTCCGTCCGGTAATCTGATTAAATTTTGTTTGTTGGTGGCCGACGAAAATTCGAGATCGAGAACTAGGATAATTAGGTACTTAACGCTTGGAGAGGAATTTTCCAGCGTCACCTTTCTCACAACTATCTAAGCCGGAGGAAACACATCGTTCTCCACCTCAGCTGTTATGGGTGTGTCATCTTTAATCACCTTAGACACTCGCCTCTGGTTATGGCTGTGCCCAAGGATAGCAAAGTAAGCTCAGGTGTTGCAGCAGCCCTTGCGTGCATCCTCGGTAAACCCGGGGATGATAATCTAATCTCGAGAAAATGTTCTGCAACATTTGCAATAATTTCTAAAAATAATTGAAACTCTCCTACGAATGTTTCTACTGTTTTAAATTTTACTCAAGATCGATAACCGTGTCGGTTGAATTGTTTTAATCATTTCTTCTGGTATATTGCTTCTATTCTCCACTCGGGCGTAATACAGAGAGAGAGAGTAATGCGAATTTCATTCGCAATGTAGTCAAATGCCCAACATTCTTCTTAATCGTAGTCGTTAGAGGTAAGCTAATGAAATAAGTAGACTGCGGATCTTTATGCAAATTCGCGGTTCCAAGGACTAATGGACGGAAACAGGAATTACACGGAAGCCTCCCATTTTAATAAATATCAGCTAAAGAATATTAAGCGGCCAATTTTACAACAATTTCTCTTCCGGAACAAAGATACCGCGCTCTGATAATAATGAAAAAATTCATCTCGGCGATTCTACCTTGATACTCGATCATTCTCGCGACGGTGAACTTTTTAGTAGACCATCCATTTTCCCGGGAAATGTTAACAACAATTTCGCTGTGTTAACAGTTCGGTTTTTTCCAACTTTTTTTTGTCGGTCACTTCCAACGAAACTTTAGCAAGTCCCATTCAGAAATTTCATAATATGATAATGGTTACGGACAAGATTAAATTTTTAAAACGCTACCTATGATTACTCGAAGTTTCGTAACTCCCTTAACAGACCGGAAGTTCGGATAAAATTTTAACAAGTGGAATACTTCATGCCTGCAGCGAAACTTTTTCAACCCTTCGGTTAAACATGAATTTTCATGGGGTTTTTAACGGGGTCGGAAAAGGCTGCGGAGAATATTTACACCGGGAAATTTCGATCGGAGTGCACGAAATTAAAATCCTTTCAGCGATGTATATTACTCCTTCGTTCAAGTACGTATTACTTTGAAAATTCGAACAAGTACAGATTCAATTTTATTATCAAAAAATTAGTCGATTTTTTACACATTTTCATTTGAAGAAATACAAATTTTAATGTGCTCCCTCGTTCAAGCACATATTACTGAAATTATAACAAGTGCAGATTCAATTTTACCATTATAAAGAAAATATAGCCGATTTTTTATTTTTTGTGGATCTATTTACATATTTTGACTTGCACGATCTGTACAAAATTTTAAAGTACTCCTTCGTTCAAGTGCATATTGCTGTAAAATTAGATCGGGTAGAAATTCAATTATATCGTCATAAAAAATTATAGTCGATGTTTTATTTTTTGTGCATTTATTTATTTACGCATTTTGGGCTTACGGAACCATTAAGAAAACAGAAATTCAATCTATGTAGTTCCTCCTCCGATTACAATAGATCCTCGGAAAACTCGCGGAAAATGAATAACTGGGTCTCTGGCGTGTTCGGTCGGTAATGCAGATGAATGTTGCTAAATGGACGTGTCCCATATATGCTCGAACATGCAGGAGCCTCGTGTCTGACCCGCTACAAGGACAGCGGAGATTCCCCTTGTCCTCGTACGTAGACGTCGATACATGTGCACACCGTCGTCTAAACTTTCCTCGCAGCGTCGTGTCGCGTCGTATAAGAAATTACATAGCCATTGTTGGGTTACAGTTACCTGTAATTACCAGCCAGTTTTACATGGAACTTTTGCCTTCCGTTACAAGACCCTTCGAAGTATCACGAAATTCTCCTTTGATCAGCGGCGATCTCCTGTCGGATTTTTCACGAACCCTCGATTACGGTTCCTAATGCAGCTTACCCAGAATTCAACTTCCAAACTTTTTATTTCACAATTACGTTACATTAATCGCAACATGTTCTCGGATAAAGAAATTTATCGAACCAGTTTCCATGGAAGCAACTCCGCAATTTCAATAATCTTAAAATCAAAAATATAAAATGCCACCTAATTAAATAATCTTTTCTGTTTTACGTCGCTTTCTTAACTGCCAGGGTTATTTCGCGACGGGACCTACAGTTTTTATAACCACAATTTGATAAAAACAAAATTAAATGATTAATGCCACGAATTTATTTTTACTAAGTCCGAGAAGGACCACGTTTTTCCAAATAGAACCGAATGATTCTCCCCCAGAGATATTTCTACGAGACAAAAATTGTCTGCGAAATTTTTCGGAGAATTAGCCAGCCATCGAAGCCGTGATTCTTGTGGATCAGGATCGGAGAAATCCTTATGCGATGGGGGACATCGATTTCCCAAGCGAACGCTCCCTTAGGTCTGGTTGAAGGATGGTGGACGGTTCCCCGAGCAGAATGCAACGAGTTACACGGTACTCCAGGCCGGCTGGGTAAAACGGGATTATTACCAGCCATCTAGACAAGCACCGTCAACCAGCCTTTGCAGCTTACACGAGCGAAGGCAATCGTTCTGCGCCACGGCCCGTTGTTAGCCAGCCCCGCGCGCGATTCTGCGTTTTCTCTCCTCCTTTGCCAACATTTGCCTTTTCACTGCGACGTCGACGACGGAGAGAGAAACGGAGAACGGAAAAACGGCGTGCATGGTTGACTTAGAAACGTAAATACCGGGCCGACGCGACGAGACTCGACGCTCAACGACACGGAAACCGCTATCGTCTGAACTGTTCAGGGACTCCGACTTGTTCGGGACTGACACACCGTCATCGATACAGCCCCCCTCACAATCATCATTCAAACAGCCATCGAACCGGCGAACACGCGTCTGTCCCACGAGTACATTTTCCTACAATAATTAACACTGAACCTACCAGCCACTAAAACTCGATTTAAAACGTTTCACCTTACAAAAATTACGAAACTGCATTTACTTTTTTCGCGTACAATTTTTATTACAAAGGACACATTGTACATTTTCTTCGGTGGTCTTATAGAGCGTGAAAAGACGAGTTAAACGAGTACCGGGACCATACACTTTCGATCATTCAATCTCGAGATATTCCTGTTTGAAATATCTGGCCTAACTTAGACCCCACCTTTCATTCAGGCATATCTCGAGAATGAATGATCGTAACAGTATGGTGTTTGTACTCGTTGGAACCGTCTTTTCACGCTCCACAAGAATTTCTAAGAAAATCTATAAGGTCTCGGTAGATAAAATTTCAAAGTATTGTTCAAACTCCTAATAAAAATTGTTTCCACCAGAAGTCTCGCAAGGTGTCAACTCGTTCGGCTGAATTTGGAGAAACCGTTCCTCTGGAGACGCGATAAAAATAAAATTCCGACTGGTCGCGCTCGACTTGTTTTTACGAGTTCGTTGTAACGCAGGGGACAGCGCGATGGAGGGAAACCTTTGTTTTCGATCCGGGCGAGATTTTCGCTGAAATTGAGCGTCGCGCGGCCGCGACTAGCGGATCGGCGGCGTCTGGTTTTCGAACTCGGCGATTCGGACGATTAACCCATCGACCGTTCCGGCGACTTGTGCGTGGACAATCCCGGAAATTGGCAGCGTGCACTCGAGAACCGGACGAAAACGCGTCCAGACGTATTAGAGCAGCTCGGTGAGACTTGAAAAGGGGACGCGGCGGCACGAGTCGAGAGTCGCGACTGTGTGTGCAATGTGTAAAGGATCGATACACGCCACAACTCGAGACTAGCACCGCGGGGGGCTAATTATATATCGTGTCGATGCGATTCTTGTAATAAAACAGTGAACGCGGTGTCACGAATCCACCTGTCCGACCGCGAGTCGCGTTTCTCCGCCGACGACGTGCTTATCTATTCCATTATCTGCCATCCGGAACCAGTTTTAGGGGCGGGCTCAGAGACTCTGCAGACCCTCGTGACATGCTGCCTTTGCTCTATCAAATATCCGCGATCACGCTGCATTTTTAGGTGGGCGTCACCGTTCCGCTTACTCTAAAATTCTCTCCTTCGCAAGCTTTACCCTTCGACAACGTGTCTGCACTCGATAGACAGAAAAAAGCAATTTCTCCGAGTCGTGGAAGCAGCAGGGATCACATAAACTTCATTTTCTCTTTTACCAATTCGAAGAAGATTTATTGGTCGCACTGGAACTCGAGTAACCAGAAAATTTTTCCCTTTTTCACGTGTAATACCTTAGATTCTGGCGAGAGAATGCCAAAAATCCAAGTTTCCAGCCTAGGAGACTAGTGGTTCAAAAGTTATCAGTGTTCAAAGTCGAGCGATTTACAGTCGAAAACACTGAAAATAGCTTTAAACTTTAAACACTCGTAACTTCTGAACCACTCATCTCCCAGGATTATTGGAAAAATTCCACGATTGTGATAATTATTCTAGTAAAACGAAGAATATTTCTTCGCTGCCGATTTACAATTTATTCGGGAATCGATTAGGTGGACTTTAGACCATTCTGCGTTTCAATAACTAGCTGTTCGCCGGATATTAAAAAGGCTGAGTAAACATTCGTTACCGATTTAATAACGAAGCCGTTCCGTTTCTCGCGGTGCACGATATTTCGCAACTAAATGATCAGACCGTTCCAACATAAAAAGATTATTCAAATATATAAGTCGAAAAATGCTTTATCGGGAAAGTTTCGACGGGAAAATATTAAACAGAGGGGATAATTGGCTCCGGCATGTTGATATTCCGCTGTTCCGTGTTTACTATCCAAATTCAATATATTCCGTCTGCTAAAATTAAACAGGATCGGCAGAAAATTTATTGATCGCCGAACTTAATCTTTCAACATTACTGGCGCCGGCTAGAGGGGTATTATTTTTATTATAATTTGTTTGCCCAACATTTTTCACCATTCGGTTTACATATATATGTATATTTGTTTATCTGTGTTGACACGATTCGATTATTCCGTGCGAAAACACCTCGCGTATTTCGACGGTAATCGGAACATATTTGAGAGACTGTTTTCAGGTCAATAATTATAACGCGATCTTCAGTTGCTCTAACAGTTTGATTTTTAATGGAAATATAGCAGGAGTCGGTGATAGTGATTTTATGGATTTTATGTATTAAGAATTTATTTTGCATAATCCACAGTAACGAACGATGCAGAACGTTAAAAGGGTTCGCAATTTATTATTTATTTTTCTAGATATCAAGCGTTTCAGTCTAAATATCGTCGAAGTTTTTTCCAGCCGGAAACTCCCGACTACACAAAGATAAAGCATTTCGCACGCGTCAATCCAACACGCAATTAAATTCGCCATTCATACGCTGACTGCCAGTCAAGCTTGATAAAATTACCGCGCAGTATCAAATCTCCTTTTCAACGAAATGAAAACCGCACGGGCCAACTTCATTACAGGACCCGTTCCTTTAATCCTCTTAAATTTCACGGACTTCAATCAACATAATTTTATTCGGCCCACCGCCCTATCAAATTTAATCACCGATCCCAGACAAAACGTTTTCGTTCGGCTGACACGGGAAATAGAATCCGACCCAGACGAACGCGAATTTATTTTTTCGTATCATCAAACTGTATTCTATGAATTGCTGAAAGTTATACAACCAATCTGTTTCACAATTAATTAAAAGGAAATTTTCATCGGCAATCCCCGAACGTTCTCTTTTTCACACGACCAGAAGGTCCCAAAATAAAAATTGTCTGCGTCGATCGCAAGACATAGAAACCAAATAGAATGTTATATTGACATGCTCAATTTTCAAAATTTTCCTACAACTTTGAGTTTCGTCTACCCAATTTTCCTATAAATGCATAAAGATCCGAAGTCTACTGTCGAGACAATGAGGATAGTGGTCGGCGCTAAATGATTTCAAAGTTATGTATGCTCCCGGAATAAGGGGAGAAGTTACGTCTCGCTCACCGCTGTGCAACATCCCAGAAGAGTGTCAGAAGTCGTAGACATTTCTCCCCTGTTATCCTCTTCTCCTACTATTGCACGTTATTCCCCGCAGTCCTTTCATTCCCGACCACCGTTTACTTTCTACTCGGTTTTTCCCCCGCATGTATTTATCTCGCCCCTCTACGAACCTCGTTTCCCTGTAGCCCGCGAGAAGAGCGATCGCGAGCCGACAGAAGTTGTCCGCAACCCGTGACAAACTTCCACGGAAAACCAGCATTGTGCATGGACTCTCATGGACTTCGGACTACCTGAAAAATATGAGAAACTTCGTGAGGGAAATCTTTTTACACGACACCCTATATATTGGCTTCGATGGTCTTGTAGAGCGTGAAAAGACGATTCCAACGAGTTCCATGACCATACACTTTCGATCACTCGATCCCGAGATATACCAGTTTGAAAGATTTGGCCTAACTTAGATCCACCTTTCATTCGGGAATATCTCGAGATTGAATGATCGTAACAGTATGGTGTTTGTACTCGTTGGAATCGTCTTTCCACGATTAATATCCTGGACAGTTTTCTGGATTTCTTGAGAGGAGGATAGGATTGTGACGTTGTCACCTTCAATCATTAAATGAACTCGCAAAGATTGCGAATGGAGAGAGGCCCGTCTTCAGCGATCTCCTGGCATTTGTTGGTTGAATTAACGGGCCCGATCGATAGTGCTCATAGTTCGGTAATAAACCCATTACGGCCGAGTTTATCAGCTAAAAAGTGTCTAACGAGCGGCGGGGGGTAGGACGTCGTTTCACGCTCGTGTTTCATACACAGACACACACACACATAGAGAGAGGACGCAAATATTTCCGGAGGTATTCGCGTGAATCGACGTATAGGGGCTCTCGTTACGCCGTCAGTATTCGATCGGCATGCGAATCACTCGAGGCGCGTCGCGTATTTCGAGCCGACGGGACGAAAAATGAGAGTGAGAGAGGGGGGGGGAGGAGAAGGGAAAGGGAAAATGATGCGAGAGCACACCCTGCGCGAGCTTCTCGACGGATACCTCTGATCTGCGATGATCATCTGCCGGAGAGGATCTGAGAGGTATCGATCTATCGACCTCTGACGAGGTACCACTTTGCCTGTATGCGATCGAATGAACTTTCCGGAGGACTTAAGCTATGTCCACACTGAATCCTAATCAGAATCTATCGCAAACTTCCAATGAAAATTAATTCCACCGGAAGATCCTCTTCTGACGCAAGTGATTTTCCTTTTTTATACGACACCCTATATATTCTCTTCGTTAATCTCGTAGAGCACGAAAGGACGAATCCAACGAGTACCATGACCGTACACTTTCAATCATTCTATCTCAAGATATTACTGTCTGAAAGATTTGGCCTAACTTAGACCCCACCATTCATTCGGGAATATCTGAAGATTGAATGATCGTAACCGTATGATGTTTGTACTCGTTGGAATCGTCTTTTCACGCTCCACAAGAATATCCAAGAATATCCATGAGGTATCAGAAGACAAACTTCCAATGAAAATTAATTCCAGCAGAAATTCCTGTTCCGATGCACTGTGAAATGTGATTGGCATCGATCTTGGGTCCTGATCGACCAGTTTCACCGAGAATTAATTCGGCTAGGTGATTTCCGAAGTTCGTATACTCTTCTGACGTCGATCCGCATTCATCTCTTCGACATCGTCCAAGTATCCCGGAACTTCGCCGTTCCTCTTGTAACTTACACCGCGTCAAGACCTCCTGTAGACCCAGCTGATCCCCTAACCAACTTACAGTGTAATCCCGTGAGCTACGGTCCACATCGATCATAATTTAACCGCAATCCAGACAACCTGATCCCGTCTCTCGACACACAGAAGAGCCTCGATTCCGGTCATTGAATCGTCGCGTTACTCTGGTGGTTGGCTGGCTGGCTGGCGTCTTTCAGCTCCTCGCACCGTGAAAAACCGATTCACTGATCCCCCGGCTGGTTTTTGCAAACATATCGCGCGCAAGCTGTGCGCAGTGTTCCGCAGTTGTCCCGGCGAACCCCGGGATCCTCGAGAGTGCAGAATCGCTGGTGGTTTTTGTCTCCGCGGGGGAGTTCGAGGTTTAATTTTGTAATGGGCTTTCACCTTAATAAATACAAGCTCTCGGTTGAAAACCCGTTTTCTTAAACGACGGCGCCCGCGCGTCCCGTCAAACGTGTTCTTCGTCATCTTCTTCGGGGGAAGCACGAAAGGAAAAACCTCCGATCCACGGAAACAGAGCAAGAGAGAGGAGGTGAAATGTGTCGGCCGGTTAGGTTCGTTCACTTTCGTTCAACCCTTTTGCTCTTTTCCGGTAGCCGGTTGTTGGTCTGGGAGAGAAAAAAAAAAGCGTCGGCTAATAATGTCTCAAAGAGACGCCACTCGCTGGAAAGTTCATTCGTTCGAATGCGTTTCAATGGGGGGAGGGAGAGTTTTCTGCGACGACTTCCGGCTCTCGCGAGAAATCGTTTCTTCGCGATGGAAGCAGCCGCCGCCTTTTTACGGCGACGTTACTATGATTCTTGGCGTTCGTCGGCCAAAAGTATCCGACCGGACGCGAGACTCGGCGGACGAAAAACAGTGGACGAGAATCGCACGAATCCGCTGCAACCACTTTGGCTGTGAGGATTTTAATAGGATTTTCGCAAACAATATGAATGTTTTTTTTGTATTCTGTCACGTGTGACGCGATCTTCTCGTAGAGCATCGAAAGACGAATCCAACGAGTACCATGACCATATGACCAACCTAACCTGCACCTAGCACTTCGGACATAAATATCTCGGGATTGGCGGGTCGGATTGGTATGGTCATGGTACTCGTTGGATTGGTCTTTCTGTGCTCTACGAGAATATCCAAGTATACCGGGTGTCGTACAAAAGAATATCGACGACCTGTGATTTTTCTTTAAAGCAAGAAGTTACGAAAGTATTTGGCGAATAAGTGAAATCCTCGGCTCACAGACACACTCCCACACGTACACGGCACACACGAACGAGAACCCACAACAGAAATTCACAAAATAAAGTGACCTACACCGGCGTGTGTGAACGCACGTTTAGTATCCGGTCGCCTGGCTGTTATATCGAAACGTTTTCTTAATTAAACGGAAATCTCTACTACGTACTACTATTACTATGACTACACTACTACTATTATTGCTACCGCTATTACAATTACTCCTATTACTATTACTACCACTATTACGACTATTACTACTATTACTATTACTACTACTACTATTACTGCTACTACTACTACTACCACTACTACTACTACTACTACTACGATATAGGTATTTATATATTTACAGTTGCGTGGTGTGGAGTGGAACATTGTGATATAATAGATTGGTGCTAACACCTTATTGAAATTGAAAATGAATTTAATGGAATCGATGAAAGAAAACGAGTGAGAGAGAGAAAGAGAGAGCGAGAGAGAGAGCGAGAGAGAGAGAGAGCGAGCTAGAGTTAGAGAGAATGAGCGAGAGAGAGAGAGAGAGATGAGAACAAGAAACGAGATAACATGAATCGTGCAATATTGCGATAGTAAAGAAATGCGGGTCGCGGACGCTGTCGCTCGGCGGGTATAAAGTTAAGTTTTCGTGGTGTTACGACCGGGTATGAAGCACAAAACGAGCGTAAAAAAGGAAACAAAGAAACGTAGAAAGAAAGGAAGGAAGAGAGGGAGAGATAAGGAAGATAATAATAAAAACGAAAAAACGAATCACGTTTCCGTTCACTTTTCCGAGTCGTCGCGTTCGCACATCGGCCGAACGATTTCACACGATGTCCGAGCCATTTCTATTAAGTATAGGAACGGACGAGCGTCTTTGAAATCGAGGACTCTTTGTCTCCCCTTAGATTCTTCCTCCCTTTTTAAGATCTTTCTCCCCTTTTCAACCCCTTCGTCCTCGTACCTCCTCCCGAGAAATCCCCTTCCATCATCCTTCCTTCCCCCCGCCTGCACCCCCTCTTTGTTACGTAGTCGCGTGACGGGGCTTCGTTCATTTTTGTTAAAGGTCCTTATCGATTTACAAGGGTTCGTGTGCCGCGTCGTTTAGAAAGGCGTTCGGGAAAATCAGGAGATTCGAGCCGCGATTAAATTAATTGCTCTTAAATAGTACCGGGGGGAATTTGAATTTCAAATTCGCGCCAGCACTGTGCGCGCAGAGGTTCATAGAAATTGATCATCGCTATTACCAAAGGGAATCTCGCGGATTCCGAGAAGTTGAAAAGCTCTCTCCGAATCGTTGTACCGGGGATTTATAATCTTTACTGCTCGATTATTGTTACCGTGATTAGGACATCCGTCGCATTCGGCTGTAGGGTTTATACGAAATTAATGTACTATTTATTGCTTGATTGTTGTTACTCTAATTCGGTGATACTGGGTTCCAAATTGCCATAAAATCGAACCACGATGCAGTTTATACAAAATTGTTGTATAATCTTCCGCCGGTATGATTCCCCAGGTCATTCCAAGCAACTTTTTCCTTTGCGAAAATGTTCTGCGTGGCTTCGGTACGGAGTTATCAGCGAGAAACGTTGACAGATCAGGGCGTGGCCAGGGGACGGGTCTCGTTGAGCGCGGCGCTGTCATTGGCCGGGGCGGAGTCCGCGCACTGTGGCCACACCCTGATCGGTCAACGTTTTTCGCGAATAACTCCGTAACGAAGCCACGTAGAACATTTCCGCAAAGGGAAAAGTTACTTGAAATCACCTGAGGAACCCTTATAAGGAAGTGCAACGATATCCTGTACGAATTGTTAACTGCAACGTTCTTGTCGTGGAGTTTAGCGGACGAGGACTTTTTCCAATGGTCCGGCAAACGAAAGTGGTAATGTTTATCGGTTTACAATTGTTAATATAATTCGTAGATGTGATGTACTTATCGAAGAGTCTTTCAGCGCCGCGTGAAGAAGGGTTTTCGTTGTAAGGGGCCGAGAGGAGACGTGCTATTGCGTTGACGTTATATAGGTGTGTAGATTGAATATTTTCGTAGCGCGCGGTTCAAGACTCTCGAAACTTGGGCGAGAAAGAACCTGGAAAAACGTTCTCGCCGCGCCGCGGTACAATTGAAACAAGTTCGAGGCGGAAGCGCGATGCTGCGAAGTTTCTTCTTCGGGAGGAGCTGCGTTTATAAGAACGAATTTCCCCGAAGAGATTCTTTAACGCTCTCGTCGTTACATTCTCCTTCCGTTTTTCTTAATTAACACGCGAGTATTCTTCGAAGAGAAGAACGAAATTATGACGAAGAACTGTCGGAAGGATCTGTTACTGAAAGGAGTGGGTCGTAGACTTTCAACAATTATGAAACCATCGCCCGGTAGATAATTTAACTGTTTCAACATCACCGACAATTTCGTAATTGTTTGATCAAATTAGGGACCAATGCCGTTTCTTATCCGTCATGTATCTGTCGCAGAGCATTCTTTGTCATTTATCCGGAGCTATTGTTGTTCTTCGAGCCACGCGGTCCCCACCATCGATCATTCCGTTCCCCCACTTCCGGCGGTGCGGCGACACATGGTGGGGGAACGGGCGAAATGTGGAGGAAAAGATTCGTACACTTTGTCGGGATGGTTCATTGCAAAATGTCTAACAACGAGCCTCGTTGATTTCTCGCGATTTTATATTCGTCTGTGATCGATCTTTAATTAGTGAAATGTAGGCGTACAATAAACGTGAATTTTCTTTGACTATGCTAAGGAAATTGTTCGAGATATCCAGCAGTCCCGTTGGACACGATTGCAGAAATTTATGCCAGATATATTAAAGAACGAATTAACCTTTGCGATTCTAGCGTGCATTTATTAGAAAAATTCTAGCATGTTCGTAGTTATTAATATGTTAATGAATATATATATAAATAAATAGTTCGGTTTTATACGATTTTTTACGATTTTAGTTTGAAATTTCTGCAATCATCGAACTGCAAAGAAAATGGTAAGGGGTGCTAGGAGAAAGTCCTGAGAGGACGATCGGGGAGATCGATGATCCAGGAGTGATCAGCATATTTTTAATCATGCTGCAGGATCAGTCGGCCCGTAATTAACTCGTGGACACGATATACAGCGATCCCGCGATCTAAGCCTGTTCCCCTCCCTAGTCCAGTTCTTCGAGAACGTATTTTCGAGGTGTTACGTTGTTTATGTAAAATAAATTATAAATTATGCTTCACTCGTACAGTGAATATGGGCCAAATAGTATCTTGAAAAATGTCGCGAATATGTCGATAAGATTTCATGGAGAATAAGTCAACAACAAGAAAGTTTCATTATTGCGCTAGTATTGTCTCACGTGGTCCGTGTTTACGCGCTGTCCTTTTCTACGTTCGACGCGGCCAAAAAATAATAGTGTCCCTCCACGATCTCTGTCACAGCGGAGAACCGAGAATCGGCTTAGATCGCGGGATTACTGTAGTAGTGTCAGACCTCGTGATCTTCGTCGTAGAAAATGGACGAGGATAGAAAACGAGAGAAAGCGAAAGGGAGGAAGCAAGAGAGTCAGAGAAAACTGCAAAGAGTAGAAAGGGAGAGAGAATGAGTCGAGAGATGCGACGAGAAAGAAAAGAAACTATGGCTGTGCAAGTGAACATTATGAGTGTAGTTACATAGGTGTAGGTGTTACCTAGGGACTAGGCTTAGCTGATCATAGGAATAAGGAGCACGATATAGGCGAATTTTTCTTTTCACCGAGATTTCTTCGTTCGTCGAGCGACACCGTCCGCCGTCACTGACCCGCCGCTGTACATTACCGAACGCTAAATGAAAAAAAAAATAAACAACAACAACAAACAAGAAGAAGAAGAAGAAGAAAAAAAAAGAAAGAAGTACTATTATTAATATCTCTTTATATATTAATATATACAAGAAGTACGGAATACAATTACGGATATATATGTATATACACGACACACACCTGGTATATGTATATATCTATCCTTCGTATGAGCATACGTATATAAATATAAATATATAAATAAAAGGTATATATATATATACATATACATACATATATATATATATACATTTTGTTATTTTTCTCGGGGGATGAAATATAAATGAACGAATAAAAACAAGAAAAAAAAAGATGGAACCACTGTAATAATTGTAAATCGAGCACACACAATGCTGCTGCTGCTGTGCGTGTGCCACAAACTACTGAACGTGTTCTACTCTTCGTTCGACAAAAAAAAATATGGGAAAACTAGGGGGCGTTTATGGTTTAGAGTTCGAGAGTGAGAGTGATGAGAATGATCTTGGCGCGTGTAAATAAGGATAGAGGGGGAGGGGGGAGGGGAAGGGGAAATGGAAGGAAAGGTGAGCAGACAAAGAAAGAAAGTGGAGTAGGGGGAAGGGGAGGGGTGGGGTGAAAAAGTGTAAATCGTTAACGTTGCATTTTACGTGAGAATGAGTGGGAGAGAAAGTCGATGCGTGTCAGAAGGGAATCAAATGGAATGTCCTTCCATCCTCCAAACCCCCGGCACCCCCATCCCCTGTTCGATCAGGAGCAAAAGAGCACGAGAACCGGCTGATTTCAGTTCCGTTTTCCACTTTTATTACCGTCCAACGGAGCTCCGAGATGTGTCTCGCTTCTATCTCTCCCTTTTCTTCCATTCCTTCGGCCCGTTATTATACTAGCAGAGGTGTGCGAGAACTTGAAGACGCAGGGTCGGGAAATACACCGAGACGAGTCGCGACGGGTTCTCGGAAATTTGGAAATTCCCGAAAATGCTCGAGATTCTCGAAGGTTTCGGGATTAGAAAAAGATGGGGGTGCGCGAGAACCCGAAAATGTAGGGATTTCGATGATCGGGGGACGGGTCGGGAAAATATCGATACGAGTCGCGTCGGATTCTCGAAAATTTCGGGATTCTCGAAAGTATCGAGATTAGAAAAAAAAAGATTTAATGCATAAATTTTGTAATATGGTTTTCGGAGACGCCTCGACTATCGGAAATCTTACGATGGAGAATTTCAAAATTTTCGAGAACTCGTCTGAACATTTTCGGGTTCTCGCGCACCTCCGTATACTACTGAAGAAAAGAAAAGCGACGACGGCCGATCGTGTCGGTGCTCGTCGAGTTTTTCGTCCGACGAATCGTCGGTCCGACGGAAACGGATCCGACGGAAATCGCGCGCGAGACAGCGCGACGCGACACATACGCGACGAGTGAACACGTCGACGATTTTCTGTCGTCTGTTTCTCGTCGGAATCCGTCGAGCACCGACGTCGATCGACGTCGACGTCGACGGGCAGCGGTTCCGCTATAGTTTCCCCCCCGTTATCGGGACGAATTATAGTATATTGTACATGATGGCGCAAGCAAACAGAAAAGAAACATGAACAGTTATTCGGAAAACGGTTCTCCTTTTGCGGAAAACGATCGAATTAAGAATTATTGAAACGTACAATATAGGGGCGCACTTTAAAATAAAAAAACAACCTTTGGAACTAATTAATTGATTAAATATATTAATTGATAATTCTCGTCGGAGATGAACAAGAATTTTTGCGAATGATATATATTATATATATATTTAGAGAGAGAGAGAGAGAGAGAGAGAGACAGTGAAGCGCAAAAAAAAAGAAATAAAACCGTTTTGACCATGCAGGTACAAGGACTAACGATTCTACATAGGGCGTATATCGATTTTATTACGAGGAAATTATTCTTACTACTTCTTATTGTTACTACGATTATATTCTTATTCTTATGGTTATTCTCTAACATGCAAGTGTTACGTTACGATTGCAATTATTATATACACCTTTAATTATAGTGTAGATACGAAAAAAAACTATTACGGATGACGGAGGATACAGAGAAAAATGAAACAAACAAAAAACAAAAGGATAAAAAAACAAAATATAATGGAGAATTAATCACATGTGCATTTAATGTATTTCATACTAATTTTTTGATTAAACATAATTGTGTGTTAACCGAGCCGTCTATCTTTCTTTTTTTCTTCTGATTCCAGATCATTCTCGTGATCCCTCGACGTGCACACTGATATTTACATTTTTGTCGTCGGTCGAATAATAATGAATTGTCGCACGGCCAACTGGACTGCGTTCTCGGAAATTCATTTTTCTGCGGGAAACGTTCAGTCGGCGCGGACTCTTCGGCGATCTTCTGGACCGCGGATTTTTCCAATTATTTATTTATTTAATTACTTCGTTTTATTTTTTCGATTTGTTCAGACAGTTTTTATGTTGGATGAAAATCCGCTGTCCAGCGATATTCGTTAACACGATGACGTTTAACTAAATTTTGAAATGTTACATTTATAACACACAGAAATATGACAGAAGCAAATTAAATTTTGCTAAAAATTGGAACTTTTCTACAAGTTTTATTTTCATAATTTTCTAGGAGTTACAAATCAGTCAACGTGTTAAATTTTCATCAAAGACCGACTCCGATTTTTCCTGTGGTCAAACATGATTTTTAAGGGTTAAAACTGATTCCCCTTCGGAGCTCTATGGGGGTGTTAAGAGCGAGACAACGAGTTCAGCTTTGTTACGTGTCTGTTCAGGGGTGACAATGGAATTTTGACAACGTGTTTCATCTCATCGCAGCATTCCCGTTTCAGATTCCCGAGTCGATTGTCAATTCCAGATCGTGTGTTGCCGATACTCTTCCGTTAACCTGCCGATACTTCCGGCTGCTGTCGCCGCATCCGGCGGTCAGACGTATCGCTGACAGGAAAACGAAAATCACTGAACGTTCGAATGTCCAATAACCCGTCTTCTTCACTGTTCGACGTGTTATTGTTGTTGCTGGCCGTGTTCTTACTCAGTTTCCACGAAAATCGAAATCGTAGGTCGTTCAAACAATCTCACATTTTGCAATTTTCATTTGGGACCATTCGTTGTTATACAAACACTGTGTACACATCATCCGCTGCAACAAAGATCACCGGAGGAATATGCCACGACTGCAATCAACAGTCTTCGAGGGACCCGTTATCAAGTAGGGGATCATCCAAGTCCAACAGCTTCAATCATCATCCTTCTCCAGCTAACAGCACGCACTGGTCTGGCCCTCTAAGCTATAGATCAAGCAGGAAATCATCAACAGCTTCAATTCTTCTCCAGTTAGCAGCAAGCACAGACCTCCACAAGGATAAGCACAAACCCTCCAAACTGTAGTTCAAGCTGGAGAGCATCCAAGTCCAACAGCTTCAATCATCATCCTTCTCCAGCTAGCAGCAAGCACTGGTCTGACCCTCCAAGGTATAGATCAAGCAGCAAATCGTCAACAGCTTCAATCCTTCTCCAGCTAACAGCAAGCACTGGTGTAGCCCTCCAAGCTGTAGATCAAGCAGGAGATCATCCAAGTCCAACAGTTTCAATCATCATCCTTGTCCAGCTAGGAGCAAGTACTGGTCTAGCCCTCCAAGCTGTAGATCAAGCAGGAAATCATCAACAGCTTTAATCCTTCTCCAGCTAGCAGCAAGCACTGGTCTGGCCCTCCAAGCTATAGATCAAGCAGGAAATCATCAACAGCTTCAATCCTTCTCTAGCTAGCAGCAAGCACTGGTCTGACCCTCGAAACTGTTGATCGAGCAGGAGATCATCCAAGTCTAACAGCTTCAATCATCATCCTTGTCCAGCTAACAGCACGCACTGGTCTGGCCCTCCAAGCTATAGATCAAGCAGGAAATCATCAACAGCTTCAATCCTTCTCCAGCTAACAGCAAGCACTGGTGTAGCCCTCCAAGCTGTAGATCAAGCAGGAGATCATCCAAGTCCAACAGTTTCAATCATCATCCTTGTCCAGCTAGGAGCAAGTACTGGTCTAGCCCTCCAAGCTGTAGATCAAGCAGGAAATCATCAACAGCTTTAATCCTTCTCCAGCTAGCAGCAAGCACTGGTCTGGCCCTCCAAGCTATAGATCAAGCAGGAAATCATCAACAGCTTCAATCCTTCTCTAGCTAGCAGCAAGCACTGGTCTGACCCTCGAAACTGTTGATCGAGCAGGAGATCATCCAAGTCTAACAGCTTCAATCATCATCCTTGTCCAGCTAACAGCACGCACTGGTCTGGCCCTCCAAGCTATAGATCAAGCAGGAAATCATCAACAGCTTCAATCCTTTTCCAGCTAACAGCAAGCACTGGTCTAGCCCTCCAAGCTGTAGATCAAGCAGGAGATCATCCAAGTCCAACAGTTTCAATCATCATCCTTGTCCAGCTAGGAGCAAGCACTGGTCTGACTCTCCAAGCTATAGATTAAGCAGGAAATCATCAACAGCTTCAATCCTTCTCCAGTCAGCAGCAAGCACTGGTTTAACCCTCCAAGCTGTAGATCAAGCAGGAGAGCATCCAAGTCCAACACCTTCATTCATCATCCTTCTCCAGCTAGCAGCAAGCACTGGTCTGGCCCTCCAAGGTATAGATCAAGCAGGAAATCGTCAACAGCTTCAATCCTTCTCCAGCTAACAGCAAGCACTGGTGTAGCCCTCCAAGCTGTAGATCAAGCAGGAGATCATCCAAGTCCAACAGTTTCAATCATCATCCTTGTCCAGCTAGGAGCAAGTACTGGTCTAGCCCTCCAAGCTGTAGATCAAGCAGGAATTCATCAACAGCTTTAATCCTTCTCCAGCTAGCAGCAAGCACTGGTTTAACCCTTCAAGCTGTAGATCAAGCAGGAGATCATCCAAGTCCAACAGTTCAATCATCATCCTTGTCCAGCTAGGAGCAAGCACTGGTCTAGCCCTCCAAGCTGTAGATCAAGCAGGAATTCATCAACAGCTTTAATCCTTCTCCAGCTAGCAGCAAGCACTGGTCTAACCCTCCAAGCTGTAGATCAAGCAGGAGATCATCAATATCTTATATCCTTCTCCAGCTAGCAGCAAGCATCTGACCCTCCAAGCTGTAGATCCGATCCAATCGCAAAACCAAGTGATCAGGTTCATCTAGGACTCGGAGGAAAAGACTTCGTCATCGAAGAAGAGACCTAGCAAACAGTTTCTTCACGTTCCAGTGTACCTACGGGTTCTGGACAACCAACGATTTGCCTATGTCCAAAGTTACAGGGATTGGCCTTTACTGCCCTATACCCTAACAGTATATTTCCCGTTTGCATGCAACTCACACACAGACACACACAGGGAGAGATTAGCTGGTCGGAGGAAGAAAAATATCTAGGGTATGAGGGAACAAAAGCTAGGTAGGGTCCTTATGGCACTTGGGTTGAGTAGCGTGGTCTGGAATATATACTTCGGTGCTTTCACCAGTGGATTCACCTCTACCTAGGGGTGGCCTGCTCGAAACAGGTCATCCGGATGCTTTTTCGTTGGGCTGATTTTATCCAGGAATATATTAGCTTGCAAATTGTTCCGACGTTCTATGTACCACGACGCCGCGCCGCGCCACCGCGGTGCACTGTCAAGCTCTTCTGGCTATTGTTCATGTCCCTGTCTCCTGTTCATTTCCAGAGTGTATAAATTAAAGGGTGCGTTAAGAAAAAGGATATAAACCTACGCACTGCTCCTGGAGCTCTTGATTAGTCTAGAAATGTCAGTCTCTTGATTACAACGATGTCTGGAATTATAATCGTCGCATTTGCTGTTTCACGGTTTTCCTTAACCCCTTTCTCTACGATTCATTTATTTTTGTAGATCATCGTGTGCCTGTATATGTTCCCCAATAGAGCTGCACATTAACAGAACCAAAATAGAATTTTAATTCGGTTATTCGCAATTGCAGACATACATTTTTATTAGAATCTATTCAGAATCTTCATCACACGAGTCAAACACGATCAGGCAAGGGGTTAATTGACAATTTCAATTGGCACCATTCTACTTGTCCACCATTGTGAAGGCATATCCGAATAACCTCGCCAATAAAATTTCCTCAATTATTCAAGGACATCTTGCACGTTCTCCCGGTAAACATGGGGACAAAGTGCGGAGTAGTTATGGTCGTGAAATACGGGAACCAAACGGCACTGAGTGGGGGAAGCACTCGGAGTTCTTATGGCAACGCAGAGGTACAAGGACCCTTCTGCAGAACTGCTTCCCTCTTTACGAGCCCTATTACGGTTTCTGGGTTCATGCAAAGAGGGCCTATGTAATAAAACAGGGATTCGATGGTATTCTACAAGTTGTTCGAACACTAGTTTTTGTAAACTTTCCGTTGTGTTCTATCGTTCCCTCGATCGCCGAGATAAATAGTAATTGGCCGCGACGTGCATGTAACAGGTACATGATTCAAGTCGCGTTACATTGTACAGTCGATCACGAAACGCAAGCCACACTTTATTACACACCGATCTGATAGGACTTTATTATTAGATAAATGATATCTAGAGAGTACGAGTGTTCTGATCATTTCGTGTTGATTAATTCGTCGATTAGGTACATTAGGTTGTAACGTTCGGTTACACAACATTTATCTGAATTTTCCCTGTCGATTTTAATGCGTGAAAAATAATTGCAAAATTTATATATATACCTCCATAAAATATTTTCGAGCACAATTCCGAAAGTGCTCCTTGCGGACGACCCATAATTCACGTTCCACGCTGAGAGAGATAGCTCAGCGGAGGTTTCGATGGTCCGGGTCAGAGCGGACCCGGCCGCTGGAGGGCACTTGGAAAATTTCCAATCGTTGCGGACCACGTGGCCTTACACGCACACGCGCACGCCGTCGCGGTATAAACGCTGAAAGCTGCTCGGGGCAAATAAAAAAGAGAGAAAATCACGGAAAAAAATAACGAAAAAAAAACATACATATACAGCCAGAAATAGAGAGATGGTTACGCGGTGCGCCGACGGCGGGTACGCGTTTGTTGTCGCGGCTTTGCTGACCCTGTGGTTTCTGTTGTTGCAGAGCTGAAAAATTGGCGGATATCGCAAATATTTGAGAGACAGAGTAACAGCGACGAGAGGAGGCGGTGCTCGTTGTGCGGTAAGGTCGTGACGAACGTGCGCAATCACTATTACGTGCATTTCCCGGGCAAGTACGCCTGCCGGCTATGTCCCGCGGTTTACACGCGCAGCGACACCCTGCTGATGCACACGCGTACCAAGCACGCGCACGCGCAATAGCACGCGTGATCGCTGTCGAGGATCTAGCGAGGCGGATCCCTTCGGATCGATCACCTCGCAACGACACACAGCGTCGCAGAGCCCTTCGGCCCGCGCCGGCCCGAGCCGACCCGCGATCATTAGGGCGAGGGATGAGCATGAACCGGATATGGTTCGCGGTTTCGCGAATGGGGCCACTGTTTTCCCTCGGACGGCTAGATTCCACCACGATTCGACCCTCGATTTTCACCCGAGTTTTTATGGTTATTATGGTCCAAACATTTTTTTATCGGAGCCACCAGTAGCGCTTTATGGGGCATTGGGCAAAGTAGAATTTCCGGGTCCCTAACCCCAACTAAATAACTTTACGAGAAAAACGTAGAATTTGGATCGTGGATCTTGGTTTGTGTTCATGGCCCCCTTTTGCTTGGGCATTTGCCCAAGTTGCCCATAGGGTGATGCGCCACTGGAACCACGGTGCAGGTTAGGTCACAGGATTCCACCATTTTCTTTTTGAACCTTGTGACATTCTTCCTTTCCAAGGTCAAGAATATTTACGGGACTGGCAGTGTTTTTCCATTCAACAGTGGCAACACTGCACGGCTCTCCGAGGGCGAGGCGACACCTTTATCCATATTTTCATACTTTCTTCATATTTCCCCTATTTGTAACTATATGAAAAAATTATGTACAGAAAAGTTGCACGGTATAGAGGGGGAAATATTCGGGTGTAAGCACTTCTTGTATTCGTGAAGGTGTTTAGGAGATTTCAAGGTCACCTTGATATTTTTCAACGCGAGGAGCTACTTTTCGCATCGTGGATCGATAGAGTATCGAACTCTGCTTAAAAGAAATGTATTGACCTTCCAATGACCTTGATCGTTAGTGAGAGCGGAAGAGGGGGAGAGTGGTAAATGGATTTGAATCCCTGAGGGGACCAAATATTATTTAAAAGAAGAATGACCTTGATCTGATAGTTTCCGAGATATCGCCGAAGTAATTTCAATTTTGTTGAACACTTTATTAAACACTCGACGAGTGAAACAGCTGTTGTAAATCACAATAGATAAATCGCGTTCGAGGACTCTTAGCAGGCGTGAAAGAACGCGAGGAAAAAGAACGAAGACAAAGGGCGTTGTAAGAGGAAGCCGAAAGGGTCATCTAACACAATGGAGGCCTTAAACGCAGGAGGAACATTCGACGTAACGACGGGCGATTTGTTTGATCGAGCCGATTGGTAGGGACCGCGCGACGAAAATACGGATTTCAAGATGAAAGACCCCTCTGGTGGTTAGAACTGGAGGTTATGTTTCATTGATTTTCCATCTTACACAGTTAAGCATTCTTCCTCGCGCCCATTTCTCTGTTCATTACAGTTCTCCCGTTCGCTGTGCTCAGGAAATTATTTTTCAAGGATCCCGAGAATGATTCACGCGGAAATCGCTGGATCTTATTGCCCCGTTCAATTTTCTGGAACGTTACTTGTGGAAATAGCTGTCTTTACTCGGACTGTAAAACATTGTCCTGTCGCCTGTATCTTCTGGAAAACCAACGAGAGAATTCATCTATTGCATCCTGCCGAAGGCGTAATTTATTCGCATCCAACAAGAAGAAACAAATTTCTCCTTTGTAGATTGCATATTTTCTGAAGTCTGCAGAAGTATACCATAATTAGACTGCGGATCTTTCTGCAAAATACAAATATTTTGCAACGATTGTGGGCAGCAGGAGTTGGATACAAAATTCACTTCATCCCTTAATAGATTTTTTACATTGGGGATAACGTTTACATCCTACGTTCGAAAACTGAACAGACGCACAATTTAACAGTATTCTTAGATTTTTCTAATAATCTTTCACCCTTTTATATTTCACCCAGTCAATCTCTTCGCGAATGCATAAAAATCCGCAGCCTAATCATAATTAATTCTGCACGTTTACAATCTAATTTCTTCTTGCTCAAATATTAACAGAAGACAGTACTACTTCGCATGAACATTTAAAATAGTTGTTTTACAGGTTTCAAAAGTTTGTCTCGTTCCTAAACATTTTTTTCTATTTACGCTTACCCATACCCCTAAATGGGGTCCATTGGGCAAAAATTGTATTTAAATACATTGTCTTTAAATTGTATTCAAATACAAATTTCGAATAATGAATAAAAGATACAAAATTTGTATTCGTTATTCGAAGGTTCAAATACAAATACTATTATTTAAATAATCTTGTATTCGCCGAGAATGTATTCGATGAATAATAGTTACAAATTGTATTCAAAGCTTCGAATACATCCACTTCGTATTCATCGAATACATTCTCGGCGAGTACAAAATTATTTAAATAAAAGTCGAGTGAAAGATACATTTTTATTCGAACCTTCGAATAACGAGTGAAAGTTATGTATCTTTTATTCCTATTGGTTGGTTAATGGTTTATTCGTTACTCCATATTGTAATACAGAGATGGCGCTGTAGAGCCGAGGCGAGAAGTATTTAAATACTGCCCAACTCTGAAGGGGGTCTATACAGCTGAACACGATTTGCATTATTTTACAGAGTTTGAGTTACAGAGATTCACGGTTTGAGTGTGTTCAGCAAATTGTTCTACATATTCGTAGATAGTTCGAACGTATTACAACAATTTGAACTGTAAATTGAAGGTCCCGCGAGGTATTAATCCTGGAGTCGGCAGCGTCCCATTTGACTTTCCGCCATGGCGATGTGCTTCCCTGACACCGTAACCGTGCTAGAAAATTTCATGACCACACTTAAACATTTTACGCGGTCTTAAAGTTCGGCGAATTTCTAGCAGCGCACAGATTCTCCTCTTTCATCCTCCACGTCTCCTGACGAAATTCATCGAGATCGTGCCAGTTCGTGTTTTCACCCTTGCGAAATGCTACCCCCTAAACATGCTGAAACATTTATTTTCCTAACTCAGAAAAATTCGGAAGGAAGTGTGATAGAATAAGGGAAGACTTTTGTATGCGCGAACGACGATTCGACTATGAACGACCCCCCTCTTCTTCCTCTTCCTCTTCGGCCACCGTGGATCTTCGCCTGCTTCGTTAATGGTAACGACCGTGTGATTCGGCTGTGCAAATATTGGCTCCTCCGCTTTCCACGTTTCACCTTCTTCCGGCCGTTTTGCGAACAAATCGTTTCTGCATCCGACGGAGAGACTGTTGAATGCCTACAGAACGCTCCAAAAACCCAGCCGGAAATGACGTCACAGTTTCGCGATCAACTTTTAAACTGTGGTGCCCAAGGTGGTTCGGAACCCACCTTGTAAAAACTGTAGGTCCCGTCGCGAAATAACCACAGCAGTTAAAAAAGCGACGTAAAATACATTAGAAACAAGAAACTTTCGCACACGTTCTTTCCTGTACACTTTTGATTCACCGTCGAACGCTTCGTGCACCATTTTCGACGATCCCTGTACGCCGAATATTGGAAACAGTTCGTGCCAATTTTGTTTCTCAACATGTGTGTAAATAACATAGATCTATAAAACATATATTTTAAATTTTCATTAAGGACCCGAACAAAAAAGTTTTACAAAATGCCATTTTTACTTTTGCATGTAACCTTGTAAATTATAATTTTGGGATAATATTTTTTGCATATCATGTCGTAAACCAACGCTTCCAATTGATTTTAAAAAATCAGGTCGTTTGGTACAATTATAAAAGAGTTATTCGTTTTTCAAAGGTGTACGAATACTTTGTACACCCACTGTATATTGGGAAGCGTGTGTTCTAGAATTGTGATCTCTAATATCAGGCTTGATACGTCGGCGAAATGGAAATTATGCTCGGGCATAGGTCAACGTTTTCGCGTCGTTTTGCTTGAATATTTTCCACCCGTATATACCGTTGTTCAACCACTGATTCCGCTCGTAAATCTTCGGCCATTATCATCGTTTCCATTACGGTCGTTTAAAAGTAGCATTACTCGTTTGAAATCCAGAGTTGCGAGAATGGCCGCGCGCGTTCCGTGCGGATTTTAAAAGTGCAGAGTGTCCGCCGCTGCGAATGCTGTCCACATAAATATTGCAAACGACTGGCCAAATTTCTAATGGCTCGGAAAAGTCCAATGGAGATCCGGTTGTTCCAAAAAATTCAAAAAAGGAGACGCTTTCCATTCTCTGCAGAACTACCGCTTGCAATTATTAAAGAAATTAAGAAACACTTGTAAATTGTCTGAGAAATTACGAGGGTTTAATTATTAGGTAAAATATATACAGTGGATGTACAAAGTATTCGTACACCTTTTAAAAACTAATAACTTTTTTATAATTGTACCAAACGACCTGATAATTTATAATCAATTAGAAGCATTAGTTTAGAAACTGATATGCAAAAAGATTTTCCAAAAATTACAATTTACAAGGTTTCAATGAAATGAGGTTTTAATGAAAATTTAAAACATGTTTTCTAGATCCATGTTCTTTATACACATGTTGGAAATTTCATCGAAATCGATTGACGCAGGAAAAAACAACAGGCGTCGACAGATGTACGATTCTGTGGATTTTAAGCAGAAACTGATCAAAAGTCGTGGAAAACTACGATTTTCACAATTTTTAACCGCTTATGGCTCGTGTGTATGTTAATCGATTTCAATGAAATTTTCAATATGTATATGACTAACATAGATCTACAAAACATATGTTTTAAATTTTCATTGAGGACCCAAATAAAAAAGTTTTACAAAATGCCATTTTTACTTTTGCATGTAACCTTGTAAATTATAATTTTTGGAAAATCTTTTTTGTATATCATTTCGTAAACCAATGCTTCTAATTGATTATAAAAAATCAGGTTGTTTGGTACAATTATAAAAATGTTATTAGTTTTTAAAAAGTGTACGAATACTTTGTACACCCACTGTATATATGAGCTTTAGAATCACTGGCAAATGAGGACTCGATTGAATAGAAAACAAAAACGGTGTTAATTGCAATTTAATTGTAATAAATAGACTGTGGATGTTTATGCAATTTCCAGTTTTTATAGATAAATTTGAAGAAAGCGTTAAAAATAAAATCCTATTTTCATTATTTGTAGATCTAAAATAAATAAAACTCGTACTAAATTCTGTTGAAATTAATACTGCAGCGTTTTTTGAAAATTTGTATACGCCATAAATGCATAAAGATCCGCAGTCTAGAAATAAATATTCTAATTTTATCAAATTCGAGAACCTAAATCGCGATTATTTTGAAAACAGTGGCCCTTCCGTGAAAAATCGTGCCCCGGCCCCAAAGACGGTCCAAAAAGTTTGTTAATATAATTTTATTATAATTATTATTGTAGCTTTTTACCACTAGTACCTCCAACACCCGCTAATTGATGAAAGCATCAGGGTCCCGTTCATCGACGATTTATTCCAATGATAATCGACAAGAATCTAGCTATTAAGAGGATTTATAAAACATTGTTCACGAAAGTCATAGAGAGAGAGACTCTTATTGTAAATTTTCTATATGTACACACGTGTAAATATGTATATGGAAATGTGGTTATACAATAAACAACTTCCATTGAGGAACATGAAACGAGTTCGAACTTTCGTTTCCAAAGTTAGAAACTATTATGAGCTCTTGTTAGCACAGCAGAGTGAAGGATGGCCCAGCGGAGCGGGGACGGCTTATACTGTGTGTAGATTGTGTGTTACACAATATACAGTGTATACAGACGTGTTAATTTTCGTGAGCTGTCTGGGGACTTCGGTCGGAAGACGAGTCGGAACTTAAAATCACACGGGGACGCTTCCATTTTTGCCTAGAATGTCGCAGAGGCAAACACTAATTCTAGATTTCTGGTTCTCTCAATTTTTAGAGCTTCCAATTTTTATGAACATCTTAGTTTCTTGATTTTAATAATTTTAGATTTCTTCTATTTTTTGAGAATCCTATTTTTGAGAGCTCCCAATTTTTAGACCTTTCCTAGTTTTGGGGGCTCCTATTTTCGAGAGCACCTTGAATTCTCAAAAAATTTCTCAAAATCTCAATTTCTACAGCCCCCAATTTTGAAAGCTCTAAATTTCTACAGCTTCCAATTTTGAGAGCTCCCAATTTTTAGATCTCCTATTTTGGGGGCTCACAATTTCAACAGTTCCCAATTTTCAGAGCTCTCAATTTTGAAAGCCTCCAATTTTTAGACCGCTCCTATTTTTCTGGTCTCCCATTTTTGAGAGACCTCAATTTCTACAGCCCCAATTTTGAGAGCCCCAATTTCTATAGCTCCTAATTTTTAGACCTCTCGATTTTGAGAGCTCCCAATTTTCAAAGCTGCCAATTTTTAGATTCCTCATACTTTTGTGGGTCTCATTTTTTAGAGATCTCAATTGCTACAACTCCTAATTTTGAAAGCCCCAATTTCTATAGCTCCCAATGTTTAGACTTCTTAATTTGGAGAGCTCACAATTTCTATAGCTTCCAATTGTGAAAGCTCGAAATTTCTACAGCTTCCAATTTTGAAAGCTCCCAATTTTCCAAGCTGCCAATTTTTACGTATCTCATATTTTCGGGGGCTCTCAATTTCTACAGCTCTCAATTTTGAGAGTTCCCAATTTCTAAAGCTCCCAGTTTTGAGAGCTTCCAATTTTTAGACTTCTCAATTTTGGGAGCTCCCAATTTCTAAAGCTCCCAATTTTTAGATCTCTTCTATTTTGGGGACACACAATTTCTACAGTTCCTAATTTTCAGAGCTCTCAATTTTGAAAGCCTCCAATTTTTAGATCGCTCCTAGTTTTGTGGGCTTCCATTTTTGAGAGATCTCAATTTCTGCAGCCCCAATTTCTATAGCTCCCAATTTTTGGACCTCTCAATAATGAAAGCTTCCAATTTTCAAAGCTGCCAATTTTTAGATTCCTCATATTTTCGGGGGCTCTCAATTTCTACAACTCCCAATTTTGAGAGCTCCCAATTTTGAGTGCTCCCAATTTCTAAATCTCTCAATTTCTTAGCTCCCAATTTTTAGACTTCTGAATCTTGAGATCTCCCAATTTCTATAGCCCCCAATTTTAGACTTCGCAATTTTGAGAGCACGCAATTCTTAGACTTCTCAATATTTAGAGCTCCCAATTTGTAGATCCTGAAACTTATTCTCTACTAAAAAAGAGGCTTTTAATCCTGATCCGCAGATCTTAAAACCACCGAGTTCCGCACGTATCGCGCCTCGCGAATTCCTCGCACCGGGAAAGTAATTTCGTCCCCGGCGTGTATCACGAGAACGTTAGGCGTGCGACGGCGGCGGCTCTCCCAGCGATCAGACTCAAATAGGATTACTCTAGGCGCACTGCTCGATATATGGTGTGTAAACTTCTCTGTACACGATGTCGATAACCAGCCGGCATAACCGTGACGGCATAGTTGTGTTCTCTTCGGCGGTGTGCTGGATTATCCGAGAAGCAACAGAGAGTACAACCTACCCTCTCTCCCCCTCTATGCTAGAGAGTGAAATATTCACTCGTGATCAGGCGCCCGCGATACTCTGCACACTGTCGAAGAGTCCTCGTTAAGAGGTGTTCGCGGTTTACTCGTGGCAAACTTGGATTTTTGCACAAACTCCTACCTGGCGAGATTGAGCCCGCTGCTGGGGGGGGGGCTTAAGGTTTATCCACAAGCTCCAGAGATCGCTATGGAATCTTTTCGTTTAGGACCTGTCGAAGATTAATCTTCTGTACCGATTTCCAATTTCATAAACAATGGGTTAGTCTTGTACAAGTTTCATCATTGTTCTGCAAGCTTTTAAAGGTTTGGGAAGTCGGTGTGAAATTGTTTTTCTGTAGACGATGTCCAAATGAAATGATTTAGACTTTAGAAGATGTAGATCTTGCAGGACTGAAGTAACAGAGATCTTTTCGTCATTGATCATTGTTCTGCAAGCTTTTGGAGGTTTGGATGTCCATGCGAAATTGTTTTGCTGTGCACATGTTCAAATAAAATAATTTAGGCTTTAGACCATGTAGATCTTGCAGGACTGAAGTAATAGAGATCTTTTCCTCATTGATCATTATTCTGCAAGCTTTTGGAGGTTTGGATGCCCATGCGAAATTGTTTTTCTGTGAACAGTGTTCAAATAAAATAATTTAGACTTTAGACGATGTAGATTTTGCAAGACTGAAGTAATAAAGATCTTTTCGTCATTGATCATTGTTCTGCAAGCTTTCGGATGTTTGGATGTCCATGCGAAATTGTTTTTCTGTGAACAATGTTCAAATAAAATAATTTAGACTTTAGACGATGTAGATCTTGCAGGACTGAAGTAACAGAGCTCTTTTCCTCATTGATCATTGTTCTGCAAGCTTTTGGAGGTTTGGGTAGTCGATGTGAAATTATTTCTCTGTGGACCATGTTCAAATGAAATGATTTTGACGATCTAGATTCTAGATTCTGCAGGACTGAAGTGATAGTGATCTCATCAGAGATCTCATCAGAGACTCATTGATCATTGTTCTGCAAGCTTTTAAAGGTTTGGATGGTCGGTGTGAAATTTTTTTTGTGGACAATGTTCAAATGAAATGATTTAGACGATCTACATTTTCCAGGACTAAAGTAACAGAGATCTTTTCCTCGTTGATCATTGTTCTGCAAGCTTTTGGAGGTTTGGGTAGTCGATGTGAAATTATTTCTCTGTGGACCATGTTCAAATGAAATGATTTTGACGATCTAGATTCTAGATTCTGCAGGACTGAAGTGATAGTGATCTCATCAGAGATCTCATCAGAGACTCATTGATCATTGTTCTGCAAGCTTTTAAAGGTTTGGATGGTCGGTGTGAAATTTTTTTTGTGGACAATGTTCAAATGAAATGATTTAGACGATCTACATTTTCCAGGACTAAAGTAACAGAGATCTTTTCCTCGTTGATCATTGTTCTGCAAGCTTTTGGAGGTTTGGGTAGTCGATGTGAAATTATTTCTCTGTGGACCATGTTCAAATGAAATGATTTTGACGATCTAGATTCTAGATTTTGCAGGACTGAAGTGATAGTGATCTCATCAGAGATCTCATCAGAGACTCATTGATCATTGTTCTGTAAGCTTTTAAAGGTTTGGGCGGTCAGTCTGAAATTGTTTTTCTGTGGACAATGTTCAAATGAAATAATTTAGACTTTCGATGATCTATATTTTGCAGAACTGAAGCAATACAAATCTATTGCTCATTGATCATTGTTGTGCAAGCTTCTGGAGGTTTGGGTAGTCGATATGAAATTCTTTTTCTATGGACAATGTCAGAATGGAATGATCCAGATTTTAGAGGACTGACGTGATAGAGATCACTTCCTGATAATAATCACGACGATAATGACAACAGAGTTACGAGCCTATAGAAGGCGACATCGTCTTTCAGGGCAAGGTAGACCCACTTGAGGAGAGTCTTAGCAACTATCCCCCATTGTTACGGCAGTTCGATAGATAAACTCGCGCGAAACTTGAACAGTGTATCGTAAACTGCCGGCCACATGCGGCTGAAACAAATGCCATTGGCTTCCGTATTTCAAGGTCTATCAATGTGCGAAACCTCATTATAAAGACGCGCTACCACCTGGGGCCTCTACACGCGGAATGACTATGGTCTTCTCGCGGGAGGACGACCACCATTAGCCATTGTAATTTCGCACTTATTTTTGAGACAATATCTCGATTCACATTCAACATCCTTCTCATTCGAATAAATAATTATGTATTATTATAGGACTTTTATTTTTCAGGTGCTTAATCCTAAGTTTGAGTACTCCTCGAAAGTTGTTTTACGGGTTCCAACCAGGTACCAGGTGAAATAAGAACAATTCTTCACGAAAAACTTTTCATTATGAAATACACGAAACGGACGGAAGTCGCAGCACTCGCGCGAAAAAAAAGTTGCGCGCTTCGAAGGGAGAAACCAATCAAGTAATTTGCTGTTTATTTTATTCACGAAATCAGAACTGTCGTTCTTCAAAAGCTGGGAAAATAAATTCATTTTGAAGAAGCAAATTCAATGCACAAAATATTATAATAGTACATCGAATATTTACGTGTGGTGACGATCGCACGAGCGTTCATGCATTGTTTATAGTTTATTTCATCCCCGGAACAATAAACCGCTTCCTACTGCAATAATAATGCAACTGTAACGATAATAATAATTCATTGTTACATCGCCGTTATGATTATTCATATTACATTGCACATATAAATACCAGAATGAAAATCATTGGAATCGTTCTCCAAAGATCAATCCCTAATCAATTATTACACAGTCAAGTATTGTATGTGGTGTCATATCAATTTTATGCTTTATGCTCGTAAAATGAAAAAATCATATACAATGGAATTATAATATGTTCTATTATGATGTATTATACCTGTATTACATCGTAATATATTATACCTAATATACAGGGTGTCTCAAAATTACTCTGCCGGAAGTGGGAGGTCCCCGAGATCATTTGAAGCAACATTTTCCTTTGCAAAAATGGCGCCCGCGGCTTTGTTAAGGATTTATTAACGAAAAACACGACTGTGCCAATACGCGTCTACGTCGCGCTCTGATTGGTCCGTGTTTTTCGCGAATAACTTCTTATCAAAGCTGAGGACGTCATTTTTGCAAAGGAAAATGTTGCTTCAAATGATCTCAGGAACCTCCGATTTCCGGATGTTGAAGGAATTTTGAGACACTCTGTACACCTAATAATATACATTATTCTAGGTCTAAACAACTAATGAAACCAGAAATTAAACAGAAACCCTCTTTCCACGTATCTGAACACTTCGAAAATAACAAAGAAATAATTCTTCCAGTCTCCTCAGAAGTTTCGTACCCGATCGTATTTATTGTAAACACGTAAACTCCGCAGTCTGTCGCTGAAGAATGGTATTACCGTAAGGTAGTTGGGTGTGGGGTGGCGTTTATTATGAAAAAGCGTTCGTGCGATCGCGTCCGAGAGAGAGGCGAGGTTTGCGGTAGAGACAAGTAAGTATCGGTGAATCGACCGGTCGGTCGAAAGGATACAAACACTCGCTCGGTGGCCCACGAGAATTTCACTGACATAATACCATCAGAGGATCGATCCTTAAGGGTCCTCGGTCGATCGATCGTTGGCTAACGCAATCATAACTTCGCCCGCGTCCTCGGTAGAAGGATTAGAGGCAGAGCGCGCGCGGGGCGAAGTTCGTTCGCAAGTAATCCCCCCCTGATAATATCGGCAAACGTTCGAGTATATTTTTCTCGCTGGTTGCGTCCACGTCGTCCTCTGAAAAACCGTGAGTATCCTGGAAGCTCGTTTCTCTGCGAGACGCTTCTCTGTGTGACCGAAACAGAAAGAAAAAAGGAAGAATGTGAGAGAATGAGAGGAGAGAAGAGGGATGAATCTCGCTCGCGTGAATCAAGTCTGAGAGTCTCTTTATTTGTCGCTTCGAAACGCACACCTGCCTGTTTTCCACAAAAGAACCACTGCCATCCTATATCCCTCCACCGGAAGCATTGATTCCCCATCCCTCAACTCTGGAACCGAATCAGGGAAACAGTTTCGACAGATTCTTATCACGGCCGCACACGTTATCAGCGTTTGTGTCTCCCGTTTGAGCTGTTACGATTATGAGGATGAGGGATGACGCCGTTTAAACAACACAAGTGATCGCTCAAGTGGATATCGATTACTTCTGATCGACGACACAGGAGGAACTTTGGGTCTCATCAGTCTTCCCTGAGGGATACTTGTTGAAATTATCCTTGAGAGTTTTTGTGAGTGAGGGGGAACATTTTATTAACTAGCGCAGTAAATGTTTCACAGTAATCCTAGATTGCTAGATCTCTCAATTTTTAGGACTCCCAATTTTCATAGTTTAGGTATTAGAATCCTTGTCGAAATAATTCTGGGAGCTTGCGGGAGAGGGGTAAAATTAATTAACTAGCCCAGTAAAAATTTCGGAGGTCCAGTTCCAGCTGAAAATTATAGAACTGTTAGTAGCCAAAAGTTATCCCAGTCGAAATCCCAAGCAAACTCTGAAAGTGCACCATAGAGAAGTTCATTCGAAGAGGACAATGCCTCTACAGGACCCCTGTGCGAGATATTAAAAAAACGGAAAAAAATATCTTCACACTGTCCGGAGTGCAGATGACAAAGTTTCCGATTACGACCCCTTGAGGGACCACTGGCATGGTCGCACGACTCTCCAACCCTTATGTCCCGAAAAACAAACGCTGAGAACACGTGATGCAAAACAAAATTAATAGATTGCATACATCTGAAGTTTCCGGGCGAATTATGGAGTCTCCTTTTCCTGCAGCCGTAGTCCAGATCCAATGAATGTTCCCAATGAGGATAAATGTCCGATCCAGGTCCTTTTTCCAGCGTGTGGCTGAGAAGCATGGTGTATCGCATGAAGGGGATTTCGCAATTTGCAGGTACGATGCCGAATGTGCCGGTGGGCCTGTCCTATCACGAGATGTTCGCCGTGTCGCTTGGTTCCCCGGCGCTGTGGAGATGCCGTGCCTGCGGCAAACAGGTGACCAACCGTTGGCACCACTTCCACATACACACCGCCCAGAGGTCTCTCTGCCCCTATTGCCCGGCCACGTACAGCAGGATCGACACCCTGCGCTCGCACATACGCACCAAGCACCGGGAGATAGTGTTCGCCAAAGGCTGCTTGTAGAGGACGCTGATTGCCCCGCGAAGGAAGCGGCCACCGCCACTTCCGCCGCCCCGTCTCTTCAACGATAGGCCCATTGCGCCTCTCTTCGGATTCGGACTGCCCTGACCTAGCCCAGACCCTCGTCAGCGGCCATCTGCTCGCTGATCAGCTTCTGGGACTCCTGCAAGCCGAACTACGCTCTCCACGTCCTCCATTTTCATACTTATTCGGGCGAACGTCGCCATCGAAGAAGAACCCTGATCTACTAAACTTCGAGGACACTCACGTGACACTTATCCGAAGAAATACCTCCTCCCAGTCCCATTGTTTTCAGTTTTATCGAATCTTCACACTTAGTCGGGTGGGCGTCGCCATCGAAGAAGATTGTGGCTGAATCTCTTAGGCTGATCAGGTCGGCTTTGGGGACACCCACGCGACACTTATCCTAAGGAGAACGTCCTCCAAGTCCCACTATCTTCAGTTTTATCGATTTTTCACACCTATTCGGGTGGGCGTCGCCATCTAAGAAGATTCTGATCTGTTAGGCTGATCAGGTCGGCCTTGGGGACACCCACGCGACACTTATCCGAAGAAGAACGTCCTCCAAGTCCCAGTATCTTCAGTTTTATCGATTTTTCTCACTTAGTCGGGTGGGCGTCACCATCGAAGAAGATTGTGATCTCTTAGGCTGATCAGGTCGGCTTTGGGGACACCCACGCGACACTTATCCTAAGGAAAACACCCTCCAGGTCCCACTATCTTCAGTTTTATTGATTTTTCACACTTAGTCGGGTGGGCGTCACCATCGAAGAAGATTCTGATCTGTTAGGCTGATCAGGTCGGCTTTGGGGACACCCACGCGACACTTATCCTAAGGAAAACACCCTCCAGGTCCCACTATCTTCAGTTTTATTGATTTTTCACACTTAGTCGGGTGGGCGTTGCCATCTAAGAAGATTCTGATCTGTTAGGCTGATCAGGTCGGCTTTGGGGACCCACACGCGACACTTATCCGAAGAAGAACGTCCTCCAAGTTCAGCAATCGTCCTCTTCTAATTTTGTTGCTTTCCGGTACTTATTCCTGATGGGTTGCGTCCCCTAGCTTCCATCTTTGGTTGGGGACATCCGCGCGACACTTATCCAAACCAGAATGTTCTCCTTAATTTTTCTCCGTGTTGCTTTGGTCAGTTATTCCTGATGGGTGGATGGGTCTTGAGGTGACGGAAGTCCGATGACCTCCAGGAACAGATCTTCAACTTTGTTCAAATGACGCTCTAGTATTTTACGATAAGTAGTTGATGTTATAATTGATAAGTCTCTTTGTATTATATAGTGTTCTAAAGCTGGAGAAAAAGGCAGCAGTTTTCTTCTTAGAGTACGCGATTTCTGTGATATACGTATGTAGACGGGAGAGGCTAGTAACGTTACATTTTCGAACATCGAAGTGAGTATCGATCGTCGAGAAAATCTGTTCCGACTTTGACCAACGTTCTTTTATTCATCCGTTTAATCTCTTCGATGTACCTTCTTTATTAACCCTTTGCCGATGACACTGACGAGAAAGAACGACACTGTCCAAGAAAAAACATACAACATCACAAAAAGAAACAATAGTGACCTTGAAAACGTTCATCTTCAAAGGGTTAAGATTTCTCTGTTGGCCCATATTTCGTCAGGCTTGTGTTTCACGTCATCCGATTACATTTTCCAAGTCGGTCATCGCGAGGAAGCTTACGATTCCGCTTCTTTGAGAGACTTCCGCGCTTCAAGGCTCCGAAACGATAAAAACCTATCTCGAACGTCCTCCCAGCAGTCCCCCATAAAAGAATGATCGTTCCCAATCACCTAACCATCGTTTCTCGCGGACAAATCGTTCTCGGGAGGCGTGTCGGCTCGCGCAGGGACAGTCGCACCAATAATTAATCACGGAAGACACGGTTCGCGGGGTGAATCGACAACGAACGGCCTGTTTCTAGGTATCGCTTGAACATATACATACGTACGTGCACTCACAGATGTGTTCAGTCCAGTTGTGATCTGGCCGATCATGTGTACAAGGACTGTTGTGTGTCTGTAGGGGAGGTAAGGTAGGGAAGTAGAGCGACGAGGAGCAAGCAGACGAACAAGAGAAGATGAACAAAGAAAACCGGAGAGCGAAGGTCAAGAGGATCATCGCTGCGAAAAGAAACGTAAGTGCTGAGAGAACGTATGAAAAAGCAAACCGGGAGAGATGGAGGTTCGGAATTTTGCGAGGACAATCGATCGATAGTAAAACGTCTCGAATGATCTCCTCGGGCGGCACTTGTGCACGGTGTAACTCTCGTTTCTTGGTCGGTATCGATTGTACCTCTCCGCGTAATCGATCGTACAAATCGGTGGACACCGAACACACTCGCTAGGATTCGTGTAAATAGTATGTCGAAGTAGAGGATTGGCTCTCACGTGGACGTTCAGAGCGATCTGGATCAGAAATCTGGACCAGCCTGACCGGCTGATCTAACGCTGTGCTGTCATCCGCTTTCTCGAGTCCCTGTCTGCTTCTAGATCGCCGATCTCGGAGTAGGCACGAACTCGCCGGTGAACAAAGCAACAAAAAAGTCCATAGAAGCTAAAAGATTCGAGTCGTTAAACAAAAGTAGAGAGAAAAGAATAAGAAGAAACGGTCTAATTCTTACGCAATGGAAGGCTGAAACGCGCGCTGTGATCATCGAACACCGAAAACAAAAAAGATAACTCAAAGGGTACTACGAATTATAATCGCGGGCGTAATCGCTGTTTCCGTGTGTCTCTTAAATGTTGTTCGTTTAGGCCAACGAAGCCTCGATTCTACCATGCAGGTCGGAATGATAGAAGCGAGACGCACACACAAATGTTAATTGTCGACAGTATTTCGTACGCGTACGATGTCCATAGTTAAACAGAGTTGTACAGCAGGCGAGAGAGAACGCGGTGTCGTGCCGAGGAACACCGGGACCAGTGTCGCCAGAATCGACCAAAACTGACCGGGGCTGACCGAATCGTCTCTTTCGCAGAATTGCCAGATTATTGTGACCCCCATCCCGCCGTTCCCCTTCACAACGTTCCCCTCCCGCTGTGGTCACGTGACGCGCTCCGCCTCTGCGTGCGTCACAACGTCACGTGACTAGCTCCGCCTCTGCGTGTGTCATAGCGTCGCTACGGTCACGTGACGCGCTCCACCTCTGCGCGCGTCACAGTGTCACGTGACTAGCTCCGCCTCTGCGCGCGTCACAGCGTCACGTGACCGACCCATGCAGAGGGGGTAAGCTATTCCCCTGATCTGGCGACTCTGCTCTCTCCTACTCGGAATTATTCGAATGATTCTTGAATTCAGAGCTTGCTATTTCCGGGTGGAGATTATGATCGCGATCTGGTTTCCTCGGACGACATTCTCACTGTTTCTCTCTCTCTCTCTCTCTCTCTCTCTCTCTCTCTCTCTCTCTCTCTCTCTCTCTCTCTCTCTCTCCCTCTCTCTCTAGGATATACATATATATATATGTAATTACATTTCTCTTTGGACCAATACTCTTCGTCTACTAAACGGTAATAATCATTGTCGAGGCTCGTAAAGTACCTAACACAAAACCTCTTGTCAGTATAAGATTCTCTTCGAGCGTGTGGTTCCCAAGTTATCTCGTAAACGGGTCGGGCTTTGGGCTCGCAGTCAAGTCAGCGTGGAACTTATGTGATACTGTAGGGCCGATAAATTAAGGTTAATTTATAACGTGTTCGCGTGTGCGATGATGATGATGATGACGATCGCGGGTGATGAACGGCGGATGATCATCGAATACATATACGTGCGTTGATAGCACGGGAGCCACGCGGGTTAAGTGTCCCATTCTCGATGTCGTCGTGTTTTTGTTTATTTAAAAAATCTATCGCAGTCCTGGAAGAATTCTGAACAGATTGATGATTTTACAATTTATTCGGAGCATTGATGAAGGTTGTCGTCTTTCAGTATATTATTTATTTAAAAAGTTGTTCGCAGTCCTGGGAACCAAAATTCCGAACAAATTGATGATTTTACAATTTATTCGGAGCATTGATGAACGTTGTCGTCTTTCAGTATATTATTTATTTAAAAAATTGTTCGCAGTTCTGGGAACCAAATTCTGAACAGATTGATGATTTTACAATTTATTCGGAGCATTGATGAACCTCGTTGAGTTTTGGTATATTATTTATTTAAAACGTTGTTCGCAGTTCTGGGAACCAACATTCCGAACAGATTGATGATTTTACAATTTATTCGGAGCATTGATGAACGTTGTCGTCTTTCAGTATATTATTTATTTAAAAAATTGTTCGCAGTTCTGGGAACCAAATTCTGAACAGATTGATGATTTTACAATTTATTCGGAGCATTGATGAACCTCGTCGAGTTACAATATATTATTTATTTAAAAAGTTGTTCGCAGTCCTGGGAACCAAAATTCCGAACAGATTGATGATTTTACAATTTATTCGGAGCATTGATGAACCTCGTCGAGTTTCGGTATATTATTTATTTAAAACGTTGTTCGCAGTTCTGGGAACCAACATTCCGAACAGATTGATGATTTTACAATTTATTCGGAGCATTGATGAACCTCGTCGAGTTCCAATATATTATTTATTTAAAACGTTGTTCGCAGTCCTGGGAACCAAAATTTCGAACAGATTGATGATTTTACAATTTATTCGAAACATCGACGAACCTCGTCGTCGTCCACTATATCATTTATTTAAAAAATTGTTCGCAGTCCTAGGAACCAAAATTCTGAACAGATTGGTAATTTTACAATTTATTCAGAGCATTGATGAACGTTGTCGTCTTTCAGTATATTATTTATCTAAAAAGTTGTTCGCAGTCCTGGGAACCAAAATTCTGAACAGATTGATAATTTTACAATTTATTCGAAACATCGATGAACCTCGTCGTCGTCCACTATATCATTTATTTAAAAAATTGTTCGCAGTCCTAGGAACCAAAATTCTGAACAGATTGGTAATTTTACAATTTATTCGAAACATTGATGAACGTTGTCGTCTTTCACTATATTATTTATTTAAAAAATTGTTCGCAGTTCTGGGAACCAAATTCTGAACAGATTGATGATTTTACAATTTATTCGGAGCATTGATGAACCTCGTCGAGTTTCAATATATTATTTATTTAAAAAGTTGTTCGCAGTCCTGGGAACCAAAATTCCGAACAGATTGATGATTTTACAATTTATTCGGAGCATTGATGAACCTCGTTGAGTTTCGGTATATTATTTATTTAAAACGTTGTTCGCAGTTCTGGGAACCAACATTCCGAACAGATTGATGATTTTACAATTTATTCGGAGCATTGATGAACCTCGTCGAGTTTCAATATATTATTTATTTAAAACGTTGTTCGCAGTCCTAGGAACCAAAATTCTGAACAGATTGGTAATTTTACAATTTATTCGAAACATTGATGAACGTTGTCGTCTTTCAGTATATTATTTATTTAAAACGTTGTTCGCAGTCCTGGGAACCAAAATTCTGAACAGATTGATGATTTTACAATTTATTCGAAACATTGATGAACCTCGTCGTCTTTCAGTATATTATTTATTTAAAAAGTTGTTCGCAGTTCTGGGCACGAAAATTCCGAACAGATTGATGATTTTACAATTTATTCGCACTATGAAAATTCGTTGAACTGCACGAGGATTCCAGCAAAATATTTCGATCGGTACAGACTGTGAACATGTACTTTACGCTCTCGAATATTCGCCCGAGTGCACAAGAAAAACATCTTCCAGGCAGAACACGGAGAAGAAAGTATTCGCAGTATTTCTTAGCTTCTCCGACTGACAATGGACGGTGTAACAACCGAGCTTGATATTGCGTTACTTGATACTGCGTCGGCAAAGGGCCAAACTCGATGGAAATAATTTTTGAGTCATTGATATTCTCGAGATAATATTAACGCGTGCTTTACATAAATTGTCTTTATTTTGGCTACGCATGAGAGGAGTAGTATTAATATACCGTGAAGGTATTTTGTGGAAATTCGTGCACGGACAGCATTCTGTATTTCTGTAAAAAAAAATGATATTATTTTCAATCTGATCGGACTATTTTTAGACATATCCGGAGTACAATAGTTTGTTATAATTGATCGCAAGTGCTATGTAGGACACGATCTAAATGGAGCATTTGGCAAGTTCCCCATAGCTACCCAATCGTCACCCCTCTCGAACACCTAACCCAGACTATCGTACAATCCATCAGCCATCCCAGATTAGGCTACTTGGAGCCTAAAGGAGAACGAAAAATGTTCATGATCAGGATTTACAACAATCTCTCTGAACTGTGGAAAGAACATTTCAAGATCCTCGATATTTTTTTACACGGCACCCTATAGATTCTGTTCGATATTCTTGTAGAGCCCGGCAAGACGAGTCCAAGGAGTACCATGAACATACCAATGCGATCATTTATTCTCGAGATATCCTCGTCTGAAAGTTAACATACTCGATGCTCGCATAAATATCTCGAGAACGAATGACCGCAAGGGTATGGTTATGGTACTCGTTGGACTGGTCTTTTCACGCTCTACAAGACTGTCCAAGAAAAAACACATGACATCGCTAAAAAAAGAATAGTGACAAATTTCTTTCTGCTAAAAATTCGATAAAATTGAGCCGAAAGACAACGTTCCTCAAACGCAGTATCCCTAATCTACCAAATCTCCTAAAAACTACCTAACGGATCAAGGGTGTCCAGGATGAAGCAATTAGCTCGACGAAGGTTCGATCAGTCCCCGGCGTTAGGGTATCGAAAGAGTAGCCTGGTCTGCGGCGTATCGGTTCGTCGACGACAGCGGGCTTGCGGCACGCTGGGTAGAAAAATCGCGTGGCTCCCGTCGCGATGATCGAATTCCAGGATTTCGTGCTCGACTCAAATAGTTCCCTGGTCCGACGTAACTGGGTTCCAGCTGATCGAGACCGTCCAGTCGCTGAGTGGCGAGGTGGCGGATGCGCTGTAAATAGAAAGCCGCGATCGAAGTGGTGTCGTCCCGGTGACGATAATGGAACTTTGACGTTTGCTCGATCAGGCTGGGCACACGCCTGCACACGACCAAAAATGGAACTAGGAAATATATACATACAACCATGCATATATGATACCCGCATTACCTGTAACGCATAAAATTAAACTATAGATATGGATTTCTATAATAGATATTACAAAATGTGCGTGTGTGCATGTACGTATAGAGAGGCGGGTTATATGTATATCAATACGACGACGACGACAATGATGATGATGATGTGTGTGTGTGTGTGTGTGCGTGTGTCTCTATACGTAGATACACATCTGTAAACATTGATATGTGACGTCGGTCTGGTGTGCGGGGGAATCAAGCAACTTTCCAGCAAGACTGTTTGACTTCCTGGCTGTATCGACTGCTCTCTCCTCAAATCGATATCCAGCAAGCCGGCAAGGTGTCGAGAAGCAAATACACGATACTCTCTCTCCGTCGGCACCAGCTCCCAAGCGAGAGCTGTGTTTCGGCCAGCGACGAACCCGGAAATTCGAGGGGTGACAAGTTTCCGTTTGTTTTGCTACGCAAACTGATGAAACCATCAGCTGGTTCGCGTGGGACGGGGCGCGGCCGAACAAGTGCGGCGGGGTTTGTTCTGTCGTTACGTGTCGCACAAATACGGAACAGAATTTTCATAATCCTCACAGAGTCTGCAGCTTCGGTCGGAATTCTGTTACGTTGATTTTCTTCAATACTCACGTTCAAAGTCTAAAAAATATTTAGAACATCAGATTTCACGGTGGTTGATATTTTTTTCTACGACACCGTGTAGATTTGATTCGATGTTCTTGTAGAGCACAGAATGACGAGTCCAATGAGTACCATGAACATATTCTTGGGATCATTTATTCTTGAGTTATACCTGTCGGAATGGTAACATAATTGACACTCGCATAAATATCTCGAGAACGAATGATCGCAAGGATATGGTCATGGTACTCGTTGGACTCGTATTTTCAAGCTCTACAAGACCATCGAATCAAATCTACAGGGTGTCGTAGAAAAAAATATCGACCACCGTGAAATCTGATTTTCTACCATATAAATTAAGTAGATTTTGCTAAAAACTCTGAAATACTCATCCAACTATGTACAAGTTAACAATGTACGAATACTCTCATATTCGCAATACTCACAGAACAATTTTCTTTTATTGTCGCAACTTCGAAACGAATATTGTAAGGTCTGTTTCGCACAGCAAACAATGTGTTCGACGTCACGAATCCGGAATATAATGTAAAGAGAGGACGTACAGGGGAAGAAGAAGAAGATGAAGAGGAAGATGAAGAAGATGAAAAGTTTTCCGGGGGTCTTTAAATCTATCAGAATGTTAAGCTGCGAGAAGTTTCGCGCTGCGAGCAGCGAGAGCGTTGCGTATGATGCATTGCCCCTATTGTGCCGGTGAATTTATTAACTTACAATTTACCGGATCCCCGGATGCTTTGCATCAAAGGCGTTCTTACGTTCCAAACTGGGAAGCGCGGAATTAAATGAAGTTCTTCTGCCCCGCCGAATGGGCGAATTTATTGCGTTAGCCTTCGCGCGGGCCATCTCTTCGGTTCATTTTGCGGTAATGCACCACACAGTGGCTCTCAAATCGGGGATTTTTCACAGCCGAAATCCTGCTAACCTAACCGCGTCATTTCGTTAAAATCGCTTCGACAATCTGCAAAAAGCGAGAGCAAGATTTTACTAAAATTTTCGCGTGACGGATCGTTCTTGCCGGTGACCGGGTCTCGCAGGACCCGTTGTCGAGATCGAGCCTATGCCTAAGTGAAAATAAAGGAAATTTTTAGAATAAAATTCTAAAAATGACAAAATTTTTGAAAATATTTTTAAAAAATGTTTTTAAAAATTTTAAAATTCGAACGTTTTTTAAAAAGCTACGTACGAGGTTGTACGTACCCGTATATATTTTTTTAATGTTGTCGGGTGGCATGTTCGACGAATAGATAATTTTTCCGGACAGATGGTCTCACTCGTGGAAAATTATAACATCGAGGCGAGCTCTAGTTTCCAGTGGAGGGGTCTATCAGTGTCAGCCGGTTCGAAATTTCGGTTTTTGACTCCCGCTAGATTTCCATCAGCTCGCAAACGCGAGCCTTGCACATGACGGATGCTTTTAGAAATTCCCCCCCGGAGTTAGTATTTGTAATACATTATAAACGTTTTCATCGATGTCGATGGCTCTCGCGTTTCGGCTCACACGTGAAAATATTTTTACGCGAGCGCGCGAAATCATTTTCCGTTGACGTTTCCGCGGATGTGGGTGTGCACGCGTGGTCATGTGTGCGTAAGGTACACATTTTCGTTTGCAAAACAGAAGGGGACGCCGTAACTCGAGTGCAATTTGTTTGTTACGACGCTTTTGCGTTTAACGAATGACCGATCGTTGTCTCGCATAAATATTCCACGATATAATCACATCAATTTGTTTCTTTTCGCATCGGAATGTCGGCGAATAAACAATTTCTGTTCCCTTTATTTCGTTTTACGACGACGATAACCGCAATCTAGTCAAAATATTATTTATTTATAAATACACCACGTTCTCGATCATAGGCACATCGATTTACGATGCAATTTCTCGAAGTGCTTCCTCTCTTTCGGGGCCAGTCGCTGAACCGACGAACTATTAACGAGTAAACTATTAAATAAGCGCTACGATTTTCGGTAAATATCAAATGAGAAAGAACGTTCCTAAGCAGTCGAACAGAAAATCGATTCACCGGAGCACCAGCCCGCGGTCACCTGACCGAATTATTGCCCTCGATACCAAATGTTCCTTATGTTGTTTCGCAAAAAATCGTTTCTGTACATACTAATCGTAATCGTGCGTGGCAAGTGCAAAAGAAAAAAGCGATTCTCCTGGTGCACATTGCGAGTGCGAGAGAGAGATAGCGCGCGCGTGTGTGTGTGCGTGTGTGGGAGAGAGAGAACGAGTGTGAGAGATCGAAATTGAAAAAAGTGAAAGAAATATGTGATAACGTGGTCGAAGAGCACGAGTCGGCTCTGTTTATTCGCAGATAAGGTTTCGCGGCTCGTCGGTGTCGCTAATGATAATGCTTAATTGATCGGATACAAGTATAGCCGAGTTCAAATCGAGAGGTTGTTCAAGGTTTTCCATGGTCGTCCAAATCTGATGGGAGGAGCCGATGGCTTTGACCACGCCTTCCTTTCGTGGTAGTGGGAGGAGCCCAACTGTTACAGTAGATTTGTGCATCGTGAATCCCACTGTGCTTCCGTTGATTATTAACTTTTAATTACTCGCATATAGTAATATTGCAATCTCAAAACTTCAAGTTTAATGTTTCAACCATAAACAAAGACCGTACTAGAAAATAAGTATTTTGCATTAAAGTAGTTATCTCATTAAGTCTTCCTCTCGAAAGCCACGCCCTCTTCCCCCACCAAAGCCGAGCTACGGTTCCTATAGGAGCGCGAAGCAAAGGGGGCGTTCCTACCAGACCACTGGTGGGAGAACCGACCTTGAAATGCCAATCGAGTTGAGTTCGACTGTACTATCGCAGTTTAAAGACGCAAATGCTGATACGTTCTCGTTGCGACAACCGGCAGCCGGATTCTTTGCACACAATCTATGTAATTGTATAAACATCGGTATCAAAAGTGTCAATATCTCGTGTTTCTCGATGGTATTTAAGGTTAATCGGCAGCCCACTCGGGCCGCCAGCTGTTTGTTAATAATACTTCCGTAAGATTCAGGGGTCCGAAGCTGGGACAGACGGTTCTCGTTCATCGGCGAAACAGTCTCGACAAATCGCATATGTTCACTGATTATCCGAAGCTTTACACGAATCTGTAAATAATCAGCGAACGTTAACAAATTTCATTATTTCGTGCGACTATTTCATTACGCGAAGAACAAATTCTAAAATTAGTACAATTGTTGCTGACCAGTGAAAGTGACAATTTCAAAAATTATTTAAAACAATTGTCCTAATTGAAATACAAAATGGCGGATGTGGCGCACGCGTTCGCTGGTTGCAAACGTGCAAAATAAATTTGTAAAATTGAGAATCAAAAAGATCGCGAGAATTTCGAAAAACTGATTTTTCGGAATTGTTTCGGGATGATTTTCAACCGCAATTTCCGTCGCCGACGGTTCCGATCCCTGTGACAAAAAAGATCGTACATTTCACGTGGCACGTTCCTTCCTCGTTTGGCCCGACTTGCGACTCGAGCAACAAATCTTTTTGTACATATTATAGTCTGCGTGTTTCTGTGGCCAGAAAGAAAGGGAAAGAGAGAACGAAAGAAATTAAAGAAAAATGCTCCACACGGTCGCAAGTCCCGGGCCGACCTTGCGTATAAACCGATTGCTCGTTTATATGCGATGTATTTTTATGAACAGTATTGAAAGTGCTGCTAAGCTGTACAGTCGTCATATGGTGAATGTATTGTACCTATAATGTACATAGATATATTTAATTAAAGTAAATATGAATTTGTGTAAATCATTCGTTCTGGATTCACCCTATCCAATTTCGTCGTCCTTCCAATTTTTCGTAGAACGAGAAACGTCGATTTTATTCCATCGGGTATATCGATTCGCGAGCAATTATAACCTGACCGAATTCTTCTTCAATTTTATTTCAAATTGTAATAGAATCATAATTTAATTTTTATTGTTTCGCTGAGCGAGTTTTGTGGGTAAACAATTCGTAAAATTATTGTTCTAATCGGAGAAAAAAAAATCGCGAGCAATTACAGTTTGACCGAATTATTCTTCAATTTTATTTGAAATTGTTCTATAATCATAATTTAATTGTTATTGTTTCGTTGAGCGAGTTTCGTGTATAAACCGTAAAATTATTGTTCTAATCGAAGACAAAATATTCGCGAGCAATTATACCTTGACCGAATTCTTCTTCAATTTTATTTGAAATTGTTCTACAATCATCATTGAATTGTTATTGTCTCATTGAGCGAGTTTCGTGGATAAACAATTCGTCAAATTATTGTTCTAATCGAAGGAAAAAAAATCCGCAAGTAATTATAGCTTGACCGAATTCTTCTTCAATTTTATTTAGAATTGTTTCCTGGATAAATAATTCGTAAAATTATGGTTCTAGACGAAGGAAAAAAACATTAGCATGTAATTATAGCTTGAACGAATTCTTCTTCAATTTATTTGAAATTGTTCTACAATCATAATTTAATTGTTATTGTTTCGTTGAACGAGTTTCGTGGATAAACAATTCGTCAAATTATTGTTTTAATCGAAGAAAAAAAAATCGCGAGCAATTATAGCTTGACCGAGTTCTTCTTCAATTTTATTTGGAAATGTTTCCTGGATAAATAATTCGTAAAATTATGGTTCTAGTCGAAGGAAAAAAAATTAGCAAGTAATTATAGCTTGAACGAATTCTTCTTCAATTTATTTGAAATTGTTCTACAATCATAATGTAATTGTTATTGTTTCGTTCAGCGAGTTTCGTGGATAAATAATTCGTCAAATTATTGTTCTAATCGAAGAAAAAATATCCGCAAGCAATTATAGCTTGACCGAATTCTTCTTCAATTTTATTTGGAAATGTTTCCTGGATAAATAATTCGTAAAATTATGGTTCTAGTCGAAGGAAAAAATATTCGCGAGCAATTATACCTTGACCGAATTCTTCTTCAATTTTATTTGGAATTGTTCTATAATCATAATTTAATTGTTATTGTTTCGTTCAGCGAGTTCCGTGGATAAATAATTCGTCAAATTATTGTTCTAATCGAAGAAAAAATATCCGCAAACAATTATAGCTTGACCGAATTCTTCTTCAATTTTATTTAGAATTGTTTCCTGGATAAATAATTCGTAAAATTATTGTTCTAGTCGAAGGAAAAAAATTCGCAAATAATTATAGCTTGACCGAATTCTTCTTCAATTTTATTTGAAATTGTTCTACAATCATAATTTAATTGTTATTGTTTCGTTGAACGAGTTTCGTGGATAAACAATTCGTCAAATTATTGTTTTAATCGAAGAAAAAAAAATCGCGAGCAATTATAGCTTGACCGAGTTCTTCTTCAATTTTATTTGGAAATGTTTCCTGGATAAATAATTCGTAAAATTATGGTTCTAGTCGAAGGAAAAAAAATTAGCAAGTAATTATAGCTTGAACGAATTCTTCTTCAATTTATTTGAAATTGTTCTACAATCATAATGTAATTGTTATTGTTTCGTTCAGCGAGTTTCGTGGATAAATAATTCGTCAAATTATTGTTCTAATCGAAGAAAAAATATCCGCAAGCAATTATAGCTTGACCGAATTCTTCTTCAATTTTATTTGGAAATGTTTCCTGGATAAATAATTCGTAAAATTATGGTTCTAGTCGAAGGAAAAAATATTCGCGAGCAATTATACCTTGACCGAATTCTTCTTCAATTTTATTTGGAATTGTTCTATAATCATAATTTAATTGTTATTGTTTCGTTCAGCGAGTTCCGTGGATAAATAATTCGTCAAATTATTGTTCTAATCGAAGAAAAAATATCCGCAAACAATTATAGCTTGACCGAATTCTTCTTCAATTTTATTTAGAATTGTTTCCTGGATAAATAATTCGTAAAATTATTGTTCTAGTCGAAGGAAAAAAATTCGCAAATAATTATAGCTTGACCGAATTCTTCTTCAATTTTATTTGAAATTGTTCTACAATCATAATTTAATTGTTATTGTTTCGTTGAACGAGTTTCGTGGATAAACAATTCGTCAAATTATTGTTTTAATCGAAGAAAAAAAAATCGCGAGCAATTATAGCTTGACCGAATTCTTCTTCAATTTTATTTGGAAATGTTTCCTCGATAAATAATTCGTAAAATTATGGTTCTAGTCGAAGGAAAAAAAATTAGCAAGTAATTATAGCTTGAACGAATTCTTCTTCAATTTATTTGAAATTGTTCTACAATCATAATTTAATTGTTATTGTTTCGTTGAACGAGTTTCGTGGATAAACAATTCGTCAAATTATTGTTCTAAACGAAGGAAAAAAATTCGTGAGCAATTATAGTTTGACCGAATTCTCCTTCAATTTTATTTGGAATTGTTATAGAATCATAATTTAATTTTTATTGTTTTCTTGAGCGAGTTTCGTGGATAAATAATTCATAAAATTATTGTTCTAATCGGAGAAAAAAAAATTCGCGAGCAATTACAGTTTGACCGAATTCTTCTTCAATTTTATTTAGAATTGTTTCCTGGATAAATAATTCGTAAAATTATTGTTCTAGTCGAAGGAAAAAAAATTCGCAAATAATTATAGCTTGAACGAATTCTTCTTCAATTTATTTGAAATTGTTCTACAATCATAATTTAATTGTTATTGTTTCGTTGAACGAGTTTCGTGGATAAACAATTCGTCAAATTATTGTTCTAAACGAAGGAAAAAAATTCGTGAGCAATTATAGTTTGACCGAATTCTCCTTCAATTTTATTTGGAATTGTTATAGAATCATAATTTAATTTTTATTGTTTTCTTGAGCGAGTTTCGTGGATAAATAATTCATAAAATTATTGTTCTAATCGGAGAAAAAAAAATTCGCGAGCAATTACAGTTTGAACGAATTCTTTTTCAATTTTATTTGAAATTGTTATAGAATCATAATTTAATTGTTATTGTTTCGTTGAGCGAGTTTCGTGGATAAATAATTTGTAAAATTATTGTTCTAATCGAAGAAAAAAAATTCGCGAGCAATTATGGCTTGACCGAATTCTCCTTCAATTTTATTTGGAATTGTTATAGAATCATAATTTAATTTTTGTTGTTTTGTTGAACGATTTTCCTGGATAAATAATTCGTAAAATTATTGTTCTAATCGAAGAAAAAAAATTGTGGACCAAAGTCTCATTTCGGAATTAGATAAATAGATGGTTAGCGGGCATGCGATAGAATTCCGCAATCAGAGAAAATGTAACATGAGATTTAATAAGCTACAATTTACAAGTGTGTTACTCTTTATCTTATCAACGATTCTATGATGGCCTGGAGATCATGTGACGCGTGTGCACACTGTTCTACTTTAAGAATATAACACCGCGAATGTGTAAATATCTAATCAAATACGGAGCACATTTCTTTTATAATTTTCATCTGTTATTGTAACTGTTTGACACTAAACCTGCAGAGCTTTATAAGTAGCCGACACATGTTGCCTTATAAAAATAACAAGATTAAATTCATTTCAACCTTTTTTTTTGTAGTTGGGTGACTCTCCATGTATAACTAACTCATTAACTTAACTAACTAACTCATACCAATGCTAGTACTTACTGCCAGATTATGGGTATATAAATCCCACACTGTTCATGGTCTTCAAGACGACTTAAAGACGTGTTTTTAGGACTTCCACACCTAAAGTGGACGTCTTTAAGACATCGTGTGCTATCTGGGATGTAATCATTTACCATGAAAGCAGCATCTTTATAATTTCAATAATTGTGAAATAAAAGATCTGGAACCGGTCATTCGACCGTGGTGGTAGCCACTGGTAGATTCAGTGTTAACGAATGACAGATGCACAAATATCTAAAAATGCCAAAATATTTAACGATAAAATGGAACTTGAAAATACTGTAACAAGCTAGAGTATATTTTCCATCACACCTCGATTTGTATTGAACACATTTTCAACGACTTAAGTCGACACTGCATTCCAGGTAAGGTGGGATCCCCAGCGATTAGGGTCTCGGGCTTTACGATACCTCGCTTGGAACCTGGGAAAATGAACATGAAAATGGACAAAGGCCGAACCTTCATAATTGCCTCTTGCAGGCCGACCTGCTATGGAATATAAATTAAATCCTGAAATATCCATCCGTGTCGTAAAGCCATTTCTGCGTGTCTATCCTCAACAAATAAGTTTCACGAACAATATACCGAAGTTGAATGCCGGTGACGCTTGAAATACTATACTTGAACGCCTCGGCGTGTCGTAAACTTCTGTTTCGCGAACAAATGTTTGTTGGAACTATCTGCGCTCAAAAATCTTCGACTATTTATACCTGTTTCGCCAGTCACGCGCTCGCTACGTGACATTTTGTGCATTTACGACGAACCTGCGGAGACAAAAGAACTCTCGGGAGTACCGTTACGCTTATTGTCGGCTTATGAAAATTGTTAAGGCGGCGAGCACATTTACATTCAATTTCTAAAACTCGTGTGCGACTCAGAATTTTCGTGGTCAACGTGTCAAGTTAATTTCCGACCAATCGATAATATTTTTAAATGGCTGTACCTTAACGAAATAAGGTGGAGTGGGGTAAGTCCGTCTACGGGGCAAGTCCGTAAATTAGTTATTTTTATTATAATATAATAAGAATAAAGCTGTTTTCCTCGCTTAAATCAACCAATGCCAAACAGTCACGTGACAGGTACACGTACAACTTTGAGGTTACCCTGAACGTGCAATAGTTTACAAATTATTAATATATTCTGTGTTGTTACTTTAGGTAAGTACGACAAATATTGATGTAGGTTTACATTAAATAAACCGTTTTTATTGTATTTTTTTAAATTTGTTTAAAAAACACTAAGATGATCTTGCCCCGTAAATATTACTACACGGGGCAAGTTCGTACTATCACGGTGGGGTAAGTCCGTACTGTATGGATAACTATAAAACTAAACAATATAATTTAATGTAATAAGAAGCATTTGACCCATTTTCGGGGTCAAGCGCGTCCTAGTTGACACTTTGTACAATATCCTATCAAAATGATAATTTTCAAGCAAAATTAGTATCCTACATAATACTAATTCATCAATAATAACTGCGGCAAGAGTCCGATACCAAGAACGTTAAGTTTTTACATACGGACTGAAAATACATCAGTTTAAAGTCCAACTTTGCAAAAACCAGGGCGGACTTGCCCCACTCCACCTTAGTTAAAGAAAAGTGTCGCGAAAGAGTTTGCAATTGGCGAAAATCGACACGTGGCTGCGAGAAGGGATCAGTCGCATTTCCGATGCGATTTCTCGCTTTGATCCTTTATATGATTCGCGAGACTCCGTTTTCAGCGTTCGGTTCACTCCCGTGACCGACTACCAGGCTCGACACCGGCATATCCCAGCTGCAAACTATCCCATTTACTTGCCGTGTTTTTAAAAAAAACCTTTGCATTTCAAAATAGTCCGCGCTTCACAGATGGCCACACCTGTTCGCAACCGAGACGCGCCGCTCCCCCTCGGAAACTGTAATTCAGCGAATTTCGAGCGGTTTTTCGCGACCCTTCCGCGAAACTGCGCGATCAGGTGACCACATGTGCCCAGCTAATGAACCCTCCGATTACTATACTGTTTTCGGACGCGCGCTTGACCACGGAAAATTGAAAATTGTTGTAGAAAAGGTTCAAGTCAATCGCTAAAAACAGAAACTAAATAGAAATGTCACTTTAATACTCCAACAATTATTAGTTAGTTGATAATTTCATCATGTTTTGATCAATTTTCGCTTTTTTTTTCTTTAAAGACGTGGGGAAAAATACATTTCATACGCTCCCGTGGGACTCGGGGGACACAGGTGGTCGGCGTCCCCAGTAGCGTGTTATGACTAGATGGGGCCTTGGGCAAAGTAGAATTTCGGGGCTCCTAACCCCAACTAAATAACTTTATGAGAAAAACGTAAAATTAGGATCTTGGTTTGTGCTCGGGGCCCCCTTTTGCTTGGGGCATTTGCCCAAGTTGCCCATAGGGTAACGCGCCACTGGGTGTCCCCAATACCCACTAAATAACCTCACCTCTAGGACTGGGAGCCCTTTTCTTGATCTCTAATGTCCTTGAGGACAGTCAGGGCCCCGCTATTTGCATTTCTCCTGACTGCCTCTTTTCCCGGACTCCCTTCCACTCCTGTTCTTTTCTAAAATGATCAATTTTCACCTATGATCATCCGGAAGTTGAACGCGTTAATTTTTAAAGGGATTTTCTGGAGCGGCAGTGAACCGTTAGCGGGTAATATCCAGCATTTTATTTATTCATAGCGACCCCGGTATTTTGCACTAGCTTCCACAAAGAAAAATCAGTACGACGTGGAGATTCTCTTGTTAGAAGGTAATGGGCTGATGTAGACTGCACTCGCAACTTCCAGTAACCATTAGCCATACTCTGCATCCCTTTAAGGGGTGCAAATTGTTCATGGTGTTTGAAAGCCTTGGAATAAAAAATTTATTGTAATAACCGAATAAAAGTATTTCATTCTTTTATAAGAAGTGAATAAATTTAATCAATAAATAAAATTAACGTTTTTTACTGATTTAACTCGGAAGGGAAATTCTATTCCCACAGAAGAAAAGAATGATACAGATTAAGATATTAATATATTATAATTAATACAATAAAAAATACATTAAAATATTAACGGAATTATTTCGTGCCCAGCATTCTTAAATAAATTGAATCGATAAATAAAATCGATATAGTGGAATGGATTAATTTCATCGACAAATTAAATTGATATTTTTACTGATTTAATTTTAGAAGGATTCCCAAAACGAAACAAAGATAAAATTTGTTAGAATATTAACCGAATTATTTCGTGCCTGTAATCGCCCAGCATTCTTAAATAAATTGAATCGATAAATAAAATTGACAGTGGAATGGATTAATTTCATCGACAAATTAAATTGATATTTTTACTGATTTAATTTTAGAAGGATTCCCAAAACGAAACAAAGATAAAATTTGTTAGAATATTAACCGAATTATTTCGTGCCTGTAATCGCCCAGCATTCTTAAATAAATTGAATCGATAAATAAAATTGACAGTGGAATGGATTAATTTCATCGACAAATTATAAATTGATATTTTCTAATGTTTAATAATTCAGCCTAATTCATGAAGAAATTCCTCAAATCCCAATCGATCGGATTTTTGCCGAGCCAGGAAATATTCAAATAATTCCCGGGCGTTTACGTTCGACGGGAAGAATGGTTGCGCTGGGCGCCGTCAGATGCCGCAGGAGTAGATTAATTCATACAGTGTACACACTACGTCAGTCACGTGATATCGGTGCGATACGGTGTTACGATAGGTTCCCGAGTCACGGCCGGACGAAGTGCACGTGAGCTTCAAATGAACGGGGCTGCCGTTTCATTCAGAAACAACGAAGCGGCTGTTCTATTAGCCGGGTCTCTGCTTGTGTGTCTCTCCGCCTAAATACATTCCGAGGACATCGGCACAGTTCGATCGAAATGACGTTGCAGGCGATCAAGTGGGAGAATGGCAAGCTGGAGATCCTCGATCAGATCCTGCTACCGGCGATCACCCGATACGTGCACGTCAAAGGCGTGGAGGATGGATGGAAAGTCATCAACAAGATGCAGGTACGAACAGAAACACAACTCGTTATAATCACTCCAAAACAACTAATATCGTTCCTTCTGTAAAAATCTTGATAAAGAAAGATTTCGCAAAAGCTCCCTGAAAAATCTCGAGTATAGAATTGTTGATTTCGCGATGCTAAATAATCTACTCACCGCATAATATATTGTTACGAGTGTCGATACGTTATGTTATCGATACCATTATCGAAACCATTGAAAAGATTCCTTCTAATAAGATCTTAATTTAAACAGATTTTTTCTAAAATGATTTCGAAAATCGCCCGGAAAAATCTACTCCAATATAGAATTGTTGATTTTGTGATTACAATTAATATGCTCACTGCACAATATATGGAAAGTGTAATATATTGTTATACGAGTGTTGATACGTTATGTTATCAAAACCATTAAAAAGATTTCTTCTCAAAAGATCTTCATCTAGAAAGATTTCAAAAATCTCCCTGAAAAATCTTGAGTATAGAATTATTGATTTTGGGATTGCAAATAATGTACTCGCTGCTTAATATTTGAAAAGTATAATATATATTTATTCAAACTTGTTCACTTGTAATTTAACTTTTATTTTTACTTTTGCAACCTCGCTGTAAACCGAAGTGAGCTATCTAGTCTACACACATACTCTTGCATGTGTACATGTAAAGTAGGATTCCTATACGAATAGAAAGGCATTATTCTCCACGATAATCAATTATCGCAGTAAAGGATTCTTTCCCAGACGAATCATAATTAACCAGAATTATTGAAAACAGCTGTAGCTTATCCGCTTGGAATGATTTAGGTGCGAGGCGCGCCAGCTATAGCCATTGTGGGGTGCCTGAGTCTGGCGACGGAGCTGTTGAAAGAGGAGTCGGTGGACAAAAAGAGTCTTCGACAGGATGTCGAAGGTAAATTGAATTATTTGGTATCGGCCCGTCCAACAGCAGTTAACATGAAGATCGCTGCGGATGAATTAATCCAGCTGGCCAATAAGCTTAGTAAAGACCACAGTGTCTCTTTAGCAGATATGAGAACGAGGTATAAGAGCTTCGGAGAAAAAATCTATGGACGCTTCTATATAACTTCTACTGATGAAATCTTTCGAATCATAGGTTTCTCAAGGCCATCGAGGATATGCTCGAGAAGGACATAGAGGATAACAAGGCTATCGGGGATTATGGAGCGCAGGAGATCTTGAAGCAAACATCCGGTGATAATTCGGTCAGGGTTCTGACGCATTGTAACACTGGCAGCCTTGCGACCGCAGGTTATGGCACAGCTTTAGGTGTTATTAGATCTCTACATAAGAAAAATAGTCTTGGTAACGTTTGCATGTCCTTAGTTCTTAATTGACTGGTGGAACCTGTCACAGCTCTTTAGTATCGTTTGCAATTACAGAACACGCATACTGCTCCGAGACCAGACCGTACAATCAGGGGGCAAGGTTGACCGCTTACGAGCTGGTTTACGAGAAAATCCCTGCCACGTTGATCTGCGACGACATGGTCGCCGCACTGATGAAGTCCAGGAACATAACCGCCGTCGTGGTCGGCGCGGATAGGGTTGCCGCGAATGGAGACACAGCCAACAAAATTGGGACCTATCAGGTGAGACGCTTGTTCTCGTTCGTGTTCAACAGAATAACTACTTTAATGCAAAATAAATTGTTTGCTGGCGTAGTCGACACCTTTGTTCATGCTTGAAACACTAAATTTAAAGTTTTCACATTGTAAATATTAGGGTGGTGGGAAAGTTCTGTCGTATCTCAAAGAAAACATGAATCAGTTTATAGAAATCTATGTTTAATATTATCTAATGATACAATTTCCATTATTTGTAACAACTTGTATTTTTTATTCACAAGCAAAATTAGCAGCTTACTTAGCCCCTTGCCGTACGATTTTCTTCATGGTTACAATAATTACAACTTCTACTTTAACGATGAAATTTTATTTCGTCTTAAAAGAAAGACACAACATTCATATTTAGCAGATTACATTTCAAGTGTTCGTCATTAGTCTGACTCGTATTTATACGGCAAGGGGTTAATTCAAAGTCCAACGAGGTTAAAACGATTCTGGTTTGCAGATCGCCATAGTCGCCAAGTATCACAACGTCCCCTTCTACGTGGCCGCCCCGAAAACCTCCATAGACTTCAGCATCCCCAATGGTGATCACATAATCATCGAGGAGAGGCCAGAAAGGGAAATGACTCACATTAACGATCAACGGATCGCAGCTTCTGGAATCCAATGCTGGAACCCAGCGTTCGACGTGACCCCTGCCAGCCTAATCAAAGGCATCATCACGGAAGTAGGCGTGTTCAGACCGGAGGACCTAACGCGGTTAAAGAGCTACGACAACTTATAGAGACTCTATTCCGACGAGAAAGCTTTCCCGACGCGTTTATACCGGATCGATCGGTGATTCCAGTGTTGCGAAATTGTTGGCTGGCCTTGTTTATTTCGAAACTTCGTGTTACAATAAATTGTTGGCATGTTACGCTTATTTACAACTGAACGACAACCACCGGAAGAGGCGCAAACTGCTGTTTTTTCTACTACACGGGTTTTAGAATGCCTTACCAAGTTCGCTGTGATTTTTTTAAGGATATATTTATAATACGGAAACAACAAAAGAACAACATCATCATCGCTAAAAGAAAATATGATCATCGAGGTACACATATTCTCGCGTACACAGATTCGACACACGCGCCATCAGATGGCGGCGCTTGCCTGATATCCGCAGCGATTGTACATTCCCTTCTTCAAGTTCTGCGATGCGCGATTCTCATCATGGATTGTTTGTTGTGAATGTAAATATACTCGAGAACGATTCAACTGAAATGTTAGTCATTCACATCCCTCCACCGAAAACGAAGGTACTCGTTGCACGAAGGTCCTCAAACGTTAGGTCAGTGCAAACGTTCGTGTAGTACTTCGACACGAACTTCTGCACTGAGCTGATATCTTCTTTGATTTCTTCCGGATGAAATTGGCATCTGAGAATCTTCAACCGGAAAGAAACACAGTCGCGAACAAAGGTACTTAACCTTTTGTTGTTACTCGCACCTCGGTTTCTGCAAAAATGCTCGCATGGGGTCTGGGTTACGTGCTACAATCATGTTTCACTTCAAGTAAAACAACTATTTTAGTTCTAATTAATTATTTCTTTATATTAGCTAGGTTTCTGTTAACATTTTTGAAAGGAATTATGAAGAAATCGAAATTGCTATGCCCCCATGCGAGTAACTAAAGGTTCAGTGGGATGACTCGTTTCCAGGATTGCTAGCACAAGGAAAAACCCCGTACTTAATTTGTAAAATACAACTCTTAGTATTCTCCCTACGATTCTCTTTTCACGTAGTGTAGTAAACTAATTGCTGTAAATTCTCAGAAAGGTTCGAATCGTATAGCCAAATCAATATTAAAAAAGTTATCGGTCTTTTTGAGAGCGTCCGAATATTAATGGGAATATTAACTACAGACAAAACCTATGTTTACATTATCGAGAAATGAGAAGGCGCATATCCCGCATCCTTGCAATCCTGGAAGAGCGGTCTACCCCCTTAAGTCCAGTGAACTCGGTGAACTTGTCGCGAGCAATTCTCTTTGATCTCTTCAGGATGTTGAGGCGGCAAAACCGAAGCCCCGACGACGAGGGTGTCTATCGTGGCACCTTCCGGTGATCGATGCGACTCGGTGGTAGTGCTTCGCGAGCATTTACGAGTCCGAGACGGCGACGAGGAGTTTGCGGATTCGATGCGACACGACGGGCCGGTTCGGTGCAAATTTATCTGCGGGAGGAGCGGCGGCCCGCGAACGACAAAATCGACACACGGGCGGCGGTGTTCCATTGGGAAAACTTGAGAATCTATTTTCGCCGTTGAAAGGCGCGCGGGAACACGTTCGCGACGGGTTTCTCGAACCGCGGTGCCTTAGTACGAGCAGTCTCTCCGCTTCGCGCGGAACTTCCCCGTCGATCCCGGAATAGTTTCGGCTTGGTTCGACGATTTTTGTCCGCGGCGGCCGAGCTCTCGCCGTTATCGCGGTGTTCGAAGGACCTCTAAATATTGACCTACGACTACGGTACACAGCTGTACAAGTAGCACTTTCTTCGTCCGGGACACAAGTTTTGTTGTTATCGTTTCACCGTGGAAGCTGATACGGAGAACGCGAGGATGGATGCGACGGACGTCCTCGACAGCGACCCAACGGTTGAGGATGTTGTGCGCAACAATAACCTGAAAGAGGACGATGCGCCGACCGTCGAGGAGACTTACGAGGTTACCACCACCAAGAGGAAGACCGTCAGGACCAGCTATAAAATCCAGGAGGTCAGTGGGAATATTGTTTTAACCCTCTGCACTCGGAGAGCTATTTTAACCCCTCGCCGTACAGTTACAGTGATTAAAACGCCCTAAAAAAAAAGGTCGTTTAGAAGGAAAAAGAATATGGCTACTTTTCTTTGAATGCTTAAACAGTGATTACGAACGAATCAAATTTTATTTAATCTAAAAGGAAACACGTAACATTCATATTTGTTAGACTTTAAAACACGGCAAGGGGTTAACTTTCGAAAATTAAACATTTCTTCCCGACCGAGGGATTTCTTCAACCGAGTTTTGTTTTGAGTTTATGCATATTACACGTTTAGTAGTTTATTCGATATAAAATCATTTGTGCCAACGGTTAATTGGCACGTGCGATTACCGTAACCGTGCGACGCCTCGTGGATGTTTATTGCTAAACGCTTTATGAAATGTCGAGGCTCCCACGCTGAACAACGTATGTAGGAGTTTCACTTATGAAGGGGTTGTTAGATTGTACGGTAACTTGTGGAGAGATTTAATGCGATTTATCGAGAGGTTCCGGTACGGTGGGACTCTCCTACCAGACAGAAATAAACGTAGAATTTATCCGACGGCGGCGGCGCGAGATTCTCTCCGTTCATTCTGATGTCCGTCAAGGATAAACGGACTTATTTCGATCGCCGGGTTTTCGAGGGATTTACCAACTTTATTTGGCGCGTCGGGAGCCGGTTCGAGCCGGGCTGATCGGCCGGTTCCTGCGGACAACAGACTGTTTACTTTGATGATTCCTTTGAACGCCAGCTTGAGGTTTCCGGTCTGTGGCGTCTTTCTTAATGGAAATAGATGAACTAAGAGCAGTGGCGCGTTGCAAGCAAAAGGGGGCCCGAACACAAACCAAGATCCAAATTCTACGTTTTTCTCATGAAGTTATTTAGTTGAGGTTAGGGGCCTCGTATTTCTACTTTGTCCAAGGACCCAACTAGTTATAACGCGCTATTACTGACTAAGAGCTTTTTTGTAGGTTAGACTGTAAGATGTGGTTATTGGTTGACTTCTGGCTGAGGATGATGCTCTTCGGGACACATTGATGACGAGGAGATAATTGTGATAGGTGGCAGATTAAGGGTATCATTGAGGATGCTAGTGAGGATTGATTAGGGGATCGACTAGAATTACAATAAAAATTATAATAAATATTGAATGCAGGCGAATGAAGATTTTATTGAGGATGCTCGTGAGTATTAATTAGGGGATCTAGTAGAATTACAATAAACATTAAACGCAGGCGAATGAAGATTTTATTGACGATGCTCGTGAGAATTCATTAGGGGACTAGTAGAATTACAATAAAAATTATAATAAACATTGAACGCAGGCGAATGAAGATTTTATTGAGGATGCTCGTGAGTATTAATTAGGGGATCGAGTAGAATCACAATAAAAATTATAATAAACATTAAACGCAGGCGAATGAAGATTTTATTGACGATGCTCGTGAGTATTAATTAGGGGATCTAGTAGAATTACAATAAATATTGAACGCAGGCGAATGAAGATTTTATTGAGGATGCTCGTGAGAATTCATTAGGGGTCGTGTAGAATTACAATAAAAATTATAATAAACATTGAACGCAGGCGAATGAAGATTTTATTGAGGATGCTCGTGAGAATTCATTAGGGGACTAGTAGAATTACAATAAAAATTATAATAAATATTGAACGCAGGCGAATGACAATTTTATTGAGGATGCTAGTGAGGATTGATTAGGGGATCGACTAGAATTACAATAAAAATTATAATAAATATTGAACGCAGGCGAATGACAATTTTATTGAGGATGCTAGTGAGGATTGATTAGGGGATCGACTAGAATTACAATAAAAATTATAATAAACATTGAACGCAGGCGAATGAAGATTTTATTGAGGATGCTCGTGAGTATTAATTAGGGGATCTAGTAGAATTACAATAAATATTGAACGCAGGCGAATGAAGATTATATTGAGGATGCTCGTGAGAATTCATTAGGGGTCGAGTAGAATTACAATAAAAATTATAATAAACATTGAACGCAGGCGAATGAAGAGTTTATTGAGGATGCTCTTGAGAATTGATCAAGGGATTGAATAGAATAACAATAATAATAATAATGATAATAGATCCTTTTAGAAAGACAATTTTGTTCGATCACCGGATGTTCGAGCAGAATCTCAGCCATCGCTGTTCGAATCGATAACATCTGTCGCGTCATTGAGTCTTTTCCCAGCATTTTTAAGGATTCTCGGGTGGAGTGATATATGATCATGTTTTTAAGAAATATCTACGCGAGTAGGCGAAAGCTTCTTTCATCGTTCCCAATGGGCGAAGTCGAATAAAAAATATCTGCTTCGTGCACAGTGTGTGTCCGTCCCGTTTTACTTTATTCGCGATCTACAGCAGGTGCACTTTGTCGCAGCCATTTGCACAACTAATGTCGTTTATTTCCATCCATTATCGGGTTACTATAAACTCTCCGCTATAAAAATTCTGCGCGATCTATGCGCGCCGAGATCTTCGTACCCTCGCACGAACAAATCAATGGAAACCATAGGAAAGAGCGACTTCCGGTTCGATGCGCGACTCGTGTCATTGGCTTCTCCGACAGTCGATAGTAGTCCGCGCTTGTTATGTAACGGGGAAAGACGTTCGCGAAATATTGCTCGAACAAAAGTCCGCCTTGATCTTTACACACATTTTTCATGTTTATTTTTAACACTGCCGAGTCTCGTGACGATTCGAAGAACAAAAACACAATTCTGTATTACAGATTTTATGCATTCAGAGGAAAAACAGAGGAAACAAGTGAATAATTACTGGTACATTTTTGACAACCAATTCCGATTAATTACAAATGATTTTTTTGACACTGACGATTTCTATTTTGCATGGAAATCTACTTATAATTTATTAAAACTGTTGCAAAGATGTTCCTATTTAGTTCCTACGTGTCTTGCGACTGATGCAAACAATTTTTACCACGCTTATATTAGCTTGCCGAGTTGTCGTTGTTGTTGTATCCGTCAAATCTTGTAATCGAATTTTAAACCACTTTCCGATGAGCTAGAGACTTGAAACATTAAACATAACTCAGAACTGGAAGACAATGCAATATCAAAAAACAAATTTTAAAAAAAACTGTGTGTTCAGGAGAAAAATAAATTTTAATATTAACCGTCACACCTCGTCGCGCGACGCTCGGTAGTACGTGATTGCGTTCAGCGACCCCCATTCCGCGCACCAGCGCTCCCCACTCCACTGATCCATTTCGCACCGAAGGAGCTCAGTCAGTGTGGTCATGCAATCATCTAATATATTGTTGACAATGCAGTAGAAATAAAAAAACATATAAAAAAGGCTTTCTAAAAACCACGCTTATATTAAAATGCACTAAAAAGGAGAAAATAATTTTTTTAGACATTCGTGACTACAAATAAAAGCGTGGAGCGCCCACGAAGATTACGTCAATATAGTTTAGCGCTCCACGCTTTTATTTATAGTCACTAATGTATAAAAAAATGATTCTCTCCTTTTTAGTGCTTTTGAGCGTGGTTTTTAAAAGGTTCTTTTTTTATATATTTTTTTTACCGTTCATAGAAACGCACAATCTAGTGATAATTAATTCTCCAGTCGACGATCACGATTCAACCCGCACACAGAACAATCAGAGCCCCAGAATATCACTGATCAGAGGACGTATAAATCAATGGAGGACCTCGGCACTCGCACGAATAAAATCCGTGTTTCCTGGGGGTTGTTCGACGGGGGGTTGTGCGAAACGGAAGACAAAGAGATGTTCGTATACGAAATTAAGTCGACACGGCGAAGCGACGCGCTACAACGCGGAATAAGAAAGATTAGTCGGGACGGCGCGGCGCGTTAATGCGAAATGAGGGACAACAGGCGCGATTTACTCAGATTCTACGTCATTGTCGGTTAGACGGTTTTAGATCTGGCAACCGGACTCGCTTCTTTGAACGGTGAAAACGAGCGGAATGTAAATTCGTCTGATGAATGCTCGCCGCGATTGGGACTTCCGATTAACAATATACGCGTTGTGCTTGCCGGTTCATCTTCGGACTAGCGTAACCTTCCTCGAAGACAACGTTCAATCCTTCATAATTAATATTTCGAATGTTGTCCAACGTTTTCATTGATCATTTGTTCTAGCATTTGTTCAGAAGCACAGGGAGACTGGAATCAATATTGGAGAGAAAGTTCGTAGTGTTTTCGAATTAACCCAGATAGCACAAATACGTCTCAAAGACCTCTGCAGTTGGATAGTAAGACGTCTTAAAAATGTCCCGAATGTCCTACGAATGTCTTCAGAACGTCTCATGTCTTGTGTTAGAAAACGATACGTCTTTAAGACGTCTGTTTGACGTTTAAAAGATGTTCAAGAGATGTTCGTAGGACATTCGGGAGGTCTTTAAGACGTCCCTAAGAAATCTTAAAGGTCCATAAATGTTAATTAAATTAAAAGAAGGGAAGAGTAAAAATAGATTTCGACAAAAACGAGTTTAAAGTTCAACCAATAAATATTCAGCTTTATCAGAAGGACGCATGTGGAATTGACATAAATAGTGTAATAAAAATAACAATTGCAATTAAAATCACAGTAAAAATAATAAAAATTAAAATTACAATTACAATTAAAATCACAATAAAAATTGAAATTGAAATTGGAGTTGGAGTAGGAATTAGAATTAAAATTGAAATTGAAATTGGAGTTGGAGTTGGAATTGAAATTGAAATTGAAATTGGAATTGAAATTGGGATTGAAATTGGAATTGAATTCAATTCCAAAATTGGAATTGAAATTAGAATTGTAACTGAAATTGGAATTGAAATTAGAATCGGAAATTGGAGTTGGACTAGGAGTTGGAATTGGAATTGGAATTGAAATTAGAAGTGGAATTGAAATTGGAATTGAATTAGAATTGGAACTGAAATTGGAATTGAAATTAGAATCGGAAATTGGAGTTGGAGTAGGAGTTGGAATTGAATTCAATTCCAAAATTGGAATTGAAATTAGAATTGGAATTGAAATTGGAATTGAAATTAGAATCGGAAATTGTAGTTGGAGTAGGAGTTGGAATTGGAATTGAAATTGAAATTGGAATTGGAATTGAAATTAGAATTGGAATTGAATTCAATTCCAAAATTGGAATTGAAATTAGAATTGGAACTGAAATTAGAATTGGAACTGAAATTGGAATTGAAATTACAATCGGAAATTGGAGTTGGAGTAGGAGTTGGAATTGAAATTGGAATTGCAATTAGAATTTAAATTAGAATTGAAATTGGAATTGAAATTGGAATCGGAAATTGGAGTGGAATTGAAATTGGAGTTGGAATTGGAATGGAAATTGAAAATGGAATTAAAATTGTGATTGGAATTGAAATTGGAATTGAAATTGGAATCGGAATTGAAATTGAAATTGTAATTGAAACTGAAATTGAAATTGAAGCAAAAACACTAACTCGAACAAATAATACTAATGCTAGTACTTACTGCTAGATTATGGGTACATAAAAACCACACTGTTTATGGTCTTAAAAACGTGTTTTTAGGACGTAAGACTTTCAGACTTAGAAAGGACGTCTTTAAGACGTCGTGTGTTATCTGGGAAGAATCGAAAATAAAATAAAAGCATTTATTCATATGTATTCAAGGTACTTATTCAATAACACGAGAAGTTACCTCGAAAATGGCGAAAAGCAATAGAACAAAATGGAAAATATGTTATTGAATAAATCTATGAATAAATATATGTTCCAACCCAATATTTATTATTTGATTGAAGGATGTGTGTGTGTGCTGAAGATTTCAATAATAACTCCCGTCGGATCGGTAGGTCGGCAAGCGGATAATTTCAGACGCTTGTCGAGCGGACGTTCCATGTAGACGTGTCGAAGATAGACATAGTTTTGGCCGTCTTGAAGCATTAATTTTGAAACACGTGCGGCCCGGCTCTGCAAGCGCGAAGAGAACCGACTTTCGAAGCCGCACACGGATAATCCGAGTAAATCATTCCCATCGTTATTATCATTGTCGCTGCGGCGAAGGGGTAGACGTTGAATTATCACCCGCATAAATTTCTTCGGCTTCCTCTCCACGATCCGTCTGCTATGGACCCGGAATTCATGGAAAAAGAAAGCAGGCTTAGCGGCTACTGTTTCTACCGGTTCTTGGATTTTCACCAATACTCCGGTATTCTGGTCGAATGCAATTTTTTCCGGCAGAACCACTGAACCTTTTACATTGAAACTTTACACGTATATTTGTTGGTGGTTCCGGTGCATTCGTGATTTTTTACAAGTACAAATAATAAATATCGTACGAGTTATAAATTTTTTCATGGAGTATTCTTGGAGGGGATGTTGTGGTCTTGAGTGCCAAATGGTGCAATTTTTGGGAATTTTTTCCAGAAGAAGTATGGAATCTTTTCCATCGAGATTTTTTACACATATGTACTGGTATATGAGGTGCATGTGTGATTTTTTTCAAATAGAAATAATAAATATCGTACGAGTTATAATACATTTTTTCATGGAGAATTCTTGGAGGGGATGTTGTGGTCTTGAGTGCCAAATTGGCCAATTTTTGGAAATTTTTTCCAAAAGAAGTATGGAACCTTTTCTATCGAGATTTTTTACACATATACTGGTATGTGAGGTGCATGTGTGATTTTTTTCAAGTAGAAATAATAAATATCGTACGAGTTATAAATTTTTTCATGGAGTATTCATGGAGGGGATATTGTGGTCTTGAGTGCCAAATGGTCCAATTTTTGGGAATTTTTTCCAGAAGAAGTATGGAACCTTTTCCATCGAGATTTTTTACACATATGTACTGGTATATGAGGTACATGTGTGATTTTTTACAAGTAGAAATAATAAATACTGTACGAGTTATAAATTTTTATATGGTGGACGTTTAAGAGGTGTTCTGGTTTCTCTTGCAATTCCGACAAATTTGCATAAATATCCACAGTCTGTTATTATACAGCAGGTGGTTGACAAGTATTAAATTGAACGTGCAGACTCATCTCGTATAATTCGGGTTGAAAGGGTTACTATAGGTAGTCGATCTAAATTATCGAAAGCACGTATCCGGAAACGACAACACCCCTTTACCAAGTTGCTAAAGCGTGTAGGCCTGACAGTGTAGCAATTGATCAACCTAAATCAGCAAACGAACGATCGAATGGTTACTAATAGAGGTCGAAACGAAGCGAATCGAGAGATTCGACTTTTAGTCAGAGAGGAAGAGAGAGAGAGTGAGAGAGAGCTGCAGGGCTTAGCCGGTGGTGGGACAATTATAAAGAACAAACGTGCGACTGTCTGCAAGCGGATGCGGCAGCAATCTGCGAGTGCGAATTGGGTGCGAACGAGACCGGATAATCGTCCCTTTGTCGAGCAAATGAAACGGCTTAAGCCGAGTACACGCGGCTCTGCCGTCGTCGCTGAGCCGGAATTACAAACCGGTCGATTTCAAGGGTTTCCGGGCTCTCATAATCTAATTCTGGTGTTACTTATTAGCTAGAATGAAAAACTACCCTCACCGTTTCGATCCGAGAAATTGAAACTCTACTGACTTCGAGCAATTGTTTTACGTATCCTCGGAAGTAAATGTTATCAATTTTTACTCCTCGCGAAACGGGTCGAGGAGATGTACCCTCTGATAAATCTGATTCCATTGAGATTCACTGCGAATTTTCTGCCTCGATACATTGAAGTATTTCTCTGATGGTCTTCGATTTGGTACTTGTGGATTTCTGTCGATGGTCGGAAGGGTTGACATCGAGCTCCTCTTATCTCAGTCGATCATTTTAATATTTATTCATTTGTATAGGGGAGACTCTTTTGCGCAGTCGGGGGTGGTTTATGCGGCGAGATCAGTTGCATATTTCATGTGTATACTATGTGCACCTCTAGAGCACAGTCAAACCTGTTTTTGTGCGATAAATAAAATAAAATAAAATATTCATAAACTTCGTAAATAACTATAACAAATAATTTGTCTACCTTACCTAGCTACATTACTAGTATTAATTGTTTTCTTGTGGGTGGAGTGGTGGATATTTCAAGGTCACCTTGATTTTTTAAATGGAATGTCCTATTTTTTATACCCTAGATCGATAGAGTATCAAATTCTGAGTATAAAAGTGTTGACCTTCGTATGTCTTAAACCTAATAGTTAACGAGATATCGAAACAATTTTCTTTGTTCTTTGGATAACATCTCGTTAAGTATTAGGTTTAGGACAGATGAAGGTTAACACTTTTATACTCAGAATTTGATACTCTATCGATCTATGGTATAAAAAATAGGACATTCCATTTAAAAATATCAAGGTGACCTTGAAATGTTCTCCACCACTCCACCAACAAGAAAACAATGAATACTACGCAATGTAGCCCGTCATACCAAACAACTTTTGTAGGAACACTTTTTTGATAACGACAACGTCTTCCGAGATATCCTGCTGATCTGATCTGATATTCGTATACGGCATAAAAAAATATCGCACAAAAGAAATCGCATAAAAAAAGACCGTACAAAAACAGGTTTGACTGTATAAGGAATTGATAATTTCGAGAGTGCATTTATTTATGCGAAATTGAAGCAGATGGACGGGATGATTAATCGTGATTCTATTTTCACGCAGCGTTGTTCCAACGCTATTTCGCCCGTCTCGCTCATTGGTTTCTTTCCCTAAGTGAAATCGGCGACTGTAGCGTTTCAGTGGCCGGAAGAGCAATCGTATGCAAAGCGATAAATCATCGTCGGAAACTTCGGCGACAAATTACCGTGATGGCGGCGGTGATAAATGACTGCCAAAAAGAGTATTAACTTCGCTGTTCCGGTGTCTCTTGCGCGCTTCGTGCTACGTCATTCGTGACGTTTTACAATGTAATAATATATGAATTAAAATATGCAAGCTGACATTTTGAGGTGTTAGATACAGTACAAAGAAGCCATCTTAAAAATTAGGCAAAAATAACATTTGAAAATGTATTAATTATTGGTTGGGTGAAGTACAAAACGGTAAAAGATTTAAACGATTCAAGAATGTTGTAATATTGCTATTAATGTAACCAAGTTGTTAAGGGATGAAATCAGTTTTCACCACGTTTTTATTAGTTCGCTTTCTTCTCTGTCCGTTCGGTACAATTGATTTTAAACTAACTTCCCGATAAGCTAGAGACTTGAAATTTTAAACATAGCTCAGAACTGGATGACAATGCAATATTTAAACAAATTTTTTAAAAAAGCCTATGCGTTTACGAGATATAAACTATTAAATTTAACCGTTACACCTCCCCGCGCGACGCTCGGTAGTACGTGATTGCGTTCAGCGATCCCCACTCCGCGCGACAACGCCCCCTACTCCATTCCGCGTTCCCACTCTAACTCATCCCCACTTCACTGACCCGCTTCGCACCGAAGGAGCTCAGTGTGCGTTCGAGCTCCGTGCGGTGTTTACAACGTTACTACGTATTATTATACTCTAATGTTTGTTTACCAAGCGAAAGAACAGTTACACCGAGATTCTACGTCGAACCGTTATCTTTGACATTTTACCACGGTGTTTGTTTTCGATATGACGCAGTCGCAATACAGTCTGAAAACTACATGTCTCGGTTATAATCTCATCAAAATGTTCAAAACCGATTGAAAAATTTCGCACACACAAGCCTAAATAGCAGAAAATAATTTTTGAATAAAAATAAATTTTTAAAAAATACCACGTTTTTAAAACGAACTAAAAAGTATAAGATAAATTTTTTAAAAATACCACGTTTAACAATGGAGTAAAAAGTGTAAAATAATTTTTCCTAGCCCCATACAGGTTTCTAACCCCATACAGATAGTCCTGTATATTTGTGGTTGTGAATTTTTAATAGCTATGAAAATACTTGTAAGATTTAAAACGAAAAACGTGGGGCACATACAATAGATAATTGATGCGTGAATAGTTCACCTAAATCACTAACAATTTTATTGCACTGCAGATGATATGAACTGTTGTGTGAGTTTTCTCAACGGCAGCTACTCTCTACACTCCTTACTATTATCTTGCGTCCCACGTTTTTCGTCTCAAATCTTGCAAGTATTTTCATAGCTATTCAAAATTCGCAATCACAAATTTTCAGGACTATCTGTACGGGGTTAGGAATCTGTATGGGGCTAGAAAAAATTATTTTATACTTTTTAATCCGTTTTTTGAACATATTTTTTAAAAAAATTATTTTTATTTAAATTATTTTATACTTTTTGTCCATTTTAAAAACGTGGTATTTAAAAAAAATTTATTTTTATGTTATTCCTGCTTCCCACAATCAATGCAAAATATATTTCCATTTTGCATAAAGATTCTAACGTGAAATGGAAAATGCACCGAGTGACCGGAACAATATTTGAAGAGATCGGCTGGACAAAAGACAAGCTCGGATGGAAATGTTGACACCGGAACGCCATGACGGAATCGTGCGCTTACGGTTGAGACATATACGCGGCCGGTGAAGAACGTTCGACGAAATTTATACGGGCACGTGGTGCCCGGGACAAAATACTCCGCAATTTAGTTGATGCGCATTAGCCCCCGCGTTTAAATGCAAATACGATGCCGGCTGGTTATTAATCTCGCCTTAAGGTAAAACACGTTGGATTTACGAGGTGTTGCTAGCCGCGAGGAGTTCTCCGGATGCGCAGACGTCCACCGCCATTAGCTATAATTTTTACAGCGGCGGTCTCCATTCGTCTTCGAAATCAGCGGTTTGCAAATTTCCGCTGTGGCCACGCGTCCATCGCAAAAATACGTACAATAAATAGTTAACGATCAATGAAAAACCATTTTGTTCTCGTCGGATTTCCAAGAATTCCTGTCGTTTGCACTTGTTTAAAATTTAGCAAGATGTGCATTTATGAGCAGGAATTTATGATGACTAGACTCCGGATGTTTATGCAAAATAAAAAGTTTGTGCATCAATTGCAAGAGGCTGGAGCTAAATATATATTTATATTCTTCAGTAATAATTTGAATGTGGTGAAATAATATATTATTACTCTTGAAGTCTTTTAATATTTTCACTGTTTTAAATTGTACTTGCTCATTTTTGTAATAAATCCACAAAATTTTGTAATAAATCCACAAAATCCGGAGTCTAATGATGGCATAGGCTGCTCTTTACAAAGTAAAGATTTACTCAAAATATGAGCCTTTCTCCTACGAATTATGATGTATTTGGTATGTAGTCTAGTAGATTTGTACCCGGCGCGGATGCAGATCGAAGTTTCGAACCTCTGGGATCAATAGTTGAGAAGATATAGTTGCTTAAAGTTGAGCATATTTCCAGTTTCTTGACAGGTAAGGGCGCCGCCATATTGATTTGTAGTTACGGTTGCACGCCGCTTACTGAGTTGGTTATGATTATGTCGAGAGGGGCGGGGGCGGCAAGGTAAGCGGCTCGCGGTCATCACTACAAACCAATATGGCGGCGCCCTTACCTGTCAAAAATGCTCAACTTTAAGCGACCATAGCACCTCAACTATTGATCCTAGAAGATCGAAACTTCGATCTGCATCCGCGCCGGGTACAAATCTACTGGATTACATACCAAATACATCGTAATTCGTAGGAGAAAGGTACTAATTCTGAGTCCGGTAAAGTAAACTTTACCCATGACATAAATTAATTGTTATTTTGTGTTAATCGTCCAGGATGTCGTAAAGAAACAATTCTCCCGTCCTCCGAAGTAGCCTAATAATCAGGGATCATAACTGTTATAACCAAAAAGAAAAAAAGTCATAGAATAACAAGCATTTTATACAGTAAAATCATATTAGTTACAAGTAAGGATTATAAGTGACCGAAAATTTTTCTCTTGTTGGTAAATGTTATCGTTGAGAGAAATTCATTTCGATCACGTATAACAGTTACCAATGAGAGAAATTTAATTCGATCACTCATAACAGTTATCGATGGGAGAAGTTTATTTTGGTCACTCATAACAGTTGTCGATGGGAGAAATTTATTTCGATCGTTCATAACAGTTATCGATAAGAGAAATTTATTTTGATCGTTCATAACAGTTATCAATGAGAGAAGTCCATTTCGATAGCTCATAACAGTTATTGATGAAGGAAATTTATAATAGTTACTATTAAATATTACAAGTGAATTAAATTCGATCATCGATAACTGTTATGAGCGATCGAAATAGATTTCTCTCATCGATAACTGTTATAAGCGATAGAAATGAAGTTCTCTCATCGATAACTGTTATAAGTAATCGAAACGAACTTCTCTCATCGATAACTGTTATGCGCGATCGAAACAGTTTTTCTTGATCGATAACAGTTATCGAGGAGGATCCAATTTTTTGGACACTAATAACTGTTATTTGTAACAAAAAATTATAAAATTCGATATTTTTTAATCATTTTGTTCTTCGAATCTTTTTCTTTATATTTTGTGTACATTATCTCAAATTTCAATAATACATTTTGGAATAACTGTTATTATTGGTCCCTGCTAATAATTATTATACAGGTGGACTAGGGTAAATTTGTAACGGAGAAATTGGAACGGTGTAACACCGATCGAGGAAAAATCATTATAAACTCGTCGACAACTGTAAAAGGGTGAAATCGGTGAGATTGCTCCGGCCTAGGGTGGGGGGGGGGAATAATTCAACGGCTGCCAAGTAACTGAAAATTACGATGATTAATTGGACGTCAGTAGCACGGCCAGTAATTTGCGCGACGAATTTTGCAAACTAGGAAAGAGCCATCGAGTTTGCGTGTCGACGTTCAACCCCTCCCCCCTCCCCCTAACCCCCAACAACCTTCCGTGTCTTCTCTCTTTCTTCGATTAATCGCATCGCCGACCACTTTTAAACTTCCTCCTCCCTAGTTTCCACTTAGCCACTTAACGCGATTTCCGCGGAACTTTTTTTCCCCTCTCCTTCCTTAAACAGTTAACTGATGCAAATGAAACCCGACACATAAGCGATTCTGATGGATTCTTCTTGTATTGACTTTTGCGAAAGAAACTCCGACGAACCCTGAAAACTTTCCTCTGGAACTGCAATTTCTTCTTCGCGAATAACTGCATTTCAATTATTTTTAATTAAATTTGTTTGGGGAAAGGCTGACATTTTATTTCGATATACAGGGTGTCCCAAAATTCCGTTGACATCCGGACATGGGGGGTTCCCGAGATCATTTGAAGCAACATTTCCCTTTGCAAAAATGACGTCCGCGGCTTTGTTAAGGAGTTATTAGCGAAAAACACGGACCAATCAGAGCGCGACCTAGACGCGTGTTGGCACAGTCGTGTTTTTGGTTAATAACTCCTTAACAAAGCCGCGGACGCAATTTTTGCAAAGGAAAATGTTGCTTCGAATGATCTCAGGAACCCATCAGGATCTCATTTCCGGATGTTGAAGGAATTTTGAGACACCCTGTATAAAACTCATTCATCATAAAATTCATTGGTTGAATTGGACGTTGTTTGTTGCGTTAATTTGATCGAGAATGGGTTTTACCTCCGGTTCGACCCCTATTAAATAAAAACAAATATCTGAGTAGTATTGTTGATACAGTTAAGTGTCACGTCCGACCCCCATATCAGCTTGAGACTTTTTCTAATTATTCGATGAGTTATACGTTTTCGATCGCGTTACTGGGATGGTACGTGTACAATTAGGATCTTAATTCAAGAAAGTACAACCCAATAATTGTCATATTGGATAACACTGGAAAGTAAATAATTTTGACTAAAAGTATGAGGTTCCGACAAAACATTTTGTATATCTGGATTTTCATCAAAATAAACTAATTAGTTTAATTTACTAGATTGTTAACTGTTATTTAATCATTTGCACGTAGAATTTTATTGAGCTTTATGAGTACTCTTGATACAGTTAAGTGTCACGTCCGACCCCCATATCAGCTAGAGACTTTTTTTAATTATTCAATGAGTTATACGTTTTCGATCGCGTTACTGGGATGGTACGTATACAATTAGAATCTTAATTCAAGAAAGTAAAACCCAATAATTGTCATATTGGATAATACTGGAAACTCGATAATTTTGACTAAAAGTATGAGGCTCCGACAAAACATTTTGTATATCTGGATTTTCATCAAAATAAACTAATTAGTTTAATTTACTAGATTGTTAACTGTTATTTAATCATTTGCACGTAGAATTTTCTTGAGCTTTATGAGTACTCTTGATACTGTTAAGTGTCACGTCCGACCCCATATCAGCTTGAGACTTTTTTTAATTATTCAATGAGTTATACGTTTTCGATCGCGTTACTGGGATGGTACGTGTGCAATTAGAATCTTAATTCAAGAAAGTTTAACCCAATAATTGTCATATTGGATAATACTGGAAACTCGATAATTTTGACTAAAAGTATGAGGTTCCGACAGAACATTTTTTATATCTGGATTTTCATCAAAATAAACTGATTAGTTTAATTTACTAGATTGTTAACTGTTATTTTATCATTTGCACGTAGAATTTTATTGAGCTTTATGAGTACTCTTGGTACAGTTAAGTGTCACGTCCGACCCCCATATCAGCTTGAGACTTTTTCTAATTATTCGATGAGTTATACGTTTTTGATCGCGTTACTGGGATGGTACGTGTACAATTAGGATCTTAATTCAAGAAAGTACAACCCAATAATTGTCATATTGGATAACACTGGAAAGTCGATAATTTTGACTAAAAGTATGAGGTTCCGACAGAACATTTTTTATATCTGGATTTTCATCAAAATAAACTGATTAGTTTAATTTACTAGATTGTTAACTGTTATTTTATCATTTGCACGTAGAATTTTATTGAGCTTTATGAGTACTCTTGGTACAGTTAAGTGTCACGTCCGACCCCCATATCAGCTTGAGACTTTTTCTAATTATTCGATGAGTTATACGTTTTCGATCGCGTTACTGGGATGGTACGTGTGCAATTAGAATCTTAATCCCGTGGGTCGTGAAATTCTTGGCACAAGCAACGAGTCTCGACAAAAATCCCGACCCGCGCTTAGGCCAGCCGACCTTGCGCCTGCGAGGACCGCAAGATGACGGCACGGACAGCCACTGGTAATTCACACCTTCGATAAAATTCTAAGCATTCGTAATGTCTTCTGGCACTGAGCGACAGCTCCGGCGAAAATACTGTTCGCGAGAGTTCACGGCTGGATAGAAACGAACTTCTTTTGATCGTCAGCTCGGTGCCACAATGTTTAATCCTCGGATAACGGACGATTTTTATAGCTGTATAATTGGCAATGCTTGGGAACGTTCATTGCTCTAATAAATAATTTTTAAAATTTACTTTTGACGATATCTCGTATGGACACATTAGTCTTTCCGATATCCTCAATGAAACAGCTATTCAGTTAGTTTAATTGCCACAAATTGAATACTTAAATGACAATTTGGATGTTCCTGGTGAAAATACACTGGTAGACAAAATGATAAGGCACCGCTGTACACACACAAAATTTCATGTACAGTGGGTGTAAAAAGTATTCATACGCCCTTTAAAATAGGATAAATTTTTATAATTGTACCAAACGACCTGATTTTTTATTATCAATTAGAAGCATTGGTTTACGAAACGATATGCACAAAAGATTTTCTGAAATTATAAGGTTACATGCAAAAATAAAAAAGGCATTTTTTATACCTTTTTTATTTGGGTCCTTAATGAATATTTAAAATATATATTTTGCAGATTTATAGTAGTTACACACGTGCTGAAAATTTCTTTGAAATCAATTAACATACACACGAAATATAAGCGGTTAAAAATGGTGAAAATCGTAGTTTTACACGACTTTAGATCAGTTCCTGCATAAAATCCACAGAATCGTACATCTTTCGATGCGTGTCGTTTTTTCCTGCGTCAACCGATTTCGATGAAATTTGTTGAAACCTATATTTTAAATTTTCATTAAGGGCGCAAACAAAAAAGGTTTTAAAAACTGCCTTTTTTACTTTTGCATGTAATTTTGTAAATTATAATTTTTGCATAATCTTTTTTGCATATCATTTCGTAAACCAATGCTTCTAATTGATAATAAAAAATCAGGTCGTTTGGTACAATTATAAAAATGTTATCAGTTTTTGAAAGGTGTACGAATACTTTCTACACCCACTGTATACGTCGTGAAATCTCAGTGGAAACGAATTATATTCACAGATGAAAAGGAACTAAATTTGGATGGCCCAAATGGACACAAGTACTATTTCTATGATTTAAGAAAGGAACAAAGGGTTTTGAGTCGTCGACAATGTGGTGGCGGTATAGTAATGATATGGGGAGGAATCGGCTACAGAGGAAAAATGGAAATAAAATTTATTCAAGGCCGTATGAATAGTGGCTACTTAAATTTAATAAGAGCAAATTGGAATATGTGCTCGCAGAATTGCTCGCAGAAAATATATATTTCAGCAAGATAATCGGGCTGTGCATACCGCTCGCATAGTATAAAATTATTTTGAAGTGAAAAATATAGAGGTTTTGAATTGGCCTGCGATGTCTCCTGACCTAAACATTATCGAGAACGTTTGGGGAAGGCTGTCAAGAATATTGTACGAAAGTGGAAAGCAGTACAGTACAGTATCCGAATTGAAATCAGCAATTTTAGAAGCTCGGGAAATCATACATCAAAATGGTGTAAAGAATCTATACATATAGAAGTCTACCAAGAAGAATGATTGAAGTGGTACAATGTAAAGAGCAGTACACGCAATACTAAAACTGCCAAAAATTGTGTAATTTTGTTGAATTCTAATACTTTTCTTATTTTTTTCTTCTTATTTTCTTATTTAAAAAAAAATAAAAATTTAACTTTTCTTATTTTATGTCCAAAGTGCCTTATCATTTTGCCCACACTAAAAGTCAATTTTTGTAGAAATAATAAATGGTTTGAACGAGCTATTTAATTTTTAGTGTATTCTATAAAAGTTAGTACCTTATTTTGTTGTATATTCACTTTCTACGTGTATATACAGGGTGGTCCACGCAACTTGCACACCTATAATAACTTTCAAAGTATGCGTTGAACGAAAAAGTTTTGTATACAGAAGTTGCATGGTCTGAAGGGGTACATCATGTAGTGTATTTATTTTTTTTACAGGTGGACGCGTAAAGGACATGTGAAGGTCAACTCCATTTTTTTAAATGGAATGAGGTGTTTTTTAATACATCAATCGATGCAGCTGGACATTCGTTATAAAAAAGTACTAAGACGTTAGTGTTTACTTACTTGTGTAACATCTTAGCACGACAGTAATGGTATTTTAGAGTTATTTGAATTGAAATATCTCCTGAACTACTAACTTTTCGACATACATAGGTTAGTACTTTTTTATAACGAATATCTAGCTGTATCGATTGATGTATTAAAAAATATCTCATTCCATTTAAAAAAATGAAGTTGACCTTCACACGTCCTTTACGCGTCCACCTGTAAAAAAAATAAATACACTACATAATGTACCCCTTCAGACCATGCAACTTCTGTATACAAAACTTTTTCGTGCAACGCATACTTTGGAAGTTATTATAAGTGTGCAAGTTGCGTGGACCACCCTGTATGTACAAATGAATGTTCATTGATAAAAACCTTGAGGTGCCTTATCATTTTGACCACCAGAGTAGACTCCGGTACAGTATACGAAAGGTTAATTAAACTCATTCAAATTCACGTCTATTCAATTCAGTCAGAAATGAATTTTTATTCAAGTCTTTACTGATTTCACCTACTCATTTTTGTCATAGCTGTACAAAATTCGTCGGTTAATACAAGATCGTGTCGATTTGTCAAAACGCTCGGTTCGATTACGCTTCGACGTGTCTCCACTCGCAGAATTATTCGCGACAGCAGTGTCGCGGATGCTGTCATGACCTTGTACAGCTTCTATCCGCGGTTACGTCATCGTACACAATTAATGTTTCCGCCAAAATCGCCGACCCAGACTCCATTGGCCTCGTTGCGTACACCAGCGGACATCGATCCTCTTAATGTTTGCAATTTACACCAAAATACTATTCCAAGGCTTCATACTAACCGTCGACACCTGTAGTCGTTGGCCACGCCCTCTACAATATTGAAAATTAACGTAATTCATGCATTTATGACGGAAATGAAATTTCGACCTAAGAAATTGAAACTCTGCTAGTGGAAATAAATGATATCCTTAACCCCTTGTCCTTGATTTAGTTTACGATTTCAGTGATTAAAACTTTTTTTGTAATTCTTAATTTCCTAAACAAGGAGAAATTTTATATCTATTCTGTACGCCTATTTGTTCCCAAATAGCTGTGCATTAACGAAAGTAAAATAGAATTTTATTTCGATTTAAAGGAAATTAATAACATACATATTTTTTAGCATGTTTGTCTATTTTAAATTTTATCACTTTAAATAAACAAAAACAATTTCTTAAGAGTTTTAACATACAGTTCAGAGTTTGTAAAGTAATTTAAAATAAAAAAATCATTGTTTAGGTTAATATCTTAATTGTATTAACAAGAATAATTCAAACCTATAGTTGGACATATTAAATCCAATCTAAGCTAGTACCTGGACAGAAGTAAATCCTATATCGGGACAAATTCAATTTACGACTTGATCGAGCGAACATAACCTAAAACGTTGGTTGGTGGCGCTGTTGCGCATGACGAATAGAAGATGCTTTGCGTAATATGTAGTATTCTTATCATAGATTATAGTATTGTATTATTTAACCAAATATATATTTATTTTCATTTACTGTTTTAATAAAACTTGTCATAATACAACTTTTAAGGTTAGGTAGTAATACTGATAGATTTAAGATGTAAACATAAAGTATTATTAACGTCACAACCGGAATACATTTTCTACATACGTTATTCAAGCTAATAGAAGACTAATTATACGTACATGTAGTTAAATAATTTGCAAACAATGCGTTGATTTTATTCACAAACACGTGTCCGGCTTCAGGCGTAAGCACATTGCGTATAAGCTTATAGTGGGACAGCTACTGTCATCGCGTCCCAGTATGGAGTACTTATATTTGAAAACAGTCCTAATCTTGGACATCTAATATTTGGATTAATAATTATTATTTACGTTAAGTTTGATTCCCAATTTATTTTAAAATATCAATATTATTATGCGTGACAATTATTTTTTGTCTGAGGGCTTAAATTATATCTTTTTTTCTAACAAAAGTTCGAACTATAAATACACATGATTCGCATGTAAATAGACTATTTTGTATACTGTTTTCAGATGAACTTTGAATTCATTTCTAAATTTCAATTGATGTCTGAATGAAATAATATTCACACCTACTTGTAGCTAAGGCCTCAGAATATATAATATAATTATTTAATCTCTTAATTACTGATTTTACTATGAAAATTCAATTGTCCAGATTTAGGTATCACTTTTGGACTGTCCAGACTTAGGGCACTTCACCTTATTGGACTCCGTTCGAAATGTTCATCACGAGTCTGACACATACATTCATGACAAAAGTTATGATAAAATTTCCAACTGTATAAAGATAACAAAAACCATTTTTTTTTATTATTTAAAAATGCTGAGGATCCTCGGGTAAGCAGTTCCATCGATCAGACATTTCCCAGTGTCCGAGAAGCGGGCGTATCGAAATTTATGCAAACTACAGTTGAACGAGCTACTAGAAGGTAATATTAAATTGAAACACTTGTAAGAAAATTACTATTAGCTCTACGTACACACTCGAGCCCGACCCGGGCTCTAAAAAGTTGCGATCGGAATCGAGTTAGAGCCAAGTTAGGTCCCGCTGAAAGATCTTCCTAGCACTCAATAAAAGAACAATTTCGAACTTGCGCTGGCACTCGGCAAAAGAACAATATAGAACTGGTTAGCGGTTCATAAAAGAACAATTCAGTGACAGCGGTCCGGCAAAAGAACGTTGTACAACTGTACCGACGAATGAACGAGTTAAAAATGGCCGTTCCATTCCTCCCTTTCGTTTTGCTCCGCTAATTTCTCATCAATTCACCACCCTGCATATTTAATCGAAAATTAATATTAACAGGGCCGTAATAAAGTTCTAGTAATTGCTGCCACGTTGTATTTGTTGCTGGCAGGTTCGGTTAGCTTCGCAGAATTTTCAAATTGTTCGACGTGGATTTGTTTCTGGTTTGCGATGAATTACGGCGCCGTCCGACAAACAAATTTTTATTCGTTTCTTCCGTAGTGTCCGCACTGTATACACACGAGAAACGTGTGACTCCTCGCAGCTGTAAACCGGTGTATTCTAAAAATGTTTCGCTCTGATCATTAGCGAAAGCGATGGAACAGGAGCGAGCGCGGTTAGAAAATTCCAGGCTGTCGCGGCCAACGTCAATATTTGAATTCGCCGGAACTTCCGAGAGTAAACTGACATTTAGCCCACATTGTAGCTTCGAAGGCGGAAGAAAGCAGGCTCAAACTGCCGCCATTACATTCAACAGCAAGCAACGTTTATAAAATTAATTTAACGCAGTGTTTCTTCAGATTTTAATTATATCAGCCTGGATCTATTGGGTAAAAATTGCCATAATTTTTTTCTGTTTAATTATTTTTACGCGAGACCTTTTCTAACGCATACCTGACACTCCTACGGTTAAAATGAGCCTAAGCACCATATGGTTTCAGCTGTATTTGGCTGCGTAATCCACGATTGAATGGAACCTCTGCTATCCGAACTGGCGATATCGCTGTCCTAGAATTGTGGAATTAAAATGAGAGATTTTCAGTGATTCGAAAAGACAATAAAGAGAAGTAACAAGATGATATTTTTAAGATTTCGTTTCTCTAGGATGGAAAGAATTTTCTGAAATTTTCCATTTGTTGCGCGATGTCGCAAGCTTTCACATTTGGCCTTGCTTCCTTTCTCAGCACACACGTTACACGTTACATTGATGTTACTACGTACATACACAAGGCCAGCCACTTGGCTTGTCAAGCGGCGCGTTTCATTCATGATCACAGCACCCAGACTACCCTATTCGCTCGATCCGCGTTCATTTCCGCTCCGTTATCGCGAGCAACGTTTACGATTTACTATGACGATCGAGGGGAGCACATCTGGATCGCGTGTTGATCAAATATCGAATCACTTTCTACCAATACACGTCGCGCAATAGTGAAACACGACTCTGGGAACGTCAGTTTTAAGAGAAAGTTCATTCGACGGGGTTACAGTGCAATTAAAAACATTTTTATCCTGACTTTCTCAAAAATGCTGGCCGATCATGCGCGACCGAGAATTTCACCAAAAAATGAATTAAACATTCCCACTTTCTCTGTAAATAGTGCAGCGCCGTGTAGCTTTCTGAACGCGTTCGCCATGAATGTCCCACAGGAGATCAGCACATTTTTATAAATCTTTCGATGGTGTAGAAAATATTTCTTTTAAATTGCTAGGCTCGAAAACTTATTCCGAAAGAGGAACTCAGATTTATGAACTCGCAGAAATCAATTTTTTTTAACGTGTTTTAATAAATCGTGTTCTAAAATCTGAAATATTTTAAAGTACGCACACAAATTGTAAGACTTTTTACGGGAAGTAACAGGAGGTGGAAGACTGATCCGCGGATCAGTTAATTTGGTCGAATTATAGAGGGTGTGTGATCAGTGAACTGCGGATCTTTATGAATTTATAGCAAAATTGAGTAGATGAAATTCGAAATTGTTGGACAATTTTTCAAATTAAAGATGTCAATATACATAAAAATTCCTCTCAAAATTCCTCTGCCGGAAATGGCAGGTTCCTGAGATCATTTGAAGCAACATTTTCCTTTGCAGAAATGGCGTCCGCGGCTTTGTTAACGAGTTATTAACGAAAAACTCGATTGTGCCAACACGCGTCTAGGTCGCGCTCTGATTGGTCGGTGTTTTTCGCTAATAACTCCTTAACAAAGCCGCGGACGCCATTTCTGCAAAGGAAAATGTTGCTTCAGATGATCTCAGGAACCCATTAGGATCTCATTTCCGGATGTTGAAGGAATTTTGAGACGCCCTGTACGATTTCTCCCCTATTAAATTCATTAAGGAAAGAAATAACATTAGATTTGGTTTTTACTTCTTGCAATCGATGCAGAAAACTTTTATTTTACATAAAGATTCTCAGTCTAGTGATTAGGCAAGTGTTCGGGGTATCAAATCAAAAGTTGCCGACGGAGACGCGACGTTAGGGTCGATCGTGTTCGCTAGGTGTCCCGCGTCGTTTCGTTTTTCGGTCGGAACGAACGAACGAACGGTTCGAAAGATATTTCGGGCTGGGTTTATAGATCCATCCGAACATAATCGTGCGTCGCTGGTCTGACGTCGATAGCAGCGTCTGCACCGCCGTAATCCGACGTCATTACTAGCTGGCAGATTTATTTATACTCGCCAACGGAGTTACGCAGCCGCCACTACTATTTAGACCTGTTGCAGCCGGAATAGGAATTCCCCTAGTTGCACGGGCCGAGACGTCTATCTGTCTGGCCTCCTTTTTCACCATTTTCACCCTAAACCAACCGCTATATCGGGCACCATATCCCATTATAGACATACACTACTGCGCAAAAGAAAGAACCACCCAGTATAATTATTGAGTTGGAAAGAAAGTTCGTAGCGTTTTCAAGTTAAGAGTCGAAGATAAAATTAAGGTATTTATTCATATGTTTATTCAATAACACGAGAAGTTACCTCGAAAATGACAAAACGTAATAGAACAGAATGGAAAATATGTTATTGAATAAATCTATGAATAAATATCTGAAGTTTGGCTTTCAATTTTAATTTACAATCGCTACGAACTTTTGTTCCAACACTATATAAGATATAATGACAAACGATATCTTTATGTAGAAATTGCATTGTACAGTAAATCCTCTATAATCACACAAAACGCAAAAAACATCCCCTCCACTGTAGTAATCTGATCGCGGCTCGATATCGGCGTGAACCACTACTAATGCAACGCGGAGAGTCGCCGGCACAGTTCAAAGGCCCGCGCGTCATTGCAATGCAATGCCAATATAAAATCTTTTTTATTATTACTTATTTTTTTATGAAACATTCACCAATATATTCGTGGAATTTTTCTTATTAAAATAAGACCAAACACGATGTAATTTTAACTGTATTTAGTGGTTTAATTGACGATGAACGTTTCGGGCGCAAGGAAGGACAGCGTATGGGAAAGAAAGAGACACGGAGACAGAGTTGTGCTAATTCAATTACATTGTATTTCAATTAATAGTAATTCAATTACGTCGTAAATGAATTACTATATAATTTAAATACAACGTAATTCAATTACTAAGTATTTTACTCAGATTTGTAATTGAAATACAATATAATTGAAACACAAGGTAATTGAAATACAATGTAATTGAAATACAATATAATTGAAATGCAATTTATAATTGAATTACAGTATAATTGAAATACAATATAATTGAAACACAAGGTAATTGAAATACAATGTAATTGAAATACAATATAATTGAAATGCAATTTATAATTGAATTACAGTATAATTGAAATATAATATACTTGAAATACAGTATAATTGAATTACAGTATAATTGAAATACAATATAATTGAAATACAATATAATTGAAATACAATATAATTGAAATGCAATTTATAATTCAATTACAGTATAATTGAAATATAATATACTTGAAATACAGTATAATTGAATTACAGTATAATTGAAATACAATATAATTGAAATACAATATAATTGAAATGCAATTTATAATTGAATTACAGTATAATTGAAATATAATATACTTGAAATACAGTATAATTGAATTACAGTATAATTGAAATACAATATAATTGAAATACAATATAATTGAAATGCAATTTATAATTGAATTACAGTATAATTGAAATATAATATACTTGAAATACAGTATAATTGAATTACAGTATAATTGAAATACAATATAATTGAAATACAATATAATTGAAATGCAATTTATAATTGAATTACAGTATAATTGAAATATAATATACTTGAAATACAGTATAATTGAATTACAGTATAATTGAAATACAATATAATTGAAATACAATATAATTGAAATGCAATTTATAATTGAATTACAGTATAATTGAAATATAATATACTTGAAATACAGTATAATTGAATTACAGTATAATTGAAATACAATATAATTGAAATACAATATAATTGAAATACAATATAATTGAAATACAATATAATTGAATTACAGTATAATTGAAATATAATATACTTGAAATACAGTATAATTGAATTACAGTATAATTGAAATACAATATAATTGAAATACAATATAATTGAAATACAATATAATTGAAATATAATATAATAAAAATACAGCTCTCCAAATTATAGCCCAGACTTGGAAGAACTTGCGATATATTTTTATATTTTTCTTTCATATACAGTAACCGCGGGTTTACTGTCGAACAGCCGTGTTCTGCACGGACAGTATTCCCGCAGTGACATCATTTTTTTCACAATGTAACACCAATATTTAATCTTCTTTATTTTTCATTATTATTTTATGGAACTTTATAAGTAATAAATTCCTTCTGTTTGAAACCTTTACATGGATTTTTCAACCTCTTCTTGCCTATTACTTCATTTTTCATAATTCAATTACAATGTATTTTATAATTGTGCTCCATTGCAATTACGAATTACATTGTAATTTAATTGACTGAAGATCTGATTGATAAATTACAACATAATTGAATTACAATTTAATTCAATTACAATGTATTTTATAATTGTGCTCCATTGCAATTACGAATTACATTGTAATTTAATTGACTGAAGATCTGAATTATAAATTACAACATAATTGAATTACAATTTAATTCAATTACTTTGTAATTATAATTCTGGAGTAATTCAATTGTAATTCTGCATAACTCTGCACGGAGAGTCGCAGCCACTTCGGCCGCGCGCGGTCTCTCTTTACGCGTGCTGTCCTTCTCTACGTTCGGCTCGGCCTTTGAAGCTCAAAAAAATAGTGTCCGTCTACGAACTTTGCAAACGAACCACCCCGAAGCTTTTGCGACTGTAGGGGATTTACTGTATAGTTGAAAAATTGTTAACAGAATATTCTCCCCACTCTACCTTCCCCCTTCTACGACGCTATTCCCCCACGCTTCCGCCCGGTCACGTGACGCTCTCCACCTCGCAATACGCCGCTGGCGGCGTATTAGAAAGGTGACGGTATACCCTTCGTTCAAAATTCGATAACTCGGCGAAAAAAAATCGTAGATCATTTTCTACGGGCTCGTTGGAAAGGAAAAGGTTCAATCTTGAAGTCTATCGTCGGCTCATTGGCGAGAAAAATTTTTCCAAACATTTTAGAGGCGTTTCAATATGTTATAGAATTTAGCATTTTCGCGAACAATGTGTGGGTTAAATGCTTATTGGCGAGCGCAATCCTTTTTCAAAACTTACTGTGTTCTTATTTGATTTTTCCGCTTTTCAACAGAACAGTAACGCTTCGATGAGCGACAGGTACGATGCGTACACTGCTGTGCAAAAGAAAGAATATTTTATTAAATATGGCCGAGTGCTTCTTTCTTTTGCACAGCAGTGCACGCATCGTACCTGTCGCTCATCGAAGCGTTACTGTACTGTTTGACAAATCGGTGGAAAAATCGGGAATTAGGCGGACGTCCAGAGTGAATTAGGAGGTTCGGTAGGCAAATATTATTAATCGTAGCAGCTGATAAACATAAGGAACATTTCCTGGCAGCCTGTACGATAATCGGGAGCCAAAGAGACACGAACTAGCACGGTACCTCTCTGCCGGGAAATTCGGCGACTCGCTTCGTTGATCGAGAACCGTGATCGCATGGATTTACGCTTATACCGTGCGGCAGAGAAGAAGATCCCGGGGGCAATTTCGTCGGGAAGATTCGTGACGAGAGGCCACTGCTGCGTGTGGCTTCCGTTTTCGTTTCTGGTCGATGCCTCTGGCGTCTCAATTAGCGGACTCTCTCTCTCTCTCTCTTTCTCTCGGGACGTACCGAGGCCGATCTGTCACCGATTCTCGAAATAGATTTCGTTTCGTTGTCTGTCCTTCACCGACGATCCTTTCTACCGATTTTATGGACCGGCGATCGTCTTTGACGAATTCTGGATTAGACCGATTGAGGTCAGTTTATCTTACTTAGCCAGTCCAGGCCAGTCGGACAGAACCTTACTAACCTGGTTTTATATCCAGTATTTTAGCTTTCTGGAAAATACTGGATACGGAACCAGGGTAGTCAGGTTCCGTCCGACTGGCCTGGACTGGCTAAGGTAAACCGACATTTACACTGTCCAACAGCCAAAAAACGTTTCACCAAAAACTCTGTGCGTAATAATGAATTTTTAAGTATTATAAAATTTTCATTAAAATTAAAATATTAAGGAAAAATTAAGGGTAGAAAACTTAGTAACTTAGCAGCGTGAAAAACTCTAAGGTGGAGTGGGGTAAGTCCGTCTACGGGGCAAGTCCGTTAATTGGTTATTTTTATTATAATATGAACGAAATTTCTCTAGCTTGTATTTATTACTCTAGTATAAGTTAGTATGAACTATTCGACATAGATGTCGCCCAAGAATAAAGGTGTTTTCCTCGCTTAAATCAACCAATGCCAAAAAGTCACGTGCCAGGTACACGTACAACTTTTAGGATACCCTGAACGTGCAATCGTTTACGAGTTATTAATATATTCTGTGTTGTTATTTTAGGTAAGTACGACAAATATTGATGTAGGTTTACATTAAATAAACCGTTTTTATTGTATTTTGTAAAATTTATTGAGAAAAATACTAAGATGATCTTGCCCCGTAAATATTACTACACGGGGCAAGTCCGTACTATCACGGTGGGGTAAGTCCGTACTGTAGGGGTGACTATAAAACTAAACAATATATTTAATTCAATAAAAAGCATTTTATAGCAGGCTTGATAATAATTCTTTTCTTGCCCCGTAGCACGCGAAACGAGGTTCGAAAGCATTTTTAAACTTTGTTTTAATATCACTGTATCCCCTTTCATATTTCAGCATAAAGGTACATGTTTGTTTAAAAATGGAAGATTATGAAACGAAACAATATAGTTTAATGCAGTAAGAAGCATTTTATAGCAGGCTTGTTAATCACTCTTTTCTTGCCCCGTAGAACTTGAAAGAATGTTCGACAGCATTTTTAACACTCAGAGACGGACTTGCCCCATTTTCGGGGCAAGTGCGTCCTACTTGACACTTTGTACGATATCCTATCAAAATGATAATCTTGAAGCAAAATTAGAATCCTACATTATACTAAATCATCGGTAATAACTGTGGCAAGAGTTTGATACGAAGAACGTTAAGTTTTTGCATACCAGATTGAAAATACATCAGTTTAAAGTACAACTTTGCAAAAACTACGGCGGACTTACCCCGCTCCACCTTATAAGAATCGCACAGTGAAAATCGAAACGTCAGAAAAATTTGAAGTTTGTTGGACAGTGTTATTTGAGTTTGTGGGTTAGGTTCCAGCCAGTGTCGCCAGAATCGACCCAAACTGATCGATTTTTCCTCTCCTCCTCTTCTCCTTCCACTATCCCACTCCAGCACTATGAGAATATTCTAAAATCCACCATTAAAACCGTAGATTGGTTACGTATTAATCTAGTTATTATCAGAGACGGGGTAAACTGTATTCCCCTCGATTGCCTCGATCATGACTCCAGTGTACCTGTCCCCCCACCAATGTCTCCACGCTCCTCCCACAGGAGTGTGGTGGGGAGGACCCAGGAGTGGGGAGAGTTGTCGCCCGTAGATTTACGACCGAAGAATTCGCAATCTTTCCTCTCCAGATTTATTCCCCGAATCTGAATCCTGATTATCAACTCATTAAGATACTGAATAACTGATTAGGTCCATGATCAATTTGATCTGTTTCCTCGATGCTGTCAGAAACGTTTCTCGCGAAATAGCCTCGCAACAGAAATAACGCGTTCCCGATAAAAAGGCTGCTTCTCACGTTATATAATAATGTAACACGTGTCCGCGCGTTGCCTGACAGACGAGGCAGTTTGCTTAAAACAAACAATCGTCGCGGGGCTAGAGAATGAAATCACCTCGGCGAATTTTCAACCTGTAATTTATTTTACTCTGCCCGAATCGAAGTAAGGGATTGTTAGAGTAGTTACGGATTGTAAATAAGTTTGTTGGGCAAAGTTTCCGTATATTTCGAGTTGCAATTTTCGAGAAAAGATTCGAGGAAAGAAGATGTAGAAATACTTTCGAGCTTTTGATATAATGGGAACGAAAACAATTTATTGACCGTGATGCCTCTGACGTAAGGGCTACCAACATGATGCCGGTGGAAGGGTACATAAAAATATCATCGTACTCGAAACGGAGGCAGAGTCGATGGAAAGTTTCCTCTGATATCCACCGACCTGTGCAGATCAAAACAGTTTTAGGTTACGTAAAAAGATAGCACTAGGAAAATAATTTCTCTTCACCCTTCTCCCTGCAGAAAATTAAAATAAATTATGCATCATCTCGGTAAAAGGTGTATCGTGATTAGACTGCGGATCTTTATGCGTTTTAAAAGAAATTGGTTGAGTGAAATGTAAAACAGTAAGAGATTTAAAAAATTCAAGAATGTTGTGGTGTTGATTTTAATGTGACAAAGTCGTTAAGGGTTGAAATCAATTTTGATGTTACTCCTGCTTCGCACAATCAATGCGAAACATTCTTATTTTGCGCAAAGATCTAATCATAATAAACAATTGGAATATGTATTTCATTTTCGAACCATGATCCATCACACCTGCCAAATTATTACAACTTGGCATCGCGACGCAACACGCGAAATGAAAATATTTGCAACAGGTCCAGCGAATGTAACATAAACCGATGGCGCCAATCTATCTTTAATAAACGAACTATTATCTGCGGAAAAATTGAATTGAATCAGCTCGAGAAACCGCACGCGGATCGCACGCGACCGTAAATAGTCGAAAAAGGAAAACGCACTCGGTTGTAATCCCGTTGTCATTTATTCGGCGAGTAATTAATCCTAGTCTTTAATTAGCTTCGCATTCTCTGGATCACTCTGGTTTCGGTCTGCGTTCGGAGAGAATGTCGTCGCGCGATTGTTAGAAACGTGATATATTTGCGAGGGGAGACCGACCATTTGTTCATCTCACAATGTTCGCCTCGAATAAATATTTCGTTAAATTAGAATGCTAGGAAAACCTGCTTTTTATAGATAAATTACTTTTTACATTTATTATTTTATGTTTATTTTTTTTTATTTATTTTATTTTTTTGAGAAGAACAGTTCAGGATTTTTCGATATTTTACAACATGGTATACAAATGGGTGGCTAACCATTTTACCACGCTTATATTAGCTTGCCGAGTTGTCGTTGTTGTCGTATCCGTCAATTCTTGTAATCGAATTTTAAATCACTTCCCGATGAGCTAGAGACTTGAAACTTTAACAGAGCTCAGAACTGGATGACAATGCAATATTAAAAAACAAATTTAAAAAAAAAACTGTGCGTTCAGGAGAGAAGGAAAATTTTAACGCTCGGTAGTACGTCATCACGTTCGGCGATCCCCACTCCGCGCGCCAGCGTTCCCTACTTTACTACGCGTTCCCACTCCGATTCATCCCCACTCCACTGACTCATTTCGCAACGCAGGAGCTCAGTCAGCGTGGTGTTCCGTTCATTTTGTTCCATTTCGGACAATTTCGGACTCAATCGGAGTCATCCCCTCATTCTATCTCGCGTATTTCTATATCTTGCGTTTCTATATCTTACTATTTCATACCAGTATTACTATATCTTGCGTCCATTTAAAAAAGACTAAAAAGTAGAAATAAAAAAATATATAAAAAAAGCTTTCTAAAAACCACGCTTATATTAAAATGCACTAAAAAGGAGAAAATAATTTTTTTAGGCATTAGTGACTATAAATAAAAGCGTGGAGCGCCCACGAAGATTACGTTAATATAGTTTAGCGCTCCACGCTGTTATTTATAGTCACTAATGCCTAAAAACATTATTTTCTCCTTTTTAGTGCATTTTAATATAAGCGTGGTTTTTACAAATTTTTTTATATATTCTTTTATTTCTACTGCATTGTCAACAATATATTTAATGATTGCACAAGGTCGTGCCCGATTTGAAAATAAAATTCAATGGTTGCATTTCAAAGATTTGGTTAAATTAAAATTAAAAAATGGTTAAATTTTCTACAATTAGAAAAGAATGGTGACTATATGTACAATTGATTAATAAAGTTGTATTCTTTCAAATTTAACCATTGAATTTTATTTTCAAATCGGGCACGAACTTATGCAATTATCTAATATCTAGCTTTACAAAAGCTCTAAACAATTGTTATTCGAAAACTACTGAACAGCGACATTGTCGCTATAATTTATTCCCTCCCCCTCTCCCTCTGGACATCTAACATTGATAAAAATATAAAATCTCTCAGAAAGCTCCGCGAAAAGCTTTGAACAAATCTTCGAGTCTTCCGAGTAACTAAAAATCGGCATTGTCCCAGAGCTATTGTCAAGCATACGAAAGCTCTTTAAAAGAGGGAGCTTTCTCGGCAGAAAAAGCCTGCAGAGAACCGGAAATAAATATCTGTTTGTATCCTCGATGGAAGCTCGTCTCCATCTGGCGGCTCCCGAGGCAAAGCTTCCGACTCGAGGAGCTTTCAAGTTCTGCGAAAGCTTTCAAACCGGTGTTGCCATCTGGCCGAGGTTCGACTGAATGAGATTACGTTTATAAATAATCCATTTCGCGGGTGGTTACTGCGGCTGTTACCGTCGTTTTACTATTCGCAGATCCATCGTCGCGAGCCCGTTGCGTTGGCCGGATATGCGCTCGCGAAATCAAACATGGCGCTTTCGATCATATCTATCTATATTACAATCTCCGAATGATTTATGCTGGATCGCTACGGTATTAGAATGAAACTATTTTAACACTGTAACCACCCGGCATTTCGACATTATCTTGCCGGTCGTAATTAGATCGGGGGATTAATCATGTCCGATTTTGCGTTTCGATGACCTTTAGACGATCGTGTGTATTTTTGGGAAAAGATAAATACGTCTTTAAGACGTCTGCTGTTGGACATTCAGACGTTTTAAAGATGTTCCGAATGTCCTACGAACGTCTCCTGTTTGAGAGAAGTCTTAAAAGTGTACAAATGTTAATTGAAATAAAAAAAGGGAAGAGTAAAAATACATTTCGACAAAAACGAGTTTAAAGTTAACCTAATAAATATTTTAGCTTTATCAGAAGGACGCATTTGGAATTGACATAAAAACTGCAATAAAAATAACAATTGCAATTAAAATCACAATAAAAATAACAATAGCAATTAAAATCACAATAAAAATAACAATAGCAATTAAAATCACAATAAAAATAACAATTACAATAAAAACAATAAAAATTATAATTAATATTAAAATCACAATAAAAATTGAAATTGGAATTGAAATTCGAATAAAATTGGAATTGGAATTGAAATTGAAATTGAAGCAAAAACACTAACTCGAATACCAATGCTAATACTGCTATATTATGGGTATATAAAAACCACATTGTTTATGGTCTTAAAGACGTTTTTTTAGGACGTAAGGCTTTCAGACCAAAAATAGACGTAAAATGAACATCTTTAAGGCGTTGTGTGTTATCTGTGAAATAGAGTGAAGGATTAAGAGAATTTGTAATTGTATAGTGATTTTAAAGTGGTTGTATAATAACTTTATAGTCATTGTATAGTAATTTTATAGTACTTCCATTAATAATTTTATAGCAATTGTATAGTAATTTTCGAGTACCCTTTAATAGTAACTTTCTAGTAATTTTAAAGTAATTGTTGCCTGTATACCGAATGAATGATCTACTTTGATTCACATTTTGATTGGTAATTATCATAAATTAATTTTGTGTGAACCAACAAATAGAAATCGAAGTGGTTACATAATATTCCTATACGTTCACGATTAAGTAACCAGCATGTAAAGACACGTAATATACATATACACAGTGGTATACTAAATTTGAACCTGATCCGCAGCAAACAGCGTACCACAATGGAAACGATCTATTTAAACCGAACCAAAGCCTTTAGACTCTCGTTTTCTGCATTATTTAAATACCCAATACCAGTCATGCGTCTCGAAATTCCAACTAAACGTGTCGATTTGGCAACCGGCCTGTTGTAAATACTATTAATTCAATATTTAACTACATTCTACTACTTTGACATCACGTAGGTTACACGATTTTCTAATACCTAACCGAACAAATTGCCTGCTGTCTGTGTTGTATCAGCTGAACCATAAATTACTAATTGGTGGACTTGTTCTGTACCCAAATGTACTCCATAAACAATCTTTATATTTTATATTTATCTGTTCAACATCAAAAACAAGTTGCACGAACTAAAATACAATTCAAAAATACAGTAAAACATATTTTAGTCTATGCAAGAATTTTTAATATTTATTCTATTTGAAGAGTAAATATAAAATATGGGGGGCATTGCAAGAATAAAATATTAAAACTGGGGGCACTGCAAAAATAAATATGAAATATGGGGGCATTGCAAAAGCAGATATTAAAAAAGGGGGCATTGCAAGAATAAATATTAAAAATGGGGGCATTGCAAGAATATATATTAAAAATGGGGCATTGAAAGAATATATATTAAAAAAGGGGGCATTGTAAGAATAAATATAAAATATGGGGGCACTGCGAGAATAAATTAAAAAAAATGGAGGCATTGCAAGAATAAATATTAAAAATGGGGTCATTGCAAGAATAAATATAAAATATGGGGTCATTGCAAGAAAGAATATAAAATATGGGGGCATAGCAAGAACAAATATTAGAACTGGGGGCATTGCAAGAATAAATATTAAAAATGGGGTCATTGCAAGAATAAATATAAAATATGGGGTCATTGCAAGAAAGAATATAAAATATGGGGGCATAGCAAGAACAAATATTAGAACTGGGGGCATTGCAAGAATAAATATTAAAAATCGGGGCATTGCCAGAATAAATATTAAAACGGGGGGCACTGCAAAAATAAATATGAGATATGGGGGCATTGCAAAAGCAGATATTAAAAAAGGGGGCATTGCAAGAATAAATATTAAAAATGGGGGCATTGCAAGAATATATATTAAAAATGGGGCATTGCAAGAATATATATTAAAAAAGGGGGCATTGTAAGAATAAATATAAAACATGGGGGTATTGGAAGAATAAATGTTAAAACTGGGGGCACTGCAAAAATAAATATGAAATATGGGGGCATTGCAAAAGCAGATATTAAAAAAGGGGGCATTGCAAGAATAAATATTAAAAATGGGGGCATTGCAAGAATAAATATTAAAAATGGGGTCATTGCAAGAATAAATATAAAATATGGGGTCATTGCAAGAAAGAATATAAAATATGGGGGCATAGCAAGAACAAATATTAGAACTGGGGGCATTGCAAGAATAAATATTAAAAATCGGGGCATTGCCAGAATAAATATTAAAACGGGGGGCACTGCAAAAATAAATATGAGATATGGGGGCATTGCAAAAGCAGATATTAAAAAAGGGGGCATTGCAAGAATAAATATTAAAAATGGGGGCATTGCAAGAATATATATTAAAAATGGGGCATTGCAAGAATATATATTAAAAAAGGGGGCATTGTAAGAATAAATATAAAACATGGGGGTATTGGAAGAATAAATGTTAAAACTGGGGGCACTGCAAAAATAAATATGAAATATGGGGGCATTGCAAAAGCAGATATTAAAAAAGGGGGCATTGCAAGAACAAATATTAAAAATGGGGGCATTGCAAGAACAAATATGAAAATGGGGGTATTGCAAGAATAAATATGAAAATGGGGGTATTGCAAGAATAAATATGGAAATGGGGGTATTGCAAGAATAAATATTAAAAATGGGGCATTGCAAGAATATATATTAAAAAGGGGGGCATTGTAAGAATAAATATAAAACATGGGGATATTAGAAGAATAAATATTAAAACTGGGAGCACTGCAAGAATAAATATAAAATATGGGGGTACATATTGCAAGAATAAATATGAAAAATAGGGGCATTGCCAGAATAAATATTAAAATTGGGGGAACTGCTAGAATAAATACAAAATATGGGGGAATTGCAAGAATAAATATTAAAAATGGGGGAATTGCAAGCCAAGGCAACCTAATATTTAATGAGAACAGCAATGCGTGTATTCAATATTTCTTATTATTATTATTCATTGACTCGTGGTACCGAGTGCAGAAGCCAGTGAGCTCTCAGTAGAATAAGTTGTGTACCGAGAATGTAGCAGCGCAGAGTTGATAGAGCGGTGTTCACGCGGCTCCTCTCTGCGGGCTGTCATCTCTGAATTGTTAGATCGAATATACAGATATTCATGAAACCATACTCCGAATCAGTTGCCAACGAAATTCAGGAAAGGGGAATTGCGTCCGACGGTGATGATAACTATCTGTCTTGGTTGTACACGCTACTTTCGGATAACATCGTTTCCGGAATGCTCCGTACACAGCGCCAACGTTCTCGAAAGAGATTAGATCGAAGAATTTTCGCTGTCGCAATCCGTTTTTGCGCATTTCGAATTTCGCATTATACGTTACTCGTCGAATTTCCTAAGTTAATGACTATTAGAATGAACAGTTTACGAGATACAGGCGGATTAGGGGAATAATTACCCTCTCTCTACCAGCACTAGTCACGTGACATTGTGACGCGTGAAACGTAAGCGAATAAGACGGCGAATAAACATTGATTTTGATATGTCAACAGGTTGAAAATAGTACGACAATATTTTTAGATTGTTCGAATATTTGTACTGTTTTAATCGCATTATTACAATATTGTGGAATTTCGCTAATTTGTTTACTTCATTGCGATGCTGTTAACACGTGCTTCCGAATAAACAGTCCGGCTATACTTCGGAACCGTAATAATAGAAAATACAATGTAAAAATAGACATAGACAGATGGTCATTCGAGTGTATACGTCTCGGACGAACGAGACGTTCGTTCTTGTTCAGAATAAAATACGAGAAGATTTTTTTACTCTAATGTGCATGTAGAAAAACAATTTATTGTGTTATAAAGCAGAGGTTCTATTTCTTTCTGTTTTATATATTTGCCCTTGCTTTTTTTTTTTAAATATTATATTTTTATAAGATAAATAGAGAAGGTCGAGTATCATTCAGAGAGTATAGGATGCACGCGGGAGGAAGTATTTTAGAGTGACAATTACTACAGACATAAATCCGAGAATAATTACTGGGAGATCTCAATTTTAGAATCGGTGTCGTTGTCCGGTTAACAAACCGGCGATTAATAAGGTATTAATGCATCGATGTCATCGCAATACCGGTTCTAGCAGTACGAGCCAACCTCGTTTAACACTCGACGCACGCGTCCCTCTTCCGTGGAATTCAATTTGGCACTATTTTAGGGGTAAATTATTTGTTCTCCCCCTTGTCCTTTTGTATCCGGAGAATTATTCTAGTCTTAGCAGTCGCCGTAAACTTACGGTGCACATCGTAATGCGTGTTCCTTCTGAAACATTTTGAGACTCTGTTCGAACTGCTGCGTACAAGATTATCCACTACATATCCACTTCAAAGTATCAATTTTCAATTTAAGAGAAAAAGAAAAACTTTTTGCTCTGAGCCACAAGGTTCTAAGAATGACTACACAATTTTGGGACCCTGTGCGATCCGTTGCGATCAAGATTATCCACTAAATATCCATTGCAAAATGTAAATTATTTTCGATTTTAAAAAAATAAAATTTTCCAGGAAACTTTTTGCTGTGTGCCACAAGGTTCTGAAAATGATTAAATAATTTTGAGACTCTGTGCGCATCGTTGCGATCGAGATTATCCACTAAATATTCATTCCAGAGTATCAATCTTCATTTAAAAAAAAAGAAAAAGTTTTTGCTGTGTGCCACAAGGTTTTAAAAATGATTAAACAATTTTGAGACTCTGTGCGCACCGTTGCGATCGAGATTATCCACTAAATATTCATTCCAGAGTATCAATCTTCATTTAAAAAAAAAAGAAAAAGTTTTTGCTGTGTGCCACAAGGTTTTAAAAATGATTAAACAATTTTGAGACTCTGTGCACACCGTTGCGATCGAGATTATCCACTAAATATTCATTCCAGAGTATCAGTCTTCATTTAAAAGAAAAATAAAAAGTTTTTGCTGTGAGCCACAAGGTTCTAAAAATGATTAAACAATTTTGAGGCTCTGTGCGAATCGTTGCGATCGAGATTATCCACTAAATATTCATTCTAAAGTATCAATTTTCAATTTAAAAGAAAAATAAAAAGTTTTTGCTGTGAGCCACAAGGTTCTAAAAATGATTAAATAATTTTGAGGCTCTGTGCGAACCGTTGCGATCGAGATTATTCATTAAATATTTATTCCAGAGTATCAATCTTCATCTAAAAAAAAAATAAAAAGTTGTTGCTGTGTGCCACAAGGTTTTAAAAATGATTAAACAATTTTGAGGCTCTGTGCGAATCGTTGCGATCGAGATTATCCACTAAATATTCATTCTAAAGTATCAATTTTCAATTTAAAAGAAAAATAAAAAGTTTTTGCTGTGTGCCACAAGGTTTTAAAAATGATTAAACAATTTTGAGACTCTGTGCGCACCGTTGCGATCGAGATTATCCACTAAATATTCATTCTAAAGTATCAATTTTCAATTTAAAAGAAAAATAAAAAGTTTTTGCTGTGAGCCACAAGGTTCTAAAAATGATTAAATAATTTTGAGGCTCTGTGCGAACCGTTGCGATCGAGATTATTCATTAAATATTTATTCCAGAGTATCAATCTTCATCTAAAAAAAAAATAAAAAGTTGTTGCTGTGTGCCACAAGGTTTTAAAAATGATTAAACAATTTTGAGGCTCTGTGCGAATCGTTGCGATCGAGATTATCCACTAAATATTCATTCTAAAGTATCAATTTTCAATTTAAAACAAAAATAAAAAGTTTTTGCTGTGTGCCACAAGGTTTTAAAAATGATTAAACAATTTTGAGACTCTGTGCGCACCGTTGCGATCGAGATTATCCACTAAATATTCATTCCAGAGTATCAGTCTTCATTTAAAAAAAAAAATAAAAAGTTGTTGCTGTGTGCCACAAGGTTTCAAAAATGATTAAACAATTTTGAGGCTCTGTGCGAATCGTTGCGATCGAGATTATCCACTAAATATTCATTCTAAAGTATCAATTTTCAATTTAAAAGAAAAATAAAAAGTTTTTGCTGTGAGCCACAAGGTTCTAAAAATGATTAAATAATTTTGAGGCTCTGTGCGAACCGTTGCGATCTAGATTATCCATTAAATATTCATTCCAGAGTATCAATCTTCATCTAAAAAAAAAATAAAAAGTTGTTGCTGTGTGCCACAAGGTTTTAAAAATGATTAAACAATTTTCAGACTCTGTGCACACCGTTGCGATCGAGATTATCCACTAAATATTCATTCCAGAGTATCAGTCTTCATTTAAAAAAAAAATAAAAAGTTGTTGCTGTGTGCCACAAGGTTTTAAAAATGATTAAACAATTTTGAGACTCTGTGCACACCGTTGCGATCGAGATTATCCACTAAATATTCATTCCAGAGTATCAGTCTTCAATTTAAAAAAAAATAAAAAGTTGTTGCTGTGTGTCACAAGGTTTCAAAAATGATTAAACAATTTTGAGGCTCTGTGCGAAGCGTTGCGATCGAGATTATCCACTAAATATTCATTCTAAAGTATCAATCTTCATTTAAAAAAAAAATGAAAAGTTTTTGCTGTGAGCCACAAGGTTCTAAAAATGATTAAATAATTTTGAGGCCCTGTGCGATCCGTTGCGATCGAGATTATCCACTAAATATTCATTCCAGAGTATCAATCTTCATCTAAAAAAAAAATAAAAAGTTGTTGCTGTGTGCCACAATGTTTTAAAAATGATTAAACAATCGATTCCATCGATTCCACGTGCAAGAAATTTCTAATAGTGGTATTTTGAGGATATATCGAAATTGGAAATTTTGTTATGGCACCTCACGTCTCCCACGCCAATGTTCCCGTCCTCTTTTCATCGCAGACTTCTCGCCGCAGATTTTGTTTCGTCTTTCATCTATTTTCTGACCGAATGATTCCAATTTCTTCCGTCTGGCTGGCTCTTTTCTCTCAGTTCGCTTCTCCATTTCCTTAGCTGGTTTCCTCTCAGGCTTTTTCCTTATGGTTAGTCGAGTTACCATTTTCCTTCGCGGTCGTCCCGCGACATTATCATCCGCGTCTCTCGTACAAATTACCGCATTATAGTACTCTCCCTCTCCGTACGGCTTTATACGCACTTTATTTGTTTACTGCCAAGCCCGCCGTTTGTTACGCTTTCTTTTCCGCCCTACACGTTTCTGATCTTTCGAGAGAAACCTACATAAAAATCTGTGTGTGTCTTTCTCCTTTTAAATACTTTAATAAGTTGAAATTATTAATCTCACCGTTTCATATTTCGCCAGCTGATTTTTGTCATGAATTATCCGAAAAAACGGGAACTGTACGATCAAAGAAAATCGTCCCTCCATTTTCTACAGCCTAAAATCGGCACAAACTCGTCAGCAACGCGGACACGTAAAGTCAAAAATTTCTTACACTCCCATTCGCGCGACAGTCACTGTCAACCATGCCAATGCCGCAGGAATTCGATTTACAAACGCGTACCGAGTCGATATTTGATTTATTTGCTGTGCACGCTGCGCGAAACGGAGATCCGCGCGCCATTATTCCTCGGGGGTCGACAAGCGTCACGCACACCGCGCCGGTTGTTTCGATTTTTTCCCAGGACACACCTGTGTTGTTGTTTCGACCTCTGCCGACCACCCCGACACCGTAATCAAGGCCCTTTGTTTCCCTTAAGCTCGGCGTGCGTCGAAAACTTGACGAGTTACCCCGCTTGATAACCATCGACGCTTCCGGCCATAAATTTCGATCGGGTTCGTCCCTCTGCAAACTGTGCAAACACGATTTTATACTGCGATTCCGACTGGAAAGCCGCAGCGTGTCTCTAAAAATTTGCAAGGTTCTTCAAGGTCTCGCCTTCCACTGGACACTTTTCATTTTTAGTCTACCAATCAAATCTCCAACCTTTTTTAGACGCAGTACGTCTCCAAAAATTAGCAAGGTTCTTCAAGGCTTTGCCTCCAACTAAGGTTCCCTACCAAGTCTGCAACCTTGTCCACACATAGTGTACCTCCAAAAATTTGTAAGGTCCTACAATGTCTCGCCTTCAACTGAACACCTGTGGACCTACCTCCAAAAATTTGCAAGGTTCTTCAGGGCCTTGCCTTCAACAGGACATTTTTCCTACCATGTCTTTTCAGTTCTTATGAAGCCTGTAATCTTTACCAAAAGCTGTGTACCTACCTCCTATAGTTTGCAGAGTTCTTGAAGGTCTCGAGGTCTCGCCGTCAAGTGGACACCTTTTGTTTTTAGTTTACCAATCAAGTCTCCAACCTTTTTCAGCTGCAGTACGTCTACAAAAACGAGCAAGGTTCTTCAAGTTCTTGCCTGCAACTGGAGACACTATTCCTATCAAGTCTTTTCAGACCCTATCAAACCTGTAATCTTTACCAAAAGCTGTGTTCCAGCTTCCAAAAATTTGCAGGGCTCTCCAAGATCTTGCCTTCAACTGGAGACACTTGTCAGGTTCTCTACCACATCTGCAACCTTTCCCAGATGCAGTTCGTCTCCAAAAATTCGCTTTTGATTTTTAATCTCCCTACCAAGTCTGCAACCTCTTCCAGAAGCAGTGTTCCTCCAAAAATTTGCAAGGTTCTTCAAGGTCTCGTCTTCAACTGGACACTTTTCCTGCCAAGTCTTTTCAGTTCCTATCAATCCTGTAATCTTTACCAAAAGCTGTGTAGCTATCTCCAAAAGTTTGCAGGGTTCTTCAAGGTTTTGCCTCGATCTAGACACACTTGTCAGATTCCCTACCAAGTCTGCAACCTCTTCCAGAAGCAATGTAGCTTCAAAAATTTGCAAGGTTCTCGATGACGCCTTCAACTGGACACTTTTTCTACCCAGTCTCCTCAATTCCTATCTTTACCAAAAACTGGAGACACTTGTCAGGCTCCCTACCAAGTTTGCAACCTCTTCCAGAAGCAATGTACCTCCAAAAATTTGCAAGGTTCTTGATGTCGCCTTCATCTGGACACTTTTCCTACCCAGTCTTCTCAGTTCCTATCTTTACCAAAAACTGGAGACACTTGTCAGGCTCCCTACCAAGTTTGCAACCTCTTCCAGAAGCAGTGTACCTCCAAAAATTTGCAAGGTTCTTGATGTCGCCTTCAACTGGACACTTTTCCTACCCAGTCTTCACAATTCCTATCTTTACCAAAAATTGGACACACTTGTCAGGTTCCCTACCAAGTTTGCAACCTCTTCCAGAAGCAGTGTGCCTCCAAAAATTTGCAAGGTTCTTGATGTCGCCTTCAACTGGACACTTTTCCTACCCAGTTTTCTCAGTTCCTATCTGTACCAAAAACTGGAGACACTTGTCAGGCTCCCTACCAAGTTTGCAACCTCTTCCAGAAGCAGTGTACCTCCAAAAATTTGCAAGGTTCTTTGATGTCGCCTTCAACTGGACACTTTTCCTACCAAGTCTTCTCAGTTCCTATCTTTACCAAAAATTGGAGACACTTTTCAGGCTCCCTACCAAGTTTGCAACCTCTTCCAGAAGCAGTGTACCTCCAAAAATTTGCAAGGATCTTGATGTCTCCTTCAACTGGACACTTTTCCTACCAAGTCTTCTCAGTTCCTATCTTTACCAAAAACTGGAGACACTTTTCAGGCTCCCTACCAAGTTTGCAACCTCTTCCAGAAGCAGTGTACCTCCAAAAATTTGCAAGGATCTTGATGTCTCCTTCAACTGGACACTTTTCCTACCAAGTCTTCTCAGTTCCTATCTTTACCAAAAACTGGAGACACTTTTCAGGCTCCCTACCAAGTTTGCAACCTCTTCCAGAAGCAGTGTACCTCCAAAAATTTGCAAGGATCTTGATGTCTCCTTCAACTGGACACTTTTCCTACCAAGTCTTCTCAGTTCCTATCTTTACCAAAAATTGGAGACACTTTTCAGGTTCCCTACCAAGTCTGCAACCTCTTCCAGAAGCAGTGTAGCTCTGAAAATTTGCAAGGTTCTTGATGTCGCCTTCAACTGGACACTTTTCCTACCAAGTCTTCTCAGTTCCTATCTTTACCAAAAATTGGAGACACTTTTCAGGTTCCCTACCAAGTCTGCAACCTCTTCCAGAAGCAGTGTACCTCCAAAAATTTGCAAGGATCTTGATGTCTCCTTCAACTGGACACTTTTCCTACCAAGTCTTCTCAGTTCCTATCTTTACCAAAAATTGGAGACACTTTTCAGGTTCCCTACCAAGTCTGTAACCTCTTCCAGAAGCAGTGTAGCTCTGAAAATTTGCAAGGTTCTTTGATGTCGCCTTCAACTGGACACTTTTCCTACCAAGTCTTCTCAGTTCCTATCTTTACCAAAAATTGGAGACACTTTTCAGGCTCCCTACCAAGTCTGCAACCTCTTCCAGAAGCAGTGTGAGCATTTTCAGTCTCCCTATCAGGTCTGCAACATTTTCCAGATGCAATGTACCTACTCAAATTTGCAAGATTCTTCAAGGTACGGCGTCCACGACCCCTTGACATTGCAGCTCGCGTAGATCCATCCGCGGCAACAGTGTCTTCATCCTCGTGTGAGTTCTTTTCGCAAGTCCCGAGCGTGTGTCAGCCCAGTAGGCGTCTTCGTCTTCGTCGTGTAGTGGCCGTCGTCTTCGTCTTCGTCGTGTGGTGGCCGTCGTCGTCCTAATTATACGTGTTTCTCCGTATTTCTGGAATTAGACTGCGGATGGGGCGCGGGAGAGCGGTTGCGATGCCGAAGAGCGTGCTTACGAACGCTCAGTCGCGCGAGATCCACCTCGAATCGCGCATATTCAGTAGTCGTCATAGCTATCGCGACATTGTGCCGCTTGATCGCGTTTACGTTGTGAACGGGTTCGTCCGATGGGGCGAGCACTTAGGTATCGATCTTCCATACGTCGATCCTCGTACTAATCAGGGCTAATCTTTAGCTAATCCTTCGTAATCGAAGAAAGATTTGTTTCCTCATTCTTTGGAAGTTTTCGGGCACTGGAGGTCTTCGGGGTCTTTGCTGAAGAGGCCCTTCAGCATCAGGACATTTTTGATCAGTATACTTGCTCACTGTGATCTTCCTGGAAAATCATTCAACCCTTTGCACTCGGAGCTATTCCAATTCGAAAACCGACTTTTTCTTCCGACCTGAAATATTTCCATATGATTTTAGTAATTCATTAAAACGTTTGATACGTTTAGTAATTTATTGGATATCAATTTAATAATGCAACAAATATTTTGAACTCGAGTGCAAAGGGTTGAAATCGATTAAATTATCAACTTGCAATGCTGATGCCGAAAAATAAAATTATACAGATTAAAATTGACCCTGCTAGATTACTATAAATTTCTTTAAATTAAAATTAGATTATTATGGTAATAATTTAATTTGTAGAAATAATTTACCAGGGTCAAAATGTTCCTAAGGTTAATTAACAATTTCACAGTTGTTCCGAAACCCAGGAACTTCTTAGAGCGACCGACAGTGGTGTTCGATAATTCAATAGAACCTGCAGCCCTCCATTATCCAGAATATTTCCTAGCGAATATTAAAGTCTGCTCTTCCAAAGAATATTTGAAACGTCTGAAAAGTTGTTCGATTATGGTTTATGCCTGCACTCCTCCACCCTGTAATCCGGAAGTTGGTACTCGATCAAGGATTATCGTTTAAGGAGCAGAAGAGAGAGAGTTCGAGTGTGTATCGTAGCTCAAGGAAGGGAGTACTACGTTGTTCCACGAAACCCGCGAGATCCAGTGAAATTTTCGTAGTGCGTCGATTCTGAGGGACCGTGCCAGTCGTCATGGCGACCACGGAAATTTTCCAGGACTGGGACTCGCCCCACGAGACCATCAGCTCCATGACCAGGACTAGCACCACCCGTAAAACCACCACCACCACTAGGCGAGAGGTAAGATCAGGGTTGACGAAATATTTACCACCGAGCAAGTTCCTCCTTTAATCCTCCGACTGCGGATTAAATATTCACACAGCTGCAGAATTTAGGGTTCCTAGGGTCTGCTGTCTCGTTTAGCCGTTTTCCAATTTTGAAGGACTTCGTTTATTGATTTATTGTTCTCGTTTCAGTTATTTCATTCACTCGAATAATTTATTGACGATCTTCAAAAGGTGAATCACTGGACAGTAGTTTTCTCGAGTTTAGGGTTCCTCTCTGAAGTTGAAATTTTTAGATTAGGATTTTCCACATACATTCGTCGATATTTGAAGTACATCAGGTATTTTTTTCAAGTGAAAACAATCAAAATTGCCTGAGTTATATATTTCTTTTACAGAGTGTGTTTTGAGAGGGGATGTTCTGGCGTTGAGTGCTGAATTTGCCAATCTTTGGGAATTTTTTTCTGAAAAACTGTCGAACCTTTCCGATTGAGATTTTTTATACGTATTTATAGGCATTTAAAGTGTACGCGTGATTTTTTTCAAATCAAAATAATTAAAATTTCCTGAGTTATATATTTTTTTATAGAGTGTATTCTGGGGGTGTTCTGGCTTTGAATGCCATTTTCACCCGTCTTTACGAATTTTTTTAGATCGAATTATCGAACCTCTTGCAGTGACATTTTTCGTACATATTTACCGATATTTGAAACACACGTGTGATTTTTTTCATATAAAAATGATCAAAATTACACGAGTTATAAATGATCGAAGAATAAATTTCAGCCCGTTATGATTTAATTCCGCCTTCTGTACGCTGATCGCGAAAACAAAAGTCTTTTGATAAACGAGCAGCGTCTAATCGGATTACATAACTCGCAAGTCTTGATCTCGTCAATCATAAATCAAACGCGGACCGACCGACCGGCCAGCCATAAAGCAGAAAGGTTGCCCAATAATGAAAATAGCGCATATTTCTCCGTGCCTTTGGACGGAACGCGAATAACCCAAAACATCTTCCGGCTGTTTCAATCTCAGGGGATTGAGAGCCGTCTTTCGCTCAAGAGAGCATTCGCAGTTTGCGAATTTCGCACGCGTTGCGATTAAGCTCGTTGTTATAGTCACGGATCAGTAGGATCTATAGATCGGATATACCACCATTAAATCGCTAGAACAATTCTATTTGAAGTGTGGCGATTTTTCCAAAAATCACTCCTTATTTCCATTGAGAAGTCAAAATCGTCAATTTTTAAAAAATTGATCTTGCGGCCAAAAATTCTGAAAAAATTTATAGTCGTGTACGCTAGCGGGTAAAACGTTCACAATTTTTTTCGTAATGTTCTATCGAGCAGAACGGAAGAAATAAATCTTCTATGACAAGGTTCAGGTTGGTAACTCCACTATAAAATCGTCAATTTTTAAACATTGATCTTGCGACAAAAAATTCTGAAAAAATTCATGCTCGTACACGGTTGTGGGTAGAACGTTCACGAATTTTTACGTCATTTTCTATCGAGCAGAACGGAAGAAATAAATCCTCTATGACAAGGTTCAGGTTGGTAACTCCACTATAAAATCGTCAATTTTTAAACATTGATCTTGCGACAAAAAATTCTGAAAAAATTCATGCTCGTACACGGTTGTGGGTAGAATGACCAGGAATTTTTACGTCATTTTCTGTCGAGCAGAATGGAAGAAATAAATCCTCTATGGTAAGGTTCAAATCGGTGACTCCAATATAAAATCGTCAATTTTTTAAAAATTGATCTTGCGGCCAAAAATTTTGAAAAAATTCATAATTGTATACGCTAGTGGGTAGAACGTTCACGAATTTTTTCGTAATTTTCTATCGAGCAGAACGGAAGAAATAAATCCTCTATGACAAGGTTCAGGTTGGTAACTCCACTATAAAATCGTCAATTTTTAAACATTGATCTTGCGACAAAAAATTCTGAAAAAATTCATGCTCGTACACGGTTGTGGGTAGAATGACCAGGAATTTTTACGTCATTTTCTGTCGAGCAGAACGGAAGAAATAAATCCTCTATGATAAGGTTCAAATCGGTAACTCCAATATAAAATCGTCAATTTTTTAAAAATATATCTTGCGGTCAAAAATTCTGAAAAAATTCATAATTGTACCCACTAGTGGGTAGACACTTCACGATTTTTTTCGCAATTTTCTGTCGAGCAGAATAAAAGAAATAAATGAAATGAATTTAATAGTACCAAAATAATGCGTCCAAGACAATAGCACGCATGTTAGGGGACGCGCGGATAATACCAGGTATAATTTTGCGTAACGCATTTGGACGGGAGCGTTCTCGGAGAAGTTTCCTGCGTTTACGAGATCTCTGCCAGGACCCAAGGCCGATATGCCTCTCTGACTAAAACCGTGATAAACACCCGTGAAAATCGCGATGAGTAATCCCGGCCTCTCTGGCCGCTGCTTATGTTTCTTTTGTGTACCCTCCGTTGTGTATCAAGCACGCTTCGCTGAACAACTAACGATCTGTCCGGTAGTGATGGGTTCGAGTGTGTTGGGCAGGTCGCGTCTCAACCTGTGGCGTCTGCGCCGCTGGAATGTAAACTCGTTACTGCACCGTGCAATTTTATATGCGTTCAGCAGCGATAAACCGCCACCTTTAACGAAAGGCATTCAAAACGCGTCGACCGTCTATTGTTACTTGACTGCGGATCTTGATGCATTTATCGAAAAATTGAGTAGGCGAAATTCAAAATTGAAGATGATAATATATTATTTTTCTTCTATTAACCCTTTGCACTCCTTTGTTGAATGTGCCTCGACATCAGTAAAAAAAATGTAAATGAAACAGGGTTTCTGTATATACTTGATTCTTCCTTTAATTATTGAATTGTCTTATTTTATGGTTAAAGACGAATATGAATTCCTCAAATATAAATTACAACAAAGTTTGAGAGCTATATTTAATGTAATTAATTAACAAAATTGTTTAAAATAAGTAGCTGTAAGGAACTGTCTTTTAAAGTCAAATAAAACACTTAAATAGTAGGGCATCGTTGGCAATAAAATTGAAAAATAATTGCAATAGGTTGAAATGATTAACGGAAGAAATGCAGTCAATTTGATTTTGCATAAAGATCCGCAGTCTAATTATTACAATGATTCATGCTCAGCAGAAGAACTACAGAAGCCCCCATTTGTGCTAATTAATTTTTGTTGAAAATTTTGTGTTATTTAATCGACATCTCGTATTTAGAATTTAACAAAAGTCTCCAGGTGGAAATTGTTTAATAATGTTTCCACATCAACCGAGATCTCTACAATGAATGTTTATGCAACCAGATTAATTTTCTATTTTTAACTTAACAAAATCTCCGATGGAGATTGCGTGCAAGATTTATGGGAGGATTATGGCAGTATCGGAACATTTTTTTCTTCTTCTCGCTTTCTTTTTGAAGATCGCGTCTGGATAATATTGATCACGCATGAGTCACAGAAACAGACGTTGGCGTGATCGCGATCATCTCCGATCGGTTTCTCAATATAATACTTTTCCACGACCGAGCGGTAGCCTCTGTAATGAAAGCTGATAGAAAGTGGATGAACATGTTTGCAGGAAGGCTGTGCTGCTAACGAAAGTCTCTTAACATTGCTCGTTATTCAACCGACGAACTTATCAGAAAAATGAAATTATGAATTTAAGAAATTTTTGTTTCATTTCTGCGAATGCCAACCTATGCAGAATATTTTTATTTTAGATGTTGACGTGCTGGACATATACTGTGTGGAAAGTTCGTGAATGTACAGTGAATGTTAAAAGTATTCGTACGCCCTTTAAAGTAGAATACGTTTTTTGTAATTGTGTCAAACGATCTGATTTCTTGTAATCAATTAGAAGCATTGGTTTACGAAATGATATGCCAAAAAGAATCTCCAAAAATTATAATTTACAAGGTCACATGCAAAAATAAAAAGGCATTTTTAAAAATTTTTTTGTTTGGGTCCTTGATGAAAATTTAAAATATGTTTTGTAGATCTATGTTAGTTATACGCATGCTGAAAATTTCATCGAAATCGGTTGACGCAGGAGAGAACGACACGCATCGAAAGATGTACGTTTCAAAAGTCGAGTAAAACCACGATTTTCGCCATTTTTAACCGCTTATATCTCGTGTGTATGTTAATTGATTCCAATGAAATTTTCAGCACAGATCTGCAAAGCATACATCTCAAATTTTCATTAAGAGCCCAATTAAAAAAAATTTTAAAAAATGCCTTTTTTATTTTTGCATGTAACCTTGTAAATTATAATTTTTGGAGAATCTTACCTGCATGTCATTTCGTAAACCAGTGCTTCTAATTGATTATAAAAAATCAGGCCGTTTGGTACAATCATAAGAAAGTTATTTTATTTTAAAAGATGGACGAATACTTTGTACACTCGCTGTATTTACAAACACAAAATTATAGATTGCAAACTAATGTCCAGAAAAGATTTAGCAAATGTTACGACGCTTTCGTAGCTATAGTTGAACATCTATCGCGCTTAAGCGCCTAACCAGAAGTCTATCGAAGCCGTAGAGCACACATCGGAGCCCGGAAAATGAAATGCTTAAGCCTGTTCTCAATCACGGACGAAGTGCATCGTTGTTTAGTCTAGACTTCCCGAAGTTTTGCGTCGTTTCCACAGTATGTATAGCATGATTCGTGTCTTGCCCCTAATCCCGTGACGCAACGCTCGGAATTTTTGGAAGAAAACCCGACTTAGTTATTATTTATATCGCGCCTGGAATATTATTAATCCGCTGTGCAACACGCTCTCAAGCTATAAATCGTTATTATCGCGGTAGTGCAATTTTAGACGAACAAACTCTGAAATATAACAAGATTTAAAAAATGAACAGGATCCAGGAATACCTGAACAAAATATTTAAAGACAATGATGTGGAGGTTTATCCTTCCTGGATGTGTGACAGTGACGCGCGCTCATGACCGATTCGATCAGGACATGTGTTCAGGAGAGCGACGAGAAGACGGCGCAAGCGAGACCTCTGGAAATAGAAGAGTGACACAAGAGTGAAGGCGTGCAGTTGCAGCGAGGATGCACCGTAAAGTTGCTTATTTTAAATAGGAACCAGCCCGAAGGCTCCGCCGATGGAAATAGCAGAGGCCGTTCGAGACGGCGTTATATCGTCCGTTTCGAAATCGGGTAAACCATCCGCAGAGACCTGCGATAACCTTCCGCGATCCGTCGCCGATCCTGAAGAACACCCATATCTTCATGAATCAACATCGAATAGTTGGCCCGAGCTGACATTTTCAACCGGGAGACAAATATCTTCGCTTTAATATCCATGTTACTCTTCGATAAATGTTTCGCGGTCACAGCCAAATCGCATAGTTGTTGGGGCGACGTTCATGGCAGCCTGAGGCAGGCCAAAACAGATCAAATTCGGGGTTTCGGGCTTTCTGGGACCGATCTAGGCCCGCTAGGGGATGAGCCAAGAACAGGAGTGGGCAGAGCCCGCGTTACAGGACAGTCCTTGTTTTTTTCTTTTTCTTTTTAGGACAGAGGAAAAAATGCTTTTACGGACGACCCCCACCTCACTCCAGTTCCATATAAAGCGGTTTAGGGGAAGAGTGTGGGACTCGGTTCCGCCAACGATGATAGACGGCGGAAACAGAACTAAATCCTTGCCCATACCCTCTGAAACAACCTCTGTTGGGGCCAATTTTATTGGTCCCTTTTTAGCTCATTACTAAGCCGGAAGTTGGATCACATGTGACCCGTTTTTCACTACAATGTGAACCTCCTCCGGCTCTCCGCCACACCTGTTCTTTGCTATTAAGTACAGGACAGTCCTGGGTTCTGGAAAGTCCTGGGTTACCTTAGGGACGTGTGCGTAACAGCATTTCCCCAGCGCCCTTAAACAAAAAAAGGACAGTAAGGAGAAATACGATAAGTGGGGTCCTGACTGATCTTAAGGACATAAGAGGGAGAGAAAAGGGCTTTAGAAGTCCTAGACGTGCGGTTTTTGTCTTAGTGGGCATTGGGGACACTGACCACCTGTGTAACAAAAAATTATTTATACAGATAAAATAGAAGGCTTGCTAGGGGACTCAACAGCAGGGCTATCTGGTGGGCCCGACCTCAAACGAATGGGGACGTCATGTTAGACGCGAGAAGAATACTGTACTCGCTGGATCTCCACCTCCATCCTCTTTCTGAACGTGCACAGTCTGCATTGCTGCGCCCTAAGTGTGGCTGGGAATTAATGAGGAGAACGTGATTTGTACTAGGCATTACAATAAGGTGCAATGGTCTATAGAGCCAGCAGCTCCACTGCCAGTATCATAATTTGAAGTGAGAGTAAGAATCTTCAAAGGTATACTTGCTGGATTCTGTTCGCATTTTTACCTAATTCAAGAATTCTTTCTAGAAAAACAGTCGAACCTTTCCGATTGGGATTTTTTATACATATCTATCGATACTTGAAGTATAACTTGTGATTTTTTTCAAGTGGAAATAATCTAAATTGCCTGAGTTATAGATTTCTTCTATATGTAGAGTGTGTTTTGAGGGCGTGTTCCGGCGTTGAGCGCGGAATTTGCCAATCTATGGGAATTTTTTTCTGAAAAACTGTCGAACCTTTTCAATTAGGATTTTTTATACATATCTATCGATACTTGAAGTATAACCTGTGATTTTTTTCAAGTGGAAAACATCGAAATTGCCTGAGTTACATATTTCTTTTATAGAGTGTGTTTTGAGGGGTTGTTCCGGCATTGAGAGCTGAATTTGCCAAATTTGGGAATTTTTTTCTGAAAAACTGTCGAACCTTTTCAATTGTGATTTTCCACACATATTTATCGATACTTGAAGTACACCTGTGATTTTTTTTAAATCAAAATAATTAAAATTGCGCCAGTTATATATGCAGAACTGTATAGGCGAAGCAAGACTAAGAATTTTCAAAACGTCCCCCAGATTTTTGATCTCCAACAGTCCTGGTGGGTTGATGGTTTGCAAGTCGACGGCGGTTAGGCGAACGGGGAGCAGAAGTCTTGCCACCACCATAAAAGAGCTGGTCGTGCACCATTAAGTTTCCTCGGAAAGGCAGCCCACCAAGATTCATAGTTATGGGAATAATTAAGTCGCGGTTATGATGCATCGTTCCTGCTCAACGATGCATCATCTGCGCGGATGATAAACGGGGTAACCATCATCAGCGTCACCTTAGGACCTCTGCCGCCTTCTGCTGCGTTGGGTGCCGAGATCAAAATCTCAGAATAGAAAAGAGAGTCCCTGTAAAGGATTTACGGGTTGACATCGGCGAGACGGATCAAGGTCGGAATTCGATGAGAACCAGACGCTTCTGGGTAATCTGGTCAAATCTTGAATTTATATACTTGTTGGCAGTGTCCTACGCCGTGAAAAATGAAGACGCGAGTACCGTCAGACCTTGCGCGCACGTCTGGACCAAATAAATTGTTCGAGCTGCACTCTAGCATTCACCTTCTACGTTGGAATGGCATCCCGTGGATTCCAAATTAGTGCACACCGGGTATTATTAGGTGGACGCATATTGTTAGCTGACGCGGATCCTCAATGCCACTCTTCCAACACGTTTGCTATCAAAACGCAGCTCTTTCGACGCTCTACATTTTTTTATTAGACTGCTGTAGGCATAAAGAAACCACCTGTATTTTTTTCAAGTACACAATCTTATTGAAATCGTTTATTTAAACGTGGAGATCCTCGATAGATTTTTTATCAGACTGCTGTACACATGAAGAACCCTCCTCTTTTCTTCAAGCACACAATCTTGTTGAAATCTTTTATTTAAAAGTAGAGATCCTTGGTAGATTTTTTGTCAGACTGCTGTACACATGAAGAACCCTCCTGTATTTTCTTCAAGCACAAAATCTTGCTGAAATCTTTTATTTAAAAGTAGAGATCCTTGATAGATTTTTTATCAGACTACTGTACACATGAAGAGCCCTCCTGTATTTTCTTCAAGCACAAAATCTTGTTGAAACCGTTTATTTAAATGTGGAGATCCTCGATAGATTTTTTATCAGACTGCTGTACACATAAAGAACCCTCCTATATTTTTTTTCGAGCACACAATCATGTTAAAATCTTTTATTTAAAAGTAGAGATCCTTGATAGATTTTTGATCAGACTGCTGTACACATGTAGAGCCCTCCTGTATTTTTTCAAGCACACAATCATGTTGAAACCGTTTATTTAAACGTTGAGATACTCGATAGATATTTTATCAGACTGCTGTACACATGAAGAACCCTCCTGTATTTTCTTCAAGCACAAAATCTTGTTGAAATCGTTTATTTAAAAGTAGAGATCCTTGATAAATTTTTTATTAGACTGCTGTACACATGAAGAACCCTCCTCCTTTCTTCAAGCACACAATCTTGTTGAAATCTTTTATTTAAAAGTAGAGATCCTTGGTAGATTTTTTGTCAGACTGCTGTACACATGAAGAACCCTCCTGTATTTTCTTTAAGCACAAAATCTTGTTGAAATCGTTTATTTAAAAGTAGAGATCCTTGATAAATTTTTTATCAGACTGCTGTACACATGTAGAGCCCTCCTGTATTTTTTCAAGCACACAATCTTGTTCAAATCGTTTATTTAAATGTGGAGATACTCGATAAATTTTTTATCAGACTGCTGTACACATGAAGAACCCTCCTGTATTTTCTTCAAGCACACAATCTTGCTGAAATCTTTTATTTAAAAGTAGAGATCCTTGATAGATTTTTTATCAGCCTACTGTACACATGAAGAGCCCTCCTGTATTTTCTTCAAGCACAAAATCTTGTTGAAATCGTTTATTTAAATGTGGAGATCCTCGATAGATTTTTTATCAGACTGCTGTACACACGAAGAACCCTCCTGTACTTTTCAAGCACACAATCATGTTAAAATCTTTTATTTAAAAGTAGAGATCCTTGATAGATTTTTTATCAGACTGCTGTACACACGAAGAACCCTCCTGTATTTTTTCAAGCACACAATCATGTTGAAACCGTTTATTTAAACGTTGAGATACTCGATAGATATTTTATCAGACTGCTGTACACATAAAGAACCCTCCTATATTTTTTTTCGAGCACACAATCTTGTTGAAATCTTTTATTTAAACGTGGAGATACTCGATAGATTTTTTATCAGAGTGCTGTACACATTAAGAACCGTCCTGTATTTTCTTCAAGCACACAATCTTGCTGAAATCTTTTATTTAAAAGTAGAGATCCTCGATAGATTTTTTATCAGAGTGCTGTACACATTAAGAACCCTCCTGTATTTTCTTCAAGCACAAAATGTCGTTGAAATCGTTTATTTAAATGTGGAGATCCTCGATAGATTTTTTATCAGACCGCTGTACACACGAAGAACCCTCCTGTACTTTTCAAGCACACAATCATGTTAAAATCTTTTATTTAAAAGTAGAGATCCTTGATAGATTTTTTATCAGACTGCTGTACACATGTAGAGCCCTCCTGTATTTTTTCAAGCACACAATCATGTTGAAACCGTTTATTTAAACGTTGAGATACTCGATAGATATTTTATCAGACTGCTGTACACATGAAGAACCCTCCTGTATTTTCTTCAAGCACAAAATCTTGTTGAAATCGTTTATTTAAAAGTAGAGATCCTTGATAAATTTTTTATCAGACTGCTGTACACATGTAGAGCCCTCCTGTATTTTTTCAAGCACACAATCTTGTTCAAATCGTTTATTTAAATGTGGAGATACTCGATAAATTTTTTATCAGACTGCTGTACACATGAAGAACCCTCCTGTATTTTCTTCAAGCACACAATCTTGCTGAAATCTTTTATTTAAAAGTAGAGATCCTTGATAGATTTTTTATCAGCCTACTGTACACATGAAGAGCCCTCCTGTATTTTCTTCAAGCACAAAATCTTGTTGAAATCGTTTATTTAAATGTGGAGATCCTCGATAGATTTTTTATCAGACTGCTGTACACACGAAGAACCCTCCTGTACTTTTCAAGCACACAATCATGTTAAAATCTTTTATTTAAAAGTAGAGATCCTTGATAGATTTTTTATCAGACTGCTGTACACACGAAGAACCCTCCTGTATTTTTTCAAGCACACAATCATGTTGAAACCGTTTATTTAAACGTTGAGATACTCGATAGATATTTTATCAGACTGCTGTACACATAAAGAACCCTCCTATATTTTTTTTCGAGCACACAATCTTGTTGAAATCTTTTATTTAAACGTGGAGATACTCGATAGATTTTTTATCAGAGTGCTGTACACATTAAGAACCGTCCTGTATTTTCTTCAAGCACACAATCTTGCTGAAATCTTTTATTTAAAAGTAGAGATCCTCGATAGATTTTTTATCAGAGTGCTGTACACATTAAGAACCCTCCTGTATTTTCTTCAAGCACAAAATGTCGTTGAAATCGTTTATTTAAATGTGGAGATCCTCGATAGATTTTTTATCAGACCGCTGTACACACGAAGAACCCTCCTGTACTTTTCAAGCACACAATCATGTTAAAATCTTTTATTTAAAAGTAGAGATCCTTGATAGATTTTTTATCAGACTGCTGTACACATGTAGAACCCTCCTGTATTTTTTCAAGCACACAATCATGTTGAAACCGTTTATTTAAACGTTGAGATACTCGATAGATATTTTATCAGACTGCTGTACACATAAAGAACCCTCCTATATTTTTTTTCGAGCACACAATCTTGTTGAAATCTTTTATTTAAACGTGGAGATACTCGATAGATTTTTTATCAGAGTGCTGTACACATTAAGAACCGTCCTGTATTTTCTTCAAGCACACAATCTTGCTGAAATCTTTTATTTAAAAGTAGAGATCCTCGATAGATTTTTTATCAGAGTGCTGTACACATTAAGAACCCTCCTGTATTTTCTTCAAGCACAAAATGTCGTTGAAATCGTTTATTTAAATGTGGAGATCCTCGATAGATTTTTTATCAGACCGCTGTACACACGAAGAACCCTCCTGTACTTTTCAAGCACACAATCATGTTAAAATCTTTTATTTAAAAGTAGAGATCCTTGATAGATTTTTTATCAGACTGCTGTACACATGTAGAACCCTCCTGTATTTTTTCAAGCACACAATCATGTTGAAACCGTTTATTTAAACGTTGAGATACTCGATAGATATTTTATCAGACTGCTGTACACATAAAGAACCCTCCTATATTTTTTTTCGAGCACACAATCTTGTTGAAATCTTTTATTTAAACGTGGAGATACTCGATAGATTTTTTATCAGAGTGCTGTACACATTAAGAACCGTCCTGTATTTTCTTCAAGCACACAATCTTGCTGAAATCTTTTATTTAAAAGTAGAGATCCTCGATAGATTTTTTATCAGAGTGCTGTACACATTAAGAACCCTCCTGTATTTTCTTCAAGCACAAAATGTCGTTGAAATCGTTTATTTAAATGTGGAGATCCTCGATAGATTTTTTATCAGACCGCTGTACACACGAAGAACCCTCCTGTACTTTTCAAGCACACAATCATGTTAAAATCTTTTATTTAAAAGTAGAGATCCTTGATAGATTTTTTATCAGACTGCTGTACACATGTAGAACCCTCCTGTATTTTTTCAAGCACACAATCATGTTGAAACCGTTTATTTAAACGTTGAGATCCTTGGTAGATTTTTTGTCAGACTGCTGTACACATGAAGAACCCTCCTGTATTTTTTCAAGCACAGAATCTTGTCGATTTTTTATCAGACTGCTGTACACATGAAGAACCATCCTGTATTTTTCGAGTATACCGGTTCATTAAAATTGTTTATTTAAATGTGGAGATCCTCAATAGATTTTTCACCAGGCTACGTACGAATTTTGTTTTATCGAGAAAATTACCATTTTGAAGACTGTTTCGTGGAAGTGCAAGTGCAGTTCCGTACTCTGCCTTGATTTTTTAGAGTCCAGGGGACTGACGTCAGCTTGTTAGCAAGTTTCCTGCACTGACATCGACGGATGCTGCCTGTCAAGCTTCCCCCAAAGAATTTTGGCAACGTGACCCATAAATTTCCGAGCTGCAACCAGCATCAGTCTGTATCCGGGGTGTCTGACAAAATCAATCTTGTTCACTTTCATCTCTGCTAACGTTCTTGTAAATATTATTCCTTGAAACTATCTGGAAAAATTATCTTTTCTTTTTCACGAATACAGGCTTGTAAATGGTAATCTAATAGTTTGAGAATTCAATGGGGCGAGACGTTTCCTTACCGATGACGAAGAAAGTTCCGACTTTCTCCTTTAGTGATCAGTCATCATTCGAAAGGAGGTAATAAATAATTTTTCATATTGGACTTGTCTAGCAAGTGCAGGGCTCTCTATTCCAAAATTTTGTACTATTTTACAATTTTTTAATTTTGTACAATTTTCAAAATTTGTACCATTTTACTAACCACGCGTCGAAGAGTAAATGTTTGTTTGTTCATAATCTAAGATCTCCGAAACGGCTGAACGTAGAAAGCTGGGGTTTGAGCCACTAGACGCAGCGTTTCTCCGGGAAGGTTTCAGGACAATCCGTATTCGAAAAAGTCCATTTGTTCAAAAGCTGTGACGTCATTAGTGACGACTTTTTCGCCCTCTTTTGGGCACGTTTCTGCTTATAACTTTTGACTGGTAGCGCCAATATTCAATTTTAGGTACTGATTGGATTCAGCTCGCCGAGTTCTTTCAAATGGCCACTGATCCGATTCTGTAGGTTGCATAGTTTAGGAGTTACAATACAAAAAGTGTGCGTTTTTCTTAAACTTTTAGGTTTACAGACTTTTTAAACAACTGTAGCTTTTCAACGGTGGGTTTTATGAAAAATCTGAGATCACCTTGACGATTGGAAATGTCATTCTCTACAACTTTCATATTTCACACTTTTTTCTCCGACGCGATCTAAGAAGTCATGTAAAAAACGATCTAAACTCGAGAATGTTGATACTTTTGCTTTAAGGTATTTCCGGCCGTGACTTTTGAACCGATTGTGGGGAATAGGTTTTGGGCAAACAGGTTTACTTAGCGTGCGAAAGTCTACAAAATGAGTCCAACAGTTCCACAGAAGTTAGAAGCAGAAATATGGTCAAAACGGTAAAATATAGGAAAAATAGCGCTTTCTCTTTTCTTTGTTTTCCATTTAACCAGACTGAGCCACAGCAACGCGTAGCCGGGTACAGCTAGTCCCAAATAAAAAACAGGGAAATTCTACGTTGTTGAAATTCCAAATACTCAACTATAAAATGGCAAATAAACAATCTTCGGAAAATTTGCGATAATTGCTTCGATTGACCCACCTTCCGTCCGCCGAGCACTGCGACACCCTTCTGGGTCGAATAAACTGGGATTCGAATCATCAGACCCGAGGGAGACGGCGGGGTAAACCATCGACAATTTCGGGTTTAATGATTTTCGATTTAGAGTCTCCGGGTTGGCACTGGAAGGGAATCGGATTCGAAACTCTGATGGAATTGCGGCGCCGGTGGCGGCGGCGGCAGTGGTGACGACTGCAAGGAGGATTAATAGACGCTCACGTCTCGTAAATAATTTCGCGCAGAGCTCTGGACCTTGCAGTTCGCCAAAATTCACTTGTTTAAATTATTCCCGATCTTAACTCGAATTCGCGCGATAAACAACGGGGTTAGGGCCGTGCCAATCCGCTGTGTTACCGTTCTATACTTTCCGCATTGTCCGGGAAGTCTTTTCGAATAAAGGAACAAGGATGCGTCACTATAAAATTATATACACACGCTATAAAGTTATGTCACTCGAGACAGAAATACTTGCTACTGCGACTGCGATTATTTAGCTAACGTGTGATTCACGTTCAGGATGCGATAGAAACAAATATAAATGAAGCACACGTCTGCCGATTATACTGTTTCACAGCTACAAAGATGTACTATCACTTTTATTACCACGCATATATCAGCTTGCCGAGTTGTCGATGTTGTCGTTGTATGCGTCAATTCTTGTAATCGAATTTTAAATCACTTCTCGAGCTAGAGATTTGAAACTTTAAACATAGCTCAACACTGGATATAAAGTGTACGTCTAGAAGAAAAAAAATTTTAATATTAACCGTTACACCTCGCCGCCTGACGCTCGGTAGTACGTCATCGCGTTCAGCGATCCCCACTCCGCGCGCCAGTCCTCCCTACTCCACTGCGCGTTCCGTGTGGTGTTCCGTTCATTCAGTTCCATTTCGGACTCCATCAAGAGACGTCGTCTCTCGGACTCATTCTTTCTCGCATATTTCCATATCTTGCGTTTCTATATCTTACTATTTTATACCACTATTAGTGTATCTTGCGTTCCATTAAAAAAGACTAAAGAGTAGAAAATAAAAAAATATATATAAGGAACTTTTTAAAAACCAAGCTTATATTAAAATGCACTGAAAAGGAGAAAATAATTTTTTTAGACATTAGTGACTATACATAAAAGCGTGGAGCGCCCACGAAGATTACGTCGATATAGTTTAGCGCTCCACACTTTTATTCATAGTCACTATAATGCTTAAAAAATTATTTTCTCCTTGTTAGTGCATTTTAATATAAGCGTGGTTTTTAAAATGTTCTTTTTATATGCTTTTTTATTTTTATTTATCAATCTGCCATTATATTCCTGACGGTTTCCCGATTAAAGCGAGCCCGATGGACGGAAGACGTCTCTTCTTATTTACAACGTTCAATTTTTCTCGAGGAACACGAACGAGAAGCACGTGCACACACCGACGATATTCCGAACGCGTCGGAATACATACGCGACATCTGGCACAGAGCGCGAACGAAAATACCATCGGAGAAATCAACGGGAAAAAGAAAAAAAACGCGTTCGGATTACGTAAAGTCGAAGTTCTGTGCGGAGTCCGCGACAGGAAGTGTTCCACCTCGAATTTCCGCGGGTTTTTCGCCGTCCGGAGCGGAACTGGCTCTTCTTGCCGTGTCAAATTGTCGTCGCTAGAAACTCGTTAATTCGACGCGAGTACAAAGTTTAGGCCTTTTGGCGTGCTCCGACACCTGGCACGATTTCTTTGGCTGCGTTTCGTCCGCCCGTCCTCCGCCTCGAGTACGACGATGATTAAAATCCCATTAACAGAACGTCCACGGTGCTCCTTTCTCTTCTGGAAGAGCTTCCGCGCTTCAGTGTTTCTCTGGTTTCCGGGTTTTTCTTGGATCTCGTCGGGCTGAGAACCACTGTGACATACTGCACAGATTTATCGGGGAGAGTCTGAACGAAACAGACGTATTTATTGTTAATAAAATATAATAACTATATTAAAATTGAACAGAGAGTGGCAAAAGTGTGCAAAGTCTAGTTCCAGGGCAGTCCATTGCAGTACAGGATGTCCCAAAAAATGTCGTGCTTCCTCGAAACTGTTCCTGAGATCATTTGAAGCAACTTTTCCCTTTGCGGAAATGTCCTGCGATGCTCCGTTACAGAGTTATCAACGAAAAATGCGGATGAATGGGCGTGGCCACACCTAGCTGGACTCCGCCCACTCTGGACCGGCCAAGGTCAGTGCTAGGCGCTGTGATTGGTTCGTGTTTTTCGTTGATAACTCCTGGACGGATCCTCGGAGAAGATTTTCGCAAAGGAAAAAGTTACTGAAAATTACCCGAGGAATCGAAGGAGCTAGGTTTGTTGGTATATTCAGTATAAAACCGTTGGATTTTCTCGGAACAAAAGCACAGTGTTCGCGCAACGTACGACCAATTTGGACAGTTTCAATCCTCCGCACATACAGGATAGAAATAACCATTTGTTTATCAGTTCCAAGCAGCCCCGAAAATAACCGCAATCAATTCCCGAGTAATCTTCCACGAGAGGTTCTCGCGACCGCGAAAAGAACTGTACGAGCGCGATTTTCTCGCGAGGGTGCTAACCGACTGTAAATTAAACTCGTTTTCTTTTTTTCACTCTCGAAACGAGTGACATCCGTACGAGTAGGGAAGTACAGGGTATTCTGATCGTCCAAGGTCGTCGTGGATCTGAAAATACGTTCGTGAATCGATCGGACGGGTCGAAATATAGCGGTCTCTGTTCGCCGATGTATTTTTATAAACGGCGCGGAGGGTGAGGGAGGGGACCCGATTCTCGGCTTCTTTTTGTGGCTTAAAGGTCAAAGACCTCAGCCGGGACGAACTTGAAAAGTCGTGTGGGGCCCGCGTGCTACCCTCTGGGGCATCTATTTTCTCCGAAACAACCCTCTTACGTTCTACGGACTTTTATGCAGAATAAAAACTGTCTAAAAGTTGGATTCAAGTGATTTTAATTAGGAATTCTTATGATTTTTAGTATAGCTGTAAAAAAATTGCTTCTTTGTACCTTTTCAATCTGGAATGAGCGTAGTTTCCCTGACTCGAGCAGTATTTCAAAAAAGTTCGCATTTCTCGGAACGGGGAAAAGTTTCGCCGATTATTTCGTCCCGGTTTCGCGAAATCCGCGGGATCAGGTCCTCCGTAGCCAATAATAATATTTGCGCTAGCGGCGATGAAAAAATAAAGCGAGCCAGCTGCCGTCGAATCGTTGAACGTAAGGAGCCAACGTTTTCGTTTTCGTCCGCTTTTCTCCGTTAAAAATACGAGGAAGCTCGAGCAATTTTTGCACGCGAATTATTTTATCCCGGGAATCCTTCATTGGCCTCTGACTTTTGTGCTCTTACAGTTTCCTCCGCGATGAAGAGTTGCCTGAGAGGATTACTATAACGTTTCGAGTGGCGCAGCCCGTCAACATGCGAAAAGGCGATTTTCATCGTTATAATTCTCGTATCTGAAGACACGGATCGTTCACGTTTATTCGCGATTTTTCGTCTTGCGAGTCTGGGAGAAGGAAACTGGTGTCTCGAGCACCGACTTGAACAAAATCACGGATTCGATGCTCCTCAAGGGAGAGTATTAAAAAAATCAAGCGACGGAAGTAATTACTGGCGGCTGCCTGTTTATCGACGAGATAAATAGTCTGCCGATGCAATTAGACCCGAAGTGCTTCGACATCGGAAACCGAATATAGTCTTTGCCCCCCATCGTTAATCTTGCTCCAGTATCGCCTAAATACTATCGCGTGTCAATGCGAACTTAAATTTTGCGCGTCGAAATCACAGTGCGGCGCCCATGCGCGCGCGATTATTTGTCGAAACGCATTTCTACAATTCCTGAAAAATTTTACCGTTTATGTAATTCTTACGATTTCTACAAATTTTACTATTTACGAAGTTCTTACAAATTTCAGTATTTCAGAAATTTCTACAATTCCTATTTTTACTATAACATTTCAGAAATTTTTACAATTTCCACACATTTTACTATTTCAGAAATTTTTACAAAATTTCACTATTTCAGGAATTTCTATAATTCCTATAAATTATACTATAACATTTCACAAATTTTTACAATTTCCACAAATTCTACTATTTCAGAAATTTCTACAATTTCCACAAATTTGACTAATTTAGAAATTTCTACAAATTTAATTAATTCAGAAATTTTTACAGTTTCACATTTATTTCCTTTCCTTGATCATTTTCTTCACAAATTTCACTAATTCAGAAATTTCTACAAATGTTACTAATTCAGAAATTTCTACAAATTTCATTAATTCAGAAATCTCTACAAATTTTACTAATTCACAAATGTATGCAAATTTCATTAATTCAGAAATGTTTAAAAATTTTACTAATCCATACTTTTCTACAAATTTCATTAATTCAGAAATATCTAGAAATTTTACTAATTCAGCAATTTCTACAATTTCACATCCATTTCCTTTCCTTGTTGATTTTTATCCCAAATTTTACTAATTCAGAAATTTATACAAATTTCATTAATTCAGAAATCTCTACAAATTTTACTAATTCGGAAATGTATACAAATTTTATTAATTCACAAATGTTTAAAAATTTTACTAATCCATACTTTTCTACAAATTTCATTAATTCAGAAATATCTAGAAATTTTACTAATTCAGAAATTTCTACAATTTCACATCCATTTCCTTTCCTTGTTGATTTTCATCCCAAATTTTACTAATTCAGTAATTTATACAAATTTCATTAATTCAGAATTCTCTACAAATTTTACTAATTCAGAAATGTATACAAATTTCATTAATTCAGAAATGTTTAAAAATTTTACTAAACCATACTTTTCTACTCATTAATTCAGAAATGTGTAAAAATTTTACTAATTCAGAAATTTCTACAATTTCACATCCATGTCCTTTCCTTGTTGATTTTCATCCCAAATTTGACTAATTCAGAAAATACAAATTTCATTAATTCAGAAATATCTACAAATTTCATTAATTCAGAAATCTACAAATTTTACTAATTCAGAAATTTCTACAAATTTTACTAATTCATACATTTCTACAAATTTCGTTAATTCAGAATTACTAATACAGAAATTTCAACGATTTCACATCCATTTCCTTTCCTTGTTGATTTTCATCCCAAATTTCACTAATTCAGAAATTTCTACAAATTTCCCTAATTCAGAAATCTCTACAAATTTTACTAATTCAGAAATTTCTATAATTTCACATTAATTTTTTTCAATGATAGGACTCATCAGAAGTGCATAAATTATGCTGCTCTATACTTTCATGATTTTTATTTTCGTGAAGCAGAACTGAAATGGATAACATTAGCAAGAGGAACGAAAGAAAATACGACAGCGACAACAAGAGGAGACATCCCGGGGCCTTGTGCCTTGTAATTCCGGGCCAAAGATCGACAAAGAGTCACGCGAGGCGTGCTCTCGTGTGGCTCGACCACAAAGCGCCAGTCGGTGACGCACGTGGAATTTTATTTTACCGTCCCTTTGTCAGTCGAATTCATTGCGACTCGTAACTGATACCTGGAAGCAGTTTGTCGAGGATTGCGATAGTGGTGACAAACTTCCGGTCGTGAATCGCTGTGGATCAGAAACGATCCATTGTCACGAGATGCCATTTCGATGGGAAAGATTGAACAAAGTACCTCTTCAAAATGATACAACTGTTTTGTCTTCGATTACATTTTTCTACAACATTTGCCATCGTATCCGTGACGGTATTCCGATTAAAACGAGCCTAAGCACGACACAATTCGAGCTCGTGATCAGTTCGGATATCAGAGGGTCCACTAAATCGTGGATTACTCGAGTAACTGCGATCGGAATTCTATCGTGCTTGTGCTCTTTTTAACCAGAAAAATGTCAGGAATACATTAGTGAAAGATCCATAAAGAAATGATGAATAATAAACAAGTTATGTCAGTTTTTAACAGTCGACGCCAACGGTGAGAGATCAATAAATAGAGTCTGTACAGGACGGGGCAAGAACTGAGGAAATTTTCACGGTGGAAACATTATTCTATATTCGGGGAAATCAGAATACCAAAGAATCATGCGTGTAAATATCTAACGGAAGTTTCGGGACTACGGGATACATGGAATCCGGGCGATTCAGACCGCTGATACCGCACGAATGGAATTTCGCGATCCGTTTTCCCCTCCATGCTCAATTCCGCTCATTATTCCGCGACTGCCACTGTTCCGCGATGTTTCATCCTATTAACCATTAAACACAATATCATTACACAGTATTAAATACTTCCCGACCCCGGAATGTATGTTAAATATCGTATCAACGCGTAGGAACCAACTATGGCTTTATTTGTACGTCCCCCCATAGATTTCGTTCTCCATTCCGCCTGAATAATCCAACTCAAATTCTCAATTTTTGCTTATGGTTATTTTTAATCGCACTATTCATTTTAAAGGAGCTCATCCTGGGAGTTGCGAAGCACATTGATTTTTATATTGTTAGTAAATTTGGATAAAGTACAGTTCATTTGTATTGCACTACAGTAAATATTCTATGGATGCAAGAAGGTGGTACACGTTGGATGCAAAAGGTATCCTCTCCACGAAGCCCGAGCTGCCTCGGTCGCCGAGCATTGTAAACTGTAAACACGCCGCGTAATCTGATCTCGGATCGGATATATCGGTGTGAACCACTACTAATCCAATCATAAAAACAAACAAGTTTCATTTAGTGCACGAAGCGATCTCATCGGTACGCTATTTTTTGCTGCGCTCCGGCCGTGCGCGGTCTCTGTTTACATGCGTTGCCCTTTTCTACGTTGAAGCACAAAAAAGTAGTGTCCCTCTACGAACTATGCAAACGAACCTCCCCTAGGCCATTGCATTCATCGAATATTCACTGTATTTAGTATTTTCAAAGAAACTAATCCCGGGAGTTGCGAAGTATAACTTTTATATTGTTATTAAATTTGAATAAAATACAGTTAATTTGTATAATAATTGAATTTTCATCGAATATTCACTGTACTTATTATTTTCAAAGAAACTAATCCCGGGAGTTGCGAAGTATAATTTTTATATTGTTAGTTTTGAACAAACTACGGTTAATTTGTATAATAATTGAATTTAGTGGATGTCAACATTTTCGACGGCGACTGTTTCGCGCCCCACGATGTTTAACATTGAGGATACGGACATAATCGCTGCAATAACGTCCGCGGTCTCTGTTTACACGCGCTGTCCTTTTCTATGTCCGCCTCGGCCTTTGAAACACAAAAAAGTAGTGTCCCTCTACGAAATATGCAAACAAATCTCTCCGAGGCCCTTGCGTCCATCGAATATTCATTGTATTTATTATTTTCAAAGCAGCTAATCCCGGGAGTTGCGAAGTATAATTTTTATATTGTTAGTTTTGAACAAAAGAGAGTTAATTTGTATAATAATTGAATTTAGTGGTTGTCAACATTTTCGGCAGCGACTGTTTCGCGTCCCACGATGTTTAACATTGAGGATACGGACATAATCGCTGCAATAACATCCGCGGTCTCTGTTTACACGCGCTGTCCTTTTCTACGTTCGCCTCGGCCTTTGACGCACAAAAAATAGTGCCTCTCTACGAACTATGCAAACGAACCTCCCCGAGGTCCTTGCGTCCATCGAATATTCATTGTATTTATTATTTTCAAAGGAACTAATCCTGGTAGTTGCGAAGTATAATTTTTATATTGCTAGTTTTGAACAAAAGACAGTTAATTTGTATAATAATTGAATTTAGTGGATGTCAACATTTTCGACGGCGACTGTTTCGCGCCCCACGATGTTTAACATTGAGGATACGGACATAATCGCTGCAATAACGTCCGCGGTCTCTGTTTACACGCGCTGTCCTTTTCTACGTTCGCCTCGGCCTTTGAAACACAAAAAAGTAGTGTCCCTCTACGAAATATGCAAACAAACCTCTCCGAGGCCCTTGCGTCCATCGAATATTCACTGTATTTATTATTTTCAATGCAGCTAATCCCGGAAGTTGCGAAGTATAATTTTTATATTGTTAGTTTTGAACAAAAGAGAGTTAATTTGTATAATTATTGAATTTAGTGGTTGTCAACATTTTCGACGGCGACTATTCCGCGCCCCACGATGTTTAACATTGAGGATACGGACATGATCGCTGCCGTAACGTCCGCGCGAAGCCTTGCTCCGCATTCTATCTCGGAACGCATTTCGGACGCATTCGACGCGCTTCTAAACGCACCTCTCTCTCCTTGTGGACGAAATTAATGGACCCTGAGAACTCATTGGCCCGGCATATCTAATATAATATCGTCTACGGGCCGAATGACGAGCATATTCCTGTCACGCGAGTCACTTGACCATCCATCACGCTTCGATGACAGTGACAGTACGGTTCCTTCCTGCCTGATCGTTCCTCATTGCATACGGCGATTCAATAAACTCATTGTCCGCCGAGCTGAATAGATCTTTTATCGTCAGGTGAGTCAGATCGTGTTCGATTAGGAACGTTATTCTTTTCACCTGTGATTCACCAGTTTTCATATTTTACGACGCTGTCTTCATTGTTATTATCAATAATCGAATTTATTAAACTTTTACCAACATATTTGTGACAGTTTTCCGATTAAAACAAGCCCAAGCATGAAATTATGCGATTTCCGGTAACCATTCTATCAGCCAAACTCTCGCGCGTTCCAGATCAATTCGGATAAGAGAGGTTCCACTAAATCGTGGTTTGCTCGCCTAATTTCTATCCGAATGCTATCGTGTTTGGACTCTCGCTAATCAGAATACTGTGGAACACACAATGGTAAGAGTTCCATAAAGAAATAATTATAAACAAATAAGTTGCACCACTTTTAAACATTCGTTGCCAACGACAGTCCATTATTAAATAATGTCTCTACGCGATTTAAGTGACATTTCGGTCCTCATAGTCCTCCGGAACTTCAGTATGAAGACAATATATCATCCTTAATATTAAATGAACAAATTAAACAAGTGTATGGTAGTAAGAATTATTGTAGGTGTTGATACAGTGTTACATCTACGCTGATTATTCGGCACAGAACATGATTAAAACCCGTAAAACCATATCGGTCTGGATAACCATAAAACGTCTGGGAACCACTGCATGCACACTACTCGGTCTGATCACGATTGTCCCGGACCAGTTTGCCACCCACACGTGGGAACCTAACTCGCAAAAAGGTCACTGTTGTGTGTGCAGTTTCCCCCCACTCACTATAGCAGTTACGACGTATTGTTGTTTCGATTGCAACCCAGAGGAGCGTGCAATTAATTAAGCGGCTACCCGGAGCTGCACTAATTCAACGCGCAAAGAAAAAATCGTGTATAAGAAATATTTTTGTTACGGAGATAGTAAGGAAAAGAGTACATCGGGCAATGATCTCCCGCTAGGATGCTCGTTTGTTGTAAAACAAATCGTTCTATCGGTATGGCGAATTAATTGCAAACATAATAAAAAACATTCTTATTCGTTACTAGAACGACTGCAAGAAACTAAAATTGAATGAAATCTACATTCTTATAATGTTTCCTCATTCTTCGTTTTCCCTCAAAATGTGGAATTAAAATTTTTGTATAAGTAGCTACTGTTGTTTTTTCCTTCATTTTCCCTTGAATTGAAGAATCAAAATTTTTATAATGTTTTATTATTCTTCTTTTTCCCTCAAAATGAGGAATTAAAATTTTTATATACTGCTGTTTTATTCTTCATTTTCTCTTGAATTGAAGAATCAAAATTTGTATAATGTTTTCTTATTCTTCGTTTTCCCTCAAAATAAGGAATTAAAATTTTGACATACTATTCATATATTCTTAATTTTCCTTTGAATTGAAGAATCAAAATTTTTATGTTTTCTTATTCTTCTTTTTCCCTCAAAATGAGGAATTAAAATTTTTATATACTGCTGTTTTATTCTTCATTTTCTCTTGAATTGAAGAATCAAAATTTTTATAATGTTTTCTTATTCTTCGTTTTCCATCAAAATGAGGAATTAAAATTTTTACATACTGTTCTTGTATTCTTCATTTTCCCTCGAACTGAAGAAATTTTCAAAATTTTTATAAATGTTTTTCATTCTTCGTTTTCCCTCAAAATGAGGAATTAAAATTTTTACATACTGTTCTTATATTCTTAATTTTCTCTTGAACTGAAGAATCAAAATTTTTATGTTTTCTTATTCTTCTTTTTCCCTCAAAATAAGGAATTAAAATTTTTGTATACTGTTCTCTTATTCTTCATTTTCCCTTGAACTGAACCATCAAAATTTGTATAATGTGTCCTTATTCTCCTTTTTTCCTCAAAATGGAGAATCAAAATTTTGGGAATGTTTCTGTATTGCTCATTTTCCCTGAAAATGCGGAATCAAAATTTGGATGTTTCCTTAAATCTATTCATAATTAGAATGATCAGCATAGCGTTTGAGCAAGCGTTGCACCACGCGAGTTTAGTTCACCTGCACGTGTTTGTGAAAGCAACATTAGTGGTTTATCGATGTAATGACGTAAATGGGCGGCTAAATAACCGTACGATGGCATTTAAAGTGACATTTTCAGCGTATGCATCATTATCCCTCTTACCCACGTCTAGATTGGCTTTATCAATGACTAAAAATACGTGTCATAATAACTATAAATACACAGACGTTGCGGTAGTTAACAGGTTGCATCGTGTGTGCGTCCGAGAATCTCTTATTGTGCAAGATGATTTCCCGCCGGCATTTTTTAATGACACTTGGCTGCCTTCGCCAGCGTGCCTTTGTCCTTGTTTTGATCGTGCTATGCAGCACGATTCGCACGGTTGATTGTTTATCAAGCTACTTTCTCGCAGGAAAAGTTGAAGAAGTATCTTAACAATGGACGGAAAAACATATTGTTTTACCTGCAAATTTTCCTTTTGAAATTAAGCAGCCAGAAAAGCTCTTTTTATTCTGAATATATAACCGTTGCAACAAAATTACTATTCCTCGATAACTGTATCTCTTACACACTCTCCTCTTTTTTTTAAAAAACAGAGTGTAGATAAACAATTATCACGAGACTTCGCACGGTAAATGCGCATACATTTGTTATGCTAATGAAGCATTAACATATCTATAGCGACTGGTATAATTCCACTTCCGATTACACATACTATTTTGTATTAACACTACCAATTTCGAACGAGCCTAACTTCAGTGGGTGTTCAAAGTGTTTCTACAATTTTTACAAATTTTACTATTTTAGGAATTTCTACAAATCTTACTGTTTTCGAAATTTTTACAATATTTACAATTTTCACTATTTCAGAAATTTTTACAATTTCTACTAATCTTACCATTTTAGACATTTCTACGATTTTTAGAAATTTGTACAATTTTTACAAATTTCGCTATTTCCGAAATTTCTACAATTTCTACTAATTTTGGTATTTCTGAAATTTCTACAACTTCTACTAATCTTACTTTTTTTAAAATTTCTATAATTTTTACAAATTTCTACAATTTTTACAAATTCCTACAATTTCTACAAATTTCAACAAACTTCACTATTTTATAGATTTCACTATTTCCGAAATTTCTACAATTTCTACTAATCTTACTATTTTACAAATTTCTACAATTTTTACAAATTTCTAAAATTTCTACCAACAATTGTTACAAATTTCTAAAATTTCTACAAACTTCACTATTTTACAAATTTCACTATTTCCGAAATTTCTACAATATCTACTAATCTTACTATTTAAGAAATTTCTACAATTTTTACAAATTCCTACAATTTCTACAAACTTCACTATTTTATAGATTTCACTATTTCCGAAATTTCTACTAATTTTGCTATTTCTGAAATTTTTACAATTTCTACTAATCTTACTATTTTACAAATTTCTACAATTTTTACAAATTCCTACAATTTCTACAAATTTCTACAAACTTCACTATTTTATAGATATCACTATTTCCGAAATTTCTACTAATTTTGCTATTTCTGAAATTTTTACAATTTCTACTAATCTTACTATTTTACAAATTTCTACAATTTCTACAAATTTCTAAAATTCCTACCAACAATTGTTACAAATTTCTAAAATTTCTACAAACTTCACTGTTTTACAAATTTCACTATTTCCGAAACTACAATATCTACTAGTTTTGATATTTCTGAAATTACTACAATATCTGCTAATCTTACTATTTAAGAAATTTCTACAATTTTTACAAATTTCTACAATTTTTACAATTTTCTACAATTTCTACAAATTGTGTGATTTAAGAAAAGTTTTTAGCATTTCTACAAATTTAACAAATACAAAGAAAAAGTTATTCGTTTTTAATAGGTGTATAAATACTTTGTGCGCCAACTGCACGTACATAATTGATAAAAAAAGTTCAATGAAACTGATCAAAGAGAATCTCAACTATTTCGCAAAATTGATTCTAAGTAAAAATGCAACAATTTCGCATACGATATTGCAAGGACGTTCATGCGAGACGATGCACGTAAGCTGTCGAGAGTGCAACATCGAAAGGCAACATCGAGAGATTGTTTCACGCCTGTAAACAAATCGTTGCTCCTCGAGGTTCGAGTGATATCATCTCGCACAGTCTCGAGGAGTGACATCATCGCACCAGCTATAATACACTCTCGCAGAAACGCAAAGATGAACCGCAGAAACTTCGCGGCGGAAATCTCAAGATCTTTTGCAAACGCATCTCTCTCCGTCCCCGGGACCCTTCGCGACACATTTTCTACACTTGGAAAGCTGCGTTGCATTCCATCGAGCGATTATCTGGCGTCTCGACTTGTTTTCCGCCGGGGCTTGTTTACAGTCGATCCGTCTATAGTCTTCGTCCGATACAGATCCGCTTATCGCGAAAAATCATCATCAAGTGCTCCAGTTCAAGTAAACATACGCGTACAGGCTCATTGAAATCATGTCCGATGAAAAACAGATTGAACGCATTTCATTCGGCGATGTTACCAAAAATAGTGAAAATACACGATCAAAAAAACAGTACGATCCCGAGGGGTTTTTAATAATCGTACAGCAACAAACTTGGGCTCGTTTTAAAACTTAAAACTTCTACTTTAGCTCCCCGTTATCAATTTTCCTCTAAAATATTTTCACGTCATATAGCAGACGAGGAATCGAAGACCGATTTTTCTCAAAAATACTACAAATTCAAACCTCTGTGAAAAGAGGCATTAAAAAATTTTTTCCGGAAATGAAATTGCAATGGATTTAAAGATTGAAGCTTCTCCTTTAAAACGAGACCTTAAAAATTGATCTAAGATTATTTTCTACCGTTTTACGGAAGAAAAACGAGGACCAAGTTTGGCCATCGGTGTACCTCATCATGTTATCAAAAAGTTGGCGTTATTCCTTCCACTAAAAAATCAATAACTCGGCCAAAAAAGATTGTAGATCCATCTTTAAGGTCTCGTTGTAAAGGAGAAGCTTCAATCTTCCAATCCATTGTAGTTTCAATGGCGAGAAAAATTTTTTCACAAAAATAATAGTAAAATTACTGTTATATAGACACAAATTTTTCTAAAAAACCTGTGAAATCCTCAAAAAATTTTTTCCGGAAGTGAAACTGCAATGGATTTAAAGACTGAAGCTTCTCCTTTGCAACGAGACCTTAAAAATTGATCTACGATTATTTTCCTCCGTTTTACGGAAGAAAAACGTGGACCTAGTTTTGGTCATCGGTGTACCTCGAGTTAGCAGACAGTTGATGGTACATCCTTCCACTCAAAACTCGATAACTCGGTTTAAAAAGATCGTAGATCAATTTTTAAATTCTCGTTGTAAAGAAGAATCTTCAATCTTCAAATCCGTGGAAGATTCGTCGATCTACCATTTTTGTTCGCCGTTTTATGGATGAAAAACCAGGTCCAGGTTCGGTCGAATAGAAACCCAGGAAGCATGTAGGCACGAATGGCACAAAAACCGAGAAATTTACTTGCAGAAGAAAGGTGCTTTAATTACACATCGGATCTTGAATTAGACATAATTTCTCCTGAATGATACGCACCTTTTCTCAAATGAAAAATTCTCGTATCCGGCGTTCGTCCGACATTAGAAGCGTCGCCATGGTCGTTCATGCAAATGAATGTGAATCGAGTCGAAAAGCGGACGTCCTTAATTACGCGGCGGCGGGCTTGCACAGCAATTACATAGCCTCATTTCTTTTTCTCTCCTCCGCGTCGAGTGAAAACACTGCAGAAAAAAGACCCAACGCGGGCGCATACACGCACCTGCTGCGGAGAACGTTGTTGGGTAAACAGTGAAAGTCATTGAACGCGATTCGTCGGTTGTTTGTAGACTTTGCTAGCCTAACTTGTCGTGCGGTACCACTACTACTCGTGTTGGCCGTCCTCTCATCGAGCTTCCAGCATAAAAGTCAGTTGTTTAGTTGCGCTCCAACTCCAGAGACCTCGTCTTATAGTACTCGGTGTGCCACTCCTACGGTGTCTTCCATCAAGAAACCACTAATTCAGAAGACGTTCAGTTATTTCTACACGTTCGAAGTCAATTTCGAACTCGGGGAATTCCATCGGGAAACTTCCGGACGGGCAGGAGGTGTTTTGTAACTTCGATTGAGTGAGTAATCAATTTGAATTCGCTGGTTCGGATGGTCACAAACAATTTTGAAATTTCCTTCGGCTAAAATGCTCCTCCAGCATCAGTATAAATGCTGTACAAATATTAAATCGACGGCTGCGCTAGATTCTGAAGAATATTAACACGAGTGCCGAAAAACATGATTTTATAGGACTTTTGCATGTACAATGTACACTTCTGTGCAAGAGAAAGAAGCACCCTGTATAATTATAAGATATAATGACAAACAATACCTTCATGTAGAAATTGTATTATACAATAATTGATTGAAGGTATTAGATAATCCGCAAGAATCCTTTTTCAAAACTTACTGTGTTCTTATTTGATTTTTTACGCTTTTCTATTCAATATGGCCGGGTGCTTCCTTCCTCTGCGCAGCAGTGTAAACAAAGGTGCCATTTTTCCAGTTGTTTTTACGATGAATTTGATAGCAATCTTGACGAAGTAATAGTCCAGGAAAAACGAAGAGAAAATTTGGAGAAATTGCATACGAAGGTGCACCATCCTGCGGAAAATATATTTCTTAAATCGTGGACTTCACTCATGTTCTTCGAAAACGATTTTCTGAATCCGAAATTATCGCTCCTCCCGCCACTAACAATTACACATACAATACTGCGCAAAAGAAAGAAGCACCCAGTATAATTAAAAGATATAGTGACAAACAATATCTTTATGTAGAAATTGTATTGTACAATGATTGATTTATTGCATTTAAACTTTTCAAGCATTGAACTATTCAATTATGGGGGAACTTTGTGTAAAAGGCGTTTTTCAAGAATTGTTTTTTTGAAAAATTTAACGCGTAGATCGATTTATAATTTGAGGTATCGTTTATTAATGTTATAATGTAACAAAAAATATTTTTTAGACATTTTAATTGTTACTATCAATGGTGTAATGGCGGTTTGAAAATGGCAATGCACAAAATGATGTGAAATAAAAAAATCAAAATGTAATCGTTGGTTTATGCAAAAACACAAACCATGACGGTCTCCTTTTATTAAAATTTGCAATATTGCTAAAATGGCGAAGTTTTTAAAAAAACGGATTTTCGCAAAAAACGGATTTAAGCAAAAAAAAATGCTAAAAAATTTCATTTTACACAAGGTTCCACCCTTAAACAGAGGAATCCTTTTTCAAAACTTACTGTGTTCTTATTTGGTCTTTTACGTCTTTCTATTCAATATGGCCGGGTGCTTCTTTTTTTTGCGCATATTTCTAGATCGAATTTCGAAATTTTCTTCGGCTAAAATCCAGCTCTAGCATCGCTCTAAATGCTACAAAAATTAACATAAGTGTCGAGAACCGTGATTTTATGACTTCTGCACATATATAGGCTTGTAAAATTATTTTTAGTCAAAATTCAGAAATTCCCTTCGGCTAAAATGCAATTGCAACATCCTGCTAACTACCCAAAAAATTCGAACTCGATACCAGTGGCGGATTCTTCGAAAAAAAATCATGAAGCTCCAGAAAATCTTTCCACTCGCCTAAAGTCGCTGGTATTTTTCACCGTATTGGGTCGGAACTGGATCGTAATAGGTCAGTATTCGTGGATACCGATCTCCCAGTGCTTGTGCGTGATGTTTGACTATCGTCGGTGCGTTTTATCAGCGATCGACGAGCGTGGAGCGTCGCGGTGCGCATCGAGGCGCGTCGTAGAACGCGGAACCGCGTTTTCTGGCAGCGTATCGCGATAATAATAATAACGATGATAATAATGAAATCTGCGAGAACGAGCCGCGAGCCCCGCAGGGTCAATCGCGAAAGGCGCGCGATTCACGTTTTGATCGATCGAGGGCGGACCCCCTCCTCCCTGCATTTGTACAATTAATTGACGCGGCTGTTTCGCAGGCCAGCCCGTTCTGTATTATGTCATCGTCGTTCCCTACAATAATGCCACTCGCGTGGAGTGAGCCATCGTGCGCCGACCAAATATTGGGACGTCGTTAATTAACAACAGTTTTCTTTAATGACCGCAAGCCGGTGAATGCCGGCCGCGTCGACCAATTATCGTGACAGATTGCGCGACGTTGTATTATTTCCCCGGGTAATGAACGACCGGTGAAACGGCCGATATGTAATTGAGCAGGATGGGCCCGTGGTCATTTCGACTGTTTTAGGTCGAACAAGTGCTCCAAGAACACTGTCGGCTCGTTCAGGATGATTAGATTAGGCTCCTACGAGTGTGTCTCTGCTGGGAGCTGAGAGGCTGCTGTGGAAAGCACAGACCAAAAATAGCAGCTATTCTACAATTTCTACGATAAAAATCATTAATGAAAAGTTTATTATTATTGGAATTTAGGACAATGTACGCAAAATATGAAGAAAAACATTCGAAGAACAAAATTATTAAGAAATATCGATTTTTATACTTTTTGGTTACAAATAACAGATATTAGTGTCCAAAAAATTTGATTCTCCTCGTTAACTGTTATCGATTAAGAAAAACTGTTTCGGTTGCTCATAACAGTTATCGATGAGTGAAGTTCATTTCGATCACTTATGACAGTTATCGATGAGAGAAATTTATTTCTATTGCTTATGACAGTTATCGAGGAGAAAAATTTATTTCGATCGCTCATAACAGTTATCGAAGAGAAAAATTTATTTCGATCGTTCATAACAGTTATCGATGATCGAATTTCTTTCCACTTGTTCATAATAATTATTGATGAGAAAATTCATTTCGGTTGCTTATTTAATTATTGAGTTGTCTACTCTTTTTCGGATGGAGCAAGCCTGTGAAATCCATTGAGAATGTTTCGTACAACAAGACGAATCAACAGACCATAAGAACAACACAAAATCAGTTTGTTTGTCACATAAAATTGTGATTGTAGCAATTAATCTTACGAATAAAGAATTCATGAAATAATTGATTGTCTACCATTTGAAAGTTGTGCTATTTAATAATAACTGTTACAAATTTCCTGCATCAATAATTGTTATGAGCAATCGAAATGAACTTCTCTTGTCGATAACTGTTATGAGCGATCGAATTAAATTTCTCTCATTGATAACTGTTATATGAGTGATCGAAATTAATTTCTCTCAACGATAACTTTTACTAACAAGAAAACAAATTTTTTCGGTTACTTATAATCCTCATTTGTAACCTATATGAGTTTAGTCGATGAAATACTTGTTATTCTATGACTTTTCTTCTTTTTGGTTATAACAGTCATAACAGTGAAAAGACATTTTTTTCTCAACATCAGGTGTCGGTGTCAATTTGAAATTTTTATGGCATTTAGAGCAATGCTAGAGCTGCATTTTAGTCGAAGGGAATTTATAATTTTGTCTAGAAATAATTCTACAACCCTATAAGTATAACTGCAGAAATCCTAAAATCGCGTTTCACGACACTTACGAATGTTACTTTTCCTCAGAATACAGGATATCATAAAATTTTTGTTACACGGAATATGTCTTTATTCATCGTATTTAGAAAAAAATACTTCGAATGAAATTTGTATGGTTTTCAAAGTTCTATGGAAAGGTGCATTTTCTAAATATTTTATTTGACGTTATGAAGGTCATTTTAAGGTCAAGTTCACTTTTTTAAATGGAAACATAATTTTTTCATTACACCGATTTATTCTATGAGAAAAAGCAAGTAAGTTATATTAGAAACGTTTTTTAATTCGTCTCCGATTTTTCGATGATCTTTTTTTTAATCAACGATTGACGATTAACTTCATCAATCGATTGAATCAATTGTCGATTTTTCAATGATAACCTTTTATAATCGTACACATCAATCAATAAATCTTGATTAAAATATTAATTGATTAATGCCCAACTCTGTACATGTGTTTATTAGACCCCAGAGTTGGGTATTAATCGATTAAAAAAAGGTAATCATTGAAAAATCGACGATTGATTCGATCGATTGATGAGGTTAATCGTCAATCGTTGATTAAAAAGAGAAATCATGGAAAAATTACAGACTGATTCAATCGATAGATGAAGTTAATTGTCAATCGTTAATTAAAAAAAAAATCATCGAAAAATCGGAGACTGGTTTAATTGATTGATGAGGTTAATCGTCAATCGTCGATTAAAAAAGGAAATCATCGAAAAAAAGACATAAAAGCACGTAAACAGAGTTTGTATTATAGACCAAATGACAATACAAAACTTAGTTTACATTTCTTTCAGTATTCATAGTTTTGATTCCGTATTTAATTTCGAAATTTCAGCAGTCAATCATTAATCGATTATCCGATTGACGATTACAATTGAAAGGAATTTAATCGCAATTAACGATTAATAAGTATTTAAGCGTTAACCGCAATTAATTATTCGTGATTCGTTGATTAAATTTTTGCCCAACTCTGTCCGACACGATATTGTAGGGCAAGGGGTTAATGGACATTCGGACGGAAAAGTGTAAGAAAGTAGCAGAGAGCCGCTCCCTTTGGCAGATGATCCCACGGCTGAAAAGTCGACACGATGACCCAGATCGCGATACCCGAGATCGATACACTTTCACGATTGCGGGACCTTCCTTGTTTGTCGAGGCCAAATCGGTTCAATAGCTGCAGCTCGCAGCTGGCTCTTTGACAATAAGGATCTTTAGCGTACATATACAGTCCGATAGATCGCCGGACCTGTCCGGAAAGGGTACATAAAATCTTGGACGACGAATTAACGCGACTCTGGTCTCGCAGGTTCGACACGATACAATGTTGCGCAACGGTTTTTGGCGAAAATAGTCAGCCGTAAATCTCGCACGTTGATTTACCGCGACTATACCTGCCCACTGACTCCTTTATCGAGCTAAGGAACACGTGTACCGAGGAAAATCGTGACAAGTACCAATTCCGCTTCGGAAGTCGTCTCCGAACTTAGAGGACTCTCTGCGTAACATCTTCAATTTATAGCTGGTTCCAAAATTAACAGATTCTCGGATGTTTCTCGTTATTTTTGAGCACGCGATTTAATTCGATTGCGAGATGCAGAAGCGAGGATCGCTGCGGTATTATTACGCAGGTTTTTTTCGAAAAATATGTCCATATAATAGTACATCTACTATTATTTCTGTGCAAAAATTTTTCTCGCCAATGAAACAGCAATGGATTCGGAGATTGAAGCTTCTCCTTTGCAACGAGACCTTAAAAATGGATCTACCATCTTTTTTGGCCCAGATATCGATTTTCTAGTTGGAGGTATACCGCCAACTTTTTGGTAACATGATGAGGTACACCGATGGCCAAACTAGGTTCTCGTTTTCCTTCCGTAAAACGGTGAAAAATGATCGTAGATCAATTTTTAAGGTCTCGTTGCAAAGGAGAAGCTTCAGTCTTTAAATCCATTGCAGTTTCACTTCCGGAAAAAATTTTTTGAGGATTTCACAGGTTTTTTCGAAAAAATGTGTCCATATAATAGTATTTCTACTATTATTTTTGTGAAAAATTTTTCTCGCTAATGAAACTGCAAAGGGTTTGAAGAGTGAAGCTTCTCCTTTACAACGAGACCTTAAAAATGGACCTACCATCTTTTTTGGCCGAGATATCGATTTTTTAGTTGGAGATATAGGGCCAACTTTTTGGTAACATGATGAGGTATATCGATGGCCAATACTTGGTCCTCGTTTTTATTCCGTAAAACGGAGAGAAACAATCGTAGATCAATTTTTAAGGTCTCGTTGTAAAGGAGAAGCTTCAATTTTTAAATCCATTGCAGTTTCATTTCCGGAAAGAATTGTGTGTCCGAACTTAGAAGACTCTCTGCGTAACATCTTCAATTTATAGCTGGTTCCAAAATTAACAGATGCGGATTTTCTTGTTATTTTTGAGCACGTGATTTAATTCGATTGCGAGATGCAGAAGCGAGGATCGTTGCGGTATTATTTGTTGCTTTTTTTCGTAGATTATTCTAATGATCAATTGTAGATCGATTTTTAAGGTCTCGTTGGAAAGAGGAGGCTTCAATCTCCAAATCCATTGTAGTTTCAATCCCGGACAAAATTTTTTTAGGATGTCACAGGTTTTTTAGAAAAAATGTGTCCAGATAATAGTATTTCTACTATTATTTTTGTGAAAAGCTTTTCTCGCCAATGAAACTGCAACAGATTCAGAGATTGAAGCTTCTCCTTTACAACGAGACCTTAAAAATGGACCTACCATCTTTTTTGGCCGAGATATCGATTTTTTAGTTGGAGATATACCGCCAACTTTTTGGTAACATGATGAGGTACATCGATGGCCATACTTGGTCCTCGTTTTTCTTCCGTAAAACGGAGAGAAACAATCGTAGATCAATTTTTAAGGTCTCGTTGTAAAGGAGAAGCTTCATTTTTTAAATCCATTGCAGTTTCATTTCCGGAAAGAATTGTGTGTCCGAACTTAGAAGACTCTCTGCGTAACATCTTCAATTTATAGCTGGTTCCAAAATTAACAGATGCGGATTTTCTTGTTATTTTTGAGCACGTGATTTAATTCGATTGCGAGATGCAGAAGCGAGGATCACTGTGGTATTATATGTTGCTATTTTTCGTGGATTATTCCGGTGGGTTATGCGGGATCGTGATATAACATTGAACACTTTCGCTCGGGTACCCCAGACCTCGTAAATCCTTATCAACTAACGAATGTTTTTCTCTAAAGCTTGCTCGATAAAAATATTAAATAAATATCTCGAACGAAATGGTTCTCTGTCTGAACAGGATTTGCGGGTTTGCACTTTTGCAACGAGCAAACACGCGCTAAGAAATTGCACTTAATCCCGCTCACGTTCACGTGTCACGGTGTCTCAAACGGGAACCTAAAAAGAATAAGAGCGGATACTAAAAACGATACTTTCACGTGTTCTCGCCGTAATCTCCTGCGTTGGACATGTTCTTCAGAGTACAGTTTAATTGTTAATTATGTTCCAAGGTACATATATAAAATGTATAAAAAATATATACACTACTGTGCAGAAGAAAGAAGCACCAAGTATAATTATACGATATAGTGACAAACAATATCTTTATGTATCTCTATGTTCAAGTATTAGATAAAACTTTTCAGATTCTTTTTAGAGAATCCTTTTCAGGTAATAAAACGTGTTTACTTGATTCTTTACGCTTTTCTATTAAATATGGCCGGGAGCTTCTTTCTTTTGCATACAGCAGTGTATACAGTGGGTGTAAAAAATATTCGTGGGCCCTTTAAAACAGAATAGCTTTTTTATAATCAATTAGAAGCATTGGTTTATGAAATGACATGCAAAAAAGATTTTCCAAAAAATTGTAATTTACAAGGTTACATACAAAAATAAGAAAATAATTTTTTAAATCTCTTTTATTTGGGCCCTTAATGAAAATTTGGAATATATATTTTGTATATCTATGTTAGCTATACACATACTGAAAATTTCATCGAAATCGGTTGATGCTGGAAAAAACGACACGCATCGAAAGATGTATGATTCAAAAGTCGAGTAAAACTACGATTTTCACCATTTTTAACCGCTTATATCTCGCGTGTATGTTAATTGATTTCAAAGAAATTTTTGAGCATGTCTATAATCATTATAGATAAATTATATACATTATACATGAAACATATATGGACCGTTTATTTTGAAAGTGGTGTAAGTCCATTTTTGAAAAAAATGAGATATCACGTGATTCATGCTTAATTTAATGTAAATAAAATTTAAAAAAAAATAACAAGAGAAAATGGACTTACACCACTTCCAAAATAAACGGTCCATATTTTGAATTTTCATTAAGGGCTCAAATAAAAAAGTTTTAAAAAATGCTCTTTTTATTTTTCCATGCAATCTTGTAAATTATAATTTTTGGAGAATCTTTTTTGATTATCATTTCGTAAACCAATGCTTCTACTTGATTATAAAAAATCGGGTCGATTGTTAGAATTATAAAAAAGATATTAGTTTCTAAAAGGTGTTATATTATATGTATATATTATTTTAGGAAATGTCCTAAAATAGAACCATAGTTTCATGTCTTTTTGAGTTATTATTTAAAGTCTCCCCGGTATATATATAAAACAGTTAATTAGAGTAGGATCGCGTATGCGAAGAGCCCGCCGATCAGGGTAAATTCTTGATCATTAACCGCGATGTATGGAATCCCGCGGAGCATTTCGACTGCTGGCTTCATTTGCGAAATAACGGTGGTAAAAATCTTCGTGGCGTGACCACTGTTATTCACAACGGTTCCTGGTGCAGGATGAGTTATTCGCAGACGTGTAACGGTGGTCGTTGTTACGTTGAACAACATCGTTGTTGTAAAATTATTCGCTAGGATTGCGGCTGAAAATATTGGCGAAATAATTAAATTAAATTTTGTTCTAAAGTTTTATAAATATTTAAAATTATACAAAATAATTGTCGACGAAAGCATCAGCTATTTCAGTTGCTTAATACCGTTTCTTACTTTCCGTTTCGCATGCAATGACATAGCCACAGGTGGACTCACCCGAAGCGAATACTCGTACGTCTGCATTCATCAATAAAATTTGCGGTTGCGGCGTGATTATGGTTGCGGTCCGCTTCTCATAAATATACTATTCCCCGATGAAAGCGGTTCGAACCGTATATCTGGCGCGTGTGCATTTTTCGAATGGGTGCAGAATATATTTAAAAAAAACTTTTTAAATACCACGCTTATTTTAAAATGTACTAAAAAGGAGAAAATAAGTTTTTTAGGCATTAGTGACTATAAATAAAAGCGTGGAGCGCTAAACAATATTGACGTAACCTTCGTGGGCGCTTCACGCTTTTATTTATAGTTACTAATGCATAAAAAAATTATTTTCTCCTTTTTAGTGCATTTTAATATAAGCGTGGTTTTTAAAAAGTTTTTTTTATATATTTTTTTATTTTCTACTTTTTAGTCTTTTTTAAATGGAACGCAAGATATAGTAATACTATTATGAAATAGTAAGATATAGAAACGCAAGGTATGGAAATACGCGAGATAGAATGAGGGGATGAGTCCAAAAGACGACGTCTCTTGATGGAGTCCGAAATTGTACGAAATGGAACGGAATGAACGGAACACCACACTGGCATGAGCTCCTTCGGTGCGAAGTGGGTCAGTAGAGTAGGGAGCGCTGGCGCGCGGAGTGGGGATCGCTGAACGCGATCACGTACTACCGAGCGTCGCGCGGCGAGGTGTAACGGTTAATATTAAATTTTTTTTTCTCCTGAACGCACAGTTTTTTTAAAATCTCTTTTTTAATATTGCACTGTCATCCAGTTCTCAGCTATATTTAAAGTTTCAAGTCTCTAGCGCATCGGGAAGTGGTTTATAATTCGATTACAAGATTTGACGCATACAACAACAACGACAACTCGGCAAGCTAACATAAGCGTAGTAAAAAGTCGGTTTACATCGTCGGAGCCCGAAAAATATGGAAAACAAACGAATTTTAGCGAATTCTGTAACACCATGAATACATTGTTTAACTTCAACTAAGATTTAGCACATTGGTAGATCCACATTTTAAAATTGCTAACACTTCTCTGCGTGCACCACGAACGAAAAATGGCGATTGGACGGCTCATCTTGAGTGCACAGATTATGGATGAAAATTCGTGGAAAACTCAACCCCGTTCCACCACTCTGACGAAACCTACCCTGATTATGCAAATGGCTCGGGACGCGTGTCTCGGAACGGTACAGTTAATTAGTTGAACTTACCGAGAAGTCTCGATAAGCAGAGGCAAAAGGTATCTCTGTGGCAAAGACCATCTATGGTCAGACAGGTAGTTACGAAACCTGAACTCTCGAGGATTCCAAAGCTAGAGAAGGTGCAGCACTTCTTGCACTTTTGCGATAAACATGGATGAGGTAAGAGCGGATTTCTAACTTGATGTTCGGCCGCTTCGATCATTCTCGTTTGGTATTTGCGCGTCTTATTGGGGGTCAGTGGTATCCTTGGGAGAGATCATTCGATGCGATCATTCCTCACCCACGTGGTATTTGCAAGTCGATTTTACATATCAAGGCTGGTCTATTTGCCGTGGAAAAATTCATTCGCTGAGTATACGTCATACATGTTTACACAACTACATAAAGCTCGGAAATCACGTCACCATATTTTTACATTTCTCGAAAGTTTCTAACGAAACCAGAGTTAGGCATTAATCAGATAAAATTTTAATTAAGATTGATTGATTGATGTGTACCATTAAAAAAGGTAATCATTGAAAAATTGATTGACGAAGTTAATCATCAATCGTTGATTAAAAAAATAAATCTTCGAACTAATACAGAAATACAGGGTGGTCCACGCAACTTGCACACCTATAATAACTTCCGAAGTATGCGTTGCACGAAAAAGTTTTGTATACAGAAGTTGCATGGTATGAAGGGGTACATTATGCAGTATTAATTGTTTTCTTGTGGGTGGAGTGGTGGAGGAGATCTGAAGGTCAACTTTCTTTTTTTAAATAGAATGTCCTATTTTTTATCACATAGATCGATAAAGTATCAAATTCTGAGTATAAAAGTGTTGACCTTAATATGTCCTAAACCTAATAATTAACGAGATATTATCCAAAGAAGAAAGGAAATTGTTTCGATAATATCTCGTGACCTATTAGGTTTAGGACATATGAAGGTCAACACTTTTATACTCAGAATTCGATACTCTATCGATCTATGTGATAAAAAATAGGACATTCTAGTTAAAAAAAGAAAGTTGACCTTCAGATCTCCTCCACCACTCCACCCACAAGAAAACAACTAATACTATATCATGTACCCTTTCAGACCATGCAACTTCTGTATACAAAACTTTTTCGTGCAACGCATACTTTGGAAGTTATTATATGTGTGCAAGTTGCGTGGACCACCTTGTATATCTCAACAAAAACTCAGCTTACATTTTTCTCAGTATGCATACTGTTTTGATTCCGTATTTCATTTCGAAATGTCAGCAGTTAATCATTAATCAATTATCCGATTGACGATTACAATTGGAAAGAATGTAACCGTTAACCGCAATTAACGACTAAAGTAGGAGTTTAATCGTTAATTGCGATTAACGATTGATGTAGTAATTTATTCGTCAATCGTTGATTAAATTTTTGCCCAACTCTGGACAAAACATCTAAAATGCAGTTTTGTAGACGTAGACAGAAGAAAGACATTTATGGCCGTGAAAAAATAAAAAATGGCACCTGTACTGCAAACTATACTACTTCATCAGGTGGTAGATATGCATCTGTGCTAATTCCTGTGTTGCAACAGCGTTTTACGCGAACACTGTTTGAACATTCGAAAGATATCATCGTGTTCCACCAGTAACAATTGAAGAAAGGTTAATTATAATTTTAGAACGCACTCGATTATCATCTTTTTACCGATTCAGACACGTGGAAGAGCAATTAGAGAAGAATTCCACTGAACTATTAATTGAATTTTGTTAACACGTTGCGTGAATTGTGTGTAATACAAACAAAATGCAACATAAAAATTTCCTTTCTGAAATAAAAATTGGTTTCTAGTCTTAGTACGTTTAATAGATTGAAAACAACATAACAGTGTGTTTAAATTCTTTTGGAAACAATTTAATGAGCAAGTGGGACTGCAGCTGAAATTACACTGTGGATATAATGTTGCCTTTAATGCTCGATTAAAATTCTTAAAATTATTTCTGAACAATTTCGAGTGTATCTAATACAAACAAAGTACAAAATAAAAATTTCCTTCCTGAAATAAAAATTAATTTTCTGTCTCAGTATGTTCAATAAATTGAAAGCAACATAACAGTGTGTTTAATTTCTTTTAGAAACAATTTAATGAGCAAGTGGGACTGCAGCTGAAATTACACTGTGGATATAATGTTGCCTTTAATGCTCGATTAAAATTCTTAAAATTATTTCTGAACAATTTCGAGTGTATCTAATACATACAAAATACAAAATAAAAATTTCCTTTCTGAAATAAAAATTGATTTCTAGTCTTAGTATTATTAGTAGATTGAAAACAGCATAACAGTGTGTTTAAATTCTTTTGGAAACAATTTAATGAGCAAGTGAGACTGCAGCTGAAATTACACTGTGGACATAGTGTTGTCTTTAATGCTCGATTGGAATTCTTAAAATTATTTCTGAACAATTTCGAGTATCCAATACAAACAAAATACAAAATAAAAATTTTCTTCCTGAAATAAAAATTAATTTTCAGTCTTAGTATGTTTAATAGATTGAAAACAACATAATAGTGTGTTTAAATTCTTCTAGAAACAATTTAATGTGCAAGTGGGACTGCAACTAAAGTTACACTGTGGACATAATGTTGCCTTTAATGCTCGATTAAAATTCTTAAAATTATTTCGAGTGCATGTTATTTTCCACAAAAACAAGAAGGACCCGCCCGCGAAATTTAACAACAAATTCCAGCTGCCGTAAGCCTGTTTCATATTTCCGTCCTCGCGGTCGTTACACCGGACATAAACGAAACGCAACCATGCATTTTCTCGTTTCAAACGAAAATAGAAAGGCATCTGCACGTGACACTTCGTGCAGCGCATCTTCCACGATCTGCGATATAATTGCGACATATCGTGGTATCATCAGAGGCATCATCCTCTTCCCAACACCTCGAACGGCCTCGGTTACAGTCGTTTCACAACTAGAACTCTGCCTGAGTAACGGTGCCGTAAACAATAACGATTTCGCGTAATGTCATTCCGTTACTTTGTGCATACATTGAGAGATTCGTTCGCATGTTTCACGTCGCGATATGCCCCATCATCGTGCTGTTTCTTCCCGTATTGATTGCGACTAGACTCCGCTCGAGTTTCAACGGCTGGAAATTAGAAACCTGATTCCTCCGGTGTCTTTCTCCCAGAACGAAGTAAAATGAGTCCCCGAGCTGCTCGCACGAGATACTCGTAACTCGACTACAGAGACAATGATGTGTATTACCGAGTTAAACAATTTTTTTCTTCGGTTTCTCGTCTACTACTTCCTTCAAAACTATTTTAGTGGAGAATGAACAATGGCAAGGGAAAGTAGAGTCTTCAAGCTTTAAAACGAACCCAAGTACGTTTTTTTACGATTATTTTTCACCTAAGAAAAACCCACGGGTCCGAGCTGTTTCTTAGATCGTGTAATTCTACTATTTTCTTTGTGAAAGCATTTTTCCGGGATTGAAACTACAATGAATTTAAAGATTGAACCTTCTTCTTTACAACGAGACCTTAAAAATTGATCTACAATTTTTTTAAACCGAGTTATCGATTTTTTAGTGGCAGGATGTACCATCAACTGTCTGGTAACTCGAGGTACACCGATGACCAAAAATTCGTCCGCGTTTTTCTTCCGTAAAACGGCGAATAAAAATCGTACATCACTTTTCAAGGTCTCGTTTTAAAGAGGAAGCTTCACTCGTCGAATCCACTGTAGTTTCACTCCCGGAAAAAATTTATTGAGGATTTCAGAGAGGTTTGAATTCATAGCATTTTTTAGCGAATTCCGGGTGGTCTGTCAGAAACGTCGCGTCGGCTTCGTGTGGCCCTTGGAAGCCGTTTTGCAGGAAATACGCGCCCCTAATTGCGCGCACGGCCCATTAGCGCGCCTCTAACGCAGGATAGATCGCGTTGATTGACGCGCTTTTCCTTCGAAGATTTAATTACCGATACTTAAGCCGGCCTAATTTCAAGGCATTGCACTCGTGGGAAAAGTGGCTGCTGCCAAACACGGGGTAGCAGTTTCGAAACGCGAGCAGCAGCGGCGCGTTACCCTATGGGCAGCTTGGGCAAATGCCCGGGGCCCCAAGCAAAAGGGGGTCCCGAGCACAAACCAATATCAAAGATCCAAATTCTACGTTTCTCTCATAAAGTTATTTAGTTGGGGTTAGGGGCCCCGAAATTCTACTTTGCCCAAGGCCCCGACAAGTTATAACGCGCTACTGGCGAGCAGCCTAAATTCTTCTACTAAAGACGCATAAAATCCACAGTCTGGTGACAAGCATACCATTTAAATCTCAAGAGGGAAACTTTCCCAAGAGCGTTTGCTCACTGGAATTGCCAGAACGGATCCATCTAGACGGAAAACGAGACTCGCCTTTTTTTCCCCCGTGGCCGTGAAAGTAAGTCGTTTTCATTCAGCCACGCAGAAATAAACCTGCCACGGAGACGTACAAACTAATTAACAGGCAGATTTCTCGCGAGCTGGCTACGGGGTTATTTGGAGCACTGAAAGTTTTATCCGAGACGCCATGCTGCTCCGTTGATACCGTGTGGAAACCTTGTATCTCTAATCGATCTTGTTCTTCGTATCGCCGACTAATTGTTGCTCGGGAATAATGAACAATAGAAGCATCTTCGGTGGGAAGATTGCGTAATGTAGGGAAGAGGAGCATCGTGGTTTTATTGACGCCATCATCTTTGGGCGTTACGTAAAGATTCTGATTGTCTTCAGGCATGAAAGGAAGCGTGGTTAGTGAGTGGATTGTATGCATTTGTTACAAACATGACTGATAGAAAAAGTCTGGACATCCTACGGACGTTCGTGGATGGGGCTCTCCGTACGTCCCAGGGACGTCCTTAGGCCGTAAAAAATGGAGGTCCCAAGTACGTCCGCAATTAAGGTCCATGGACGTAAACTGGACTGTTAGATTGTCCCAAAAGTTTCTTTCGGAATGCGTTCCTTTACTGTTGCTAAATAAATACAAACAAAACGACAATCTTTACGTTAATGTTTTTCCTAGCATGAATTTGCATTCAGTAGCTCGTTACAACTAGTTGGGGCCTTGGGCAAAGTAGAAATGCCACTGTTTGCATTATATACATGGATCGAAAACCAACATTTGGAACAACCAAATATTTATTTAGCGATATTAAAGGAACATATTCCGAAAGAAACTTTTGGAACAACCTAATAGAACGGACATCCTACGGACGTACGGTGCTGTCTATGGGCAACTTGGGCAAATGCCCGGGGCCCCAAGCAAAAGGGGGCCCGAGCATAAACCGAGATCCATATTCAAATTCTACGTTTTTCTCATAAAGTCATTTATAAGGTTAGGAGTTGGGGTTAGGGGCCCCGAAATTCCACTTTGTCCAAGGCCCCAACTAGTTATAACGCGCTACTGACCACAAGAGACGCGTACCGTGGAAATACAGTCTCCTTTCCGTATATTTCTACTTAAAAATCTTCTATACAATTTTCAACATCAACGCCAGTAAAATCGACGATTCGTCTGCATGTGCAAAACGAAGGATATGTACGTAAAAATTCACGAAAAATGTATTCGAGCGTTCACCAAAATGGCGCCGGCTTCCGGTTCGCCGGCGTGCTTCCACCCTGACATCTCGCGAGCATTATCCTTTGGTTGAAACATTGTTGTTCATTGTGTTGAACCATCGTTCGCAGAGGACAAAGCACAAAAAGACCGCATTTTCCGCGGAGCGTGGAGAGATTAAAGGCAGCACGGTGTTCGCCAGAGGGGTGTAATCGTTATTAATGCGGGCCTAGGTCACGGGCGGCGGATCGTCTTTGGTGGCAGGCTAGTTAGTTCACGAGAAGGCCAGTGGCCGCGCTCGCGCTCACTATAAATAATCATGGCGCGGGGATGTCCAAGTATAGACCGTTGGGAGTTTGCCAGCCTGCGAGGAGGCCTCAGCTATTTTTGTGGCTGTCGCCGCTACGAGCGCTACAACAACCGATAGACACTCTCTAATCAAAACTGCAGAGAACGGGGAACCACGACAGAGATCCTCTCTCCTCTGTCTTTTCCGGCAATGACGATCGTCAGACCTGCGCGAAACCATTCCCACTCAGCAGCATCCACCCACATCTTTCGGTCTTGCACCGTGACCTTGGCCAGATTGATTTATCGAGTTAATTAGCCCGCTGAACCCTTTCCCTATACTCGTCATATTCGTTTATTTCATCATTTTTAGATTCCTCAAGAGCAATAGCAATTTCTATTGGATTGGCAAGAAAGTAATTTCGGTATATTTTAACCCCTTGCCCTATACGATTTATTTTACCGTTTCAGTGATTAGAACTTTTTTTGTAGATCGTAATTTTCTAAAAAAGGAGAATATTGATGTAAATCGTATGCCTGTATGGTCTGCAATAATAGCTGTATATTAACAAAACCAAAACAAAATTTTATTTCGGTTTAAAGGAAATTATTAACATACATTTTTTTTATCAGAATCTGCTCAAAATGTCGTCACGAGTCAGTCACGATATTGTAGGCAAGGGTTAAGGTGAAATAGAGCCCAATTGTTTGATTCAAGCAAAGAACTTTAATGAATAAGATATTTCCTTTTTGTTCGATGATCTTTTGCCAAAAAGAACAAACAAGAATATATTTTATTGATTATAGTTCATCGCTTGAATAAAGAAATACGGTTTTATTTCATCTTAAAGTACCGAACTTACTTTCTTGCCAACCCAATAGTAATAACAACAATAACAACAATGTTTCCATTGGAAAGTCTTCTTCCAAATTTTTGAAAGTTTGAAAATTACCGCCGGTACGCATTGCGTCAAGATGGCCGCCTCCTGGTCTTAAATCACTGACTGCTAGAACAGGAACTCTATTAGCTACTTCTCGAATCTCCAAACCGGAAGTGTAAACGATTTTCTTTCTGACGTATTTCTGGAAACATAAGCAATTATTATAATCTATATTACGGTATATTATTTGTTCTAAATACGGTGTTTATTAGAATTTACATTTCATAGACTTGAATTTACTTTTCATAGAAATGCAGCCTTCAACCTAAACGATTTTCTTTTTCTTTGAGAATGATACGTTTTTCTGAACACAAGCAATTTTCATCATCTACATTATAGTATACATATAAGTTATTCTAAACACACACACAGTGTTTATTAAAATTTACTTTCCATAGACTTCAATTTACTTCTCGTAGAAACACGGGCTTTAACCTGAACGATTTTCTTCATTTCTATGAACAGAAGCACCTTTTATAATCTGTATTTCAGCATATAATTTATTCTAAACACACAGTGTTTATTAAAATTTACATTCCATAGACTTTAATTTACTTCTCATAGAAACACGGGCTTTAACCTGAACGATTTTCTTTTTCTTTGAGAATGATTCATTTCTATGAACAGAAGCAACTTTTATACAGAGATCTATATTTCAGCATATAATTTATTCTAAACACACACTGTGTTTATTAAAATTTACTTTCCATAGACTTCATTTACTTTTCATAGAAACGCGGGTTTTATCTTCGGCTTCCAGTATCCAATTCCCTCAATACAATTCATAAATTGATTGTTGAACTTCAATTCAAGAATTCAGTGTTGAATTTATTGACGTATATAGCATTGTTTCGAAAATCCCGCCACGTGTGCAGCACAACGTCAATACCTGCGCGACAGAGAACGCGCAGAAACTTTCTCCATGAGCTATCTACTATATACATGTACTATATACTTCATTCACTCAAACACCTTGTAAGGTTCATGTCAAACGAGATACACGGAAACTTTATAAAAATCTCCATGTAAGTTGAACCCTTCAAATATAAATTAACTACGGATTATTTCTCTTATTATAAACTGTTATAAATTCCATGTATCACGATGGTTCCGGGACATTTATTTAAACAAAATAACAGATCCCCAAGCGAAATTTATTCGAATCTGATATAAGCGTCAAAGGGCGCTGCCGCAATCAGCCGCAATCGGTGAACTGGTCAGTGAAGTCTCAGAGTTGTGAGAAGTGTGTGAGGTATTTGATTACGAGCGATTCACCTAAATCCCCGTCGAAGATAAACATACCGGTACTCACTTTCTCCGTAAACAATTCTCTGGAAAACAATCCAAGAGTCTCGTTGAGTCTGCGACACTCGGTGATACTCGGTTTACGCGTGAATTTCGATTAGCGTGGGTCGTCGATTTGGCAGATGAGTTGTCAATGAAAATCGACGCGGAATTATCTGGGGCAAAGGGCATCAGCCGCGTTGGAAAGTTGCCGAATTTAAATGCAAGTTGTCGATTCGCCGATCGCCCGACCAGGAACCTATGTGCACACTCTTCGGCATAGTGATCCGTTCCACGAAATATCGCTGTCGTTCCGCACACTTGTTCTCGTCCGCGATCGATAAATAAACACCGTTGCTATTCCTCGCGATTGTTCGTTGAACTTCGTGGCCTTTGAACTCGAGAGCGAAATTAAATTGTTCAGCGAAAGAAAATAGTACACAGTCCTCCGTTAGACACAAATGTGTTAGCGTAGACTAGTCGAAAGGGAAGCTATATCCGAAAGAAAGTAGTACACAGTCCTCGGTTAGATACAAATGCGTTAGATAGTTGACATAGACCAGTCAAAAGGGAATAGTTATCTTTGTATCGGAGCTATATCTGCAAAAAAGTAGTACATAGTCCTCTGTTACACACAAATGTGTTAAACAGTTGACATAGACCAGTCGAAAGGGAACAGTCGTCTTTCTATCGCAGCTGTTTGCAAATATAATCAAGAAAATGTCACGGAGATTCTCTATCGTTGACCAAGAACCCTGGGAACTCTTTCAGACATCCGCATCGACGAAGACTACCACCATGACCACTGCAGCCAAGTTGTACGGGAAGGATTTGAGCGAGTACGACGATGTGGACGTGGACGATCTGCTGGCGCAGCTTACGCCGGAAGAGATCAATATGCTGGCCAAGGAGGTGGACCCAGATGTAAGATTGTTTGTTATACTTGTATTTGTGGAGAGATTGTTTTCTAACAGTTTTCCCATTGCTCTCGCAGGACAGCTTCATGCCGCCGTCCCAACGTTGCAGTTACGAATGTGACAAGACTCCCACAGGCCCCCTCAACAGGAAGAAACTTATCGAGCACATCAACAAACAAGCTTTGGAGACACCTGATATACCAGAGTTGAAGCCATTCGTACCTGGTGTAATTAGAGGCAAAAAGGTTTGTATTTTTTCTCGGATGGAATGATTAAGTGAGATAAATAATATTGAAATGTTCTTGTTATTTTGTTTTGTAGTGGATTCCTCCTCCTCAAGAAACCGTGAAAGAGAAGGAAGCGGAAGAACAGATTGCCATCGATCTTGGAGAAGAGTACGAACAAGCTCTGTCCAATGCTAGTCAAGAAGAAATCATCGATCTTGCTGGTAGAGTTGAAATAATGATTACAGCCAGTCCTGTGGTTGTATTTTCGAATTATACGAATTCGAAAAATTGCCGATTACGAATGTACGATTTTTGTTGAGCGCAGCTATCCTCGGATTCCATTCCATGATGAATCAGGACCAGTACCATGCTTCCTTGCTGAATTCTGGTCAGCCTGTTGGCCTGGGTTGGGACGGCGTTACAAAAGCTAGTCAACCGAAACCCTACCCGATGGATCCACCTAACGACACCGACATCGATGCCACGATCAAACAAGTTCGAGAAGATGACGCATCGTTGACTGAACTAAACTGGAATAACATTAAAGTGAGTCCACGCGAAGAGTTAATACTTTTGAATACACAGTTGTTAACGCCAATTCATTGTTCCGTAGAATATATCTGACGAAAAGTTTATCCAACTATTCGAAGGACTGGAGATGAATACGCATCTCGAATCTTTAAGTTTAACAAACGTGGGAGTCACCGATAAGACTGCGCAGAGGTTGGCGGAAGCCTTGGAGAAGAATTCTACCCTCAGAGTACTCAAGTTAGTATACCGTTATGCGTAGATGCTATTGGTAAAGATGAATAGAACGATCTCATATGAAATCTGTATGTTCTCAGCGTGGAAACGAACTTTATAAGCCCATCTGTGATAGTGAGACTCATTAGAGCTCTCCTGAAAACAAAATCAATAGAAGAATTTCGGTGTTCGAATCAGGTAAAATATACGGATGATAATCACTAGACTGCGGATCTTTAAAATTTTCGGAAAATGCTGGAATAAAAAATTCGACAGTGATTCCACTTTCTTTAAATTTGTCTACAAAAATTGCAAGTTGTATAAACATCCGCAGTCTGATAATTACTGTCGATGTCGACTGAAGATTTTGCTTATTGTTAGACTAACACGTGCGCATTTCTGTTTGTTAACTCGCAGAGGTCACAAGTGTTGGGAAATAAAATCGAAATGGAGATCACTCAGTTGGTGGAACAGAATCCGACGTTGCTTCGACTTGGACTTCACTTGGAGTTCAACGATGCTAGACATCGCGTGGCCGCACACTTGCAACGCAACATTGATAGGAGTGAGTAAAACATTTCCGAGAACCAATATTTAATTTTAACTGTACATTCTTATTAAGTAGTAATTAAAAACATTAGAAAATATCATCTTCCGCAAATTTGTATATCGTTCAATATACAAATTTACGGTCAGACCATAAACTAGCTTCGTTTTCACATAAGTAGCATAAGCAAATTACTTAATTATCATGTATTTCAATCATGTTTACGTTACCGTTCCTTTCAGGTGTTCCAGAAATATTCTTTATACATTCTAATTGTTTTATATGTTTAAAGCAGCTCTTTACAGATTGTTTATTATACATACTCGAAGTATATAAACTGTACAGTTTAAAGAGACACTTTAGTATCTTAAGGAGACTTAAATGTTGAATTTTTCGTTTAGATGGAAGCAATTGTATGGGGGACCATGGAGATCATTTGACGAAATGCTTCTAACACTTCCAACTCTGCTTCGTAGTCTCACATAGCGCTTTACTAGCTCATCGTCATTCATCCATTCATTCTGCTAAATTCATTTATTATTTTTCTAACTAGTGGCATAGAGGTAATTATGAGATCCCGGTGTGCACCCGTTTATTTCGATCACATTCCTGTTCCGTCGTCGCTTCCAGCTTGTTTAATATTAATAATAAATGAAGCAATTGTGGCTTGTAGCTCATGCTTCCTGCTTTGTCGCTTCATTAATTATACAAAGGATAAATATCTCGATTAGTTCATCAGAGGAAGCACACTTTATCGGCTTTCTGCTTAAGGGAAAATGTATTGTCCCAGGTCAAAGTTCCTCTTTATCTTATTGCATGATATAACACATTTCCTCCTTCCATTCAACTCTTTCTAATTTTCTCATTTATTTATTCAAGTTACATGTAAACGCAAGTTTGAAGTATTCGAATCTCTTCCCCGTTTTCATTTCTCAAGATTGCCGGCAAGCTATTCATGATTTTAATCGTTCCTTTACTTTTTGTTAGTTTTACGTGTGGCACGTGCTAAGAAAGAGAGCGGTACACCCTCACAAAATTTCACTATACCCATAGGCACCGTAATAGACCGAACATAACGCAGATGAATGCAGTGAGTAGCTATCTGTGTCGAAGAAAAATTTCGAGCTCAGCACCTTCTTTGAGGATTTGTCTTTTTGTCCGTGATGGTCCCGAATGTTTTTCTGTCACGATCGTGTTAGTGCATTTTGCGTCGATGAAAGTCCGTGTTAAAATCCCTGAAATCGTCGTGGTTATTTAAACAAATGTCCTGTTAAGCATGGTCTTACGAAACCAAGTACTGCCGAGATAAAAATGTTACAGTGTTAATATCGCGTTGATAACCACAGGATAATCAACTCCTCTTATCACTCATTTCGTGTCTGATAAGAATAATCACTCGCACGATACACCTCTGTCTTCGCATGTATACTTTCTAGTCGGTTCACGGACCATTGAAAGTCGATATTTTACATTATTGCAGAAATAACAAAAATCTGTCTATCCAAATACGCACACTGATTAACAACTCAACATCCTCCGCACGATTACCTCCAGTTGCTCGCATTACGCTGTCCTCCTCTACACACGTTATCGCATTGTTTACCGCAGAACAGTAGTGCATGGCATATCGCAAAGAAACCGTGAGAAAATTTATTTATAGGAACATCTGTCCGTCGGTCTGTGTTTCAAATTGTTTTGTTGCAAGGAATAGGTCAAAGCTAGGAGAGATTTATAGCGATCGAAGGATCACAATGGCGTGCCTACCTTCGCCGTTAAGGGGATTTGGAAACGACTTTTAGTATAATGATTTATACAGGATGATACACAGTTAGATATTTCGTTTCGATTTCTCCTGGTTAAGGAAACATGTATGTTATTTGATCTGTAACACCGGTATACCACCCACCGACGAGAGACTCGGCGAGTCACAGCTGCGAACGATACTTACGACACCTCTATTCTTTCCCAACAGTACGGAAAGACCTAACGCTGCGGCTACAGTTCCGATTCTTTAACATGAACCACAGGAAACGTGCCTTGATTCAATGAAAGGTAGCTACACGTCGAGTGCTGGCTCGATCAGCGGAATGAACTGCTTGCGGTTGTTGTCTGTATAAATCGAATGATTAATGCTGATTATTTTTGCAGCTTCGCTAATCTTGCTTCGCAATAGGCTATATAGGAAGTGTACAAAGTAGGAGTCCTCTTATGAACCTTCGTTCAGAGATTACCGTGAACGCGTAGAGACATCTTCCACGAATTTGTGCCTCGAAGACAAATTAAATAGCTGTAGAAACTTCTTCCACAAATGTCTATCTTGAAAAGTTGTCGAGCAGCTATCTGATCCCCTAATCTGTGCTTCGACAGGGAAAAGATGTTCCTCCGCAAACTATTGATCCGCTTTTGAAATAGCAGAGACTGAAACGTGTCACGGCTTCATCAACAGAGAAAACGCAGCTAAATGGCCGAGGACTTTTTTCATCGATCTCCACATGGTTTCGTTCGCCTAACACGCTTAGCCTATGACGTGCATGGGAGAGGGGAGGTGGCACGGAAACAGAGTTTCGCGCTTGATCTGACACGTCGTTAACTGGGAATAGTGTTCGCGGGGCGAGGTTTAACTCCGGCGGACGGGTCTCGCAGCAAGGTTTAGGTACATCCTATCAAACCCGATGAAGTCGTGACGCGTTAATTTCCACGCAAAGCGAACAGGAGCCTCCCGGAGCTTTGCGTGACGTCCTCTCGACGTTAAATGTCGAGCAGCGAGCAGTTTAACACGTGCCGACGTGCCGTAGTGATGGGATCAAGCGTATCGCGAACTCGTATCTTCGACCCGGCGAGAACCGTATAGCGTGATTAGGATGAAACGAGTTTGTCGCTCCTTTCACGCTTCGTTCACCGATGTAACTTCATTCGCGCGCGGTGCTAATCGGTGGACAGATTTCATGTGTTTCTCGGCGAAAATGAGAGTACAGTAAAGTCGCGATATTTTAGAGCAGGGACACTATTTTTTAGAACGGCGTCGAAAGAACAAAGGAAGCCGAACGTAGAAAAGGACAGCATGTAAACACGGATCGCCCGGTCGAAGTGTATCGCTGTGAACCACTACTAATCGAATTACAAAACTTCTTTTTTTTTATTATTTTTTTATGGGACTTTCACCAACTTATTCGTGGCATTTTTCTAGTGGGTAGGCAAGGGAGAATTTTCGTGGAGACTCTCAGGGATAAATATCGCGACTTTACTGCAGATAGGTGTAATTTAACACTAGATATACCAAGCACTAAACGCAATTGGCATACATTGCCTTATATTAATGACAAAATTGCATTTATTTAGATCTCGTTCGAGTTTTGTTTAAATATGTGCTTCAGTAAAGAAGTTCACTAAAAAAATTTCTCAGGAAAATATATTTATAATATCAATATTTCTAAAAGAAAAAATCTGGAACCAGTCAAAATGACTAGTCTGGTAAATCTAGTGTTAAAACAGCAAAAATATTCGAGGAATATTTATTTAACTTTCCTCAAATTGGTCCGAATTATGGCAGTGGCGCACCGGGTAAATCAAGCTGAAACTGTTCCGTTCTAACCGCGGCCCGCCACCGATAAACTTTTTCCGCGTGCGCGCACGAGTACAACTCAATTAGCCCCGGTCGTTTGTGGAAAAAGTTGCTAGCCAGATTGCCGCTTTGCAGTTCAGATTAGCTGTTTACATAGGAGCGACGGATGTAATTTCTTTTTGTCACGCGAGAAAGTTCGCGCGAGAGCTTCTCGTCTAGAATGTTTTTTTTTCATTCTCGCCAGATTGTTGTTCGCCGCGCTTCTTTCTTCTCGCGACATATTAACACCCTCGTTAATGTTTTCCTATAAAGTTCCAGTAGAAAAAGGTTACATCAGAAATTCTTTTAGAAGCGGGACGTTTTTTAACGTTTATTCGTCTCTGTCCAGAGGGGATTTAATTATTTCTAAATATTGCAACATTTAGTCGAGACATAACCTCAGCTCTCCTTTATTTCAGTGTTCCACGTGATGTGCATCAACCTTGTCGTCGACAAACTAATCGATACTTCTTGAGTGAATTGCTTGCGACAAATAACACAGTTAGGTTGCGGATAGTCGCATTAATTAGGATTTTATTGTATTACTAGACTGCGTATTTTATGCATTTATGACAAAAATAAGTCATATTTTTATTTATTGACCATATTTTCATCTCGGGCCAGTTTGTTGCTATTCAGGTAGAAAGTTTTTATTTTGCATAAAGATCTGCAGTCTATTACACAATATCCGCAATCTATAGATCGAGTTTGACGTCTTGCAGTTCTATTTTCCACTAACCGTGTGATTTTCAGAATTAAACTATTCGGAGCTTCCTTCCTGCATGAGAGAACAAGAGTGTGTAAGATGCACGAGAGGTCTCTACTCTTTTATGGGAGTAAAGAGCCTTTATAAATAAAGGAAGCTCCGAACAATAATCAAAAGAATCGGAAGACTATTTCCTGAGTCATTTTAAAAATTGCTTCGGAACATACCAATTAAACCTATCAAAGAGAAGAAGACATTATAATAATTTCTGTATTTCTCTGTTCTACGTTTTGAAACGATTTTCAGAACCCAATTAAAGTTGAAGCTACAAGGAGCTACGACCTGAGAATTAAAGTGTCCCTCTCGAAATGAAATCTACAAAGCTCCGCCCTTTGACTGCGTTAAAATCTGATTTGCCAATTAACAGCCGGCTAAGCAGCCGGAATAATTGTTGTCTCATACAAATTCATCTGTACACAAATGAATTCCTAGCCTTCAGAATCATTCAGCGACTTTATTTTAGATTCAGATCTTGTATCCAGCAAATTGAAGGTTCAGTAATTATTCAGAAGGCAGAGCAAATTCTCAGGAAACGATGGAGATCATTTTAGTAGAACAGTTCGTTTGTAAATAAGGGTTGCAAATTAATTTGTACATCTAAGAGCTTCTTCTCTCGACGATCAGTGTGTACCAATGAATAATTAGAAACAATTTATAGTCTTCTGGTTCGGCTCGTTCGCTCGCTCATTCTTTGTATTCTTTTGTTTGAAGTTATTCTCTTAACGATAGAGAGCTTGACGAACAAATTCCACGATTTTTATGAATAACGAATCACCCAGAAAACCACAGGACACCCTGTACATACAACGAGGATGGTAAAAATCGATTAATTCGCACCTTTTCGCCATAAACAATTTGATGTATTGTTAAAATAATTAAAACTTTATCATTGTACTATTGCATAGTTAACACTATATATGTTTACAGAGCTCTAGAAATAACTATCCAAATTTTTGGCCATTTTTCTAATAATGTACAGGGTGTCTCAAAATTCCTTCAACATCCGGAAATGGGAGGTTCCTGAGATTATTTGAAGCAACATTTTTCTTTGCAAAAATGGCGTCCGCGGCTTTGTTAAGGAGTTATTAACGAAAAACACGACTGTGCCAACACGCGTCTAGGTCGTGCTCTGATTGGTCCCTGTTTTTCGTTAATAACTCCTTAACAAAGCCGCGCACGCCATTCTTGCAAAGGAAAATGTTGCTTCAAATGATTTCAGGAACCTCCCATTTCCGGATGTTGAAGGATTTTGAGACACCCTGTATATCCAGAGAAATAAATTTGGTAAATAATTCCTCAGCGAAGCATCTTTACAATCTGAATAATTGCAAATTAAACATGTTAGAACCCGTCATTTTGACGGGTACTTATGACGTAAACTTAGTGTTAATATAGTGGATGGCGTAGCGTTTCAATTTTGAATATGACGCTGTGAAAATTAATAGCTCGATTGAGTGGCTGTAGTAATTAATGGGTAACTCGATATACAAGCGATTTGATTGCTATTTAGTAAAATGAAGCAATTCCGAAGTCTTTAAATAATACAATTTTTATCTTACAAAATATTTACATCGAAAATGGATAAATCAGTATGTAAAAGTGTCGAAATGGATCAACCGGATCAGCATTACTGACGCCAATATTTCAAAGTCTACCTACATTTTTCCATAACTTCCCATTACTATGGAAACAATAACTCAACGTCAAAACCTGCCAAATTTCCAAATTTACGATTATCAAGACCGTAAAGATGAATTTACGGCCGAATAAATTCATCCTTTCCGCCATTAATTACAACAGAAATAGCTAAAAATCTCGATAAACAAATTCTCCTGGCTCTCCTGAATCGTTACAAAATCCACCGGTTTAATTTAGCTTATATTTAAAATTTGATATATTTTATATTCAATCTATCAATTTTTGTTATAAATACAAAGTATGAGGATTCCCAGGGTGACTAGAATCCACTAATTATGATTTCTCCTTGTCAAGGATGCAAAGATTTCATCTTTTGTGATTACATTAATTTTTTTAAATTTTATGATTTTAACAAATTTTAAATAAAATTTATAAATTTTTTATCGTTTAAAAAAATTGATATACTAATTTTTTGTGACCGAAGATGAATTGAAATAAGTAGAATCGCGAAGGGTGCAAAAATCGATTTCCACCATCCCCTAACTTTCTCGAACGATTTCGTCTTCGCGAAAGAACCACGTGTGCGGTGTTCACTCCTTTTCGCAACCACTTTTGCCAGCGCCTAACCTTGACTGGCAAAAGATCCCCGATCATGTCTCCCGTCATTTTCGATTAGCTATGATGACAGTGTTTCGGGTGTCTGTTGCAGTACGGCAGTCCCGGCTTGGGGTGGCGACATCTTAACGCGAAGTGGCGTTCGCCTAGGTATTATTTGTACATATATTATATATTTATTTACCATATATTACAAACGTATATATATACATATATATACAGTACACCTTAAGATATAAAAAAAGCAACAAAAAAGAAAAAAAATAAAAAAAAACACGAAAGAAGGGAAAACCGAATACGATTCACGAGTACATTACATACACGCACGCACAGACACACACGCGTTCTCTCGCACCAGCCGATTTTACACGAAAAAAAAAACAACTGATTATAGTTCAGCAGGATCGACGAGCATATCGGCCGATTAAATAAAAAACAAAAAAATGTGCAGGCTTTTGTCAGAGGACGCTTCATCCTTTTTTTTCCATTTTATGTATTAATTATTATATGCCTATTGTCAGATTATATGTGTCAGAATAAAACGTTGTCGTTCTCCGGCGTCTCGTTTCAATTCCAACTCTTCATGTATTTCCGTACTCCGATACACACGCGCGCACACAGCCACACGACACACGTGTAAAACATGTTTTTGTTTTCCAAGTATGCGATTTTTCCAATCGCTTTCGCAGCGTCGATCCTCTCTACCGTTTTTCTCCTTCTATCGAGGACGAACCAGATTCACGACACACCGCTGTACATACTGTTCGTTTTGCATGAGTATCTGTACTTTAGCGCAAATAAACCGCTGTGGCACTCTACCACCCCATTATTCACGCCCTCAGATCGCGAGATCGATCTCACGACGATCGATCTCCCGGGGATCGAGATCTGCGATCCACGTTCGACCCTTAAACCACAGTTCTCTCCTTGTTTCTTCCATTTCGAAATCGTGGCTTGTCTCGCGTAGGGTGTTCCTGGATTATTTGGAAATATTTTGTCAGCTTCTGTTCGTCATTAACAATTGTTGAAAATACTGTTTTGGACGTGAGAATGCGAGAAATCCAAGTTTCGATCTTGGAGGATCAATGGTTCGAAAGTTATGAGCGTTTGAAGTTGAGCGATTTACAAAACTGTTAATCGCTGAACTTTAAACGCTCATAACTTCTGATCCATTGATCCCCCAGGATCGAAACTTGGATTTCTCGGACAACGTAGGAAAAAGGCAACAATTTTTTGAAATTTCCAGATCAAGAACATTTCAGTTTCTTGAGATAGTCCTGAAAGTTTGTTACTAGTGTTTGTCCGTATAATTTGGGTACACCCTGTATACCGTACGAGGCAAGATTTTTCAGAGATATTATTTGGAAAGTTTTTCGATTTATCTATATTAGAACGTAAAATTTGCGGACGAATGTTTTCGACAGCGTGAGATTACGTTATCTAAAAGAGTAGGGTGTTTCACAGTCGCATAAAATGTAAGTACTCCGTTCACTACCTTTTCGTATAACCGATCTTTTTGATCAACAGAGAAACTGAATGTCGTCTGAAATAATCATTCTGATAGTAAGAGAGTATACTTACTGCGCCATAAGCTTGAAAGTGTTGCACTGACCCTCGCGGCTCTCGCATTTACTAAAAACGAAAGTATACCGAAACAAGATACATTGACGTTGCATTTCATTAACATTTGTAGCATTTACGTGTAAATACTCATTGGATCGCATCCGAACCATTTACACAGGACTCTTGCAATTATTATTAATTCTACCATTATTCATTAGCCATAACTAGACTATAAATTTCATACGTTTACAGCAGATATGGATATGCGACACATGCCCAAATAAAAAGTTTATCAAAGGTTTCACGTTTCTGATTTATTCTTAATTTACAGATTCACAACACCCGCAGTTCAATAATAATAATCTAGTTTTACGGCTGTAGACTGTTCGACGAGCGATTGAATATTTATCGAAACAGTGATATTTATAAAATTCTGTAATTCAATAAACTCTGAACTAGAGAATTACGTTAGAAAGTACAGATCCGCAGTCAATTTATAAATATTGTGTTTTTGATAAATTTCCAGTTGATTTTTCTGACAGTGTTGTGCAGAATCTAAGCCAATATTTAAGCCAAAATGATTTGATTTTCAATTTTCCGCAAGTACGAAAATTTGTTCGTAGCTTGGGCAAGTCCCAGAACGCCCCGCGAATATTTAAGCAGGGTCGACTGGAGAATTCGCGTTCGATTCCGGTTTAAGGGTTGAATATGATTCGCTGGCTCGGAATGGTAATTGTTAGCGGTTGGCGAAACTTCTCCGGGCGATAACAACGAAAATATTTTCCGGGCGTAACGACGCGTATATCACGCCGTCGTCCGGTAGTCGTTTTTATCGGCGTGCGTGCTCCCAAGTTGCCCGGTTGATTCCGAGATTGTGCTATGCAACGAGTAGTTAACTACATGCAGCTTGTATCGCGCGGGTGCCACGTGTTACTTCATATAATAGCACGCTTAAACCTATCCACCGTGACTTTTTTAAAGCTACTCCCTCTGATACACGGCCACGGCGTAATCGAAGAGCTTACACCCACGCCGCGCCTAGTAATGGCTTCTACTTCTACCTGTATTACCCCAAGTATTCCCGGCAATTTACTCTTACAACCATTCGAAACGATTCCAATTGCGTTACACTCCCCTGCGACACCTAAATTCTATTCTCGAGGTCTAAATACCTACCATGCCCTCTGTACACTAATTTACCGTGTCTAGCACTGAATTGTTTTGCCTGAAAGCGCACTTGAGAGGAAGATTTTACGATCGTCGATACGTTTTTATACAACACCCTATAGATTTAATTCTATATTCTTGTAGAGCGTCGAAAGACGAATCCAACGACTACCATGAACGTACCATTACGATCATTCACTCTCGAGATATTCGAGCCTGAATAATTTCTAAAATCTTCAAAATAAAAATGTTACTTTTCCAACTGGAATATCTCGAGAGTGAATGATCACAATAGTACGGTCATGGTACTCTTTGGAATCGTCTTTTGACGCTTTACAAGTACATCGAAGAAAAAGTACAAAATTTTGTTGTTAAAAAATCCTTGAATTGAAAATGTTCTTGAAAAAATCCTTCCGAAAATGAATAGTTCTCGTTGGGTTTTCATTATCTGTTCTCGTTACCTTCTCCCTCATGATGCAACCGTTCCAGTTGTTCAGCAGCTTTAACACTCCGAAGATTTATTGTATCAATTATCTCTCAGCCAGACCTTCTGAAACTTTTAAGAGGCCCTAATTTCGGCTAACACTCGAAGATAGCCGAGAGCTCAAGACTTTCAGAACTTTCCTCGTAAGTTTGAACAGACTCGAAGCGTCTCGAGCCCATCGCTAACTATTCCCGAGCGATTTATAGCTTCAAAATTTCTCCGGCCGCGGAACACCTCGGCCATTTGTTTAAATTCATACCCGGACGCTTTAGGTTAAGCGAGCCTGCAACTTGGGAGCACCGTTTTTGCACGTTGCAAATTACTGTACGCCGGTAAAAAATGTTCGATCAAGCCAATCAAAAATGTTTTCTTTAAGGAATCACTGAAAATAAATAAATTAATTTCTTGTCAACAAGGTCTTGAGCAACATTGATGGATTTGATCGAACATACGCAAGGGGTGGTCACACTGAATTTTACAACAACATTTTGACTCACACACACAAGCACACAATTTTTCGCACCGCACTCGCATACTTTTTTAACGTATGTTCTCAACGTTTTTGTAGTTAGAACTCGATTGATTTTAACGCGCACGTATTTTGACCGCACACACACACACACGATTTTGATTCTGTTAATTAATTGATTCGATTAAGGTAGATTAATGATCTAATTAAGGTTGATCTCTGTGAAAGTAGAGGATTATGATGTTTTTAACAAGTATTTAGAAGTAATAAGTTACTCCGTTGGTGTAAGTAGTACTAACGTTGGCCAACAAATTTCGTATATCGATGTTCACTAATATACAATGGTGATTAATGTTAATAAACTATCGAGAACCGAACGAACGATCCGATCGCATGATGCGAACATTTCGCTGGTACGACGTTTACTTAGATCGTGTAGTATCTAAAAATGCACCTTCAAGTATACAGGGTGTCTAAAAAAATGTATTTCCTCGAAAAGGGTGATTCAGAGACAATAGGTTCGGGTCAAGAGTGACCCGGGGACAGCGTTGCAGGGTTAAACCGGGAAAAGCAGCGTTGTTCTTCGATGGACGTCGAGAACGAGAAGCCACTTCTGCAGCTGAATGTTGATTGAATTTTCGCGCGCTAACTTCTCGACCGTTTTGCCATGTCAGCGGGATTCTGCGAAAGATTTCGATTCCGTGGACAGGATAAGTGAAAGAACCGAGGACTCGGAGGAAGAATAATAATGGGTCTGGCCAACTATTTGTCCGCTGCTTGGTCTCTGGCTGTTCTCTAGCTTTGCAAATGAACCCATTTGTATTCAGTCGTACGGCCAATTCGTCCCTCCTCGATAGCCCTGCTCGAGTTCTCATTAAATTTTAGAATGCGGAACGACGCTTGTACGTAAATTATTTTCAATATGGCCGGCCGATTATGTTCCACCGCGGCCGGCACTCTGCTTGGACATGCTAATTAAAAATCCACCACTCTCGCCCGTAGAAATCATTCTCATGGAGATCCGAATGCTAATTTCGCTACCGATACGGACCACAGATTTATTAACAATTCAAACAATTAATTATACTTATTTATACTAGATTTAAACTGTGATCGTTCCCTGAAAAGTGATCGCAAGAAAATTTTCGAGTAACCTCTCCAACGAGAATTATCGAAAATTGCCTATGTGATAATTTCCCTAAAAAAGATCGTATAATAATAAACTTGGACTAATTTTAAAGCTTGAAGCCTCTACTTTCGCATATCATTACTCATTTTTCCCCGAGATTCCTTTTCACGATGCGGCGAGCGGGAAACTAAAGACCCATTTTCCCTTTAAAATAACGCAAATTCAAACTGCTCCTAAAACTTTCAAAAATTTTTCTCGTGACTGGAACTACCGCAGAATTGTACATTGAAGCTTCCTTTTTCCAACGAAACCTAGAAAATACATCTACGACTTGTTTTGACCGAGTTATCGATTTTTGAACGTGAGGTACGATGACCAAACGTGGGCCTCGTTTTTCTTTCATAAAACGGTGGGAAAAAATCGTAGATCAACTTTCAAGGTCTCGTCATAAAGAGGAAGCTTCACTCTTCGAATCCACTGTAGTTTCATTCCCGGAAAAAAGGGTAAGCTAAGAGAAACCCTCGGGTCCGTGCTGTTCCTTAGATCGTGTAATTCTACTATTTTCATCGTGAAAAAATTTTTTTCGAGAATGAACCCACCTGGGATTTGAAGATTGAAGCTTCACAACGAGACCTTAAAAATTGATCTACAATTTTTTTAATCCGAATTATTTTTCTTCCATAAAAAAGTAAAAAAAATTGTACATCTTTCAAACAGGAATTTTCAATCATCAAATCTATTGTAGTATCACTCGCGGAAAAATTTGTTAAGGTTTTCACGGAGGTTTGAATTAACAGAATTTTTTCGAAAGAATGTGTCTTCGGTTTCCCATCTGCTATATCGTGTAAAAATATTTTGGACGAAAACGAACAATGGTATGCGAAAGTAGAAGGTTCAAGCTTTAAAATGAGCCCGAGTTTATGCCCGTATGATTACATTTAAAGGAGTGACCACAGTTGAAATATCTGCAATTATTCCAGAAATGTGCTGTTACCGTTTGAAAGTTAAAACTGCGGTCGCACATTGAAACATTTTTACGGAAAAAAGAATATTTCGAGTTGCAGTGTACGTAACATCCGGTCTCGGAGAATAAAGGATAAAGCATCTCAACGGTATTAACCGCGCACGGCCAATCTGATTTTATCATTTAAACGACGGTCGAATCGATGCGGAAACGATCCACTCGAGCTGCAAACGAACCGTGGAGGAACGAGGGAAATCCTCAATATCGAAATACTAAAAATTTTCCGTGAAGATAAATCGCTCGCTCGTTGATACAACGAACCGGGGGACTTTTAATATCCAGTGAAAAATTTGTTCTGCTGGAACCGTGGGTCGCGATGAACAGAGAGAAGGATAGAGAGCTATCGATGATAGCATGAAATCCAAAATAGATGAAGAGACATGGTCGATGTCTGCTAGAGGCGGGGGCGAGGGAGAACAGAGGGGATAATCGAGGGACAAAACGAGAAGCTGGACGAAGGAAAAACTCTGCTGTACGCAGCTCGGCAGAAAAAGTAATTGAACCTTCAATTACCGAATAAATTGGCTCGAATTTGTATCGGCTCGTTCATTTTGTTGCATTCTCTCGCGTCGAGGATAAACCCTCGTTGTAACCAGACTGTCGAAATGGAAATTGTCTTCGTTGAATCGAACAGAAACTTTTTTAATACAGGCAAGCCTTGATCTAAGAAAAACGGGTATCCCCTCCGCCGGAGGGGCCTAGACTCTAGATAAAATGAAACTACAGGTTCTAGGAAACAGCACGGACCCGCGGGTTTTTCTTAAAAATTGTAGAAAATTTGTTCACATCTGGCATAGTTTAAACGCAGTTATTTCGCAATTTCGACCGCGTTTTCTACGTCTTCCCATCGATTCGTTGCTTGATACGTCAGATGTGGACACATAACCGGTAAGGCGATTAGAATTGTTAGAATCGCAGGCTTAACCTTGAGAATCTGATGCAGGTGTCGTGCGGAGAGGTTTGAGGAATCTGCATAAAAATTCGCCCGGAAGCCTTTGACTCGCGTGCAGGCAAAGAGACAGCGTCGCAATAGAATTCTCCGTGTACGATAGAAACTATTTTGTAGGGAAAGAGAGAGAGAGGCAGCAAATAGAGGGGGTTCCGCGATTCTATTACATTTCCGGTGCAGTTTCATTCCGGCGTGCTGTGTGTAACAGGCGTCGTCCCCGTTTCACACCAGCCCGGCCGGGGCTGATAATTAATTCCCCGTAAAATAGGGACGCGGCTTCTCGTCGGCTGAGGGTGCGTTCCCGTGTATATCGCGGCGAAACCCAGTAATACGCCGTTATTAACGATCCCGACGACGTGGAACGCTGTGTTCGGTTCACATGTTACCGTACAGAGATCTGATAGCGACGTGAGCTGCGCTTACGTGACATCTGCTCGTTCCTTCTCAACGAAAACTGGACGAACGACGCCTCTAGAGACAGAAACTCAATTTTTGAAGACTGTCAAAATGACGGAAATTTTTTTATTCGAGTCGTGTCTTCACGAAACTTTCACCATCGTATCCGCCGTGCTTTTCCGGTTAAAACGAGCCCAAACACGATATAGTTCGAACACAATTTGCCTGTTTAATCCACGATCTTGTGGAGCCTCGATTATGCGAACGCGCGTTCCCCTAATCGTAAACGGGCGAATGTGCTCCGAATTGTGTCGTGTTGGGGCTCGTTTTAATCGGGAAGATGTCAGAAATATGTTCGTATAGGTTTCATTATTTTCAGAGATTTTGTTGTAATTTTTTTATGAAAAATATTTTGTCGAACGGACAAGCAGGATTTATTCGATGAGTAATAGTGTCGACAATGTATTCTATGAAAATATCAGGCTTCATAAAAATCCCACGATGAAGAATCTAATGTCTTATTAATTATTCATGTGCTCATTATCTTGTAATACGAAAACCGGGAGAACAAGAAAGTACCGGTTCGAGGGGGGGCAAAAATAGGATAGAATTTCTGAGCGAACTACAACTCGATGAATAATTGAAGGGAAGTTAGCATGGAAAGATACCGAAAGAAAAAGATATTATACGATTTTTCACCTTTTCGTTTGCTATTCTCCAGAGCTCGACCACGTGAACAGTATAAGTACTAAATACAGAACAATGCCTGAATAAAAAGAAAACGCAAGAAATTTAATTTTATTTCAAAATTCGCTCTATTTTCGTGCGAGAGAATTCGCTCGAATTTCCGAATGTGAGAAATCAGAGTTCAAACAGCGCCCGTGAGACGATCTATTTGTTATGGAGAGGGGGAAAAAATCGTATTGCCTGGCCCGGTGATTCCGGTTCCTTTGTTTGCCGGACGACTGCGTAGCCGATCTATCGATCCTCCTCCTCCGCGGAATATTCAGAAAACTCTGTCGCTTTCATACCGCTATTTATCTTCGGCGAGGATCTTGCCACGACACAGGGCTTTCTCCGCGGAGCCTATCAATTTAGCAGAAATGGGGATCGATCTCGGAGGATCCTGAAGGTTCAATTCGTATGCGGATCGCGGCCTGATACATTTGTCCATGCGATGACGATCGCGATGCTTCTCTGGGATCCTTTGCAAATCTCCGTTACATCGGGCAAATAAGAAATACACATGCTCCGGAATATTCGCTGCGGAATACAAAACTGTAGTATCGCTTTTACTGGAGCAGCATGATTTATTAATCTTGGCCTCGTGGCATCAACGTGAGTGGACAAAACATGAAAGAATAACGAACAACAATTTCATAACGTTAATTTACAGAATTCCAGACAATCTCACTGAACAATTAAATTTGATAAATTTGGTTAGGGAGCAATGAATTACAGTCAAACCTTTTGTTGTGCGGTCTTTTTTCATGCGATTTTTTTTTATACAGTATATGAATATCAGTTCAGATCAGCAGGATATCTCGGAAGACGTTGTCGATATCGGAAACGTGTTCATACAAAAGTTGTTTGGTATGACGGGCTACATTACGTAGTATTAATTGTTTTCTTGTGGGTGGTGGAGGACATTTCAAGGTCACCTTGATATTTTTAGATGGAATGTCCTATATTTTATACCAATTGAGCTCAATTGGTACAAAATTGAGTTCAAGAAATTTGGTTATAGACATTTATTTGTACAGCTACTTATAGAACGAATGATTACTATATAATTTCTTAATTATTATTTATTATATTATTTCCTCCACCAGCGTACGGAATTCTCGCAGACGATCTGATTCCTGTTTTCTGGGTTAAGTTTGATCGTCGACATACTGGCCTCAATTACTCTGCTCAGCAATTTTTCCCTCGAGAGGTTTCCGGCCGAGGAAAGGGCTAAATTAACGTTTCGATCGAAGTGGGACTGTTAAATAAGTTAACATTTTTTTCCAGACGAAAGTAAATCGGAAAGGTAGAAAAATGAAGGACGCGTACGGTCAAACATAGTCGAGAACGTGGCCAAAAATGGCGTCGATGGTCAGCGAGCGGACAATCTTCCGAGGCGACAAGTTGCGAATTGAAAGCGACGTCGAGGAACGCGGCTCGGCCGAAAAACGAGCAAGTCGATGACGCGGATGACGGTGCCCTTATGACGCAATAGAAACGAGAAAAGGAAAGTTCGGAATCACGGAGGGCAGTGGGGTGTGGGGGACGAGCTTTTCACACTCGATTGACGCGTCACTAGGTTTCATCTTCCTCTCGACTGGTGGAGGTGTTCCCAGCCGTTTTCCTCTCCCGTTATTTTCTCTTCATCCGTCCCTCCCCCCTCCCCGTTCGTTTCACCGATGCAACAACCTTTTAAGAATATCCCCCACTACCTCCGTCTCTTCGGCTTCCAACGAGGAATTCAATGTCCCGTGAAACGAGGCTTTCCTCTTGTCTTCCTCCCTCGGTTCCGAACTCGCGGACCCCTTTGTCATCGGGCGCGACGCGTCCGCCAAGGTTTCATCGGCTAATAGAATGTCGCGACTGGATTATGCTTTCTAACCCCTTCGGTGCAATAAAAATTTTCGACAGCAGTGGAGCTGAATGGAAATGTCTTTCTAATCGATTCATTACTCTCGACGATTTTCAAATTCATTAATTTTTATGAGAGACTCGATGTTTGAGGACCGTAAAAATGATAGAAATTTTTTTTCGGATCATATCGTTACGAAAGTCTCACCATCGTATGCGCCGCGCTTTTCCGGTTAAAACGAGCCCAAACACGATATACTTTGAATACTATTTGCCCGTTTAATCCACGATCTTGTGGAGCTTCGATTATGCGAACGCGCGTTCACCTAACCGTAAACGGGCAAATGTGCTCCGAATTGTGTCGTGTTTGGGCTCGTTTTAATAGGGAGGATGTCAGGAATGTGTTGGCACAGGTTTCATTATTGTACGAGGCTTTTAAAATTTGACTGATTAAAATGATTGAAAATTAGGGAGGAAGGAGGAAGATAATTTCGGTGATCGCGATGTGTATTAATAATTTCAGTGGGCTGGTTTTTCGGTCAAAACGGATAACTTGAAAATTATGCAAATGCCAGCGGCCCCCGTAAATTATTTCTCGCGTTATCCGCAAGCATAACGTTAACGTGCGGCAGCGTTCTCGCGGCGTTAGTTTGTAGGTTCGTTACGTCCCCTAAATTTTCTTGTAACCACCCCTTGGTTCCCGATATTTCAAACGTATTTTTTAGCTGGACTGCTTGGAAATCGGTTCCCGGACAAGGAGAACGGGCAAACAAGTTACGACTTTGCCGGAAATTACTATCTAGAGCGGTGGGGAGCCTTGGCGCGAGCGTTTTTAACGTGTCATCATCGTTTTCGCCGATCCCGATAAGTAAAAGGTTTCGCCCGTGGCCGCGGCCATTTTTGTTGGGAAACGCAGCAGTTCTTATGGCTCGGATATTGTTCTAAATGTTCAAGAATTTCGTGAATTTTTGAATTTTTCGAATATCTGGCAAGTAGCAGACCGAATGATTAATATGCGAATTACAGTGTTACCTGATATTCGAACGGCGAGCCTCGACGTATTGCTTTTATAAACGCTATTCTGATTTCATAACGGCGCGAACGGAACTGACGTGTTTCATGAATAAATTGTTCGTTATCCGGTGATTATGAATACATTACATTTCTGCGCGTATCGTTCGAATCGTAACTCACGGCGGGCAGTTTGCTGTATCATTTTTTCCGATGCCCGTTTAATTTTGCAACCCGATATCGTGATATATTTCACCGTGTCAGCCGCGAGAACTTTCATCGAACCGGGAAACACGATACTTTTCATAGTTGTATGTTCTCAGGAAAATTCGCGCCGCCATTAAATCAAATAACTTCCGAATATTAAATTCGATCACGGATAAACGAGTCGATGGCCATAAAACTGTAAAATCAGATAACAATAACTGGAATATCTCAATTTGGATAAAGCAGTTCTTTTTTCTATGTTATCCAGTAGATTTCGCCGAGAAAACGCGAGAAATCCAAGTTTTGATCCTGGAGGATCAATGGTTCAAAAGTTATAAGTCTTTAAAGTTGAGCGATTTACAAAACCACTGTAAATCGCTCAACTTTAAACACTCATAACTTTCGAACCATTGATCCTCCAGAATCGAAACTTAAATAATTGTTTAAAGTCATGTTTCATCCTGCTGTGAAAAAGCAACAAAGACACTGTAATACCAGTTTATATAAATAACGTTATTCCAATTACGACGTGCAATATTTTTGATTCGAAATCCACCCGGTTCTGTGTAACAATCGTGTTTGTTTATAGCGCGAATAAAGCGTTCGGAATACCAAGTATTAAATATTATAGAACAACTTTTGCATGGCGACGGTTTCGAATTTGAATGAAACCGTCGTAGTTTCGCCGCGATAAAAATCCGCGGCACGCAAGAAATAAAAAACTCGTACTAATCTATAAAAATCCCATATAAATTGAACGGAACGTTGCCATAATATTTTACAAAAATCATCCGTCGGCCATTGGGAAAAACCGATGCGCCGCTGGAAAAGCATACCGTTGTATTCGCCGAAACGGACATAGTGCGCAGACGGAAACCGGGGTGATCGCGAGTCGATAAAACGCTGGATGATTTTTTCGCCACAAATCACGTGGAAATTGCGAACGGCCATCGTACAAAAAACTTTCGCCGGAAATCAGATTTATTGGTGCTCCGTAATTTTTTGCGGAATAGGAACGGCTGCGTCTGCCAGCAGGAGATAAATGAAACACGGCCACGGGGAAAGTTTTCCGCGATTGCTATAGCCGGGGATCCTCGTCCAAAAAGTATTTCGAGTATCGATCGCCGCGGCTTAAGTGACACTCGACCCGACGACAAACTTCGTTTCCTTCAATTTGTTACCCCGGTTTTAATGCCGTTCGTTCCTGTTTTACGACAATTAGATTAGCCTCTAAACAAGAGTGGCCACTTCGAAAGTATAGTTTCTTTTTATAGCGACGTTTGCATCCAGGTCCAATGTTGATCCTTGGAATGTTGGGTCGTCTTACAATTACTGGAATGACACGGTATCGTTCACGATTGTATCACAAATAAATATTTCGAGGTAATCGGTATTTTTTTCAAGGACACCCTGTATATTTTCGTCGATATTCTCGTGGAGCGCGAAAAGACGAATCCAACGAGTACCATGACCTTACCATTGCGATCATTCATTCTCGAGATATTCGAGTCCGCAGAAACAAACCTAATCGAAAACGTTTCCCTTCACATTCGAATATCTCAAGATCGGATGATCGTAATGGTACGGTGATGGTACTCGTTGGATTCGTCTTTTCCTGCTCTACAAGGATATCCACTAAAAAATTCACGATTCCGCTAAAATAAAGTCTCGGAGAGTGAGAACGAAGGCGGAATAAAACCAACAGTTTTCCTGCGACTGTGGGCGACGGTTTCATTCGATTCCTGCTATCAAAGCGTTCACCGCGTGTTGTTGGTGGTCGCAGGCATCGCAGAACCTATTTTGAAAATGAGAAACGCCGGCTGGCGATTAAAGCGATCGTCAAAGCGATCCTGTATACCGTTCTCGAAAATGAAACGTTCGAAATATATTTTTGTTCTGAAAGCGTGAGACGCGACGATAAAATAAGAGCGTCCCTTCGACGCCGCGTTAATTACTCGAGCTTTACGAGCCGGCACGGAATAAATGGGGTGCCGCCGCGGTTCATCCCTTCGGAGGATTCTTACAATACGGACTGTCCGTCGGCAGACACTCTTTTTCTTCCGGCTCTTCTTTTTTCCCACTTTAACGCCGCAACGGCACTTTGATCTCGTCCTCGGCCGCGGGTCCATTTATATCGTCGCGATCGAGAGCACACTGGCCCCCATCTCTCTTCCTCTCTCTCACTATGTCAGCTCGAATATAAATAATTCATTGCGCGGCGCGCGTTCACCTCTGCTTGTAATTCAGACTCCGCTCGGGGATTTGTAATTAGGATTTCGAGAGATTCTTGTGATTTCGATACACGAGCCGGATGAAAAAGTTCTGTTTCGCCTGCTCGATATTTTCCTGATCGGCGGCCTCGCTCGAGGAGAAATTCATTGAGTGGCTCACGGTGTTTGTTCGATGGAATTTTTAACGTTGAGCTGCTTCATCGAGTTGTGCCTCCGGAATTCGAATCTCGAAAGCTGATGTCCTTTGTAATACCAACTTCCAAGGGACCAATATTCGGGAACACACTAACAGGCTTAATGATTAAACACCATCGAGGTTGAGTCCTCATTATTTAACGACACGTTCGCTTGCAAACGATTCGTGTTTTATCAAATTTATTTCTCCGTGATGTCTGCAAAACAGGGGTTGTTCCAACGAGTGATATCTTCATCGGCATCGTCGATCGATTATCATGTCAGCGGCGCCGCGTCCCATGGATTATTAAACTAAACACTGCCATGGTTTTACGCACGCGATCCTGTCGCTTATCTCGCGGACACGAGTGAGCCATAATCGGGCGACACATCGCGATGCTAATCGAATTGGAACTTGTAATTGTGCATTTTCAATTAATCATCGGCTCGAGGAGCAATCGAGCGGTACAAACAATGTCGTTACGTCGTGTAAAAATATTCTAATGGGAACTGAACAATGCTGTGCGAAAGTAGAGTCTTCGAGCTTCAAAACGAGTCCAAGTTCGTTGCTGTACGATTATTTTTAAGCTATGAGAAACCCTCGGGTCCGTGCTGTTTCTTAGATCGTGTAGTTCTACTATTTTCTTCGTGAACAAATTTTTCTCGAGAAAGCACCCACCCGGGATTTGAAGATTGAAGCTTCTCCTTCACGACGAGACCTTAAAATTTCATCTACGATTTTTTTAAAGCCGAATTATCGATTTTTGAATGGGAGGTGTACCGCCAACTTTTTGGTAACATGATGAGGTACACCGATGACCAAACTTGGTCCTCGTTTTTCTTTCATAAAACGGCGGAAAAAAATCGTACATCACTTTTCAAGGTCCCGTTTTAAAGAGGAAGCTTCACTCTTCGAATCCACTGTAGTTTCATTCCCGGAAAAAATTTCTTAAGGTTTTCACAAAGGTTTGAATTAACAGTATTTTTTCAAAAAAATGTGTCTTCAGTCATCCATCTGCTACATCGTGTAAAAATATTTTAGAGGAAACTGAACAATGGCGTGCGAAAGTAGAATGTCCAAGCTTTAAAATGAGCTTATCGCTGTACTATTGTTTTTAACGAAGTTATCACTGTGAGTAATAGACGTGATTTGACAGAAATAAAGGTTCGCAGGTGATCGGATCGTTCGGCTCGCTATAGTGATCGGTAGACATTGTTCTCACACGGTGCCATCGGTCGGCGAATTTTTTCCGCAGATCGCCTAGATCGCACGGGAAGATCTTCCCGCAACTATACCATCGGCTGGGTCCTGCATCGGTAAACATCACCAGTGACATCGATTGCGACAACCATGACTACAACCGCGACAACTGTGACTGCAACGACGACCCGGTAATCCTCTGCAGACGTCTCACTTTTAGCCGACAGGAATGAAATGCAAGAAACTGTCACGAGTCGGTGAATAACGACGCCGGAAGAGTGACGCGAATGGTATCCTGGGAAACGGAGACACTTTGAATCATGTTCAATGTAGAGTAAAATGTGTTACATTACGGTTGAGATGACGTACATTGATCCGACAATTTTTCATTCGTTCTTCCGCGAGAAAGATATTTGGTATTGATTCTCCAAAATAACAAAAAAAAAATCAATTGATTCTTCTCGGAGGTCCAAAAAGCAGAATATTCTCTTAAAATGATCTATTTTGACGTTTTATGGGAGCTGTAGCGTGTCTGGTTCCTCGGGGTATCGATCGCTATCGATTATTCCTGTTTCCTCGGTTTCGCGGTTTTGGTTTCGAAAACAGCCTAGTCGTTCCGCCTTCGCTTCCGGTTTCCCTTCCCAGGGCATTCACCAGGACCGGAAGTGTCTCGTTTTCCCAACCGGACGCCGCGAAACCCGCTGAATCGCACCTGACCACTTCCGTTTGCGCATCCAGTATAGAGAGAGCCCAGCGCGTCCCTCTTCGCAGGTCACCGAGCTTCAACGTTGCCCCTAGATATCCCGAAACCGTTTTATTTTATTCCACTTTTATTCCCGCCTCGAATTTTCCTAGATAAAACCGAACCAGATCGTCCAGCTACGTAGGTCCGCGTTTTATTCGAGCTGAAAAAAGATTTCCCGACGAACACAATCTCGTTTGCCATGATTTCCATCCCTGACGCTCCATGCATCTCGATCCATCCGAAAAAATTCATTTTTTCAACGAGATTATAAGGTCGTCGAGACTTTTTCTGAAGGACACCCTATATATTTTCTTCGATATTCTCACGGAGCACGAAAAGACGAATCCAACGAGTATAATCACCATGTATTTGCGATCACTCGGTCTCGAGATGCTCCTATCTGAAAGCGACAAACCTAATCCAAAACTTTACTTTTCACGGAAATCTCGGGATCGGGTAATCGTAATGGTATATTCATGGTAGTCGTTGGATTCGTCTTTTCATGCTCTACGAGGATATCCAATAAAAAATGTAAGATATCGTCGGGAAAAATAATGGCGTTCCAAATAGTGCCATAAATGAAGAGTGACGCTTTGTACGGGCTAGGGAAGATATTCTGCTGGATGTAAAATGAAATGCTCGTTACTCGAGCACTCGTGCAATGGAAAACAAGAGATCGATACCAGTAAAATCCGTTTTTTCCGAGATAATTTCCTCGTCAGGGTGTACTTTCGCGACGTTCACGACGTTCACGATTGATTTGCGTCATTCAACTGCAAACGAATCGCGCCGGACGCGATTATTTTCCTCGTTAATCGAGGTTCTATCGCTCCGACTCGACGTTAAAAAATGCTTGTCTCTCGGAATCGAGGAGACGAGACATTTAAGCGTTCAACTATCAGCATTGAAATCCGTCTTCGCCAGAAATAGCGTTGCATTGGGACGCGACGCTCGGGTTTTGTCAAAAATTGTCATTCATTTCGCGAGTTACTCCGTCGAAATAAAATGAGCTGCTGCACGATATCCCGGGAATACGAAATGACGGCCTCAACAGCGACGATCCATTTTTTTGATATCGAGAGGTCGAATTTTGAACTTTTCATCTTCGACTTTTGCTACTTTAATCCTCCGATGAATTTATCGATCCAGACGCTCGCGGATCGAAAAACAAAGATTTCTATTGTAAATATTTATCTGAACTCTTCGGGAACGACGCCTAATCATATTTCGACATTTTCATAGTCGAACTCACTGGGTACTTTAAATAGTGAATGATTATCGTTCCTAATGATTCTGGCCTTTTGCAGCAAATTTTGCAAGGTAAAAATTCATCAGAGTCGGTACGATGCACAGAAGTCGTGTCTGAAGGGTTAACCTAATTTCTACCATCAATCACGTTCATCACTTTTCCTATCACACGCTTTCGGAATTCCAGCGATCCTAGTGAATCTTAGAAAATAATGTACTACGAGATAACGCTACGTTTAAGTAAAGAACTAATGTAACGCTTTCGTGTTTAACGAGATTGTAAGGTGATTGATATTGTTTCTCAAGGACACCCTGTATATTTTCTTTGATATTCTCGTGGAGCGCGAAAGGACGAATCCAACGAGTACCATGACCATATGGTTTCGATCATTCATTCTCGACATATTCGCATCTGAAGAAACAAACCTAACCGAAAACGTTACCCTTCACATTCGAATATCTCGAGATCGGATGATCGTAATGGCGCGGTCATGGTACTCGTTGGACTCGTCTTTCCATGCTCTATGAGAATATCAAATTAAAACTGTAATGCAATGTATGTATGCAATAATGTAATAATTGTATCGCAAAATAAACTTCCGTATGGAAGTGAGAAAACGACGAACAAAGGAATAAAAAGTCGAGAAAAATGTCCCTAGAGACCAGATCGGTAGGGACGAACGTAAAAATATTGTCTGAATATTTGTTTAATTTACTGTAGCTTAGACCCGGATCTAGTTTATCGACATTAACTACTGTGATTGTCACTCGACGAGGGGGAGAATGTTCGAGAACAAAGAATAATGGTTTTTGATGGAAAAGTTCTTCTGTCCCATCGCCACTCTGCGCCATCGAGCCACAGCGCGACACAGGTATTACAATGTCAGGATGGGGAACAGCTTTAAACGAATCTTTCGGCGACAATAACCGCTCGGATGGTTCCTGAAATATTATTCTCCGCGTGGGTCGTCGCCGTGGGCGGCCATTCAAGGAACGGCTGACCAGCAGTCTTTCGCAAAGTCTTTTCTGGCCTTCGCCGGTCGAATATTGTCTGAGAGAGTGTCCGTTGCCGAATGGGATCGAGAGAAGTGGAACATGTGTGACGTACAGTCCGCATTGTGGACCGAATCGTTTCGGACGCTTTTGTCGTTCGACTTATGGGACCGGAGACGATGCGGTAACTAGCGACGGCTCCGAGTACTTTCCCGAAACTATTGAAACTCGAACACGTGCGATTATTAGATTTAATATTCTGGTATTGTAGTGTTTAGAATAGCAGTATCGCTGGGAGAACGTTTCCGGTGAATACGGTAATGTTCGAGATCATTTCATTGTGAAAATATCAGCAATGTGTTTCTGATGTTCTCCCGATTAAAATGAGTACAAACACGGCATAGTTCGCAGCTGAATTGCTCGGTTCGGATGGTGGAGGTTCGACTTTATCGGGGATTGAATGTGGCCCTAATTCAGTCGTGTTTGGGCTTGTTTTAATCGAGAGTGTGTCAGGAATCTGCCGGTATCCACCAAAGTGAGGTAACGATCAATCATTGAAATCCATTTGTTAAAACAACGGAGACTGATGTTTTATCTTTTTCGCCGACAAAATCTGGAGAACGTGAAACGCAGTTCACATGTAATCAACTCCAGTCGGAACTAGGTCAGACTTAACATCGGCCACTAATCATAGCAAGCCAATATTTGAATACCATTACTTCCTTCAGAGGCTAGGAAAATAATAGAGTTCGAGCAAACCAACAATTTCCTAACGTGGTTTGCCCGAACACAGATTCTGTTTCAGTCCCTCCATCATTACTTCCTATTTCGTATTTGACTCTTCACCAGCGTGCTTGTTAAAATCTGTACGAACAAACTTCGTTATTTTCAATGATTTATCTGTGAAAGCTCAGCCATCTTATTCGTCACGTATTCCTGGTTAAAACGAGTACAAACACGGTACAGTCGGATCACGTTTAGTTCTTATTATTTTGACTCATTGTCCGAACCAATCGGAGAGGTGCTAGTAAACATGGTCCGAACTATGCCGTGTTTGTACTCGTTTTAAACAGGAAAACGAGACGAACATGTTCGTAATGGTTTCATTAAAAAATTAGTGGGTTTATCTTCGGACATTACTGTACCACCTACGCTGCGATTTTGCAAGTTCCTCAGCCAGTAGTGTGCGAGTACGAGCGAATGCGAGTGAACGGAGTCGCATGATCAATGCCCACGTTCGCATCCTCGCCTGCGTGTATAGCGAACGAGCTGCGAGGAGAGAAATTGATCGAATGACGCGCGTTTCACGCGCGCGTTGATCACAAGGGCTGAATAGAATGCGAGAGACTGGCGACGCAGACTAATTAGAAAAATGGCGTTTGTAATCATGCGTCGGGCTTTTTTTCTTTAATACATGACGGGTCTTCTTGTAATCACGACGCGAAACACGTGCACTGACACAGGCTACGGAAAATCCGCACCATTTTTTTCAGAGAAACCTTGCCGCTAGTTTTATCTTGTAACGCGATGCTCAAAATAAACTGTTGGAAAACGTAACGCCTCTTCTCTTCTTCAAGATTCTGATGTGCATGTTGCGAAACTTCTGCGGTGGTATTTGTTAACAATTGCTTAGTAGTCCAGCAAAATTCTCTTGGAAATTTCTCTTTGATCTCGAAGAAAGTTTTAATTGAAATGTCTGCGCTCATAATGCGTGGAACATTTCGGAAATAGAAATTTCTGTTTGATCACTAGACGTACGTTATTTTCTTGAGAACTGAGAGAAAAGAGTGGATTGGGATTGTGTGCGAATGGGTGGGTCAAAATATGGAGCCGGGTTATTTTAATTTGTACGAGAAGGAAGACCTCATTTTCCAGCCAAGAGCAGCGTGTTCAAACAAAGGGTAATTATTCTCCGGACTAATTCCTTCAACGATTTCGTCTCCCACCGCAGCAATACCGGAAATGCAGCTTTCCCTAGACAGTACCTAGAAGCTCCGAACTCGTGCGAGTCCTAGAATTTCCCTAGAGACCAGTCACGCATTACTTGCTTCGCGGTTGTCTCGTTAACAATCCACAACAATATCCAAAAAAAACAAATATTTAAAAACCTAGTAGTATTTTATTACTTAAAATATATATATAGTGTCATAATACCACATTTATAATAAATATTGAATTCAATAAGACTTCATCAGTACTTTTCTTGAAGGACACCCTGTATATTTTCTTTGATATTATCGTAGAGCATGAAAAGACGAATCCAACGAGTATCATGACCATACCATTACGATCATTTAATTTCGAGAGCTACAGTTTTGACTTAGGTTTGTTACTTTCAAGCACGATTATCTCGAGACTGAATGGTCGTAATGGTACGGTCATGGTACTCGTTGGATTCGTCTTTTCCTGCTCTACAAGAATATCCATGAAAAAATCCAAGATCGCATTAAGATGAAATATAAATCAGTCAATCTTGTATATCAGAATTTAGGGAAAAAACATAAAATAAGAAAGTTGGTGTGAACAAACACGGCAGAGAGTTCCCCGGGAAAATATCTCCCGCGTAGCCGGCGGTAATTAAGAGGATCGCTAGTTGGAAGTGCCGGAAATTACGATGTCGAAGAACTGTGTCGAGGATTGTTAAGGAAATTGCCTAATCTGCAGCAAGATCGCACCCGAAGGTGTGACGGCAATCGATAAAATTGAGCAGCCGAGGAATACTCCCGGGGATACGTGGAGTTCGGCTAACCTAACTAAGCGGAGCTTTTAATGGTGCCTGGAGATAAAGATTAATAATGTTCGCTATCTACGAACTGGCACCGGCACCTAGGTCCGGGCGAATGCTTATGCAAATTTCTCGGTTTTCATGAACCAGCCGAAAATGAAATCTAGGTGGGTATGAACGACCATGGATACATGGTTTTATCGTTGGGAGGACGCGGAGACTGTTAAATTGAATAATTCTTGCTCTGGGGTACATCAATTCTGCGTTATAGCGCAGCTAGAATGTGCATAAAGTTTTGTTAAGTATAGAATAACTCACCTAGTCTTCGCACCTTCCGTGTAAGTTGCTGATTAGGGCCTCTTTGTTCTTAATATAATTCCCAGGAGGGAAGAAGTTTATATTTACTGCGTGACCGCATAATGCTGGTTACAAAAGAATTTTATTTCGTAAAAATTAAATAAAATGTTGTGAACTATTTTCTCCATAAAATGAAGAAATTCCCTCAAAACAAAGTGAATAAAAAATATCAATATAAAAAATGCTGCCAAATAAATCTGCTAATTTCCAACGTCTCAATTAATTTGTATAACAAAGATGAAGAATTTTATTTTGTTACAAACTAAATGTTGTACATTATTTTCTCCATAAAGTGAAGAAATTCCCCCCAAAACAAAGTGAATGAAAAATATCAATATAACAAAAGCTGCCGAATAAATCTGCTAATTTTCAACCTTTAAATTAATTTGTACAACAAAGATGAAGAATTTTATTTTGTTGCAAACTAAATGTTGTAAACTATTTTCTGCAGAAAATTAAGAAATTCCCCTCAAAACAAAGTGAACAAAAAATAGCGATATGAAAAATACTGGAAAAATTAGATTTGCTAAGTTCCAACCTCTCAATATTAATTTGTATAACAAAGATGAAGAATTTTATTTTGTTGCAAACTGAATGTTGTGAACTATATTTTCTCCAGAAAATGAAGAAACTCGCCCAAAACAAAGTGAGTGATAAATATCAATATAAAAAATGCTGCCAAATAAATCTGCTAACCAATTAATTTGTATAACGAAGATGAAGAATTTTATTTTGTTACAAACTAAATGTTGTACATTATTTTCTCCATAAAGTGAAGAAATTCCCCCCAAAACAAAGTGAATGAAAAATATCAATATAACAAAAGCTGCCGAATAAATCTGCTAATTTTCAACCTTTCAATTAATTTGTACAACAAAGATGAAGAATTTTATTTTGTTGCAAACTAAATATTGTAAACTATTTTCCCCAGAAAATTAAGAAATTCCCCTCAAAACAAAGTGAACAAAAAATAGCAATATGAAAAATGCTGGAAAAATTAGATTTGCTAAGTTCCAACCTCTCAATATTAATTTGTATAACAAAGATGAAGAATTTTATTTTGTTGCAAACTGAATGTTGTGAACTATATTTTCTCCAGAAAATGAAGAAATTCGCCCAAAACAAAGTGCTCAAAAATACCAATATAATAAATGCTTATGCACAAATGATTTCGGCGTTACCGGTTCGATCAAGGAATACTAGAAATTAGCAATTTTGCAGAATTATAATTTCGACGTTTCGGTTCGGTTTTGAACCATCTTCAGGAAAAGTCCGCGTCTGTGAAATAGACACATTTTAAAAAGGTGTTATTCATTAAAACAGAAACAATTTTATGATTTGAACCAGAGGTGAAATACGTACTTGCTAACTTTGAAAAAATACAGAATTTATTTAAATACCATTTTAAATACCATTTATTTACGCTCTTCATTCTGTATTTTTTCAAAGTTAGCAAGTACGTATTTCACCTCTGGTTCAAATCATAAAATTGTTTCTGTTTTAATGAATAACACCTTTTTAAAATGTGTCTATTTCACAGACGCGGACTTTTCCTGAAGATGGTTCAAAACCGAACCGAAACGTCGAAATTATAATTCTGCAAAATTGCTAATTTCTAGTATTCCTTGATCGAACCGGTAGCGCCGAAATCATTTGTGCATATACAAAAATTTACGATCGTGAAAATTCAAACGTATAATAAATGCTGTCAAATGAAGTCTGCAAATTTCTAGCTTCTCAATTAAATTGTATAATAAAGAGCAAGTCAGAGTGGTCGGACAACCACCTGTGCATTTGCACTGGGACACCAAGTTGAGAATCAATTTGCATTCAATAATCCGCGATCGTTAAGTCGGATATATGCGACGGCGAGCGGATTCCAAGGCCGAATTTGCCGGCCCGGAAATCGGCATGCGAATTAGACGCTTTGTCGGCCAAGACGTCCTTCCTCCGATGTCCCCTCCACCCCTCCCCCTAAGGTTTGTCGATGAATGGCACGCCATTGGCTGAATGCGTGCCCCTAAACTACTGCATTCACAGGTCCGTCTCTCCCTGTGCGTCGAACTGGATTTCGCAAACTCCGCGAACTCGAAGTCTCCGCGAACCTTCGCGCCGTAGTATGGCCGGCATTCTAACCGACGGTTCTTCGATTTCTTCCTGTATACACTGTTCACCTAACTTTCAACTCAAAATATGCAAATCTGCAATCTACTAGCTTGCAAAAATCTGAAGATTGTTTTATTAATATTTGAACTGTTGTAACTTCGTGAAAAAAAATCGTACGACAATCATTCCGGGTTCATTTTAAAGCTCGAAGCTTCTACTTTCAGAATGTTCGACCATTTTTTTTTTAAGATAATGTGAGATGATACGCGGAATGAAGTCAATTTCGAACGACTCCACTGGCGTCAAAAATCTTTTTCGAGAACTGAAACGAACGCCATTTTGAAGATTAGAGTGTCTAGTTTGTAACGAGCTTTGATAATTTTCTGTACGATTTTTTGCCTCGATTTTATTAAAATGATTAGATCGAGGACGCCTCTGAATTAACGCGTCGAATTAATATTGAATAAATCAGATTGAGATAGTGGTTAATATTGCACAGCACATTTGCAAGGGATGTGCAGCAATAAAGCAGAAAATTTTACGAGTGAAAGGGGGGTGTAGTAAAGACGGAAGGAAAAAAATGATACGTATATATTTTATATATACCGTCGCCATATTTTCTGCGCCGTTGGACGTGGTTTATACTTTCCTTGATATCCTTATAGACATGGAAATTTCCTCTGTGAAATGCAAAGTAGGGAACGCGCGGCACGGGCCCTGAATATTCAGCTAATTCGATTTTTTAGAGCATTAAGCTTGCACGAAACTTCCACTTGCTTTGCGAAAGTGGATTAACATCTCGCGCGCGCGGTCGCTGCGAATTGTGAAAAACACAGCCGGCGAGTACTTGCACTTTTACCCGCGGATCTTTGACACTGATGCGGGAAATTTCCTCGATATTGTGCGAAAACATTCGCGAAAGCCACCCGGCGAAATGTGCTGAAATTGCTGCGTGGAAACGTTGGAAGAACGGCGCGCGTAATTGCTCGAAAATATTCGAAAAGGCACCTGTGGAATTGCAAAAATTGCTGCGCGAATACGTTCAAAGGACAACATGGGGAATTATAAAAATTACAGCGCGGAATGGTTGGAGAGGCTGCGTGCGAAATTGCAAAAATTGGAAAACATCGAAGGACCAACATGGGAAATTGGAATAGTAATTGGAAAATTGAAAAAATCACTTGAAAAACGACATGAGAAAGTGGCAAATATGCTAGGCGAAAATATTGGAAGAGCAACTTGCAAAACTATAAAAATTGCTCCGTGGAAAAATTCGAAGAGGTTCTAGCAAAATCGGAAAATTTAATAAAATCATTGGAAAAGCTACGTGAGAAATGGAAAAATTTGCTGGGCGAAAAATAGTGAGCTCTTCCTCAATTTACAAGCAGCGATAACAAATGAATACCGATTCAAAAACCAGCACATTTGTCATAATAATATTATAAAAAAAACTTTTTAAAAACCACGCTTATATTAAAATGCACTAAAAAAGAGAAAATAATTTTTTTAGGCATTAGTGTCTATAAATAGAAGCGTGGAGCGCTAAACTATATTGACGTAATCTTCGTGAGCGCTCCGCGCTTTTATTTATAGTCACTAATGCCTAAAAAAATTATACTGGTATGAAATAGTAAGATATAGAAACGCAAGGTATGGAAATACGCGAGATAGAAGGAGGGGATGACTCCGATGGTGTCGGAAATTGTCCGAAATGGAACAAAATGAACGGAACACCGCACTGACTGAGCTCCTGCGATGCGAAATGGGTGAGTGGAGTGGGGATGAATCGGAGTAGGAACACGTAGTGGAGTAGGGAGCGTTGGCGCGCGGAGTGGGGATCGCTGAACGCGATGACGTACTACCGAGCGTCGCGCGGCGAGGTGTGACGGTTAATATTAAAAATTTGTTTTTCCTAAAACGCACAGTTTTTTTTAAAATTGATTTTTTAATATTGTATTGTCATCCAGTTCTGAGGTATGTTTAAAGTTTCAAGTCTCTAGCTCATCGGGAAGTGGTCTAAAATTCGATTACAAGATTTGACGCATACAACAACAACGACAACTCGGCAAGCTAATATAAGCGTGGTAAAAAATGTGTCAACGTTGGAATAATGCTGCAGGTGTAACAATACATCTGAAAGCTTGAATTCGAGGAAGGCCAATGAATTCCGGAAGACGTTTAATCTTTCTGTAAAGGAGGCAGCATTAGTCAAACATATAGTTTCCGCTGGGTGTAATGGTTCATAATTTTTTTCCCCGCGCACGCTATAAATTTCATCGGGCTATAAAGAATAAGGACACGCACCCCCATTTAAATCTCTAGGCGATATACGTTATCCGGGATATTAGGTTGATCGTGTTTGAAAAAGAACGACATGGCTTTCGCCGGGACGTCCGACGCCGAAGGTTTTTAATTTTCCATGAAATAATTAATAAAATACCGAAGCCAACCGGTTAACAAAATTTTCGTTGTGGATCGATAATCATCGATCGACGCAGCTCGACAGGGCAGATCTCGACAGCGGCGACGACGCCTCTAATGAAGACTTAATGGACCCCTTTGAGTGCTGATAGGTGTCCAAACCCTCCCCTGTAACACAATAAATGTGTGCACCTATTGTGTCGATAGAGCTCCACATCCATTCTGGTGATCAACTGCTTGTGCATTGACAACAAAAATATTCCAGCAACATATTGGAGAAATTTAAAACTATTGTTCCATGATTTCTGATTTAGTAAATTCTGCAACTGCAATAAAAATCCACTTGGCGATTTTTCCGATCTCGCGGGCTGCAGAGGGGTAATCCCACTTAATTTGAATAGAATCTTTAGTCTCCAACAATAAACGTTTCCGATAGCGTTGGAGTGCGCGGCTCGTTAATCGAATAGTCGACTTTTCCGAGGTCTCATTCGCTTTTTAAGTGAATTTCGTAGTGTTCGACTTCGAATAATTACACGAACACCGGCGAGGGAGGGAGAGTGGGGAAGGGGTAGGTGAACGCTGCCAGGTAATTACTCGAAGGTGATAATCGGTTTTGCGAGTTCTTGGCATCGAGCTTTTTCTTCCCTTTCTTGTTAATACACACTCCTCCGGGGGCCTCGACTCGTTCCAATCGATATCTGATCTCCCTCTCAATGGACCTTATATATCCGATATAGCGTTGTTCTGTTCCGTTAATGAATTTTCTTGTCGGACACGAGCAAACGCGGAAAACTGATCTTTGCACCTGAAGCGAAAACTTTGCATTTAATTAATCCCCCGGCCAATTACGCTGTCCTCGGGGAAAGATATACTCGGCAATTAAGTTGACGTTTGTATTTTCCTTAATGACAAGTCGCGTCGACAACATGGTCGTTAGCGACGGTATACAGAGTGTCCCGAAAATGTTGCACTTGAAACGAGAGATTCCTGAGATCATTCGAAGCAAGTTTTTCCTTTGCGGAAATATTCTCCGAGGCTTCGTTACGGAGTTATTAACGGAAAACGAATGGATTCCGCCCCGGCCAATGCGGACGCCGCGCTCAACGAGGCCCGTCCCCGGGGCGGAGTTCGTCCACTGTTGCCCCGCCCCGATTGGTTCGCGTTTTTCGTTAATAACTCCGTAACAAATCCTCGCAGTAAATTTTTGCAAAGGAAAAGGTTTTTTCGAATAACCTAAGGAAGTACATTTTTGGGACAATCGGCAGTTCTTCGGTATTTTTCAATAAATTGATGAAGATAAATGTCGAATTTATTCTGAATTGCAAAGACATTAGAAGAATGTAAAAATAAAGTTACATACCGATGTAATTCGAATTGAAAATATGAATTGGAGTTAAAAATAGCCGGAGCCATTTAGTTTTCATCAGTCGGCGAGCTCATTTCATATTCTACTATCAATTTAAATTTCGGAAGAGCTCGGGCCGAGGAAACGGTGAAAGTAGGATCCGGAATAAGTAATGAATGGAAAGCAGAGCAGCACCGTCGAAAAATTGACAAGGGATGGGACAAAGTTACGTAAAAAATACAGGGGATAATGCAGACTGGAATAGAACGTCGTAGTACTCTCAGAATTATTCACAATCAATCGGTACCGAGATCTCCGAATTTGTAATACCTCTCAGGTTATTAATGTAGTTCCATTAAGCTTCTTAGATCGCGAACAATTTTTTATAGAGAAAAGTATTTTTCTCAGGTATTAATCTAATAATTATTTGAAACACGAACGTGTATGTTAAAAATTTCAAGTTAAGTATGTTAAAAAATTAATGAAAAAAAAAGGAAATGATTAAAATTGAAAGCAGAGTTCGAGGATTTACACGAAAATTTTCATGAATGAAAGGTGGGCGGTTCGCTGATGGCGTTAGAAATTTCGCGGATTAGACTTTAATCCCTTCCGTATGATCCGTATAATTCTTGTTTTTACCGGTCGTTACCGGCAAGCCCTGCTCCCTTTTCAGTCAAGTAATTGCTGCCTTGCGAAAATGTTTTTCCGCCGGAATCCCTCGCGATGAGTGACTTTGGTAAACAGAGAAACGTGCTTAATGCATATCACACGGGTGAATTAATTATTCAAGAGTTTTTGCCAGAGAGTTTGCTTCGTGTCGGTCTCGCAACCACCGCGGTCTGTCGAACCGGTTAACTTCTTCCCGCTGACTTGCCCTTTGATGTTTAAGTAATCGTTATTTCGGTAGTCTCTATCAAAATTGTTCTGGAACTGTTCCGCAGTCGGGGCATTCATATGTCCTGAACGAATTTGGACGTTTCCTAAATCATGGGTGTCGAAACGGGGCCCAGATAAGCCCCACTACCAGTAGCACGGGGCCTTGGGCAAAGCAGAATCTCGGGGCCCCTAACACCAACTAAAGAACTTTATGAGAAAAACGTACGAATTTGGATCTTGGAACTTGGTTTGGAGTTGTGGTATGGAACTTGGGGCCCCTTTTTGCTTGGGGCTCCGGGCATTGCTCCAGGTTGACCATAGGGTAACTGACTTGCCCTTTGATGTTTAAGTAATCGTTATTTCGGTAGTCCCTGTCAAAATTGTTCTGGAACTGTTCCGCAGTCGGGGCATTCATATGTCCTGAACGAATTTGGACGTCTCCTAAATCAGGGGTGTCGAAACGGGGCCCAGATGACCCCCACTACCAGTAGCACGGGGCCTTGGGCAAAGCAGAATCTCGGGGCCCCTAACACCAACTAAAGAACTTTATGAGAAAAACGTACGAATTTGGATCTTGGATCTTGGTTTGGAGTTGTGGTATGGAACTTGGGGCCCCGGGCATTGCCCCAGGTTGGCCATAGAGTAACGCGCCAATGCCCACTACGGCGATGGTTCTGCTACCAGATCGATTGGGTATGATGGCCCACTATTTAGCCGAGTAGAGGGGGAAAATCTCCTCCGTCTAGGCCATGAAAACAGTTCTCCGTAAAAGTGATTGGAAATTGGGACAACTCACTCCACGACAGAGTAAAATAAGAAAGTATTAAATTTGATTGCGAAACGATATCTGGAGCATGGAATTAGTTTTATAGAACCGGACTCTGCCCGGGAAGCGTCAAACGAACGGACAACGAAAGAAAACGAAGCGATCGTTTTTTTTTCCGGGTATATTCGATAGAGAGAGTGAAAGAGGGATGGGGGGGAAGAGAGAGAGAGAGAGAGAGAGCAGTCGATCCCGGGGACTTGTTAAGGACAGAAGCACGATTGGAGCAATAACAGTAAATGACAAAGCAACGAACGCGGGGCAGCCTCGTTTCAAATGCAGATCAGCGGGAAGCGGTAGCGCGGCTTCATTTCCGGTTCCTACGAGCGCGATTCCGCGTGAACGCTAAAACCAACATGGGCCGGCGTTTCGCCGCGTTCACATTTATCGACGCCATTTTAAATGGAAATAAGCCCGATGCCGCGCCGCCGACCCGCGGAAAACCTGCTGCCCCTGGAAAAAAAGCCTACCCCGTGAAAAATCCCAGCCGATACCCGGTGAAATGGATCGTAAACTATGCGGGGAATGGAGATCGGCCATCGCTCCACACAGATACCCCCTTCATACAGACCCCAGACCCGAGACCCGAATATTCATCTCTAAGATATTATTAATATTATCCAATCGCTCCCGTTTTGTTTTAAGTTAGAGTGACCCCACGACGCACAGTGGTCTGAGAGCGGCAAAAACCGCATATTTTCAAGTTCCTTAAAAAACCAAATTTTTTATATTTTTGACTAGTAGGAGAGTAAATTCAAACATTTCTAGGATGAATCAGTTCAAAATCCAAATTCACTTTGTTGTAGAACGTCTTAATGTTGGCCATGCTAAACATACCTAGTTTTCAGCATAAATTCAAGCGCATGTTTGAAGAAACCGTATGCGCCTGTAAAAATAGTAATGTAAATAATGTTTTCTTTTCTGGCTTCCTTCAAGTACGAAGACCCGGAATAAATCGCGAAAAATGTTTATTTTTAATTTTTTCGAGTAGTTTTGCAGATAATACTATTAAACGGGGCAAAAGAGCAACGTTAATGAAGTTTGAAAGACGATATCTCTCTTGCGCCAAACTGCGGCAACGTGCCAATGGAAAAATAACGTTTGTAGATATCTAAGTAAACAATAAATGCAAAATTCAGCTGCGGTAACCTGCGGCTTTGGGTTTTATCTCATGAAATGTCGGTGAGAACGCGTCAAAGAACGCTCCGCTTTCTGGAACACTTGACGGTCCGTCACACAGTGACGGTACTCGCTTTTTGTGGCCAAAACTATTGTAGCGTTATTTCAAGGTTTAATGTTATATTATTTATAGGCCGTTGGATTCGTCTCGATACCAGTTAAAATATTATGAAGTAAAAAATATATGTTAATATTTAAAAAATTGAGATGATCTTCATTTTTGTATACAAAAAGAGATTTTTCTTTAATTTTTTGTCTTGAAGTTTGTAGAAAAGTGAATACAAATCAACTTACGTTTGAAAAATTTTTTGTCAGATCATCGGAAATATTTGAAAAATCGTGTTAACAATTCTCACAATGCATACTATTGAAAACAAGAGTAAAATGTATTATTTATTATTATTTTATTAATTATTTTTTAATTTATTTATCATTTTTCTTGACCAAAATGTAAATAAACCTTACCTGTATACTGTACATAATAAATTTTCATGAAATTATTTCATTTTATTTTAATTGACATGAAATTATTGTTTTTTAAATCAAGTAGTTATTTTATATGGAGAGGAATCATTTTTTATTATCTTTAATTTAAATTGAATTATATTTCATTTTAAATTTATTTTATATTCAATTTAAGTGTAAAATTTATTATTTGTTATTAATTTATTACTTATTTTTTAATGTATTTATTATTTTTCGTGACCAAGAATGGTTACAAACATTTTCTGTCGAGATTTTCCCCGAAAGAGAGCTTTCCTAGTGTTTTTGCCGTTTCCTGCCGCTCTCAGACCACTGTGCGACGTGCATGCCTCATAACGTCACGTGACTGTCCACTACTGGCAGAGAGGCAGTAACTGTAGTCCCCTCAATTCGTGCTCCCTCGCCTCATCTGGTGAGCCTGAGTGTATATTAAAAATTCAAATTCAGTGTACCGTCTTTAAGTATCATTGTAGAAATTAATTTCGGGTAAAAATCACTTTACCGGACTCAAAATTTGTGCCTTTCTCCTATAAATTATGATGTAGATTTGTACCCAGAGCGGCTGCAGATCGAAGTTGCGATCCCGTAGGATCAATGGTTCAGGAGTTATACTTGCTTAAAGTTGAGCAATCTGCAGTGTTTTCGATAGGTAAGGGCGCCGCCATATTGGTTTGTAGCGACGACCGCGAGCCGCTTACCGGGCAGCTCCCCCTGACCTAATCACCATCCAACTCGGTAAGCGGCTCGCGGTCGTCACTACAAACTAATATGGCGGCGCCCTTTCCTGTCAAAAACACTGCAGATTGCTCAACTTTAAGCAAGCATAATTCCTGAACCAGTGATCCTACGGGATCGAAACTTCGATCTGCAACCGCCCCGGGTACAAATCTACTGAATTACATACCAAATACATCATAATTTATAGGAGAAGGGCAAAAATTTTGAGTCCGGTAAAGTAAAGAGCAGCCTTAATTTCTAATATTGTAAAATTTAATAACATTGCACGAGGGGATTGCACGAGGGGCGATTGAGTCGTTCAGATCGATTTATTGTGTGAGAGATGAAGAATGCGGATCGATCCTGGAAGACGAGCGCTTCACCGGCACACGCTGAAGAGATTAGAGGCGCGGAGCCTCGTGGACGATAATGGAGGACGGTTTCGGAAGAAAAAGGAGCGATTAAAGCATACCGGAGCATGCTAGCTCGTCGCGCGACACTTTGTAACTAGAATGGATGCGGGCGGGCTGGAAACACGACATCGCTTAAAGTTGAAACAAAGTTCTGCGACGCGGTCCCGTGGTCTCGGCTGGTTGCTGGAGGTGGAACGACACGGAAAATGGAAATGTTCGGAGTACCCTTTGAACGGTGTACCACCACCGGTGGAACGAGGCGAAATAAAAGGTCGCATAATTGAATAAATGTAACGATCGGCCCAGAGATGTGGTCCAAGGATATTTCTTCAGGGGTGGAACGAATTGAAGAGATTCCCCCTTTCACGTCGACGATACAAGCATTTCCTTCAATTTCGCATTATTCCCCTCATTTCAATTTCATAATAAGTCATTCTTACCTAAATTTTTCTTGAATATTTTTGTAGAGCACAGAAACATAACTTGTATTAACATAACTTTTTAGCCTTCAATTACACTGTACAACACCAAATTTGTTCCCTAATTACTGTTGGGTCCTTCTTATAGAGTTTTTTTTTGCGTTGATTCCAAATCTGTTCTTAATTTTTTCCCTATACGCACAGTTTTTAAGAAACATGACTTTGAAAAAAAAACATATTTTTCAATTTTAAACAAATATTGTGGTGTTATTATAAAAGATATTAAATTGTTCTTTATAGCAAAAGATTCTGTAGACTTTCCCGAATACAGCGATATCCAATATTAATACATTATGATTGTTTAAACATGTTTAAACGGAGAGGATTAAGACAGGATTAAAGACAGAGAGACACCACTTTTGCATCAATTTTTGAGGATATTTTTCAATTTATCTCAAAAAATAAGGGTCCAGCGGATAATCGAACTATACCATGCGATAGAGAAGACTTTTATCTTGAGAAACCCCGCTTTGAAGTTTGAAACGTCGACGTTTTTTTCGAACCAGAAAGCAAAATATCTTTGCCCGACATGAGTTGCCGCCAGTGGTGCTCATCACTACAACGGTCGCTCGCCGCTCCGTATCCCGTCGCTGCGCCATATCTCGTCCCGAGCGCCACTGGCGGCAACTCATGTCGGGCGAAGATATTTTGCTTTCTGGTTCGAAAAAAACGTCGACGATCCAAACTTGACAGGGTGGCTTCTCAAGATAAAAGTCTGCTCTATCGAGTGGTATAGTTCGATTGTCCGCTGGACCCTTATTTTTTGAGATAAATTGAAAAATATCCTCAAAAATTGGTGCAAAAGTGGTGTCTCTCCGTCTTTAATGATTTTTTATACATGTTTAAACATCCACAATGTATTAATATTGGATATCGCTGTATTCGGGAAAGTCTACAGAATCTTTTGCTGCAAGGAACAATTCAATATCTTTTATAATAACATCACAATATTTGTTTAAAGTTGAAAAATATGTTTTTTTTTAAAGCCATGTTCCTAAAAAACTGTGCGTATAGGGAAAAAATTGAAACCAGATTCGAAATCAGCGCAAAATACTCTGTAAGAAGGACCCAACAGTAATTAGGGAACATAAGAAAAATTGAAATTTGTTGGACAGTGTTATTTTTAAATATAAGTTTTACCAGTATGTGTCTTACATTTTTCTGATTAAAATGAGCCCAAGCACGGCACAATTTAGACCGCATTTATTTGTTTAATACACGGTTAAAGAGAATCCTCGATTATCCGAACTGGTGTTACCCGAATGCTGAATATTCAATTGAATTGAAAGCGATGCAAATGCAACAGAATTCATTGCAAAATTCCGAATGATCGACGAACGGAATTCCAAATCCATTATTATTGCAGCAATTAATCTTCTTTGATTTTCATCGGACGATCAAGCGTCGCCATACTTTCGTAAGAGTTGCTCGGGGAAAAAGGGGGATAAGGAAATTTACAAACGAGCAGGACGGCTCGCCGAGGCATCGCGATTCGGCCGACTAATCGATAGTTTCTGGCTGAAGCATAGTTCGGTTCAGCCAACTTGAAAATTCGATTAAGAGACCCGGCACGGAGATTCCCCAAGAATGTTCGCCGAATTTGAAACTGTTCGACGCGCGAAGAAAAGTTTCTTGCCACCTTTTCCCCGATCGGTTGAGAAAACACCCTCCACCCACCGCGTCGAGCTGGGAATTTCTGCTCGAACAGAATCGATTCCGGTGACCTGTGCGAGAATCGAACGAGATACGTCGCCGACAAACTGTGTATCCTCTCCGATATTTCATACGAGTACATATTAATTCATAGATCCTGCAACTCAATTCATTGTTCACTTTTCGTTCCTCGAGATTATTATACCGAAATGTAAGGTGATTATTCCAGGGTTTTTTTAGAGGTCCCGCCATCGTTCGAACAGCACTTTCCTCCTGCGAGACTCCTTCCTTTTCCTGCGGAAACAAAAGAGCACTCTGGCCTCATTAATGTAATGTCATTAAAAAGACGTCCTCGGTTGTCCATTTTACTAAAACACCAAGGAATTCCTGAAACCGTAAAAACATTGTTCTCTCGCGTACGTGGACTTTTTAAATTGCGAAAATAATGTTACGGGAAAACTGTTTCGGAGGCCGACAGAACGTTCCTTTTCTGAAACTTCTACTGAAATTATTTCATCGAAATCGAATCGCAACAGATAGCTTAATATTCGTACGATCGAATGATTTGGGTTGGAGGATCGAATTTTTATTTCTTCTGGTGTTTCAGAGCCCCAGGGTCGAAGGGTTCTAGAATACCGAGATTCCTAGAGCCCAAGGATCCTAAAATCCTTAGAGTCTACGGGTTCTAGAATTCTTAGAGTCCAAGGGTTCTAGAATACCGAGATTCCTAGAGCCCATGGATTCTAAAATCCTTAGAGTCCACGGGTTCTAGAATTCTTAGAGTCCAAGGGTTCTAGAATCCTCAGATTCATAGAGACCAAGGGTCTTAGAGTCCTAGAGCCCAAGGATCCTAAAATCCTTAGAGTCCACGGGTTCTAGAATTCTTAGAGTCCAAGGGTTCTAGAATCCTCAGATTCATAGAGACCAAGGGTCTTAGAGTCCTACAGCCCAAGGATCCTAAAATGCTTAGAGTCCAAGGGTTCCAGAATCCTCAGATTCATAGAGACCAAGGGTCTTAGAGTCCTAGAGCCCAAGGATCCTAAAATCCTCAGAGTCCAAGGGTTCTAGAATCCTCAGATTCATAGAGACCAAGGGTGTTAGAGTCCTAGAGTCCTAGAGCCCAAGGATCCCAAAATCCTTAGAGTCCAAGGGTTCTAGAATCCTCAGATTCATAGAGACCAAGGGTCTTAGAGTGCTAGAGCCCAAGGATCCTAAAATCCTTAGAGTCCAAGGGTTCTAGAATCCTCAGATTCATAGAGACCAAGGGTCTTAGAGTCCTAGAGCCCAAGGATCCTAAAATCCTTAGAGTCCAAGGGTTCTAGAATCCTCAGCTTCCTAGACACCAAGGGTCAAAGAGTCCTAGAGCCCAAGCATCCTAAAATCCTTAGAGTCCAAGGGTTCTAGAATCCTGAGGGTCCTAAAATCCTCAGAGTTCTAGAGTCTAAGGGTCCTAGAGTGCTCAAAACCCTATTGTCCCAAATTTTTGGAGTCCTGGACCCCAAAGATTTTAAAGTCCCAGTGTTCCAAAATCCTAAAATCTTCATCACACCTGAAAATCGAGAAGCATCGTTGCTAGTGATAGGAGAATGACGTTGCCTGGCAATATTTCAGTGGGATCGACTAATTAGAATGCGATAAATTACAATGAATAAATTACAGTGGTTTCTCGGGGTGCCGCGGATTATATTCTCGGTCGGGGATAATCCAAGTTGGCGGCATCAGTTTCCCTTATCTTGATAAATCGATTGCTAGGAGAGCAGGTGATCTTCGTCTGGCTATCATCGTCATTTTCCTGACGTCTCGTGCTGACGCGCAAGTACGTCGCGGGAGGGTCCACTTGCCAATTAACGAACTTATAATTAGCGCACAGAGCTGACAACTTTCCCGGGGTCCCGGGATTACAAGTTTCCCCCTGCCGGAAGCGCGTGCTTTGTCGCCGCCCCTGGATAATGACTGTTATGTTCTCCCGAGGTTGCAACTGTACTACCAAGCCGGCAAACGAACCGGCTTTCGGCTCTGACAGTCGCGCTGTCATTAAGTCCACGCAACCACCACCAATTTTTGGTTTTTAACACGTCCACTGTCACATCGATCGTGTGTGACAATATTTTCTTCGGCGTGGTAGTGACGGGAATTAGTCTTTGGCTCCAGGACTTTAGGACTTTAAAACGCTAGGATCCTGCACCTGTACGACTCTAGAACTTTGGGGCCCTAAGATTCTGGGAATTTAGAACTTTGGGCGACTCCGACTCTGGGAAAGTAGGACTTTGGGGCTTAAGGACTTTGGGACGTTCCGACTTTGGGGCACATGGAACTTCAGGACATTGCCACTTTGGAGCATAGAGATCTTGGGGTCTTAGGGGCTTTGGGACGTTGCAACTTTGGGTTATAGGAACTTTGGGGCTTAGAGACTTTGGAATGTTGCAACTTGGGGGCATTGGGACTTTGGGACGTTGCAACTTTGGGGGTTTAGGGACTTTGGGCTTAGGAACTTTGGGGCTTACGGACTTTGGAACAATGCAATTTTGGGACATAGGGACTCTGGAAGCTTAGAGACTTTGGGTCATTGCGACTTTGGGGGTTTAGGGACGTTGGGATTTTGAGACGTTGGGACTTTGGTGCTTAGGAATGTTGAGATTTTGGAATGTTGGAACTTTGCCCGTCGGGCCAGTAGGACCGGAGTACCCTCTTCTGATCTCAACGCAGCCCCCACCAGTAAATATTCGCAAAACAACTTGAAAGCCATGGGATAAAGAGCCCGTTGTTTAAGATCCGTGCGAAACACCCCATAACAGCGGGGTACTTCCACGCGGCAGCTACTTCGCCGTCATAATAATCAAATATAAGGGGCAGATGTAAAGCAGGGAGACGTTCCAAGACGTGCCAAACAAAATGCGCCGGGCCATGCGAGGCAAGGCGTTATTTCAGGGGCAGTTAAGCTCTAACGACTCATAGTGCTCATTCCTGCGTCGGTGCTCAAAGAAGGTCGCGGAACAAACAGGAGGAGGATGCGCGAGGATAAACCGCGGTTGTTACCAGCGGAACATCGTGATCACGACCCCCTTTTCGCTGAAATTCTACAGCCACCGCACCGGCACCGCCGCTGGCAACGCGAGACGACGGTTTCCGGTTAGGGGAACCGTTCCGCGATTTTCTAACATGAATGCTTTCGCGAATACTCGATTCGGGGCGGGCACGTGGCGGAAACAAATTACGTGTCGCCCTGCCGAACACGACGAACGATGCCACCGACGAGTCGGCAAACGGTTCTACCCGTTTCTTTGCCCGTGTTTTCTGATCGACTGGCTAGGAATGTGGCTAATCTTTTGGCAGCTAGAGTGCAGGTGTTGGTGACGCTGGCGACACGTATGCGAACTGCACTGTACCTTGGGTATCCAGAAATTTTCACCGTTTTCTTTCGTAATCCTGTAGACTTTCGCTAGAGGATGCCAAAAATCCAAGTCTCAATCCTAGGAGATCAGTGGTTCAAAAGTTGTCACTGTTCAAACTTGAGCGAATCTCAGCGTTTTTACAAGCAAGAACACTGAAAATCGCTTAACTTCAAACGCGCATAACTTTTGAACCACTGATTTTATAAGATCGAGACTTGGATTTCTGGCATTCTCTCGCCAAAATCTACAGGATTATATAAGGAAAAGACAAAAATTTCCAGTCTCCCAGGAATACGTGAAATGATCAGAGTAAATAATTGACAACCTGCACATTCGGCTTTGTTGTTCAAGATCACGTTATTACAGAATTTTACCACAGTCGGGAGGCATAATGAGACGCACAGCAGCGCGATGAGGCGTGCAGTTGTCCGCGGCAGCTGCCGGATGCTAATTGCACGCTGTCCTCGGAAATTATAATTAGACCGTGCAATCAACGCCGACAAGACATCCCTTGCTCGGTCGTCTTAACGAACATCAGTACCTCGAACCAAAAAAGAACAAGCAGCGTTGGTTGGTTGGTTGGTTTCTACATTCACCTTCCGGTTCTACCTTTTCGTGCGGTAACCTGTTTCAATGATACCAATTAGCATGCTTTCACGCCGCTGCCGGGAAAATATACCTCGACACCAGTATTAGTTTATTAAAAATCATATGGAACAATGTTTACTAGGAAAGTAGGAGTCCACACGTCTGTGCCAATGTGGAAATACGTGTAGCTAAAATTCAGACAATTTTTCTAGCCAAAATCAACACTCGACAGTTAATTCTTTGAAAATATATAAAGAATTTGTTCGGCTCTTCCGGCATGGTCACTCGGATTTTCTTTCGTTCGAGGAATGGTCCGGAATTCCCTCGGGCAACGGCTTCTTTGGAGGTCCTGCAATTTTAAAAATGATACCCGTGAGTTCTGGTTTCTTTTATAGTGAACTTTCTCGTAAGATTTTTCTCGACGACAATTCTCCGCGGCCGTTAAGGGCGCTATGACTTGCTCTTGGATCAATGAAAGCGCCGAAAAATGGCCTCGGTACCCGCAACAACAAGCTATCGCAATTTTCGAATAAATGATACATACAGATTTTTAAGAAAGAACTGTTTCTTGCAATTAATGCCAACAAATTTTTATTTCGCATCGAGATCCACTGTACTGATTAAAAACTTCAATAACTTTCTTCCTTCGAAAATGAATTTCGTAATTGACCTGGGTTATTGCAGGCCATCGTTGCTTTATTTACTATAGTGAATCGACTTCGACTCCCGCGTAGTGTTGCGACGATGTGCACTGGAACCGAAGTTGGTGAGATTTTTCCGGGCACGGAGGAAGAAGCTCAGCGCTCGAAGTTTTCTTTAACAACCCTGCGCTGAGACTTCTCGCTCGATTTTCCTGTCGCTGATCGGACCAGCTTATGTATTATACTATGTCGTCTCGCGACACACGGTCCGATATCTTCAGGACTATGGTCCCGAGAACAGTTACGACTGTTTTCACCGGAATGAAAACGAGCCAGTTTTCCTTCCGAATTTTTATGTTTATTGTTTATTATTATGCTTATACATAAGTGGAGACAACAACGAGTATCTCGGAATTTTTTCCGATTTTTCCGAGAAACGAAAGGCTCCTCGCGCAGACCGTGGAATTTTTTAAAGAAAATTCGATATTACCAGCGAACGGTTGATTATTTTTTAATGAACCTTTCACCGACGTATTCCTCACACTTTTCCGCTTAAAACGATACCAAACACGATACTATTCGGATAACACCCGAGCCTGTAAATCCGCGATAAAGTAGAACCTCTTCTATCCGAACTTGAGGAAAATTCCCGACTTCTTCCGCGAAATTGGATGAAAGAATAGAAAAGGGCTCAGACATGCTACCAATAAAATTTGTATTCTTTTTACTAATCTGGCACAGTTTTAAACAAACAACACGCTGTTGATTGTCATACGTAATTAGCTAGACACGTGGAACAATTCCGTTAATGTATGCTTCTCTATTTTCGTTCGCGTACTCACTGCATTTTTCCGAAATTGGATTTCGTCTCGCCCGATCCAAAAAGTACCGTATAATTTAAAGGTTTCGCGTTATCGGTTTTTTTATCCGTTGAACCCAGGGAATAAGCTAGTCGTGCCGGAGCCAGACGTAGACACGGCGACTCTATTGTTTTACATAAATATTTGAGGCCCCGTCCCCACCCCCCCGCCGGATGCCGATGAACTTAGGGGTATCTAGGAATACGGGATTCTAGGTCAGGCCAAATGGATTGGATTTCAGTCGGCCAAGCGAATCGTATTCGCTGCTGATATTGGAAGATCGCCAATATCGTACGACTTTGTAATGGGATACGATCTGATCTCGGTTTTATTTATAGCCGTCCGGCGAGATCCACGCGATCTGATCCGATCGAGCACCCTGCGAGATCCACTGATCATAATCGCTTCCGTTTTACTTTCGTTCGCGCGCTTTCTTCCGCGAAAGCTGCTTCCCTGCATCGGAAAATTATATTTTCCTTCCTAAACATTTCTTTCAGATTTTTGAAAGTTTCATGCATTCTTTGTTTCCAGTTTGTCAAGAAATTTGCAATTGATTCAACGAATAAATAATCACAGGAAATACTTTTCAATGGAAAACGAGTTTATTACCAGGTGAATTGAGAGAATTAACAGTCAACATTTGCTCTCCACATTGAAAAATCATCTCTCCGTCTCGGACCAATTCAATTTTAAATATTCATAAACTCAACCAACTATCCGCGGTTCTCGCGATCGTTTTGTAATTTTTTTCCGGGGAGAGAGAAGGAGAAACAAGCATACGAAGAGAAAATTTTCATCTGGCATTGCTCTGTCAATTACTCGGCGAAGCTGCGTATAAAATTATCCGGATAGCGTGCAATAAAATTATGCGGATGAAAGTTTCGTGAAGAGCTTTCTCGTGATTAAAAGATGCTAAGGGGCGATTACCTTATCCAAGATGAAAGTTTTCCACGAAAAAGATACTTCCGTTTAGCGGTTGATACCGCTTTGATTGGAGGGAAAATAAAACACCGCGACCGAGCAAATCAACCGGGGGATCTCCGTAATTATACTGAAATTCCTCGGCTGTTTCGCGTGCCTTTATTATCGTGCTGTTACTCGATCTGCAGCGTTCAATTATTACTCCATCTTTTGCGACTATTAATAAACATTAATCTTTGAAAAAATGGTTACACTGCTGACCACATTTATGCTTTTGGGCAACTGCTCGGAAAAACACGGTGACGTCCTCGTCGGCCTCGGACGTCTCACACGGCGGCGCCAGGGACGTCACGACCAGGATATTATCCTTGAATAAGGGCCGGCGAATGTGCTCGTACCACAGATCCTTGCCGCGATTATCGGAAAAACGATCTCCGTCTGACGTGTGATGGCTTTATGAGAGCCGATCCACTTTCCTTTCTTCATCCCTCTTGTCTTCTCTCTCTTCTCCTATCGTGGAATGAGAAACACGATCAAGGGAAATTGCGGAGATTACAAATAACGTCTGAACGTAAATAGTACCCCGGCGGGAAGATGATAGGAACCGTCAGAGCCTCGGATTAATAGATCAGTTTCGTAGCTGCGGGGGTGCTTGAATCAACCTACCACCGAGTTTCACGGAATCTTCCAAATCCCGCTTACGTCCCCGATTAACATACTGCAGACGTTCCCTATGCAAAATAAACATTTTCGATACAGGCCCCCAAAAATGTCGGAAAACCTTGGAAATTGTTCCTTATGTGGTTTGAAACAACTTTTTCCTTTGCGAAAATCTTCTCCGAGGCTCCGTTTAGGAGTTATCAACAAAAAACACCGGCCAATTAGACCGCGGCAGAGGCGGAGCCAGCCGCTGTAGCCACGCCCCGAATGGTCCGCGTTTTTCGTTGATAACTCGCTAACGAAGCCACGGAGAAAATTTTCGCAAAGGAGAAAGTTGCTTGAAATCATCTCGGGAATCGCCCACTTCGAGTACAACATTTTTGGGACACCCCGTATATATTTCAAATGAGTTTCCAACAAAGAGTTTCGCTCAAGTTTCCAACACAAAAACCAATCGGCTTACTGTCAATTAACCATTCTATTTCTCGCAGCAGTCAGCTTTCAATTCTACGCTGCAAACACTTCGAAAAAAAATGAAATCGAACGGAACAGTTTTATTTTAGTGGAAGCCATTCGGCGCGACTCGAACCCCGGAAATAAAGCCAATACAAATAAAGGAATTTCACAATGTAAACTGCGCCGCGGAATAAAACCCACCATGAAAAATATTTCATACTTACGCGAATTACCCTCTCTGATAAAGTCTCGTGTGTGTATCGGCTGAATGGAAGAGGCGAGCGTTTTGTCCGACATGAATCCGTTAAAATATTCCAGAACGAAAACGGATTTTGTTGAAACGTCCCGTCGTTAATGAACCACGTGTCCCGGTTTTGTACGGCGAAATGCATTACAATGACGTCACTCCCAATTCACTTCCGCAATAATTGGTTCTATTCATCAACCCCGGGGACCCGCGTCATAAATTCCGACGGACTCACGAATCGTCCGCGGACCCTCGTGTTTGTTCTTACATAATCGAATCGTCGGTCACATTTATACATATAAACGCGATTTGTTGAGGTGAATGGCCGGTCGGGTACACGATTGCATTCCATTTATTTATCTATTCGTGGCCACGAGTTTTCTATATCATCTACAGGCTGTCCCAAAAATGCTGTACCTCCTGTAAACGGGTGAGTAGGTCATTTGTAATAACTTTTTCCTTTGCGGAAATCTTCTCCGAGGCTTCGTTTAAGAGTTATTAGCGAAAAACGCGGACGAATCGGGGCGTGGCTACAGCGGCGGGCTCCGCCTCAGGGGCAGGTCTGACAATCGCCGGGGCGGAGTCCGTCCGCTAGTAGTCCCGTCCTGATTGGTAAGTGTTTTTCGTTAATAACTCCGTAACTAAGGTGCAGAGAAGATTTTCGCAAAGAGAAAAGTTACTTGAAATCACCTGAGGAATCAGCTGTCTCAAATACAACATTTTTGTACATTCTGTATAAAAAAGAAAAATTATTTAATAATTATTGCAGTCGTCAGAAACTAGTTCGCAGTATTTCCGCTCCCCCAGGCTGCCAACTGTTAGCTCCTCGTCTTTCTTTGGCAAATGTCGGGCAAGCCATTGTTAGATCCCGGTTCCCAATAGAAAGTTTAGAACGAGGCTCTATCCAGGCAATTGCTCCGAGGAAATTCGCAAGCCGGCCGAAGTAAGAAGTTATAATTTCATGTATTTGGGCTACACACAGCACAAGACTTCCGTCGCGGAGTTGTTTAAAAGGGACTTAACCATTTCCAAATATTCATGCATATTCACGGGGATCGGGAAGTTCGTTAACGTGACGGTTTAATCATGTCGGTATTATGCCGCAAAATTTGATCTTGCAAATTCAAGCGGCATAACGAATGTGCTTTCGAAATTCACGGACTTTCCGTCGGCCACGTCCTCCTTGAGGCTGTGCAGCCTACGCAGCTTTGTTCTGCTACTCATACATCGTTGACGAGGGGCTTCTGGTTAATTTATAATGACAACTTTCGGTCAACTGGTAAACTGTTCATGGGTTAAAGCCTGCTTGGAGACTCTTAGCTGCTGACGTACATTTAAATATGTTGGCGAAAGAGGGGCGAGCACTGTGATTGGTCGAAATGGTTCACCGCTATGCTTCTAAAATAATGTTGGTCAGAGAGAAACATGCACAGTGATTGAAAAAATTAAAAATGTCGTTCCTCATATATTAAATTGATTTATAGAGATTTGATCATTTATAGAGGGTGTCCTATTCGACTTGAGTGTCCCAAGTAAATTTATACAGTGTGTCCCACAGAATTCGAGCGTCCCAAATAAATTAATACAGTCTGTCCCATTAAACTTGAGTGTCCCAAGTAAATTTATAAGTGTGTCCCATTGAACTCGAGTGTCCCAAATAAATTAAGACAGTGTGTCTCACTAAACTTGAGTGTCCCAAATAAATTAATACAGTGTGTCTCACTAAACTTGAATGTCCCAAGTAAGTTTATACAGTGTGTCCCATTGAACTCGAGTGTCACAAATAAATTAAGACAGCGTGTCCCACTGAACTTGAGAATGCCAAGTAAATTTATACAGTGTGTCCCATTGAACTCGAGTGTCCCAAATAAATTAAGACAGTGTGTCTCACAAAACTTGAGTGTCCCAAATAAATTAAATACAGTGTGGCCTACTGAACTTGAGAATGCCAAGTAAATTTATACAGTGTGTCCCATTGAACTCGAGTGTCCCAAATAAATTAAGACAGTGTGTCTCACAAAACTTGAGTGTCCCAAATAAATTAAGACAGTGTGTCTCACAAAACTTGAGTGTCCCAAATAAATTAAATACAGTGTGTCCCACTAAACTTGAGTGTCCCAAGTAAATTTATTAGTGTATCCCATTGAACTCGAGTGTCCCAAATAAATGAATACAGTGTGTCTCACTAAACTTGAGTGTCCCAAATAAATTAATACAGTGTGTCCCATTGAACTCGAGTGTCACAAATAAATTAAGACAGCGTGTCCCACTGAACTTGAGAATGCCAAGTAAATTTATACAGTGTGTCCCATTGAACTCGAGTGTCCCAAATAAATTAAGACAGTGTGTCTCACAAAACTTGAGTGTCCCAAATAAATTAAATACAGTGTGTCCCACTGAACTTGAGAATGCCAAGTAAATTTATACAGTGTGTCCCATTGAACTCGAGTGTCCCAAATAAATTAAGACAGTGTGTCTCACTAAGCTTAAGTATCCCAAGTAAATTAATGCAGTGTGTCTCACTGAACTTGAATGTCCCAAGTAAGTTTATACAGTGTGTCCCATTGAACTCGAGTGTCACAAATAAATTAAGACAGCGTGTCCCACTGAACTTGAGAATGCCAAGTAAATTTATACAGTGTGTCCCATTGAACTCGAGTGTCCCAAATAAATTAAGACAGTGTGTCTCACAAAACTTGAGTGTCCCAAATAAATTAAATACAGTGTGTCCCACTGAACTTGAGTGTGCCAAATAAATTTATACAATGTGTCCCACTGAACTCGAGCGTTCCAAATAAATGAATACAGTGTGTCTCACTAAACTTGAGTGTCCCAAGTAAATTTATACAGTGTGTCCCACTGAACTTGATTGTCCCAAATAATTTAATACAGTGTGTCTCACTAAACTGGAATGTCCCAAGTAAATTTATACAGTGTGTCCCACTGAACTTGAGCGTCCCAAATAAACTTAAACAGTGTGTCTCACTAAACTTGAGTGTCCCAAGTAAATTTATACAGTGTTTCCCATTGAAGTCGAGTGTCCCAAATAAATTTATACAGTGTGTCCCACTGAACTTAACTGTCCCAAGTAAATTAATACAGTGTGTCCCATTGAACTCGAGTGTCCCGAATAAATTAAGACAGTGTGTCTCACTAAACTTGAGTGTCCCAAATAAATTTATACAGTGTGTCCCACTGAACTTGAGTGTGCCAAATAAATTTATACATCGTGTCCCTCTGAGTAAGAGTACTTAGTTGCGTTCTATGTTAGGAAACTGTCAAATGAGTGTTTTGTCACCCGTATGACTGAAAGACATGGAAAACAGTGTTGACATAAAATTAGTGGAAAATGTTTCAACTTCTTCGGAGGCTGCTTCGAGGTTTCCGGCCGTCGATTTTCACGGTGTAAAAGGGCATAAATCGGCGAATCAGTGGTGCTAAGCCGATTTCTAATAGTCAGTTCGATAACTTTATCAGCGAGGCCGGCTATCAGTGGGTCCGGTTAAATCGGCTATCCGGCAACATCCTCGGCGTCCATACGTCACCATTTCACCCGTCAGGTTGTATACAGCAGCCAGTTCACCTTCATTTATATTGTATCCGGCCCGGACCCGAGACAGGCTGTTCTATCTCTCCTACGTGAAATCCGAGTTTCCATTTGCGCGACGCGAATGCTATTCCTGATAACGGGTCCGCCATCGTGAAATAATTATTATCGACGAGCCGGGCTATTGTCTTACGCCTGAATAAACGAAATGCACAACAGAGACTGAGAGAGTGGGGAGAAAACGAACCGGCAGTGGCTGCAATGATAATTAGGCTACGCTTCAATTAATTTCGTCCACGGGGCGAAAACGGTGTCAGACAGATTGTTAGCGTCGCGCAACTGAAATAATAATTCCCGTCGAATGTTCGCTAACGAGGTTGCCGGGGCCGAGATTATTCCTTGAGGAGGTCGACGGATCGCACTGTGAATCCATTTTCCTTCGAGAAACACCGATTTCTGTGGCGAGCAGAATTTATAAAAACATTCTACAGTTCGTAAAGATTTTGCTTGGCTAGAATGTGCCCCACTCTACCCTTCTCCTTCCGCGACGCAGCGTCACGTGGGTACTCCGACACTGGCGGAGAGGGGTTAACCGCATTCCCCTGATCTGACGACACCGGATCCATCGTTTCGGCTGTTATGCTTGCGCGTTATCTAGCCGCGGGATTTGAAATGTCACCGATATTGCTACGTGGGTCCTCGTAAATCGCATCGTTCAAAGTCTCTGTTATAATCTTGGAATTCCGCTGCGAATTTTACGACCACGCGCCCGCCAATTCCGCGTGCTGCTCTTTTATTATTCCTGCTGAATTCTCGCGATAGAGAAGCAACAGCCATGATAATAATATTTGTTCGTTCTCTCACGTTAAAAGGAATTATCCGAATAAAATAACGAAATTAAATAAAAGTAAAACGCTCAAGTGACAACTACTGTATTTGTACTATAAATTAAATCAGCGAACATAATACCCGAAGTATTCTGCTGTCTGCAAACACTATAAACATCCGGGAAATATCAGGAAACGGCTTGGACACGTGCGAATCGAATTTCTCCGGTGACCAACCATTAAAATCGACGTGCAAAAGCGCGAGGTATAATTTGACACTAATTCACCGAGTTATTATTTTATTTATGCACCAATGTGCACGCGCGCATTTTCCGCGCGCACGCGTCCTCGCACTTTTTGATTGACTCCGCGCCCGGCCGGCCGTTCGTTCCTGTTTTCGCAATCGGTGCAAATATCATTTATCCCTTTGTTTTAATTGCAAATGTGTTGTTCGAGTTTTATGCGAGACGAAATCCCGCTACCGGCACGGTTTAATATTTTACGGTATTGTTAAACATCGACGCGTCCCACCTTTGACAACATGAATTTTGCGAGCCCGGGATACACTGATGTTGTGCATGATTAAACAAAACCGGCCGAAATGTTTATCGTGATACGATGTGAAACATTTTCTGCTTATGCTGCTGAATAATGTAAGTAATAAAAGGGGTTCAATTGTTTAACCAAAGTACCTGTCGGCTCAATTTTGTTCGCGAGAAATTGTTCGGGAAAATTCATCCAGCATTTTGTACTTTAGCTGAAAACAATGCAATCATAAAATACATAAAAATTGTATAAAATGTATAAAATGATATAGGGGAGAGTCGTGCAGTACCGACCGCTCTAAGTTTTCTTGTTATTAGGTAGACTAAAATCGGTAAAAATTAAAATTAAAAAAAGGAATTTGTAACACAAAGGGAACTTAATATAAGGGCAGAAATTAATTTTGTGAAATTTAGTAATTAGTATTCATTATTTGTAAGAATAAAGATATTAGAATTTGAAGGAAACAAAGAATTGTCGTCCAGTACCGACCAATTACGTATTTAGTAGATTTTTCAGTCTAAATCATTAATAATGTTAAAAAAAGACATTTAGATGTTAGAATACGCATTTTTATTCAAATTTTATTTTTACATATAATAAAATAATTATATATTTTCATATACATTATGTCATTTTTTTTTGTTTAGTTTTTACATCTTTCCTTACTTGAGTTTCAACTTTTCTTTTTTTTGCTTCTTTGACTTTTTCGTTTCTTGCAGCTTTTCTTTTCTCCGCATTTATCTTTTTTCTTCAGCCAGGTTCTTTTTTTTCTGAACTTCGTTTATAAAAACAGTCGAAGTTAAGATTTCGGATTGTTGCGTCCGTTGTCTTCTCTTTTTTGTTTGCATCTGTAATTGTCGTTTTTAGGAGAGATTGATGTCACTATTTCCATGAAATTTGAAGTTACACCAGGTGAAGAAGTTAATGAAAAATTATCGTTAATATTTAAAGTGAGCGGTGATGATGGTTTTTTCTGCTTTGGAATTTCGGACATCTTTTTGTGGGAAAAGGTAAAAGAAGCTAACTTCATTTCAAATGCTAACAGATTGAACTTACAGATAAGAAAAGTTTGGTTTATACTGGTCGACGATTGATTGGTCGGTACTGCACGACAGTTGGATGGTCGGTACTGGACGACAAACATGAGGAAACATTTTAGGTTATGGTATACATAATATAGAAAGAAAATTCCAAAACAGGGCCCGTTAATTATACTTAATAGACTAGATATAATATACATAATTCAACAAAGTTGTTTACTTACCTGAGAAACGAATTATCAGATCTAGAAAATAACTCTTAACACTCGAAATATCAACGCCCACGCTAAATGTGTCAGAACTGGGAAAACAATCGAATGACCAATGTAGCAACGAAACATATTACCCACAATAGTTATATTCATTTGTTTTCGTAAAGAAAGTGTAGCCATTTGATCTGGAAAGTCATAAACTAATTTTGGTCGGTACAGTACGCCGGTCGGTACTGCACGACTCTCCCCTACTTATGAAATTATATAAAGGATTTGTTAAAAGTAGTGTAATTATTCAATTTTGTTATAAATCCATAAATATTCGCAGCAATAATAACAATAATAACTACTATTTAAACGAGCTAGTTTTCCGCAAATATTTCGCTAGAATTGGGGACGTCGTGTCGCAAATTTGCAATTCAATACCGAGGAATAACAATAAATAAAGTGGGAATCTCTGTGCATACACGAAGCGTTCTCGTCGTCCCGCAAGTCGTGCAGTAGTTACGGGACACGGGAACGGCGCCGAAACGCGCGAATAAAGTTTAAGAATCGCGAACAACAAGATTGGCCAACTTTTATTTGAAAGCAGCGCGGGCTGCCTTGTATGTACATAGATTCTGTTGTCTTTCCTCTAAGAGATTTGGAAACAAACTTCAGATGTTTCGTGACACTGGTAAAAAGAGAGAGGGAGAGATGGGGGGAGAGGGCATTCGAGGGTACGTGAGTGTAAAATTTCGTATCGGAAAGCGTTTCTGACTTTCATCGTTCCAGATTTTTGTACACGCGGCAACGAACGTAATCCGACTAGTTCGGAACTGATCCGGACGGTTTCCGAGCGAAACAAAACGTTTTCCGTCATTGGAAACATGGCGGCACTTCTGCGTGACTTTATTGAACAGATACAGCGTAAAACGGAAATATAATACGCAAAATTAAAGTAATTGAAAGCGGCTAAAATCACGTGAGTAAAACTATCAAAAATTATTTTTACTCATCATTCGATACCCTTTCGAACTGAATATTTAAATGTAACAGAAACTCAAGATGGCCTCCGTATCTCGACAGGAAAGTGAGATAAAAAAAATTAATTATTGTATTATATGGACCGGGTAATATGCAACAATTTTTGTCCGAAACATTTTTCGCTGCGACGCACAGTGTGTCGTCCAATGGAAAAAAGTCCGAAAATCAAAGTGTAAGATCGGCAAATTTATGTATCCTAAAATGTTCGTAACAAAACGTAGTTTCTAAAACTGCCTTAAATTTTAACTGAATAAATCAATTTGTTGTTAAAATTGAGGCTGAAACTTCACTGTCAAATTCCGTGCATTTTTTAAAACATGCGTTTCTCGCAAGTTATTTGGTTTTTTAATTTGATTTTTACAGGGTGTGTTTAGCATTATTAGACATTCAATCTCCAAACATTTTTTTTAAATAATCGCAATTTGTCCTAATTTATCAACTTTGATTAGAGTTTTCAAAAAAGTACCCCGAGGTAACCCCGTGAATTTTTGTACAGTAATTGGTGGCATATTAAAATTTAATTTCGCGTTGGTTTAAATCTGCTCACATTTGCTCAAGCGAAGAAAATAATAAAAAACCATATTAAGACGCTCGCGCTCGGCGGCTTTCTGCGTAGTCTTTCGAAGAAATTTGTTGCAATTATTTTTAGACGCATGCCATTTGATAAGTACTTACATATGTGATCAATTTTATTCTTATAAATTATATATTTAGTTTCAAAATTGTTTAAATATATACTATCTTTCAATTCAGTAGTAAAGAAAGTACCAAAAGGTTCCTTTGAGATTTTGTATTATATTAATTTAAAGCACATTAGACTTGATATGACGGTCGATCTTAAGTGCATAAATATACACAATTGTTAAAAATAGTAGAAAATGTTGACGTTGAGACGCGTGCGTTCGCCGTCCACGCCTTTAACGTAGTCTATCGAGTTCCCACTTGAGTCCGCGCGAAACGATAAGACACTATGTTTACTCATTATGCTATTCTAAATATACAGTCCCTTATTTTCAATTGTTTATACGATATCTGTCGTGGTCAGAAGTATCAGACGTGAAACTGAAGCCGAACATAGTCAATCGCAAACGCGTCCAAGTTATTAATAATTAGTAAATTCATTTCCTACAGTATTTATGTTTATTGTACATATTATATTTATGATATTCTGTAATAATATTTTCGTCATTGCGTGTTGCATTGTATGTATATCGTTTAGTTTATGCGTATTATTTATATAATATGTTCCGTCGCGGAACATGACGACTTCAACAAGTCCATCGAAAATAACTTTATGGTACCGACAATCATCTGCGAGTTTTCATTTTCTCAATCATTTTCGCAGATATAAGAGACTATTTATTATTAAATGAAACATCCGACTTATCAGATTCCAACCCAGACACTTGTTCTGATGATAGTGAAACTGAAGTAGTATAGTACGTACACATATTATTTAATAACATATTATCTATGTTAATTGATTAATTAATTAATTTATTCATTTGATTTATTTCTAGGTAAAATAAAGGAATTCTCTTAAGGATTCCTTAGTTTTAATTCCTCCTTGTGAAGATTTAAATAAATAATGTATACAGTACAGTACTTTTTTTTAAATTTTCGTTAAAATTGTAAACTACTTTTTATGCAATAAAAAACATAAGAAACAAGGTTATTACAATTAAAAAAAAATTTTTTTTATACCAATCGATTCGTCTTTGCATTTTATTTCAAAAAGTATTAAGGTACTTTACTCGAAAATTGCATAGTTTAAGAGTTATGACTTTTTTCCCGAATTCCCATATATGTATATACTCGACACACTGTGCGACGTGTGGGTATTGAGTAAATTAGGTGGTACAGTTAAGTGTCGTCAGATGAGGGGAATCGACTCGGTTCGAGGGGAGTACAGTTACGTCACGTGGCCGATCCCTAGCGGAAAAGTGGGGGAAGAACGTCGTGGAAGGGGAATCGCAGACTGTCTTTCCAATTTAGTTTAATCCGCAGGTACAAAGGCGACGCGATTGTTGTTATTAATTGGAAGAAAACGGTAAAAAGCTAAGCAACATTGGCGAGCCTGCGGGGAAATACGTCTGCGAGTCTTGTGTAATACGTTCGCCGACAAATTGAACAAGCGCCAGCTGAAGATCGTGGAAGCGGCTTCCCTCCCCGGACAGACAATGCGATCTCTGTTAATTGAAATGCAGTTTGTGCGCAATCAACGCTTCATCTCTTGAATTCCATTTCCCATTGTGATTCCCTGTTTGAGTCTGCGGGGAGGGGGGACGACGTGTCGTTGTCTGCGTAGACCGTGGAACAGTTAGTATAGATTGCCGGGCTCGCACTAAGATTAATTAAAATCCTAGTTCGGGACCTGGCGGCGACTTCAATTTTCACATAATTTCAAAATAAAAATAAACGTCATAATAGATATCACATTGGCACATTTTCTGGATATTTTTTCGAAAGGTAGAACAATTACTTGTACACGTGAGTTGGAAAAAATATTTTGATAAAATTGCTCTGGTTAGAATTACAGAGAAAATAATTTTAAATATCGTAATGATTTTAAAATAAAAATAATATTGGGACACATTCGGAATTTTTTTCAGAAGCTACAACAATTACTTGAACACATGAGTTGGAAAAAATATTTTGAGAAAATTGCTCTGGTTAGAATTACAGAGAAAATAATTTTAAATATCGTAATGATTTTAAAATAAAAATAATATTGGGACACATTCGGAATTTTTTTCAGAAGCTACAACAATTACTTGAACACATGAGTTGGAAAAAATATTTTGAGAAAATTGCTCTGGTTAGAATTACAGAGAAAATAATTTTAAATATCGTAATGATTTTAAAATAAAAATAATATTGGGACACATTCTGAATTTTTTTCAGAAGCTACAATTACCTGACTACATTGCTTGGAAAAAATATTTTAAGAAAATTGCTCTGGTTGGAATTGCAGAGAAAGTAATTTGAAATATTGTAATAATTATTTCAAAATAAGAATAATATTATCACACATTCTGAATTTTTTTTTCAGAAGCTACAACTATTACTTGAACACGTGAGTTGGAAAAAATATTTTGAGAAAATTCCTCTGGTTAGAATTACAGAGAAAATCATTTTAAATGTCGTTATGATTTTAAAATAAAAATAATATTGGGACACATTCTAAATTTTTTTTTCAGAAGCTACAACAATTACTTGAACACATGAGTTGGAAAAAATATTTTGAGAAAATTGCTATGGTTAGAATTGCAGAGAAAATAATTTTTAATATTGTAATGATTTTAAAATTAAAATAATATTAGGACACATTCTGAATTTTTTTCAGAAGCTACAATTATCTGACTACATTGCTTGCAAAAAATATTTTAAGAAAATAGATCTGGTTGGAATTGCAGAGAAAATAATTTTAAATATTGTAATTATTTTATAATAAAAATAATATTGTCACACATTCTGAATTTGTTCAGATGTTAAAACAATTACTTGAACAAATGAGTTGGAAAAATATTTTGAGAAAATTGCTCTGGTCAGAATTGCAGAGAAAATAATTTAAAATATTGTAATTATTTTAAAATAAAAATAATATTGGCACAAATTCTGAATTTTTTTCAGAAGCTACAACAATTACTTGAACACATTGCTCGGAAGAAATATTTTGAGAAAATTGCTCTGGTCGTAATTACAGAAAAAATTTGTTTACAACTTTTTTACTTGGGTATTAAAAATTCGAAGGTCCTGTAAAAAAAGTGGAATAAAATTGTACAACAAAGCGTGTATAAGCACGGTAAATAAAAATACAGTGAAGCCAGTAAACCGGTGTGGATTACACGGCTCCCGAGAACAATAGAACGCATAATCAACGTCTCCGAGCCGAACAGAGCGCAATTTTGATAGTCATATTTTCGCGCGCCATTATTCACTCTGCGGTCTCGCGGAGAATGAAAAACAAAATAGGGAAGATAAAAAGTGTTTGACGCAAGTTTGTACGGTAAATCAGCCTGGAAGCATTGTCGGCTGTTTCCTTTCAGACGTGTTCCAACTGCGTCAAAGCCTGGAAACGTCGTTGATTTATCTGTGGCCGACTTTTGCTTTTGGAGTCCTTCCACGTTGTCGTTGCTATAGTTAGGCAGGAGACAGAATGTTGACAGTGTCCTAACCGTGGGAAGGTAATAAAGAGCGTCGTCATTCAGCGGTTGTCGTCGGGAAGGTCGCCGATAAAACTGCTCTTCGACTGTAAACATAGTTCAAGGACGAACGTTAAACTGGGTTAACCCACGTTCAACTTTCGAAGTGCTAAAAACTTTCACGATTTTATCAGAAAATTCGGATTGAAAGCGCTTCTGACCTTGAAGATCATTGTGTCACATGTGATTGAATTCGTTTTGATTCACGTTTCCATATGATATAAAAAAATACACAGGATTTCATGTAAAAAAGTTGAAGATCACCTTCATTTCTAGAAAAATAAGGCAGATAAAAAAAATTGAGATAGGCGCCATTACATTGCTTGCGAAAAAAACAGCACAACCTGTTCCATTTTTTTGTAAATTGTTTCATTTCCCTGATTCGGAGGTGATTATTTCGATGATCATTTGAAGGACACCGTGTTACAATTAGATTTTCATTAAAACTTTTATTGCTTTGAATATTTTACTGGAACGTCGGGTGTGGCATTTGTGTGGATTAAAGATATTAACTTTTATGTTCGCACGATTGAATGCACAGAGTGATAAATGGGAATACAAATGGAGGAGTAATTAATTCGATAAATTACTTCGATTTTGTGGAATTTGTACGGATGCAATTTGTACGGAACCGTATTAATCAGATTTATTACCTTGTCTGACCATTACTCACTTTATCTACTTGCAGCGTAGCTAGTGATACACAATACGTTCAGTCAGTCGGTCCGCATCCCTCAAAAACAGAATGACTTTTCTCAAAATTAACGTACTCTCTGTTTTCCATCGATAAACGAAAATATCCATCAATAAAAATATTTAAAATATTCTAAAATAAAGAGGAAACGATCCGAACACAGTTTCTAATTAACGAGGAGATTAGCGTGCTCTCAGGAAAAGAGTTTAGATTGCTCTTAAAGTTCCGAGCGCGGTATGGCATCGATGTCGAAAATCAGAGCAGATGGTTAACCGTAAAATCACGCTTGATTGCGTCTCGGCCCGGCCCGACCCGGCCCGGTGCCTTAGATGTTCGGATTAGAAGCGCATAAACTTTTTGCGAGCGAAAAGTTGCGGCATAAAACATCGCGGTCGCCACCATAACGCGCGTCCCCGCTTATTTATGCCTCGGGCTAAATCATCCCCGGCCATTATACCCGGTTAAAAGCTCCGGGAATTCGGCCGCGATGTTGCGGCGAAAATTCTGCAACGAAATTTCCCGAATTTCCGAAATTTTATTCCATCAGCCTCGACCGCTCGAAATCCTACTTCGTCGCAATTTTTCCACCATCCCATCGAGTATCTTTACCCTCATTTTTTCCCGTCGGTATCCGGTCATTCGAACGTTCCCGGCATTTATCGTTGACGAAATACGCTACATTTCGCATAACTCGTTCCCTGGCGAGCCTCGAAACTGCAAATCGTTTTACCGAAATACGTGAGATAATTAAAAGAAGAGAGAAATTTTTCCCTTGAAAGGGATTATTCCTGGGGTGATTCCAAACAACATTTTCCTTTGCGAAAATCTTCTCCGCCGCTCCGTTAAGGAGTTCTTAACAAAAAACATTTGCCAACCAGGGCGGGACTACTAGAAGACGGACCCGCCCCCTAGGCGGAGTTTGTACGCTGTCGCCATGCCCCGATTGGCCCACGTTTTTTGTTAATAATTCGGTAACGAAGCCTCGGAGGAGATTTTCGCAAAGGAAAAAGTTACCTGTAATCATCTCAGGAATCGCCTCTTTAAGGGTCATACAACATTTTTACGAGAAACAGTTTACCGAAAGGTTAGAAATTCTTTTTGGCGAGTAGTTCGTCGGCGCCAGGGCATTCTTCCGAAAGGGGCTTTTAAAGTAAACTAATGGAATCGTTCGGAGGGTTAGAAGCGTAGTAGAAAGCCGGCAATGCTACACAATTATTCAGCCGAGGCCAGCCAGTTGCTTTTTCGAACTCGGAAAATTTCGCGGAGCGCACGCGCTATTGCACGTGCGTGCAATATCCATTCCGCACGCTCGTGAAACATTAAATGCACCGTGAAAGCCCGCCGGATTATATTTACATGTATTATCCCGTCGAGAGCGAGAGAGAGAGAAGCTCGAGAGTATTTCCTGTCGCGGCCATTGCGAACTTCAAAGGCGTGTCGGCTGGAAGAAAAACTGAGAAATTCCGACCGTCGAGCTGCAAAATATTTTGCGAACGGCCCGATCAACGCCCGAACTACTCGCCGAAAATATGTGCGAGCAAAAAATTGCAATTGCAAAATTTTCTGCGGACGCGTGAATGTCCATTGAAAAGAATAACTCTTTTAAAGCTTGATCGAACGAGTTGGTATTTTTTGAGAAGTGGAACTGAATGACACGAGAGAAAGAAATTTTCAAAAAATTTAATGTTACCAATAAAATGTTTATAGGATTAAATTAAATGCTCCATGGTAAAAAGTCGTAAAATAAATTGTCAAAACAGTTGCAATTGCAAATAGTTTTTCGATCACCGGTGCAATCGTATAAATAAAATGTTTAAAGAAAATATTTGACACGCCATTAGCACTGTTTGAACGGTAATGAATTGTTCCATGGTAAAATGTCTTTATTCAATCCGATACAACGCGTCATCGTCATAAAATCGGAGTATCCGCGCCATTGTAAATACGATAGCTTTCATCGCGAAAGGAATGCTTTTCATCCGACTGGCTCGTTCGATCGAATATTAATGGCGCCATGCGAACAGCTCGTAATAATATAAATTAAATCGTACCGGGTCGCCGTGGCACAATACGCGTTAATTCTCTCATCGAGCAGATTTTAAACGCTAAAGATTAATGCCGGCACTCTCGTTTCTTGAATACTGATTAATTATTCAGTGAACGCTCCCTTCTACAATCTCTGTAAAGTCTACCTTCTATTTTGTCAAACTGTATTCTCCGGATTTTCCTTTCCATCTTGCTATTTATGTAAAAACGACGTCTAACAGACTCCTTTGTGAACAACTCAGAGGTAACCCGATTATATAAGGTTTTCCAAAAATCTTTTATTTCCTTGACCGGGCTGATTCCTTAGGTCATTTGAAGTAACCTTTTCCTTTGCGAAAATCTTCTCCGAGGCTTCGATAGGGAGTTATTAACGAAAAATTGGGACCAATCGGGGCGTGGCGACAGCGTACGGACTCCGCCTAGAAGGCGGGTCCCGCTGAGCGAGCTCTGCCCTGATTGGCAAGTGTTCTTCGTTAATAACTTCTTAACAAAGCGGCGGAGAAGATTTTCACAAAAGAAAAAGTTATTCCAAATGTCCTACGGAATCAACCCTTTCAAGGACGTACACAATGTTTGGAATATTTTGTATACCTTCAGAAATGTCTTTTTTATTATTAAATGAAGGAAAGTGAAAGAAAGATTTAATCTATTTTTATTACCACGTTTTTATTAGCTCGCTTTCTTGTTTGTTTGTTTTATTAAATTATTTTATTAAATTTTACAATTGATTTTAATCTAACTTCCTGATGAGCTAGAGACTTGAAATCGGTTAAATGGCCCAGAACTGGATGACAATGCATTATTCAAAAAAAAAAATGTTAAAAAGTCTATCCGTTTCGGATAAATAACAATTAAATATTTACCTGTTCACCCCCCCCCGCGAAACCTACGTCATCGCGTTCAGCGATCGCCACGCCGCGCGACAGCGCTCCCTACTCCACTACCCGTTCCCTCTTTGACTCATCCCCACTCCACTGACCCGCTTCGCACCGAAGGAGCTCAGTGTGCGTCAGTGTGCGTTTGAGCTGCGTGCGGTGTTTACAAAGTTACTACGTATTATTTATACTATAACAATGTTTGTTTACCAAGCGAAAGAACCGTTACACCGAGATTCTCCGTCGAACCTTTATCTTTGACATTTTACCACGGCGTTTCGATATGATGCGGTCGCAATACCGTCTGAAATTTACTACATGTCTCTGTTATAATCTCGAAATAATGTCTACAAAAATGGAGCAGTTCGTTAATGATGATTTTCACAGAGAAGTCGCCAAATCACCAGGTATGCCATTAAATATTTTACCACGTTTTTATTAGGTCGCTTTCTTGTATGTCTGTTTGTCTTTTCGGTACAAATTTTACAACTGATTTTAAACTAACTTCTCGACGAGCTAGAGACTTGAAATTTTAAACATAGCTCAGTACTATATGACAATGCAATATTAAAAAAAATTTTTTTTAAATTTACAACAGCCTACGCGTTTAGGAAATATAACCTATTACAAATTTAACCGTTACACGTCCCCGCGCGACGATCGGTTGTGCCCACTCGGTTCCCACTCAGTTCCCACTCTGACTCATCCCCACTCCACTCACCTGCTTCGCACCGAAGGAGCTCAGTGTGTGTTCGAGCTCCGTGCGGTGTTTACAAAGTTACTACGTATTAGTATACTATAATGTTTGTTTACCAAGCGAAAGAACAGTTACACCGAAATTCTCCGTCGAACCTTTATCTTTGACATTTTACCACGCTGTTCGTTTTCGATATGACGCGTCGCAATACCGTCTGAAATTTAGTACATGTCTCTATTATAATCTCATCAAAATGTTCAAAATCGATTGTAAAATTTCACACACACAAGACTAAAAAGCAGAAAATAATTATTTAAATAAAAATAAATTTTTTAAAAATACCACGTTTTTAAAACGGACTAAAAAGTATAAAATAACATTTTTAAAAACGCCACGTTTAAAAAACGGACTAAAAAGTATAAAATAATTTTTTCTAGCCCCATACAGATTCCTAACCCCTGAAAATTTGTGATTGTGAATTTTTAATAGCTAAGAAAATACTTGTATGATTTAAAACGAAAAACGTGGGGCGCAAGATAATACATAGTAAGGAGTATAGAGAGTAGCTGCCGCTGAGAAATCTCGTACAACACTTCATATCATTTGCAGTGCAATAAAGTTGTTAGTGATTTAGTGTTCATGCATCGATTATCTATTGCATGCGCCCCGCGTTTTTCGTTTTAAATCTTACAAGTATTTTCTTAGCTATTCAGAATTCACAATCACAAATTTTCAGGGGTTAGGAATCTGTATGGGGCTAGAAAAAATTATTTTATACTTTTTAGTCCATTTTTTAAACGTGGCGTTTTAAAAAATGTTATCGTATACTTTTTAGTTCGTTTTAAAAACGTGGTATTTAAAAAAAATTTATTTTTATTTAAATAATTATTCAATTAATTAATAGCTTCATGTAAAAAAACAATTGTCGCAGTTACAAGAAAAGGCGTTCGCAAGGGGTAATCGAGCAAAATGAAATTAGAATAGAATCTCCAGTTAAAATGATTGGAAGTTCACTGAAATATAAAAAGAGGCGGGGAATCGATTTTAGCGGTATACACAATCTAGAATAGGTATACCCGGTGGCAAAAGAAAGTTGTCTCGTAAAATGCAGAAATACTGTTTCATAAATGGACCGCGTTGTACCTCGTGCTGTTTATATGCCGCGATTTCTCTCGTTTGAAATCGGTCGGGAGCTCACTGGAGGGGAGCCAACCGAGATAAAAATTTAAATGAAGTTTGTTAGTTCGATCGTTGTTCGGGCAAATAGCGCAATTCCGATGAATAATGCCGTGCGCAGGGACTACGTAACACATTTCGTGCCCGAGTTTCCGATGCTGTAGCGCCGACGAATAAAAGAGTAACATCTACTTCAGTTCCTGCGCTACTGTTTCCCCATTTATCTGATCACTCTTCGATGAACCGCCGCGGCATTTTTATAAACATCTTCGGGCACATCCTGCGGGCAAAAAAAATATATAAAAGAAACTTTTCAGAAGCCACGCTTATATTAAAATGCACTAAAAAGGAGAAAATAGTTTTTTTTAGACATTGGTGATTATAAAAAAACCCGTGGAGCGCTAAACTATATTGACGTAATCTTCGCGGGCGCTCCACGCTTTTATTTATAGTCACTAATGTCTAAACAAATTATTTTCTCCTCTTTAGGGCATTTTAATATAAGCGTAGTTTTTAAAAAATGTTGTTTTATTTTCTATTTTTTAATCTTTTTTAAACGGAACGCAAGAAATACTAATACTGGTATGAAATAGTAAGATATGAAAACGCAAGATATGGAAATACGCGAGATCGAGGTAGACGTCTCTTGATGGAGTCCGAAATTGTCCGAAATGGAACTGAATGAACAGAACACAGCACTGACTGAACTCCTGCGGTGCGAAATGGGTCAGTGGAGTGGGAATGAGTCGGAGTGGGAACGCGTACTGGAGTAGGGAGCGTTAGCGCGCGGAGTGGGGATCGCTGAACGCGATGACGTACTACCGAGCGTCGCGCGACGAGGTGTGACGGTTAATATTAAAATTTCTTTTTCTCCTGAACGCACAGTTTTTTTTTTAAATTTGTTTTTAATATTGCATTGTCATCGAGTTCTGAGCTATGTTTAAAGTTTCAAGTTTCTAGCTCATCGGGAAGTGGTTTGAAATTCGATTACAAGATTTGACACATACAACAACGACACGGCAAGCTAATATAAGCGTGGTAAAAAAACTGAATTTTAATGTTTTTCGGAACAACGATTTTACTCAGAAGTCAGTTTGACAAATGAACTAATTTTGCCGTGATTTTTTAAGAGAACGATTCGAGTGGAATACACGATGCAGTAAAAAAAACGTTTGACCTTTTAAACTTGATACTCAAGGTCACCGATAATTTCGCGGATCATCAAAGATTTCTTTTTTGAGGACACTGCTGTTCGATTTCGGTAAAAATTCCTGTTCGTCTCGCAGCGATCGCGATCATTCTGCGACTACTCCGTCAAATTGTAGACCGGCCGCAGAGTCGTCGACAGAAAAATTGAACGGCGTTTCCCGAGTTGGTCCGAGAGAGATCCATCAAAACATCCTGGCGATCCGAAGTCGGTGTCACGTGAGCAGTGTTCCCCCAGCGAGGACAGCATTGCGGAGAAATGCATTTCACACCGGCTCGCCTGAAAAATTGTCAACTAACTTTTTGTCGACAGTATTTGGGAGTCCGGGGAACCTGTCACGAGCATCTTGCAACTTTTGTGCGTGGACAGTTACTGCGAACTACTGTTGGACAACCAGAGCCTCGTTCGCTTACCACGTTTTTATTTGCTCGCTTTCTTGTCAGTCTGTCTGTTTGGGCGTTCGGTACAAATTTTGCAATTGATTTTAAACTAACTTCTCGATGTGCTAGAGACTTGAAATTTTAAACATTGCTCAGAACTGGATGACAATGCAATATAAAAAAAATTATGTTAAACCCTATGCGTTTAGGAGATGTAAACTATTAAATTTAACCGTTACACCTCCCCACGCGACGCTCGGTAGTACGTGATCGCGTTCAGCGATTCCCACTCCGCGCGTCAGGGATCCCTACTCCACTACATGATTCCACTCGGACTCCACTTCAATGACCCGCTTCACACCGAAGAAGCTCAGTGTGCGTTCGAGCTCCGTGCGGTGTTTACAAAGTTACTACGTATTATCATTGTATAATGTTTGTTTACCAACAGAAACAGCCGTTACACCGAGATTCTACGTCGAACCTTTGTCTTTGACATTTTACCACGGCGTTTGTTTTCGATATGACGCGGTCGCAATACCGTCTGAAATTTATTACACGTCTCTGTTATAATCTCATCAAAATGTTTAAAATCGATTATAAAATTTCCCACACACAAGACTAAAAGCAGAAAATAATTATTTCAATAAAAATAGATTTTTTTAAAATACCACGTTTTTAAAACGCACTAAAAAGTATAAAATAATTTAAATAAAAATAAATTTTTTAAAAAATATGTCTAAAAAACGAACTAAAAAGTATAAAAGTAATTTAAATAAAAATAAATTTCTAGAAAATATTATGTTTACAAAACGGACTAAAAAGTATAAAATAATTTTTCCTAGCCCCGTACAGGTTCCTAACCCCATACAGATAGTCCTGAAAATTTGTGATTGTGAATTTTGAATAGCTATGAAAATACTTGTAAGATTTAAAACGAAAAACGTGGGGCGCATGCAATAGATAATTGATGCATGAATAGTTCACCTAAGTCGCTAACAATTTTATTGCAAAGTAAATGATATGAACTGTTGTGTGAGTTTTCTCAACGGCAGCTACTCTCTACACTCTTTACTATTATCTTGCACCCCATGTTTTTCGTTTTAAATCTTACAAGTATTTTCATAGCTATTCAAAATTCACAATCACAAATTTTCAGGACTATCTGTATGGGGTTAGGAATCTGTACATGGCTAGGAAAAATGATTTTATACTTTCAATCCGTTTTTTAAACATGATATTTTCTAGAAATTTATTTTTATTTAAATTATACTTTTTAGTACGTTTTAAAAACATGGTATTTTTAAAAAATGTATTTTTATTTAAATATTGAGCATGGAATTAATAAAATTGTAAGAAAACATTTTGAAAGTCAAGTGAAAATCTCAGCTAAGAAAAAGGGAAGAAAATTAATTTTTGTTACTTAAAGATTGAGGAAGAGAATTTATTTTTGTTATTTAATTTTTGACTAGATTTCGGGTAGAATGGTAACGAGCAAGGTGAAATTTTTAAATATTGTAAAGACACAGGACGATACGAATCCGTTCGCAATTCGATATTTTTTCAATCGTCGAACGCGGCGCTCTGTTAATTGATTCACAGAGGAGCTCGCAAAGCCTGTTACGTATTTTCTTTGTTGTTTTGCAACAAAACCGTGGCCGAAAATTTAATCGGCTTTTTCAGGATCGGTAGCTAATATTTTTAGAAAACTGGCGGATCGATTCTGTCGTTGTTTGGCACAGAGGATTCTAATAGAACTGGCTTTCAAAAAGTCCATTACAAATCAATATCTTTATATGGCTGAACAGTATGTAAATAAAATAATTTTAGTTCTTTCTAAAATTATCAATCTTTGATTTCAAGAAAACTGTCTTGTCTTTTAAAAGGCTATTAATCAAAATTGATCGAATGAAAATCTTTAAATATTATTTCCAAAATCTTTCAAAGACATTGCACAAATGCTGGAACCTTTTGAGCGTCATTCCGAGCCGAGGGAAAATACTGAAAATAAGTTGGAAAGAGGATCGCCATAAGCGCATCGTCGCGCTTCCAAAGAAGTTTTACGGGGGTTGGGTTTATGGCGGAATCGAATATTTGGTACACCTGATATCGAGGAAAATCGAATCGCTTTACATACTTAAATCAACCGCAATAATGTATCGCGGCGCATTGAATTTCGGCTAGATATAATTCGATGGCCTACCGGAAATCCCGGTTATCCGGCATGTGCGTGCCGCTGTTGGATATCGGTTATTAATTATCCAAGTAATAGCCGCGTAATTGGAAGTCCCCAGGGGAGGTCGAGGACCAGAGGGACACACCGGGGTCACTGTACACCCTCTCTCTATCTCTCTCCCCTCTATAGATCGCATCCACAAAACTTTTACTTCTATTTCCACTTACATTTCCCCCAGCTGCTAAACACGCATTTATTTCACTACGCATCAATTATTCCGTCGTTAATACCTCCCGTGAAATAAACGCGAGATTAATTCCGTCTGTGAATTGTCGATACATGCATCAGCAATTAATGTCTCTGGACGTATTTTATATCGAGCTGCTCGTCAGAACGGAATATCCACTCGTTACGTAGTTCGTATTCTTCGTCGGTGTATTTTTTTATTTTTTAACGAAGCATATTATTGCTCGGTTATTTACTCTATAATTTCTTACTGCAATTCGCTTCTTGTCGAGATATCTCGGCGAGACAATATTTATTTATTGCAAACACTCCGTTAGTTTTAATTAGGTTTTTGTGAAACTGTTGTTGGCATATTCCTGACTTTTTTCTGATAAAAATGAGCCCAAGCACGGTACAATTCCGTTCATGTTTACCCGTGCAATACACGATTCAGTGGAGCCTCGACTATCCGAACAGACTTTGAAGCGATTCTTCGGGACGATTTTGGAATGTGTTCCGGTAGGAATTTTTGGGCGTTCGAGGGCTCAAATTGAAGCTGGAAGATCCCACTTTCTGATAAGAGCAATTAGGTTCGAAATGAAGTACGAGATCATGTCCTAAATTCAAAAAATCCAACCTAAATATCTGACAGAATTGTATTAATTTTAAAGTTTAAAGTAAATGTGTTCCCGTAGGAGTTTTTGGACGTTCGAGGGCTGAAATTGAAGCTAAAGGATCGCACTTCGGAACGCTCGTATCCGCGATGATATTGTCCCGTTCTCCCCGTGCGCCAAAGCATCATAAACCAGTTAGGATATCGCGGATCGGAAAGGCCGAGGGAAGCGGAGCGTAATCTCGATCAAAGACGCGCGAGCCGGACACAATGAAAGCTGCGTTTCAATCCTAACGGGAAACACAGGATGTTGCCTGGTGCACCGATGCGAGGTACGAGCAAAAAGTTCCGCGAATTTACTAGTCCCGTGAGGCGAAGTCCCCGTGGCCTCGCAATTTGGTCGGCCATAACCGTCGAAAAATCTCGTTCCGGTTCTGTTGAACCTTTTCGCCGGTTGTGTTTCGCTCCTCCTCGAAACGGTTGGTTTTTTTCATCGGCAATAAGAGGGAGGGGGAGGGGGGAAGGGAACGGCGGCAATGAAGATGAGTGAAAAGTGCAAGAAAACAGCGGAACGAAGGCGGCCCGGCAAACCATGGAAAATGTAATAAAGCCAATATCGGGCCGGCAGATTGGAAAATAACCGCTTAGACCACCGGTAAAAGGACAACGACGTTCTCTGTACGTTGGTTTGGTCGAATGTGCACAAGAAGGGAGGGGGAAAAATCGTTGAACAGCACAGGATCCACACCGTATCTGATGAAATTTTTTCACCGTCGAGATTCTTATCCGTGTCCCCGGCTCCGAGGAATATTAATGGCGTCGACCTGGTGCTTCCGGTTTTTCTAGAGGAAGCGTGCGAACACGTGATAATGGCGAAAACAGGGAAAAATTGTTACCTTATGCTCGGACCCTTCCATTGCTGTACGAATCCTTGATTAACCCTGGATAAATTAGCTTCTGTAGAAGTCGGACTGAATCAGTGGCGCCAGGTGACGGGAGGGAGCACGAGTCGAGGGGAAATGGTACGCCCTCTCCGCCACGGAGCGTCACGTGACCGGCTCGCACGGCCGTGACCAGTGAGTGGGGATAACGGGTCTTCGTTTCGAGCTCCGCAGCTGGCAACCCTGGTGGGGACACACGTATTCGTAGAAGGGGAAGGTAGAGTGGGGACACTGAATTGGACCAATTGAACTAAGATTTTGCAAATATATTCAGCACACCTGTGGCTATGTATCAATACCACGATCTTGCCGAGATATATTTTTTTCGATTTTTTACAGCCCCTTAAAGACAAGAGAAAAAAGTTCTAATCTGGAAATTTTGCCATTTTCTTCTGATAAGATTCGAATAAATGTCTTCGTAATTTTAAATATTTTTTGAAATTATTTAAGAACAGTGGAATCGAACAGGAGCTTTTAATCGCCGGTTACATCTGCGGGACGCATCAAAGAGTCAAAATGAATTTTTCAGACCGCCGCACTCGCTTAGTTTAAACACCGGTTACGATTTATTACATGCAATTGCGGGGAAGGATCCGTTTGAAGTTCGGATGTTTCAAACCGGCAACTGATTCCGCGGCATTTATGAAGAAATAAATCAATATTTGCGGTTACCTTTGGAACCGGCAACTGGTAAAAAGTTGCTGCACCGAAGGCTATTCAAGTGGTTTTTCTGTTCGAGTGTTCTACCATATTCCGTATTGCGTGCGTGCGTACGCGCGTGTGTGGTGTTCCTTTACGCTCGCTCGTGTTTCGAAACGTGGCGGTTCGTTTACACGAGAGTGCCGTCGAACGACTTCAAAATGCTTTGAAAGATATTTATTATACGTTCCCCACTATATCGGATCGCGTTTTACTCCACCGACGACTATCGTAGGAGAACCGTTCATTTGCATCCAATCGAAGTGGTTCTACGCTCGTACGCGAATTGGAAAATAAGAAAAATGAGAAAGATGAATTTTCGAAAACAGCCTGCTTGTTCATTATTTGAATTCAAACTGCACAACGAATTCTTCTGGATCCGGGGTGACGAACTTTTCTCCTCCTACTGAAACTACTTCCCCCACTATGGAGACAGCAGCTCCTCCCACTTCCACGATTGATGGGCGTGCGTACCGCCCACTCTTCTCCCTCCACTCATCAGCCAAGTGGAGGGGACAACTATCCTTAGCCTAAAGAGAGAAGAGTGGGGATGGGAGCCACAATTCACTGTGCTGTGATTGACAAAGGACTCAAAACCTGGGTTGCCATCTGCGAGTATCGTTAGGCCCCTTACGCTTCCGCTCCTCGCCCAGCTGTGCTGCGGAGCCCGCCTTTGGTTCCCCCACTCTTCCCACTAACTGAATTCAGAAACCAGCTTCACCCAAGCCAAGCCGTCCGTGGTGTCGCGTGGAAAAAAAGAACACCCATTATTTTCCCTACCCGCTTCCACAGGCGGAAGAGTGGGGGAAGCATAGGCGGGCTCTGCAGCACAGCTGAGCGAGGGGCGGAAGGGTAAGGGGTCTGGCGGGACTCGCAGATGGCAACTCTGCTCAAGATAAAGTTGTCACGGTAGAAAAATAACAATGAAAAATTTAAAAAAGATTGACCAGAACAGAATTTGTCGCCCTTCCAATAAATTTCCCGTGGCTCGTGTTTTACGATCCCGGAGTAATCGTATTAGCTATGTTGGCGCGGAGCGATGCTGCGACCGCGTAATACTGCAAGCTAATTTTCCGCTTATAAAATAACGGACGCCGGTATCGTAATTAATAACCCGTAAGATGATGTACGAACTTCGTGTCTAGTAAACCGCGCGTGTGCATCCCGGCGCTTCGCGTCCCACGCGCCTGTTTTATGCTGCTCGAAACTTTTTTGCCGAACAAACGAGTCTCATGCATCATCGAACACATCATCACACATAGTGATTATTATGGATTGTTTCTGGAACGAACCTCGTTCGATACTTGCAATTTTAATGGATCCCGGGTGAGAAATGTCATCAAAATTAATATCTACATTTTTCCCGTGAATAATTGAACGGTTGGTTTGTTAAGTGGAGCAGCTGAATTTTTTAAAGCGTTGAAACTCGGTCAAGCTCTATTCGAAATTTTTCGTTAAAAATGACAGAAAATTATCTTCGTGTCCGAACGCGATTTAATACTGTCAATTACGGAATCTTATATCCGCTAGAGAGCGATGTCGAGATCTCTGGCATTCTCATTGCAATTACCGATTAATCAGAGAAAAATAAAACCGAGCGACCCAATACCGCGGAGATTAATTGTTCGTCGCGGTCGTTGTTCCCCAGTGCGATAAACTAGAAAACGAGGTGAACAAACGGATGGTGTACAGTCTATACGCAGATCGATCCGACGACGACACGGATGGTCTGCGAATTACAGGCGCCTCGTAAATCAATATCCGTTGCGGAAAGTTACCCTTTTCACTGAAGAATGCAAGGTAATTGCAATAAGTTTGGCACGTCGTCGCTCGCCTACTCGTCATTTAGCTGGAACTTGTAACTTGAACGTACTACGAGGGAAATAGCACAAGCACGCCGAGCTCGTTTGCAATTTTAGGCAATTTTTATATTCGAACAATTTACATAGTTTGCTAAAAATGTTCTTCCTTGAGCGGTGTGATTCCTGAGATGATTTGAAGTAACTTTTTCCTTTGTGAAAATCTTCTCCGAGGCTTCGTTTAGGAGTTATTAACGAAAAACACCGGCCAATCGGAGTGCGTACAGTGTACGGACTCCGCCTAGGGGCGGGCCCTGTACGCTAGTGGCCCCGCCCTGATTGGCAAGTGTTTTTCGTTAGTAACTACTAAACGAAGCGGCGGAGAAGATTTTCGTAAAGGAGAAAGTTACTCCAAAAGATCTAAAGAATCACCCTGCTTAAAAAGCACAATTTAATCTTAATGAATGTTAATAGAGTATTAATACAATTAATTCAACCCAATTCGCACCCGGAAAAATGTGAGATCTCCAATCTCAGATAAGTGTCGCACCTGTTTCCTCAGGGTCAGCTGCTATGCAAATAGAATTCGTATTTCACGATTCCCCCGCAGCAAAAGTTCGAGGAAAAAAGGGGAAAACGACTTAATCGTTGAGGGTAGGTGGAAGGGGTACGGTCTAAGAAAATGAGACTCGCGGATAGAAATCTGGGTGGGTCGACGACAGTGTATGTGCGTGATACGCGATTTCCTTGCACTTGTGCCTTTCTTACTCCCGAGACTTCGATTTACACAGGCGCCACACGCGATTTACACATTTGTCAACCGCTAACCCCTTTTCTCTGACTAACCCTGTTTCCCAATCCCCCGTGTCATCTTAATAAGAGAAACAATATTTCCGGGAGCGGGTGGGGAGGGGATTGTCAAAGTCGGCGAACACGAGTCCGCCATTCATACGAACAATTGTTGAGTATAGAGCTCAGGAGAAAAACACGAGTTAGCTTTCGTTGCGTGTCGATCGTCTTGTGCGGGGTAAGTGGTATCGGGATCTGGGGTGTTTGGTGTTAACAGCCTCGCAGCGGCGCGGCGTGTCATCTTAAAATACGGTTTCAGTGAGGTAGCAGTCTTCGCCAAAATTTTTATGCAAAATACATATTTGATATTTAATATTTGATATTTGATACTTGATACTTGATACTTGATACTTGATACTTGATACTTGATACTTGATACTTGATACTTGATACTTGATGATACTTGATGATACTTGATACTTGATACTTGATACTTGATGATACTTGATGATATTTGATGATACTTGATGATACTTGATACTTCATGATACTTGATGATACTTGATACTTGATGATATTTGATGATACTTGATGATACTTGATACTTCATGATACTTGATGACACTTGATGATACTTGATGATACTTGATGATACTTGATACTTGATGATACTTGATACTTGATGATACTTGATGATACTTGATGATACTTGATGATACTTGATACTTGATACTTGATACTTGATACTTGATACTTGATACTTGATACTTGATACTTGATACTTGATACTTGATACTTGATGATACTTGATGATACTTGATACTTGATACTTGATGATACTTGATGATATTTGATGATACTTGATGATACTTGATACTTGATGATACTTGATACTTGATGATACTAGATACTTCATGATACTTCATGATACTTGATACTTGATGATATTTGATGATACTTGATACTTCATGATACTTGATGATACTTGATACTTGATGATATTTGATGATACTTGATGATACTTGATACTTGATGATACTTGATACTTCATGATACTTGATGATACTTGATACTTGATGATATTTGATGATACTTGATGATACTTGATACTTCATGATACTTGATGACACTTGATGATACTTGATGATACTTGATGATACTTGATACTTGATGATACTTGATACTTGATGATACTTGATGATACTTCATGATACTTGATACTTCATGATACTTGATACTTCATGGTACTTGATACTTGATGATACTTGATGATACTTGATGATACTTGATACTTGATACTTGATACTTGATACTTGATACTTGATACTTGATGATACTTGATGATACTTGATACTTGATACTTGATACTTGATGATACTTGATGATATTTGATGATACTTGATGATACTTGATGATACTTGATGATACTTCATGATACTTGATACTTCATGATACTTGATACTTCATGGTACTTGATACTTGATGATACTTGATGATACTTGATGATACTTGATGATACTTGATACTTGATACTTGATACTTGATACTTGATACTTGATACTTGATACTTGATGATACTTGATGATACTTGATACTTGATGATATTTGATGATACTTGATGATACTTGATACTTGATGATACTTGATACTTGATGATACTTGATACTTCATGATACTTGATGATACTTGATACTTGATGATATTTGATGATACTTGATGATACTTGATACTTCATGATACTTGATGACACTTGATGATACTTGATGATACTTGATGATACTTGATACTTGATGATACTTGATACTTGATGATACTTGATGATACTTGATGATACTTGATGATACTTGATGATACTTGATGATACTTCATGATACTTGATACTTCATGATACTTGATACTTCATGGTACTTGATACTTGATGATACTTGATGATACTTGATGATACTTGATACTTGATACTTGATACTTGATACTTGATACTTGATGATACTTGATGATACTTGATACTTGATACTTGATACTTGATGATACTTGATGATACTTGATGATACTTGATGATACTTGATGATACTTGATGATACTTCATGATACTTGATACTTCATGATACTTGATACTTCATGATACTTGATACTTCATGGTACTTGATACTTGATGATACTTGATGATACTTGATGATACTTGATACTTGATGATACTTGATACTTCATGATACTTGATACTTGATGATACTTGATGATACTTGATACTTGATGATATTTGATGATACTTGATACTTGATGATACTTGATGACACTTGATGATACTTGATGATACTTGATACTTGATGATACTTGATACTTCATGATACTTGATACTTGATGATACTTGATGATACTTGATGATACTTGATACTTGATGATACTTGATGATACTTGATACTTGATACTTGATACTTGATGATACTTGATGATATTTGATGATACTTGATGATACTTGATACTTGATGATACTTGATACTTGATGATACTTGATACTTCATGATACTTGATGATACTTGATACTTGATGATATTTGATGATACTTGATGATACTTGATACTTCATGATACTTGATGACACTTGATGATACTTGATGATACTTGATGATACTTGATACTTGATGATACTTGATGATACTTGATGATACTTGATGATACTTGATGATACTTGATGATACTTGATGATACTTGATGATACTTGATGATACTTGATGATACTTCATGATACTTGATACTTCATGATACTTGATACTTCATGGTACTTGATACTTGATGATACTTGATGATACTTGATGATACTTGATACTTCATGATACTTGATACTTGATGATACTTGATGATACTTGATACTTGATGATATTTGATGATACTTGATACTTGATGATACTTGATGACACTTGATGATACTTGATGATACTTGATACTTGATGATACTTGATACTTCATGATACTTGATACTTGATGATACTTGATGATACTTGATGATACTTGATACTTGATGATATTTGATGATACTTGATACTTGATGATATTTGATGATACTTGATGATACTTGATACTTCATGATACTTGATGACACTTGATGATACTTGATGATACTTGATGATACTTGATACTTGATGATACTTGATGATACTTGATGATACTTGATGATACTTGATGATACTTCATGATACTTGATACTTCATGATACTTGATACTTCATGGTACTTGATACTTGATGATACTTGATGATACTTGATGATACTTGATACTTCATGATACTTGATACTTGATGATACTTGATGATACTTGATACTTGATGATATTTGATGATACTTGATACTTGATGATACTTGATGACACTTGATGATACTTGATGATACTTGATACTTGATGATACTTGATACTTCATGATACTTGATACTTGATGATACTTGATGATACTTGATGATACTTGATACTTGATGATATTTGATGATACTTGATGATACTTGATATTTGATATTTGATATTTGATATTTGATATTTTAATTCATCTTAGCGCAAAAGCTGACACGATGAGACAGTTCGGCATTCTATGCGTAAATTTGGATGACTTTCGACTGGAGAAGATTTATTTTTAATGCTGCGTAGCTTTCCAAAATTTTTCCGCAAGCAGTTTGCGATACATGCGGGAGAATATGCACGCAGACATAGTTGTTGTACGGTTCTGAATACCAGTTTCTAGTTTCCTATTCGAAAGTTTCGCTCAGTTTCAAACCAAGAAGCTTGAGCGTTCTCTCTCACGACCGCCGTGCCGGAGCCAGCATAAATAACTAAATTATACAAAGTTCCGGCTTTGATTATGATACCGTAATTATTAAAACATGCTATTTCACCGCATATTGCCTCTGTCATGAACACTTATTACCTAGTTATTGCTGAGCACATAATATAATTCTGCATTGTCGTCGCGGAAATCTCGCGAACCGTTCCGCTGATAGAATTAAACCGGTTTTATCATATACAAAAGGCCCTGATAAAATTTTATGCAACATAAAATCTTTTCGAACATTGCTGCGACACGCATAAACTGTGAAAATGTTCCAAAATGACGTTCAATATAATGCAAATTTATGAATAAATTTTAAATTGTTTGAAAACAAAATTTTTTTGTCCATATTTTTTTACTGAATACCAGCTAGATCGCAGCTTAAAAATACAGCTGATACAAAGGAGAAATATGTTGTTAAATAAAATTATAATTAAAGGCTGAACAATATCATTGAACGTGGCTCAGCTTCGGGCGATTGTTTTTCATAATTTGTTGAAATTAGCCTGATTCAGGTTGGCGAAGTGGGTCTGGCGTGCACTGCCATTAAACTTCACAACGCGCAGTCATAGTCCTCGAATGATCATGGTCGGCCGGGTCACATTATACCGGGAACAATGGATCTTAGTCGATCATTGTAAGGCGCAGATCGTTGACTTTTCTGTGGCGCCGCGTTTCCCGTATAACGATCGCTCGTTAGCCCGGGCTAATTACTCTGGTAACGGGCGTTGGACCGTGAAAGTTCGTTAGTTAGTTAGTACTACAGGTTAGGGCCCGAAGAGGGTAGCATTCATTCTCGCGCGGCTCCCTCTAACTCACGGGCGCGTTCTACGGCGCGATTGCTGACTTACGAAAATCGCAGGTGTCGCACTTTCAATGTAAACTTGATGGTTCAACCAACACCAAGTTCCCGGTGTCTTCTGGGAACAGCCTCGAGGGACTGTCTGTACCGATTCCAAACTCCTCGATCAAAAATAAAATACGAAACGAGAAATTGACAATCAAACCAAAATTAATCATGCTTCAGAAAAATGATTGACAAACATTTCATTATTGAAACAGCCAAGTTATTGATTTATTTCTACAACACACAGGCTCTACAAGCTGCCCCGGAAATGTTGTACATCCTTGAAAGGGTTTCTCAGGTCATTTGAAGTAACTTTTCCCTTTGCGAAAATCTTCTCCAACGCTTCGTTACGGAGTTATTAACGAAAAACGTGGGCCAATCGGGGCGGAGCAACAGAGGTCTAGCTCCGCCTCGGGGCAGTCCGTCCGCTAGTAGCCCCGCCCTGATTGGCAAGTGTTTTACGTGAGTAACCCCTTAACGAAGCCTCGGAGAACATTTTCACAACGGAAAAAGTTTCTCCATATGGTATCATGAAACTAAAGAACAAATAAAAATATTTTGAATCCTTATAAAAATCCTTGCTTGCTTCACAATAACGATCATGTTCAGGTGACGTAGTAAGTAGTACAGCGATTCTACGACGTTCGCTAAAATGTGGCAGCTCTCCGGGAAATATTCCCAAGTCACGTAAATTCGTTCCAACTGTCTTTGATCCTGAAGAATTGAATTGGATTTGAAACGCGGCGACGGGAACTCGTCGCCTCCACCCCCCGCCCTACTTCGATGTTTGCTCGCCCCATCAACAGGAAGAATTTGACAAATGTTCCTTATAATCTGCTGGGACAAAGGACAATCCATCCTTTGAGAGTTTTTAAACTGATTTGCCGAACGACGTCGCCCACTCTTGTTTGGCTTAAGTGTCGCGCGGAAGAACCCAGCCGACATAAAATTCTGAAATTCTTATTTTATTGATACATCGATGCGGGCATTGGCATTAATGCAGAAATAAATAACGGAGAATATTGTTCGTTTCCGTGTTCGAGGGAAACGTTGCGTTTACGTTCCTTCGCAGAGTTTGCTCGACTATTCTACAAACGATGGTCCATAAAATGCAAATCTGCGAGAGAACAAGAGAAAAAAAGAAGCCCGAGCAGTGTACTTTGAAGAATTTCTGAGGCATTCCCCGCGCCATTTTATTAATCCCCGCAAAAGTCGACCGGGCAAAGATGGTGGAGAACCTTGCGGTGTTCGGTTCACGCTAGTTGTTAGCGCGAAAATTCGAGAATCCGGTGAAGAATTTCCGGCGGCGCTCGAAGAATTTCGAAAGAAGGTAGGAAAGCTGCCTCGCCCCGGATACTTGTTTTACCAGCGAAACTTCCCAACAGATACCCGCGGTAAATCTGTTGCAAATTATACTACGCTCGTCGGATCGAACATTTATAAATTATCAAATTCCGATAACTCGTTACACTGTCCAACAAATTGTAACTTCCACCCTCTCGATAAATTCCATTGGGTGGTCTACAGGGTGTCCCAAAAATATTGCACTTCCTTGAAACGGGTTCCCGAGGTCATTTCAAGTAACTTTTTCCTTTACGAAAATGTTCTGTGTGGCTTCGTTACGGAGTTAATAACGAAAAACGTGGACCATTCAGGGCGTGGCGTCAGCACACGGACTCCGCCTCGGGGGCAGGTCCGCTAGTTGCCCCGCCCCGATTGGCAAGTGTTTTTCGTTAATAATTCCTAAACCAAGCCTCGGAGAAGAATTTCGCAAAGGAAAAAGTTGCTTCGCGTAACTTCGGGAATCATATATCCGAAGTTCAATATTTTTGGGACATAATACCTGGTTAATTGAGTTTGACCAATTGGAAATGGCGTCCGATCGATAAACCGAAAGTATTAAAAACGATATAGTGCAGCGCGCCAATGAAAGAATCGTCGAATACGAAACTAATTCGTTCTCTCGCGCCGTCGAAACATCGATTGCTCTGATAGCACGCGACCACGCAATACTGCGACGGGAATTTATGAGGTATTATGTTGTACCCGTACACGATTTCCGCACAACATTCGACGCGATAAATCACGCGGAAGATGATATTGACGCTAAGAGATGGTTGAGTGATAACTCGGTGAAATTTTTTGTCTCTATCTCTCTTTCTCTCTCTCTGTTCGCTCCATCGTCCATCGAGATAATCGATTCGCCTAATTCGCATTCGCCTCGGCCGTACACGTGGGAAAAGAAAAATTGACCGGAAGCTTCCTCGTTTCGTTCTCCCAGCGAAGGCCAACACTCGACCCGTTTCGAAGTTAAAAGGATAACCTAGTTGGTGTCAAGCCAACGGATCGACCAGGAATTTTAATGCAATTCCGACTGGTTGTCTGCGCATGACGTCCAGCAAGCAGGATCAAGCGGAGAGTTTTTCAATTTCGCGAGCGAACTTCAGAAATCAGCCGCGACTTCATTTTCGACGTGGCGTCACCACGAAACGACCTAAGTCACTCCCGCTTCTGAATTATGGTGTCAGTCCCCTGTTCATCTAGCTACCATTTTGTCGCACCATTGCTTGAATTTTATGATATCGAATTTTATATTGAAAGGGGACAGTTCAAGGTCATTCTTTGTTTTTTTAAATGGAGTTCTTCGAATAACTCCTCCGAAAAACATTCGAAGATCACTATAGTGTTGGATTTTTTGTTGAATTCGTTAAATCATTAGCTATGTCATTATACCAATTAACATGCAGCTTTCTACCTGAAAAAACGACGCCAACCTTGATTTAACGTTGAGAAGAAAATTTTGTTTTACTACCAATAATTTCCTGATTTTGCGAAGATCATCCTCATTTAGATGTTTTTCAGTTGCATTTAGTTTTGCAACAATTGTACGATATTATTGTTGTTCCTGAACGGATAGTTTTACAAAGGGGTTTGAGTTTTAATTAACTTTCCCGGTAATCTCGCGTTTTGTCAAAGAGGTGTTACGCAAGCTGACTCGAAGAGTTGTTTTAAGTTTCACTTGGTTCGATCCAGCAATCCTCTTTACGGGCACGAAGCTGGCCTCGACCTTTTACATGTAAACATTAAGGGAGCTGGTTGGCCATTCTAGAAAATGGCGAGAGGAATTGCTCGTTTCGTTCATTTTCCTCGCCGTTATTCCGCCGTGCTTCTTTCACCACGGTGAAAGCTACAAGGGAGTCGTTGCACCAGCGTTGAACAGTTCTCTCTCCCGAGCTACAATTTCGAGTAAAGACATTGAATGAGCAATGCGCATTGTTTTCCTATTCGTTTCGCTTACCGGCACCTTGTGCGTTTGCTATACTTCCGGTGGAAAGGCTGCTCAATTACTTCAACGCGGATTTATCGAATTCAGCCAGGTTCTGCCAGCTGCTAATTAATGGCCGATGTTTATGTTTAACAGAAATAGATTTCCTCCTTGCTGGTTTCGAGACGATTTTTAATTGAAATTGTAAAGTGTGGAAAATCTGGAAATTGAAAATTGTGGAAAATCATGTCAGATGCTCATTAATGGCCGATGTTGATGTTTAAAAAAAATTGTTTTCCTCCTTGCTGGTTTTGAGGCGATTTTTAATTGAAATTGTAAACTGTGGAAAATCTTGAAATTGTAAATCGTGGAAAATCGTACCAGCTGCTAATTAGCACCATTAATTAATGGCCGATGTTGATGTTTAACAGAAATAGTTTTCCTCCTCGCTGGTTTGGAGACGATTTTATTTGAAATTGTGAAATGTGGAAAATCTTGGAATTGTAAATTGTGGAAAATCATGCCAGCTGCTAATTAATGGCCGATGTTTATGTTTAACAGAAATAGTTTTCCTCATCGCTGGTTTTGAGACGATTTTTAATTGAAATTGTAAACTGTGGAAAATCTTGAAATTGTAAATTGTGGAAAATCATACCAGCTGCTAATTAATGGCCGATGTTGATGTTTCACAAAAATAGTTTTCCTCCTCGCTGGTTTTGAGACGATTTTTAATTGAAATTGTAAACTGTGGAAAATCTTGAAATTGTAAATCGTGGAAAATCGTACCAGCTGCTAATTAGCACCATTAATTAATGGCCGATGTTGATGTTTAACAGAAATAGTTTTCCTCCTCGCTGGTTTGGAGACGATTTTATTTGAAATTGTGAAATGTGGAAAATCTTGGAATTGTAAATTGTAGAAAATCATGCCAGCTGCTAATTAATGGCCGATGTTTATGTTTAACAGAAATAGTTTTCCTCATCGCTGGTTTTGAGACGATTTTTAATTGAAATTGTAAACTGTGGAAAATCTTGAAATTGTAAATTGTGGAAAATCATACCAGCTGCTAATTAATGGCCGATGTTGATGTTTCACAAAAATAGTTTTCCTCCTCGCTGGTTTTGAGACGATTTTTAATTGAAATTGTAAACTGTGGAAAATCTTGAAATTGTAAATCGTGGAAAATCGTACCAGCTGCTAATTAGCACCATTAATTAATGGCCGATGTTGATGTTTAACAGAAATAGTTTTCCTCCTCGCTGGTTTGGAGACGATTTTATTTGAAATTGTGAAATGTGGAAAATCTTGGAATTGTAAATTGTGTAAAATCATGCCAGCTGCTAATTAATGGCCGATGTTGATGTTTAACAGAAATAGTTTTCCTCATCGCTGGTTTTGAGACGATTTTTAATTGAAATTGTAAACTGTGGAAAATCTTGAAATTGTAAATTGTGGAAAATCATACCAGCTGCTAATTAATGGCCGATGTTGATGTTTCACAAAAATAGTTTTCCTCCTCGCTGGTTTTGAGACGATTTTTAATTGAAATTGTAAACTGTGGAAAATCTTGAAATTGTAAATCGTGGAAAATCGTACCAGCTGCTAATTAGCACCATTAATTAATGGCCGATGTTGATGTTTAACAGAAATAGTTTTCCTCCTCGCTGGTTTGGAGACGATTTTATTTGAAATTGTGAAATGTGGAAAATCTTGGAATTGTAAATTGTGTAAAATCATGCCAGCTGCTAATTAATGGCCGATGTTGATGTTTAACAGAAATAGTTTTCCTCCTCGCTGGTTTTGAGACGATTTTTAATTGAAATTGTAAACTGTGGAAAATCTTGAAATTGTAAATTGTGGAAAATCATACCAGCTGCTAATTAATGGCCGATGTTGATGTTTCACAAAAATAGTTTTCCTCCTTGCTGGTTTTAAGACGATTTTTAATTGAAATTGTAAACTGTGGAAAATCTTGAAATTGTGAATTGTGGAAAGTCGTGAAATCATAAACTGTGGAAAATTGGGAAATTGTAAATTCTGGAAAATCGTGAAATTATAAAAAAATGGTCAAGAAATGATAGATTGTGAAATTGTAAATTGTCAAAAATCGTGAAATTGTAAATTGTGGAAAATGGTAGGACAGTAAAAAAATCGTTAATTACAAAAAAACAGCATTTTTTTATAATATCAGATAACACTTTTTAATGGATGGCCCTATAGGATGAAATGATGTTTTCAAACAGTTGCATTGCAAAATTGTAACAATGGCAATCGAGTTCACTGTTCCGGCAAAAGTATCCGCAGATCGCGTTATCAGGCCGAACAAATGCAGCCAATTATTCCTTGCGCATTCGCGTCCGTGTGTAATTTCAAGCGATAAGAAAATGTTGCGATTACGAGACACGAGCGAAATAAATAGAGATAAAGTGGTTGGGGAAGGAAAGCGAAAAACTACGATCCTCTCGGTGGGCAGCGGAGTCGCTAGATTCGCGATGCTGATTGCCAGCAGCATAAACGATTTATCATGCTTTTCCCTACTTTATTCATACGGCGTTCAGACACGCGCTCTTTCATTTCTATCGTTCGTTGTCGCCGAGATCGCGAATTTTAATCGGCGATGAAGGAATTAAACGGGCTAACCATAATTTGCACATACATGCAAAAATGCATGGCCAACGTTAAAAAAATTTATGTTCACCTAAAAACTGTGTCATTGCATATTTGTCATTAGAATTATGCACATAAAATGTTTTGTACGCCATCACAAGTGAATGAAGTGAAGTAAACATTTAACAAAATATTATGTTATGCAATATTCAAAGAATTAAAGAATTACGTTCCAATGATACGCGTCCGCAGCCGTATCGCCGCCTCCTATCTCGATTGAATATTCAGTATATCGCTCTCCGAGAGACAATTTCGAATTTCTATATTTCATAAACGCGACTCGAGATCTGTTAATCGCTAAATATCGAATCTGTTATGCATATTAACGCGTCGGGATATATAATGTTCAGCACGAGCATTCCATAATGCGTCTCGTCGCCGTCAATTTCATAATTGATCGTTTGTCCTATTGCAACGGCTCGACTTATTTAGTTTTATTAGCTGAAATTCGTTAACTCTGCCGCTGGAAGAGATTCAATTTCACTGGTTTGTTTTAACGATCCAGTAATTTTTTATAATTGTTCTAGTACCTCTGCTGACCTCAATTCTTATAGGAACTGTGTATTGGTGAATTTGAACATCTGTATTTTTTTAGAATGATGGAACCCTATACTTTTTATTCGATATCCTCGTAGAGCATGAAAAGACGAATCCAACGAGTACCATGACCGTACCATTACGACCATTCAATCTCGAGATATTCCTGTCTGAAAGGTAAGATGACACTTTTGATGACTGTCGTGCTTGGTGCTTTCAGACAGGGATATCTCGAGATCGACTGACCGTAATGGTAAGGTCATGGTACTCGTTGGATTCGTCTTTGCATTCCCTTTGCATGCAAGGTAAGATGACACTTTCGATGACTGTCGTGCTTGGTGCTTTCAGACAGGGATATCTCGAGATCGACTGACCGTAATGGTAAGGTCATGGTACTTGTTGGATTCGTCTTTGCATGCCCTTTGCATGCAAGGTAAGATGACACTTTCGATGACTGTCGTGTTTGGTGCTTTCAGACAGGGATATCTCGAGATCGACTGACCGTAATGGTAAGGTCATGGTACTCGTTGGATTCGTCTTTGCATTCCCTTTGCATGCAAGGTAAGATGACACTTTCGATGACTGTCGTGCTTGGTGCTTTCAGACAGGGATATCTCGAGATCGACTGACCGTAATGGTAAGGTCATGGTACTCGTTGGATTCGTCTTTGCATGCCCTACAAGAATATTTTTAAAAACCTCAACAACCTTGAAATTTCGTAAAGTGACCTTGAGGAAAAATTCTTCACGCGTTTACCCAGTCCTCTCAAAATCGTACAAGTGTTCGGTACTAGTAAAAGAAGGACACAAATATCTAAATAAATAAATAGCCAGCTCGTTGTTGGAGGCTGCGTGTAAATAGAATGGGGCCCCCATCGATGGGAGCCGTCGCCTTATTTATTCAAAAGAATGCAATTTCAAGTCTATCCGTTCATTAACATGTAATCTAAAAGTTAATTCGAAATCAGTCGACTTTTGTCCGGCGCTGGCAGCCGTTTTCTCATTAAAAGTTTTCGAAATGAGCTAGAGGAGAACAAGAATTAGCAATCCTCGTGGTATCAAGGAAGAGGCAGATAGCCCGGTAAACGGCTCCGTCGTTACGACGTCGCGTCATGTTCCGACATGCTTGCAATAAACGACGTCGTGTATTATTTCCAGGCAGATGTTACCCCGGGATCTACCGTGATGTCGCCACACCGCGGGACCATAATCCTCTCGTCAACAGAAAAAACTGCAGCTCTGAAAGCGGTCCTTTAACCATTTAGCCGCTCGAATGAATAATTCGCGATGAAATTCAATCTAAACGAGCGAGAAAAGCGAAATCCGCCGACACTTTGATGGCGCGTTCACCGGCAACCATGCCAATTAGAATCAAAGTAATTCGTGTAATGAAACCGGGAAGTTATTAACATAATTACCTAAACAATATTTTTGAAAATTGCCATTAAACATTTTCTAAAAAAGATTCACGGTAATTATATTCTACGGTAACAATTTATTTCGTTTAGCTTTCAGTTCGTTTCTATTATTAACAATTACGTAATGTCATTAACACGTCCGCCGTCACCGTTTCGATAACAATCGCGGTAATTACACCCGGTGTTTTATTAAATGCAACGCGCTCCCTTTGTGGTGTACACGCGAACGCTCGCATAAATAATAACAAAACGTCATCGGTCGACCAACGAACCGGAGCAAAATTAATTTTACATTTAGCTGGTTCGTTGTTGCGGATAGAGCGTGAGAATTCGCGAGGCTTCGGGAATGCTGACTCGGGGAAAGTATGATGGCGTGCGTGGCAGAGGGGTGAGGGGGCGTGGCCAAAGATAGAAGGAAGATGATCTTCCTTTTCATCATCCGGTGGCTTTGGTGTCGTTCCTTTTCGACAAAGGACAGGTAATTTTTCATTGCTGCTGGCGACGGCGCGGTATGTGCGGTATTAAGCGCCGCCGAGAGAGAGGGAGAGAGGGAGAGAGAGAGAGAGAGACACGAGGCCTGCGGGCTGATATTAAAGACATCCCCTGCTGACAAACGAACGCGACGGCTCTCCTGCAATTACCGGCGAAGCCACTTACTAATTTCCACGGCTGATAATCCATTACCCGACACGACCCACCTACGTACTAATCCCTCGGTCCGACCTTCGGCAACCTCCGCGGATTTCGCCGCATTCAACTCTTCCCCTACCGTTCGAGCCCTGTTATGGGATGACCCTGATTCCGAAATGGATGGGCCAACTCTTGGTTCCAGTCGAGTTTCCATGAATTTTCTTCGGAGGTCCACGAGGCTGGTATTTTTTATTCGGTATTCTTGTAGAGCACTAAAAGACGAGTCCAACGAGTACCATGAACCTGGCATTGCGATCAGTGGATCTCGAGATATTCGTGTTTGAAAGGTACGATGACGTTTTCGATGATTGACGAACTACAAACTCGAATTTCTAGGGATCGAATGATCGTAATGGAACGGTCATGGTACTCGTTGAATTCGTCTTTTTATGCTCCACAAGAATATCGAAGAATAGACTCTTGTATTTAGACAAAATATCAATGACCTTGAAAATTGAAAGCATATGAAAGAAAGAGGCATAAGCTGAAGGAATGCAGCTTAGTGCGAGAAATCGTAGAGTATTATTTAGTTGACTTAACAATTGAAGGGTGTCTAGCAGGAATTATTAAGCAACACGTAGAACTTCTCCACTCCTGTTGCCGGATTCGTCCAATTAAGGGATCCCATACGTGCAAAATTTGAATTACTTCGCTCGACATCCTAGTTTCACCGCTGCGGAATACAGTAGGAAGCCAGCGTCGAAATTAACACAAACAAATGCGGAGCGTATCGCTGTGATGACGTGTGCTCTGCAAGCAATTCCTTCGAGTCGATCCGGAAATGTTGATCGAAGTTCGACGAACACCACCAGAACATTTATTTCGTTGTATAATCAATTTATTTCACATATGTACTTTCTTTCGGAAATGAAATTTCTCAAAAACTAAGCCCGATGGAACAAAATTATATTCGATTGTTTGATATGCAAATAGCGTTTTAATTCCGAAAGTTTTATTTATGCTTCCCGAATAAGTCAATCATCAATTTCGGGCAGACTGAAGTGCACTAGTATTTTTCGAATTTATTCCCGATCGAATTCCACGGGGATTCTATGCCACTTCCGGAACGTTTAATGAATTTGCAGTTGTCTTATCTGTCGATTTCCTTTTGGAGCAAGGTTGCACCGTTAATGGAAAAACTGTAGGCAGCTGATTAAGCATCCGGTATGCGAAGATTGGAACGGGGCGGTTACACTTTTGCAGGCTAAATCCCGAAAACGGGTTTTCTGGCTTTGCCTTTGCCGGAGCTGGCTGTCTCCGCCTCTCTTTCTCCCGCCCCCGGATTTCGAAAGATTCCGGCACACGCATTATCGGAAGTCCACTTTGTAGCGACGCTGTTTGAGTCAAAGGGATGCGACGATCAAAGTACGGGCCGACGTATTCGTAATTGCGAAAACGAACGTTCCGCTCCTCGCAATCGTATATTTATTATTAGACTGCGGATGTTTATGCAATTTCCAAATTTTATAGACGAATTTCAAGAAAGTGGAATGGAATGAAATCCTATTTTTCATGGAAACAGCCATTCTAGATCTAAAACAAACCAAAACCGTACTAAATTCAATCGAATTTTGTATTACAGCATTTATTGAAAATTGTTCAGACGTTCATTCAATTTCCCAGTTTTACAGACGAATTTCAAGACAGTGGAATGGAATGAAATCCTATTTTTCATGGGAACAACCTTTCTAGTTCTAAAACAAATCAAAATAGTACTAAATTCTATCGAATTTCATGTTATAGCATTTTTTGAAAACTTGCGGATGTTTATGCAATTTACAATTTTTATAGGCGAATTTCAAGAAAGTGGAATGAAATAAAATCCTATTTTTCATGGGAACAGCCATTTTAGATCTAAAACAAACCAAAACCGTACTAAATTCTATCGAATTTCATATTATAGCATTTTTTGAAAATTGTTCAGACGTGCATTCAATTTCCAATTTTTGTAGACGAATTTCAAGAAAGTGGAATGGAATAAAATCCTATTTTTCATGGGAACAGCCTTTCTAGATCTAAAACAAATCAAAATAGTACTGAATTCTGTCGAATTTTATTTTTTGAAAATTTGCGGATCTTTATGGAATTTCCAATTTTTAGAGACGAATTTCAAGAATGTGGTATGGAATAAAATCCTATTTTTCTTGGGAACAGCCTTTCTATTAGGTTTGTTCCTTTGTTTTAATTGCAATTTTATACCAATAAATATTTACCTTAATTTAATTAGTTATATGTCATTTTAAAACTTGTTTTTCGCCCTATTTAATTATGCTTTTAATATTTCATTTTATTGAAATTTTTATTAAATTATATTGTATTTCAGGATGTCAAAATACGATTTCCGCATTATTTTTTTTCTATGTCGCCCCTTCAATAATTGTAATGAGCTTGAATTAGACACAATCTAATTCAATCTCTTTATGAATGATTAAACTCCACAGTCTAATTATGACTGAAACCTGACAGTGCGAAGACAGACATCACTTTCTACCTAGTCTAACATCATTAAATAGAGGAATTGTATTGGCGAAACTGTTTGGTAACAGAACCCTTAACGCTCTGAAGAATCTCAGAGGTAAAAGGTGAGGTCGGCGAGCAAATGTAGTAAATTATGCGTCGGTCCAGAAGTCCGGCGAACAATGCCCGGTGACGCGAGCGGTATTTCGGTGCTGAAGAACGAGCCCCAACCAGAAACTAGGTGCGCTGACACTGAAAGCTGCCCGTTCCCTGAAGAGCATGCAAGTACGCCGACGATTTTGTTCCCGATTAATTGTGGGAGACCCAGCTGGAACTCCAGAAATATCTACCCGCCCATCGGGATTCAAGCTGATCGATAATCGCTGATAACGTCACGATTTTTCTGCAAATTCGCGATTTTTCCCAGTGGGACTCCCCTACAACATTAGGGAAGTTTTATTAATTTTTTTCGGAAAAATTGCAACGATATCGAAACGAATTTTCTTGGACAGGATAGGGGCATTCTTAAACTGCGAGAAAATATTTTTTAATTTGTATTCGTTCATTTATTTATTGGACAGAGAACAATTGTGTTAACCTTGGATTTTTTCTGTAAATTCTAATTTTTAACGGGAGGATTCCCCTGCAGCTTTAGACAATTTTTATCAATTTTTCTTAGGAAAAGTATGAACGATATCGAAACAAATTTTCTTGGACTGGATAGTGGCATTCTTAAACTGCGAGAAAATATTTTTTAATTTGTATTCGTTCATTTATTTATTGGACAGAGAACAATTGTGTTAACCTTGGATTTTTTCTGTAAATTCTAATTTTTAACGGGAGGATTCCCCTGCAGCTTTAGACAATTTTTATCAATTTTTCTTAGGAAAAGTATCAACGATATCGAAACGAATTTTCTTGGATCGGATAGGGACATTCTTAATCTGTGAGAAAATATTTTTTAATTTGTATTTGATCATTTATTGGTCAGGCACAGTTGTTAATTCTTCTGCAAATTCTCATTTTTCCCAGCGGGACTCCCCTACAACATTAGAGAATCTTTATTAATTTTTTTCGGAAAAATTGCAACGATATCGAAACAAATTTTCTTGGATCGGATAGGGGCATTCTTAATCTTTGAAAAAATATTTTGTAATTTGTATTTGTTCATTTATTAGACAGAACACAGCTGTTGATTCTTCTGCAAATTCTCAATTTTTCCAGTGGGACTCCCCTACAACATTAGGGAATTTTTATTAATTTTTTTCAAGAAAAATTTCAACGACATCAGGATGAATTTTCTTAGATCGTATAGACGCATCCATAGCCTACAAGAAAATATTTTTGTTTAGTAAGGTCTCTCGTATGGATTGATTTAATCGAATAGAATCGATCATACCACCGTACAAGAATTTTTATTAATAATTTCAGGAAGTCGGAAATGATGACCATCGAAGTAGGCCATTGCTAAAATTGCTTTCAGAGCAGTTCGTACGTCACGGGTTCCGGAATGACTAATAACATAACGAAGTACACTCCATGTAAAAATACTCCGGTAACGACAAATTACAATTAACGTTTAATTTAGTAGTACCATGCTAACCCCATTACGAATAAAATTTACAACGTTCACCAAAATTGGTATCGCGCAGCGAGCATTTTATCACTTAATGAGTCAAGATTTATTTGCGCGCGCGTACGCTAACTCAAACTCAAAAGCTTTTAATAAAGTGAGTGGCGGTTATGTTTCAAAACATTTCGACGTGTACATGTCTATCTATATTGTATACATGTGTATGTGCAATATTGTTTTATATATACATACATACATATGCGTGACGTACTTTCCAGCACACCGAGAACGCATTTTAATTGAAATTTGTTTGGAAAATGTTGCTCGCCCGCCGGATTCCATGAACAGACAATGGAAAATGAAACCGCTGCGCATTGTTTAATCAGTTTTAATTAAATATTGTAGTAAACCGTAAAATTTGGCGGAATCACATCTAATTTCGGAAAACCGGTCGAATGCCGGGGCATGTTTCATTACTAATTTTAATGAATTTCTGATTTCATACCGTGCGCCGCGTGTTTGCCCCTCCATCTTGATTTTCATGCCGATGTGATTGTAGGAATTACGAAAATACCGAATATTCTTCGATGTTATCCACTGTTGCATCCTAATTAATTATACGGCAATTGTATGATCTAAGAAAATCCTCTCCAAACTCAAATGTTCTTGAATAATTACAAAATTGTCACTCGGTTATTTTGATTTGGTGGGTTGATGATAGACTCGATAATTAAGTCTGTTATTCAAATTATACGGCAACTGTATGATCTAAGAAAATCCTCACCAAACTCAAATGTTCTTGAATAATTAGAAAATTGTCACTCGGTTATTTTGATTTGGTGGGTTGATGATAGACTCGATAATTAAGTCTGTTATTCAAATTATACGGCAACTGTACGATCTAAGAAAATAACGAACATCCTCTCCAAACACAAATGTTCTTGAATAATTACAAAATTGTGATTCGGTTGTTTTGATTTGGTGGGTTGAATCGCTGAATGATAGACTCGATAATTAAGTCTGTTGTTCAAATTATACGGCAACTGTACGATCTAAGAAGAAAACGAACATCCTCTCCAAACGCAAATGTTCTTGAATAATTAGAAAATTGTCATACGGTATTTTGATTTGGTGGGTTGATGGACTCGATAATTATGTCTATTATTCAAATTATACGGCATCTGTACGATCTAAGAAAAAACAAACATCCTCTCCAAACACAAATGTTCTTGAATAATTAGAAAATTGTCATTCGGTTATTTTGATTTGGTGGGTTGATGATAGACTCGATAATTAAGTCTGTTATTCAAATTATACGGCAACTGTACGATCTAAGAAAAAAACGAACATCCTCTCCAAACACAAATGTTCTTGAATAATTACAAAATTGTGATTCGGTTGTTTTGATTTGGTGGGTTGAATCGTTGAATGATAGACTCGATAATTATGTCTGTTATTTAAATAAATATTCCGGCATCTCTGCCGGTTCTGGTGTTAATAAAACAAGGTCGATAATTATAATTGAAGCTGGAATATGTGGAATAGTTTCACCGATAACGTTCAACGAGAAACGCGGTTCGGGATTAGACTATTGAATAAATGTTATCCAGCACGTTTCGCACGTCCACCGTTGGAAAAACAAGTTGAAAAGCCGTCTAAAGCTACAGATCAGACTCGATAGAAAGGCCGGGTGTGTGCAGACGCGACTGCGGACGTGGATTTTCATCCATTCGAGCCGGGCGAGATACGATTCACGGGGTGTCTCGAGATTCTCCGTCCTCCAGACACCTTTTCAAGGTGCATGCCACTCATTTCGCGGCTCCAGTTTACCCTTTAACCCCTTCGCTTGTTCATCGCTGCGTTTACGTATCGATCTCGCAGGTTTAAAGGGGTACTGCACGATGAATTTAAATTTCTCTATTCCGTCCGTCTTCAAACATTTTTTCCAGAGAAACTATCGAACCCCTTGCATTGGGATTTTGCACACTTATTCACAGATATATCGAGCGCGTGTATCATTTTTGTGAAGTCAAAATAACAGAAATTACACGAGTTAGATATTTTTATGTGGAGTGTGTTTTAGGGGTCTATTCTGGTATCGAATGCCATTTTTACCTAGTTTCAAGAATTTTTTTTTGGCACTGCTGAACCTCTTGCATGTCTGGGATTTCGCAGACCTATTCGTAGGTAGAATCAGCGCGTATATCATTTTTGTCAAGTAAAAATAACAGAAATTACACGAGTTAGATATTTTATGTGGAGTGTGTTTTAGGGGGCTATTCTGGTATCGAATGCCATTTTTACCTAGTTTCAAGAATTTTTTTTTGGCACTGCTGAACCTCTTGCATGTCTGGGATTTTGCAGACCTATTCGTAGGTAGATCGAGCGCGTATATCATTTTTGTCAAGTAAAAATAACAGAAATTACACGAGTTAGATATTTTATGTGGAGTGTGTTTTAGGGGGCTGTTCTGGTTTCGAATGCCATTTTTACCTAGTTTCAAGAATTTTTTTTTGGCACTGCTGAACCTCTTGCATGTCTGGGATTTTGCAGACCTATTCGTAGGTAGATCGAGCGCGTATATCATTTTTGTCAAGTAAAAATAACAGAAATTACACGAGTTAGATATTTTTATGTGGAGTGTGTTTTAGGGGGCTATTCTGGTTTCGAATGCCATTTTTACCTAGTTTCAAGAATTTTTTTTGAAACTGTTGAACCTCTTGCATTATTGGGATTTTGCACACATGTTTATCGATATTTGCGTTACACGTGTGATTTTTTTCAAGTCAAAATAATAAAAATTGCAGAAGTTACATATTCTTTTGTAAAGCATATTCTGGTTTTGAGAACTACACGATCTAGCAAACAGTACGGACCCGAGGATTTTTCTTAGACCAAGAGTTTACCGTTCACGTGGATCTAGAGATCGAGAAGTTTTAGATCGCGAGACAGGAAGCCCGATTGGTCCACTCCTATATCTCGTCCGTGATAATAAAAGCATTCCCAGTATGTGTTTCGCGAGGAAAATGGTCGGCCCGGCTCAAAGGGACGGCTGTAATACATTTTTCCGGGTGGCGACTGTGACATTCGCCTCGCCGCAAACAAAATATTCGAAATAACGTTTCACGAAGATTTCAAACGCGTTACTATACCCTTTATCCGTGTCAGAGACAACAGTCAGCTTTGTCGAGGACGGCTAGGACACACACGGGCCCGAGCGAAAACGAAGTGCGAGTTCCTGTTTCTCTGACGCGACACTCTGCTGTCGGCACCCGGAACTATTTGGCCGCATTATGCTCGTAACAATCGCGAAACGCGGGGATCGGGTTGCAGTGTTTTCGCCCTGCTTCCACGATTGACAAATAAACCTCCATTATCAAATGTTCCATATTTTATGTTTGAAGATTTCTAAAAGATTAATAAAAACGGGATTCACCATCCAGAATCTTTTTAATTCCTTTCCAAACGAGCCAACAATTTCTTTCTTTATTTATACAACTACTCTTCAACAACAATTCTGAAAAATTAATAAAAACGGGATTCAGCTTTCCGAATCTTTTTAATTTCTTTCCAAACGAGCCAAAAGTAATTTATTTATAGGATTCAGCTATTCAGATATTTGTAGGATTCAGCATCCAGAATTGTTATAATTCCAAACGAGTTCGTAATTAATTTATTCTGTATAGCTTCTCTTCACAAGATTCTGCAGGAAGCATTATATTTTTCAGGGGTCGTGCAATGTACAATGTAATAATCGATTTTCATTGTCCATTCGATGGTTGCCGCGCAATCCTTTGGGCTGATCACTGGCAAATCGTCCAAAGAGAAGCCTTTATACTTTACTATCGTGCAACCGGCTCGAAATTGGATGTAGCGTAATCACATCAGGGGATTCGGTGCTTATTATTAGCCAGGTTATTGATTTTAGACACCGTTTCGTAGTGCAACCTTCTGCCAAACGCCAGAGGCAGGTGATAAAGGTTATCGCCGATCCTCAATAACGTCGACCACCCTCGACCGGGGTCGCGATTTTTATTTTCGCGTTTAATGTCGGTGCGCCCTGCCCTTTATTATAAGGTGCTGTCAGTGATTCTATAACCTCGCAGACTGACATTAACCGCGCAGGTCTTAAGAAAAATGAATCCGCTAGTTTGTAAATTTTTCTTAAAAATTTTTCTAAAAGGGTCCGTGCTATTTCCAAGATCGTGTAGTTCTTGTAACCTCGCCGCGAAACATTAACCAAATTTTCTCGTCAATAAATCCACTATGGATTTGAGCATTAAATCTTCCTCTTTGCAAAGAGACCTTCAAAAATATTTTACGATTTTTTTTACCCGTTTCACGGTACAAAAATGAGGACCAAGTTTTGGTCATCGGTGTACCTCAAGTTACCAAAAAGTTGGTGGTACATTGTCCCACTAAAAAATCGATAACTCGGTCAAAAGAAATCGTAGATGAATTTTTAACATGTAGTTGGAAAGAGGAGGCTTCAATCTTGAAATCTGTGGAAGATTCATTCCTCGAAAAAATTTTTTAATGTTTTTCCAGAAGTTTGAGTTTGTATTATTTCTGACAGAAAACATGTCTTCATTTTTCCAACTGTGACTTTGGGAAAAATGACCTCAGGCAAAAATGAATGATGGGTTCCGAAAGTAGAAGCTTCAAGCTTTAAAATGAGACTAGATTTGTTGTTGTACTATTGTTTTTAACGAAACTGTCGCAAATTAAATATCGAGGATTTTCCGAGAATGTTCCTCAGAATATTCAGTATTATAGATTCAGTACCTGCTCCTCCACCTTCCATTCAAAATTCGATAAATCGGTCAAAAAAAATCGTAGATCAATGTTCGAGGTCTCGTTGCAAAGAGGATGCTTCAATATGGTAGATTCGTTCACGAGAAAAATTTCTTAATGTTTTCGCAGAGCTAACAGTATTTTTTCGAGAAAATAGATCCTCCACCCTTTTAAAAATTTCTCCGAGAAAAATTACTGATGCTATGTGGAAGTAGAGTTTTCAAGTTTGAAAACGAGCCCTAGTTTGTTTCCGTGCGATTGTTAGGTAAACTTTACTTTACCGGACTCAAAATGTGTGCCTTTCTCCTATAAATTAAGATATATTTCGTATGTAACACAGTAGATTTGTCCCCAGGGCTGCTGCAGATCGAAGTTTCGATCCTGTAGGATCAATAGTTCAGGAGTTATGCTTGATTAAAGTTGAGTAATCTGCAGTGTTTTTGACAGGTAATGGCGCCGCCATATTGGTTTGTAGTGACGACCGCAGAACCGCCGATCCTTGCCGCCCCCCTCAATAATCACAAATAAACTCGGTAAGCGGCGCGCGACACTACAAACCAATATGGCCGCGCCCTTACTCGTCAAAAACACTGCAGATTGCTCAACTTCAAGCAACCATAACTCCTGAACCATAGATCCTACAGGACGAAACTTCGATCTGCTGCCGCCCCGGGTACAAATCTACTGAATTACATACCAAATACATAATAATTTATAGGAGAAAGGCACAAATTTTGAGTCCGCTAAAGTAAAGAGCAGACCGATTGTTTTTTGCAAAATTACAGATGGTAGAAAATCGTGAATTTCTCGAGAACCATTGTGAAGGGTACGAGAATGTACTGTCATCGTTCGCCTTACGATCGACGAAAATCGTCGCGATCTAATCGGCCTCGTTAATCCGCCTCGCTTTTACTTTAATTGCGTGAGCGCCGCTCGCCGCGTCGTCCGAACGGGATAACGAATCTGCATGGCGGTGAAGAAAAATTATTCGCGGATTTTCGCGCTAACGAGGCGGGATAAGCTTGTCGGAGGTTAGTCCCTGGATTTCCCGATACTATGTCGGATTATAGTGAAGCCGGAGAGGTCCCTCTCTTCACCCGTCGTCTCTTCACTGGCTACGCTCTTTTGTGTTGCGTAGAGCGCGCGCACTTTATTACGTATTACATGTCCACTTCTGAATCTCATTATACCCCGGAGGGGCGTGTATCATTTTGTAAGTGATAAGCACGCTCGAACGGGTTCCGATTCATGCCGGACTAGACCCCTTTTGTTCTCTGTATTTTACGAAGCTTTCGAGCTGTGAATGGGAGTTATGGGCTCGAGCGGGAAAAAAACTCGGGGAAGAAGTTGAAAGTATGATGGATCGCGGGGTTTCGTTCGCGAAAAGTGGTTCGCAGCTATTATATCGTGAATACTTATTCATTTAGCTTGTAGCGACTGGCGGATTTTATGCATTCACCTCGCGAGCGATAAGTTGGGTAACAATTAGCGCAGTTAAGGGGTAGGAGACTGTTTCTACGAAAGCGTTTGATCTTATCGGGTAACGTAACAGGCTTTACAGCCTCTCCCCACTCCTAGGTCCTCCCCACCCTTCCTCCGAATTGTGGGAGGAGCCTGAAGATTCTAGGAGTGGGGTGGTACACCACTGGTGGTGGGTTTTAGAGAAACGTCAGATTGCCACTTTCTAGGGATTGACGGGCTCGCAAAATGGCGGATTTGCTGTCTGCAAATTTGTTCGCTGAGCACCCTGTTCCTTCTAAAAATGATGTAATCTGCAAAAATTCATCGAACCCATCAATAAATAATTATGCACTTCAAAATCAACTATTTAATTAACAATATTTTTTCCTTTTGTGTTAAATGATATTATTCGCAGTCCCTTCGATCTTGATAACTTTATTTCATTTATGATAATTAGACAACGGATCTTTATGCAAAATAAAAATGGTTTACCTGATTTACAACAAATTGGAGTGAAATAGAAGTTGGATCCAGAGGGCTGAGAATGGTCCAGCGGCCCCGGCTACAATTTTTATTGATATTGTGTGGAAAACAATGGTTTCAGGTTGAAACATAATCCCCTAAAATTTTAAGTCGCTAACCCTTCATATAAGGATGATAATTAAGATATGTTGTAAATTACATATTAACTCGGTTGTTAATTATGATATTCAGATGAGAAAAAAACGAAAATACTCGAACATACCTCCTTCATATCATATATTTTTTTTCACAACTGTGATCTAATTATTCAGGGTAAAAAAAATCATTTTATTTTTGGGGGTGAGGATTGCAAGCATCCCTTCGAGTGACCACTTCCAAAAAATTCAAGCACAATGTTCTGTTACCTATCTAATATATACAAAAGTTTCGAGACGATCGGATTAGTGGAACATAACAATAATAATAATAATAATAATATTTTTTAAAATGGAATACTATATATTTTTCTTCAGAAAATAATAGCAGGTACTGAGACAAATCCAAAAAGGTGCTATGAGGTGCTATATGATATTATTCTGAGTTTATTAAAGGTAAATCGTTAGCTTAACCTAACGACTCTCCATCATTTTTGCCATAAGTGCATAAAATCCGCTGTCTAATGATAATTCTACGAAATCGATCAATCCCTGTACATTTTGCGCAGGCTAAACTTGAGAGAACCTCTTTACCATAATTAGACTGCGGATCTTTGCAGAAACATTATTTTCTCCTCTTTAATGTATTTTAATATAAGCGTGGTTTTTAAAAAGTTTTTTCATATATTTTTATATTATGAATGCATAAAATCCGGAGTCTAGTCATAATTGTTCACATAAAAATTGACAGTTCAAAGAACAATAAGGCTATCCTTGACTTTACCGGACTTAAAATTTGTGCCTTTCTCCTATAAATTATAATGTATTTGGTATGTAATCCAGTAGATTTGTACCCGGGGAGGTTGCAGGTCGAAGTTTTGATCCTGTAGGATCAATGGTTCAGGAGTTATGCTTGCATAAATTTGAGCAATCTGCAGTGTTTTTGACAGGTAAGGGTGCCGCCATATTGGTTTGTAGTGACGGTCGCGCGGCGCTTACCGAATTGGTTGATGATTAGGTCGGGGGGGGGGAGAGGGCAAGGCTCGCGGTCATCACTACAAACCAATATGGCGGCGCCCCTACCTGTCAAAAACACTGCAGATTGATCAACTTTAAGCAAGCATAACTCCTGAACCATTGATCCTACAGGGTCGAAACTTCGATCTGCAGCCGCCCCGGGTACAAATCTACTGGGTTACATAGCAAATACATCATAATTTGTAAGAGAAAGGCACACATTTTCAGTTTACCCAACAATGAGACTGTTTAATAAATAAATCCAGAAGCATTTGCTGCAACAGAGGAACGAAATCAGTCGGATTTCGCAAAGTTCCGCCGCAGAATGCCTAATGCGGCCACGAGCGCGGGCGTTTCGAACAATCATTGTAACTCCTTTTTAACAGAGAGTTGATTTTCCCTTATCGGTTTTTCCGAGTCCGGTGGTTTCGCGATCGTAAAAGCGAGAGCATGAATCAAAGGTGCGTCAGCACACTGCGCCGGTTGCACTCGAGCTTCGCGTGCAATTCCGCCGTCTGCATATGTTTGTATTAACTCTCCGTGCTCGTAACTACGATTATACTCCGAAACTCGACAACGGCGGCCGCCACGGGCCGGGCCGAGCTTGCCCCCGCCACCGATGCACACCCGAAGTTTATACGAAATTTGTTTGTATATTCGCAATTGAACAAATAGCAGTCCGGCGGCTGTGGAACGTTTCCCCGAATGGATTTCAATGAACAGTCGGCAACGATGACTTGCGCCCATCGTTCCGGTCGCGATTAAATGTCACCCCCTTTCACCCATCCCCCTCGCCCATTATTGCTTTGCTTTTCCACCGGCGAAATTACTTTCTGCTATCAATTGTAAAATTCCGATGTCAGGCCACGCATGCCTCGCCAGAAACTCGAATGAAACGTTTGTCGAAACCGATCGAGAAATGTTCATTAACGATGATCGGCCAAGGTATCTGACTTGCTCACTTCACTTGCGAATCGCACCGGGAATTTTATTGATTCTTTATATTTTATGAAAAATGTGTTGTATGTTATGAAAAATTTTATGGCTAAACTTTACTTTACCGGAATCAAAATTTGTGCCTTTCTTCTATAAATTATGATCGAGAATAAGAGTGAAACGAAGTTTCGATCCTGTAGGATCAATGGTTCAGGAGTTATGCTTGATTAAAGTTGAGCAATCTGCAGTGTTTTTGACGGGTAAGGGCGCCGCCATATTGGTTTGTAGTGACGATCGCGAGTCGCTTACCTCGCTGCCTTCCCCCACCTAATTGCCAACCAACTATGTACCACCTAGTGGCTCTGCTTGGTAAGCGGCGCGTGACGCTACAAACCAATATGGCGGCGCCCTTACCTGTCAAAAACACTGCAGATTGCTCCAATTTAAGCAAGCATAACTCCTGAACCATTGATCCCACAGGATCGAAACTTCGATCTGCAACCGCTCCGGGGTCAAATCTACTGGATTACATACCAAATACATAATAATTTATAGGAGAAAGGCAGAAATTTTGAGTTCGTTAAAGTAATGAGCAGTCAATTTTATGCAGAAGTAAGTCGAAAAAAGGGAATAATAGTTTCTCGTTTGGCAGCTCCTTTTCGAGAAAATCGAGTTTGAAAATGCAGCGAATAGAGTGTCCTTGCATAGGAATTGTCCGACGCGTCTGAGCATAATCAACCAATTCTACTTTCTGCATATACTAAAGCACGCGAACCTGGCGGAACTTTTAACTCGATTTTGTCGGAAACGAAAAAATGTTATTCCTTTTTTTCGAGTTATTTTTGCATGTAGAATCACCACTGCCCGGTTGTATTACAATTTCCCGAAAATTTCAATTTCAACGAAACAGAATTTTATATATGAAACGAATTGCTGATTATACCTCAACTCAATTTTTCAGCACGTATTATTTAAACGTCGTAAAATAAGGTGTGTATATTGATTTCTTAAAGAAAAAGAATTTTATATATGAAATAAATTGTCGATTACACCACAGTTCAATTTGTCAGCGCGTATTATTCGAATGTCGTAAAATAAGATGTGTTTATTGATTTCTTAAAGAAATAGAATTTTATATATGAAATAAATTTCTGATTATACCACAACTCAATTTTTCAGCGCGTATTATTCGAACGTCGTAAAATAAGATGTGTTTATTGATTTCTTAAAGAAATAGAATTTTATATATGAAATAAATTTCTGATTATACCACAACTCAATTTTTCAGCGCGTATTATTTAAACGTCCTAAAATAAGATGTGTATATTGATTTCTTAAAGAAACAGAATTTTTATATGAAGTAAAATGTTGTCTATGGCTCCAAGAGTGGCCACTGTGGATTGTGATTTTCGATTGATGAGATAATTCTTAGAAAAATTTGTTTCTGTTTAAAAATTAAATTTTTCATGAAAATCCGCAGTTCACATGATCTTCGAGGACTTCGAGGACTTCATAATGAACTTCCACAATTTATTGTTTGCAGAAACGGAGAATTTTTGTCCACTTTCATCGCGTAATTAACGTATCAGTTAATATCAGTTACAAGGGACAATGAGTTTGTCAAGTCGCATCGGACACAGCAGGACAAACGTTAATAATCGTCGGCACACGCGCGGCTCATTCGAATTTAATATACCCGCGAAACTATTTCATTAAACTTTCGTATTACTCCCGACGATTTTCCTCCCCGCGAAAATTGAAAATCTCTCTCTCTCTCTCTCTCTCTCTCTCTCTCGGAGAGTGCGATACTTTGATTGCCCCCACGAATTTATATTTAATCGATTAACTTTTTCCGCTTCCTCGCTCCAACGGTACTCGAGAGCTGCCTTCGCCACTTCGGCCTTTGATAAAATTTTCAGGAAACCTTATGAGTGGCTTCGCGGAAAGTCACGTACCAAATTTAAACGAAATTGGCTGAGTCGTTCGGCCGTCAGGGGTAATCCGAGTGTAGAGCCGTTCGAAATTATAGAAATACATTTCTGTTACTGCGCTCTTCGACAACAAGCTCGAATTATTTTTCTAGGACGTACTGTTCAGGCTATTTGTCACCCCCTGAACTAATCCCATCAACAAATATTAACCGTTTAACAATCAAATTTTAGTAATGTTTTATTGGGATGATAGCGCCATCCTCCAGCTTCAATTTGAGCCTTCGAACATCGAAAAATTCCTACCGGAATAGATTTAAAAATCGTCTCAAGAAATGTCCTCCAGTTCGGATAATCGAGGTCCTACTAGATCATGGATTGCAACACCGATACCAATGCGAATCGTATCGTGCTTGGGCTCTTTTTAATCGGAAAAATATGACGAATACGTCGATTGAAGTTTCAAGAAAAAATAATCAAGTTGAAAAAAGTTATGTCAAAAATTGTATGATGTGGTACTGTCACTCGAGCTTCCGGACCGCTGAAAGTGAACCCCTGGCGGTTCTGGGGGAAGATTTTCAACAAATATCGCGCAGACGTGTTCTGCAGACGTCTGCTTATTAAAAATAAACTCGAACGCCGAAAGTGCAACGACCAGAAGCAGGTGGCTAGTAACATTAGTCCGATCGAAGACGTTTCCACTACGTCAATAAGACACTGTCTCTTCGAATTTGCTCGCGTCTTTTACCGCGCCGGCTCAAAGAGTTGCTCGCTGTTTAAACTGCGAAATAGATAAATCAACACGCGGCGGAGGGCGAGGGCAAAGACGCTTTGGCGTCCTCTGTGCCTTGATAACTGGCTGGAAAGTCAGCTGCGAAGATTCCTGTGATACAGTCGATCGACGGTGCCGGCTCGAGATCCAACGAGAGCTGCTTTGCACAGGGAACACAGGTAGAACATAGTATCCCAGGGTATCTGCTTAGGGTAGTACGTTATTAAGACGCCTAACCAAATCGCGAGAACGAACATACGCGATGGTGTGCTTTCTTCAGGATCCGAGAAATCGCTGGAAGCGGAATTCCAAGGTCTACAAGCGAGATGTTATCACGATCTACCATCAGCAACCCTGAACGTCTCGAGGAATGTTTGGATTAGTTAGGGACTACGGGAAATCCCGGCTGCACCCTCTTTCGAACTACCGCCCTCTAGAACCTAGCCTAAATGCCAGAAACCAGGCTGACATCCGGAGTACACTGCTCACTGGAGATTGATACGTCCGACGCACTGCCATGCCCCGTCAAATTAACGTTTCTGCTCGAGTCTCGCGTTCGCCAGCGAAAGATTGTTCCGCGTAAAATATGTTGCCGGTGGAATGTTCATGTTTTACTCCTATCGACATCCGCACATAGCGAAAACCTTCCTCTATTCAGCCTGAAGAGGTCCTTCAAGGATCCTCCTCGCGACGGAACAGGATTCTATGGAGATGTCGATATTCGTCGAGTGTCTTTCGACAGTTTCGACTCTCTTTTTCCGTGTTTCACCGGAGGAAACCTTTCGAGGCTTTCATTGGCAGACTGTTCGCCTTTCCAATGCCGTGGATGTCTTCTGAAACGGCTATACATATTTTTATCATTACGCAGGTAATAGCTGACACGAAGTACCGTGACCTTTGCGTGACCTTGAGCGGAAAAATGTAGAATTTTCAATGTTGCAAGAGGACTGTCTTCTCCTAACTGGTCGTGAGAAATACCGTCCATTACCGTCCGGAAGGACGACTTTCTTCTTCTCGCGGAAACGTAATAAAGTATACGGTCCCGTTTCTCCTTTTTTTTCCGCGTGATAAGTTTCTATTATCGTGATGTCCTTACATCACCGTGTAGCCGAGAGGATCCACTGAAAACAGGATCCGCAAGGGATTGCCGGAGAAAGGCAAGACATAAAAATCTGAAGCATCGCGGGGCCAGGGCAAGGTCCACCTACACGCCATCGGACGTGATCATTATTTTCCGGAGTCAGGGGAATCCCCGCGTGTCGGCCACGGGAACTACATGCTTCCATCGAGCGACAGAGAAATATCGCGGTTTTATGTGTCGAAAAATATGGTTATTTTATGTGACGGAGTCCGCGGAGCCGCGGGCAAGTGTTTCTTGATACATAGTTGGGTGAAACATGTATCAACGAACGATTGAATAGGCGGGACTATCAGTCTTCTAATCGTTCTTAGAATATATTCCAAAATATACGTTCAGGATTTTTAATTTGGAATTTCGTTCTGAACCCTACCCGAAAGCGCCATCTTTCAGCTCTAATTTGCGCCCTCGAACGTCGAAAAATTCCTGCTGGAACACATTCTAATATCGTTTTGGAAAACGTCCTCTAGTTCGGATAATAGAGGTAGCAGATTAATCTCGGATTTAAACGGGTGAGCACAGTCCGAACTGGGTCGTGTTGGGTATCATTTTATCGGGAAAAGAGTCAGGAATGAGATGGTAAAGGTTTCATAAATAAATAATTGGATCCGAAACAGCTACCACCGAATTAGTCTGACCAATGCAACACGGTGTTGAAGATTCGAGCGGGGTTGCCAGGAAATCGTGAAAAGGGATTGATTCGCGACAAGAGGACACTGTCTGTTGATGGTGGGACACTTCTGTACTAATTCTTCCGCATTTTCTGAAGGTGAACAGAGAGAGAGAAAGAGGGGTGGACGTACACGGACTTTCCGACGGGAGGTATACACTTCGCGGCAGAAAAGGTGAGATATGCGTTGACACACTTCAACGTAACCATTTCTGCGGCGAGAATACCGCGGGCGGAAGCCCCCTCGGAGGAACTCGCAGGCAAGATGTAGGGAGTCCAAGTTTGCCAACGTTACTTGCTACTTCCGGTAAGGAAGAACGCGCCTAGATTATGGAGCGACGCAGGGAAAGAGAGGAAGGGGGGAGGAGAGAGAGAGAGGAGAGAGTCCCGGCAAACCGTCGCGTCGTTGGGGCAGGGGTACATTGAGAAACGTATTTGTAAACATACATCCTACCCATGAGGCTCGAGCAACCCGTGTCGCAGTAAATCCCGGTACATTAATATTAATGCGTCTTCGGCATGTACCGCACCCGCACCCGCACGCCGTATCCTGCGACGAGCAGTCTCGCAGAAAGCACGAGAGTTCAACAGAGTTTACACCGAGGTACCAAGTGCGCGCACACACATACACACGTGGACCGACTTCCAACAGGCTCTTCACAATATCTGCGTTCTCGCATCCCGGTCGGAGAGTGCTCTCTCTACGCGAAACCCCCATCTCTCCTAACCCATGGAAAATTGGGTCATTATTTGCCAATAACTTTGTCAACTTCCTGGATTCGGTTTTTACCGGGCCCGCCGGGTATTGGAAAATATTTTACACACGGAGAAAGTGCCTGTCCAGAACCAGCCGCAGTTTATGCTAAGATGGCGTGCGCATAATCAGGCGAATTCTTTAAAGCTGTTCCATGCCCCCGCCCGACGCGTCATCGCGCCGTTTGTTGCTCGGGGAATTGTTCGCTTTAGGCTGGATAAAATATTTTTAGGAAGATTCTTAGACGTGTGATATTAAGCTGCGTCCACACTGGAAGAACGTCGAATTTTATTCTCTTTTGATTGAAGTTTAATATGTACTTAGGATGAGGGGCTGTTTTAATACGTAGGAAATGATTAAAGCAATTGTTTCGGTGGAAAAATGATTTCCATGAGAAATGGGACATTCAACAACTGACCTGAATTTTTCGCAATTCATTAAATACAGGGACATTCGGTAATGCGGAGATTGTTTCGTGTTGTGTAATAACTTCGAGCGGTACTCCACAGTTTTCATACGCGAGCAAAGGGCTAAAGTTTGTCATTCACAATTAATTGTCCGCCGGATTTCCACGTTTAATGCGCTCTGAAACGCGTGCACTTTTATCCATCTCGCTGGGACCGTGTTTAAAGGACAAAGAACGCGGCTCGGCCAGCTTACATTTTCATCCGAATGCTCTGTCTAACCGTTCACTACTTTAATCTTAAAGCGAGTATCACGTCATTTATTTGTGCCAAATTTACAAAATTGTGTTATTCGTCAAATTTGCTCTCTGGGAAAATGTTGGACTCCCACAGGCCATTAAACAAACGATACTACAAAAATTATGAAAGCTTTAAATCACGTTTATTAAATTGCTAAAAAAATCGTGTTACAATCTAGCAGATTGCTTTCTGAGAAAATTCGGGACTCTCACAGACCATTAAACAAATTAGACTATAAACTGTAAAAATTGTTACAGCTCATATCACATAATTTGGCTGCTCTTTACTTTTCCGGACTCAAAATTTGTGGCTTTCTCCTATAAATTATGATGTGTTTGGTAAGTAATCCAGTAGATTTGTACCCAGGGCGGCTGTAGATCAAAGTTTCGATCCTGTAGGATCAATGGTTCAGGAGTTATGCTTGCTGAAAGTTGTGCATTTTCCAGTGTTTTCGACAGGTAGTGTCGCGCGCCGCTTACCGAGCAAAGCTTACCAGGTGGTGCTTGGTGATTCGGTCGGGCGGGGGGCGGCAACGTAAGCGGCTCGCGGTCGTCACTACACACCAATATGGCGGCGCCCTTACCTGTCAAAAACACTGCAAATTGCTCAACTTTGAGCAATCATAACTCCTGAACCATTGATCCTACAGGATCGAGACTTCGTTTCTCTATTATTCTCAATCTTAATTTATAGGAGAAAGGCACAAATTTTGAGTCCGGTAAAGTAAAGTTTACCCCATAATTTAATATTTAATGTTTATTAACAGACTCCGGATGTTTATGCAAAATAAAAAGCTTGTGCATCGATTGCAAGACGCAGGAGCTAAATACAAATTTATATTCTTCATTGATAATTATAATGTGGTGAAAATAATATATTATTTACTCTTAAAGTCTTTCAATATTTTCATTGTTTTAAATTGCACTTGCTCTACTTGTTATATATGCGTGACCTCCGGAGTCTATCTATTAATATAGGTTAATATTTATGTTCTCACCTGGCCCACGAAAATTTAACACCAAAATGGAGACCCGAATGAAGCGTTCCATCCGGAAATTCTCATATCCGACCGCGTGCCAGTGTTAATTCTTCTAATCATTTAATCTTGCAGTGCAAATGAAAGCCCGAACGACAACGGTAAAAATTCACGATCCCGTTCGCTATTAGGCGAACAATTTTCATTTTTACGGGGCGGCTGATAACTTTTCAAGGGAATGTGGTGGGGGTGGTAGTGTTCGTTTGACGATCGCAGGGTCCAGTATAACGCCGATTGCACGTAAAAGCAGTAGTTCAATTTAAAAATTAAACGTCACGCAGCTATGATGAAACTGTTCTTCGAGCCAGCTCTTTTGAGCGGCGCATGGTTGAGAGCACTATAAAGCAACACGGTCCGATGAAGCTTTTGATTAAAACACGCCGACGTATCCTCTGCAGCAACACAAAGTTTTAATCGTAATTTTTCCATAGAATTAAAATGTGGAGAGGGCATGGGAGGATGCTCGATCATTTGAACGCAGATGGTCACCGCGTTATCGAGCTCTGTTTTAACGGGGAACGCGTCAGAAATTTCGATCGTATTGGCATCGATCATTGTGCGCTCTTCGACGTCAACCGACCGGATTTCGATGTATTAACGTAAATTAACCATACGCGCGGATGAGGCTTTACCGGCGATGTACAGAGCTGATCGCGATATGAAAGACTGCAAAGGATTGGCATGATGGTCAATCGAGCGTGCAGTATCGCGTGATCGATGGTTTCGTTCCGTACCAAACCGTGAATTAGCCAGTTTTGTTCGGGAACGACTGCGATAACGCCGCCATTATTAGAAACCGTTCGCACGGAATTTTCCGGACAACAGTGCGCCGTGCTCGCTCGAAATCGCATTTTAATAGTCAATACCAAAACGACAAGAAGACAATGTCACCTTGACGGAGAAGTTGAAGGTCAAACTTTTTTTTTCGTCCCACCGCGAAGCACACACTGTGTAGAATTGTTTCCGGCGAGTCTCGACTTTCAAAAACATAAATGTTGACCTAATTTGGAAGATAATATGACTGTCAATGACTGCGGAAGAGAAAAGAATTTTTTCGGGTAAACTTTACTTTACCGGACTCAAAATTTGTGCCTTTCTCCTATAAATTATTATGTATTTGGTATGTAATTCAGTAGATTTGTACCCGGGGAGGTTGCAGGTCGAAGTTTCGATCCTGTAGGATCAATGGTTCAGGAGTTATGGTTGCTTAAAGTTGAGCATTTTCCAGTGTTTTTGACAAGTAAGGGCGCAGGCATATTAGTTGTTAGATGGCAGCACGGGCACACAGTAATATCGTCAACATAGAGAAAATATCTCAGATAATGTTTGAGAAGAAATATCGTGGAAAATATTTACAAAAACCGAACCCAGACCTAACCTAGACCAGTTACTGCCATCTAGCGGTTCTGCTCGGTAAGCGGTGCGCGATTACCTGTGAAAAACACTGCAGATTGCTCAACTTTAAGCAAGCATAACTCCTGAACAATTGATGCTACGAGATCGAAACTTCGATCTGCAGCCGCCCCTGGTACAAATCTACCGGATTACATTCGAAATATATTTACAGAAGAAAGGCACAAATTTTGAGTCCGATAAAGTAAAGAGCAGCCATTTTTTCTCATATTTTTTATCAAGGTAGGTAGACTGTGTATACAAATTTTCATGAAAAATTGTAACGTCTGATACGAAAATTTCGTGAAAAAGTTAATTTTCAACATACTTTCTAAAAGAATTATTTTTTAAAAAATCACTTTACACTAAGAGATTCGTTATTCGAACACTTGCTGAATTAAAACTGCTAAAAAAGTTGTGTTATGTATTACTAAATCTACCGACCATCAAAAGTGACTGATGTGTATAGTATTATAAAAATAACACGATTACATTGATTTATATTTTGTGCGATTTTTACTATGTATAATATACAGGGTGAGTCACCTAACAATATCTTTGTTGCTTTCAAAGATACCTTTTTTAAATATCTACAATGTCACTATCATGTCACACCATTCAATGAGTAAGACGTAGCGGTATCGCGTTTGGAAACATACTGTTAGTAAATAAATCGTGGCGTAATCGGCTAGAGGATGTTTAAAAACATTCCATAGCATTGAAGGAGCTTAGATTGTTTACTACAAGTCTCACTGGTGATAAACGTATTCTGCTTCCATGTTTTAGTTTTATACGTTTTTTCTGTCCGTGACCTTGAATGACCTTGAGTAATTATAGTCACTGAATTCGTAATGAAAGGGACTATCATCGTAGATGTTTAAAGAAGGGTGGTTCCATTTAAAAACATGAAGGTGACCTTGAAATCTCTAAACTATATTACAAAATAACAAAAATCTTTTTGGTATTGTATGAACCCCATTTTACCATTCAGCTTTGTCCTGAAAACATTTAATGTATCTTTGAAGACAACAAAGATATTTGAGGTGATAACGTTAGGTGACTCACCCTGTATACTGGAATCAAAAAATATATTCAATAAATTCCCACATGGAAAACACCCTTACAATTTGAATAATTGTCAACTAAAAAATCTAAAATGGGTCATTTGACCCCTCGTGGTAGTTTTAGCGTCAAGAAAACAAAACGACTCGTGAAAATCCACGCGAACACAGTACAGCGCTGCGGAGATGGTTGCATACTGCTCGGGGCGTACTGATGCCGCGCGAAAGATGGATATGAAGGACAAGGTCTTCGCAGGGAGTCATCGCGACGTCGGGGTTATGTAGTCGCTTAAGTAACAACAAATTGGACTGTTCGCGGGGTCAAACAGGCGTATCTGGACTACTAATTACCAGGGGGATTCGGGCAAACTTAGCGCGACAACTATAGTGTAGAACCTGAAGCGGGTCCAACAATAGGGAACTTCCGTAACCCCTGCGCGTTTACATTCGCGATCAGGATCTTTCCTTAATCCTCATTGCCTCGGGAGGTTTCGAGAATCGGGTCTAAGTCCACTCCACCATGCCACGGGAAATTCCCCCGAATGAACTCGACGATCCAGTTTACAATTATATCGATTCGAGGTAACGCCGCAAACATGACGCCGCGACGGTCCACTCGAATGTCTGTGTCTCTCTCTTCCCCCCCTCCTCTCTCTCTCTCTCTCTCTCTCTCTCTCTCTCTCTCTCTCTCTCTCTCTCTCTCTCTCTCTCTCTCTCTCTCTCTCTCTCTCTCTCTCTCTTATCTTAATTCGCAATTATTCGAGAACTTTTACGAGCCCAACACGAAGAGCTGTTTCGAGAGAGCTCTATATGAGGCTTCCTCTTGTACGTTGGATTATTAATGACGGAAGTCGCGACTATGAATGCACGTGTTAAGGGCGCGCTAAGACGGAAGAAGGTCGGAGACTCCGGAGCAGGAATTAATTAATGGCAATCAACGAGAGTACTTACCCCCGCATTCACGACCGCCAGACACTCTCCCGATCTTCTTCGATCATTCGCGATCTACCTTTGATCCTCACACGTCCTACTCGTCCACCCCGTTATCTGCTCAGAGCCGGTACTCGCGAATCACATCGTTTTAACCATTTTTAGGAATTCTTTTCTGCAGAACCATTGAATCCCCTGCATTGCGATTTTGCACATATATTAATGGACATTTCAGGCGAATTTTTTCACGTAAAAATATTAACAATTGCTGGAGTTATAAATGTTTTTATGGAGCATACTTCAAGGGGATGTTCTGATCTTTAGTGAGAACTTGGCCAATTTTTGGGAATTATTTCCCGAAAAAATATGGAACTCTTTGCATCGAGATTTTTTACACACGTGTACTGGTATGTGATGTAGATGTGTGATTTTTTTCAGCTACACATAATAAATATTGTTCGAGTTATCAATTTTTTTATGCAGCATGCTTCAAGAAGATGTTCTGGTCTTGAGTGACAACATGTCCGATTTTTGGGAATTAGTTACAAAAAAGATATGGAACCCTATCCATCGAGATTTTTTACAAATACGTACTGGTATGTAAGGTACATGTGTGATTTTTTCCAACTAGAAATAATAAATACTGCCCGAGTTATGAATGCTATTATGGAGCACGCTTCAAGAGAATGTTCTGGTCTTGAGTGCCAAATTGGCCGATTTTTGGGAATTTGTTCCAAAAAAAATATGGAACCGTTTCCATCGAGACTTTTTACAAATATGTACTGGTATGTGAGGTAGATGTTTGATTTTTACCAGCTGGAAATAACAAATACTGCCCGAGTTATAAATGCTTTTATGGAACATGCTTTAAGATGCCAACCATGTCTTGAGTGCCAAATTGGCCGATTTTTGGGAATTTGTTCCAAAAGAAATATGGAACCGTTGCCATCGAGATTTTTTACAAATATGTACTGGTATGTAAGGTACATGTGTGATTTTTTCCAGCTAGAAATAATGAAAATTGCCCGAGTGATAAATTTGTTTATAGAGCATGTTTCAAGGGGGTGCCGTTTTCCACGGGAAAATCGCAACAGAACGATCAGAGCTAATGCGTTCAGCTCATGTTCGGATTCACGAGGAAGCGCATACATACCTGCAGGACACGTTCCGCCAACTTTTCAACGTGGAATGGAATTATAGAGAGAGAAGTGCTCGCAATGAGGGTGGCGAGAGGAGCCATCGGAATGGGGGCCATTAATTTTGCAACACCTGATAGCCGATACGTTGAAACCGATTTTTATTCGGCCTGGACGTACGAGGTATAAGTTAATAAATCAAAGGAGGAACGTAGCAGGCTGGAACAATCTCGTTACAAGCTTTTTCTCCACTTTTTTTTCTCTCTCTCTTTCTCTCTGCTCTATGCTCGAAACTTTACGCTCTTGGTTAACGGCTCCCTCTCTCTTTTCCTCCACGTGGCAAAACGGGGGATTCACGGGAGAAAAGCAAAGCAAAGGCGGGCACACGGCTTTAGAAGGGCCACTCGTAGAACGAGAAAAGTCTGTAGACGTGATGTCACTCTCTGTCTACGACGTAGTTAGGGATTTCGTGGTGGTTGGTCAAGGAGAAGGCGGATGAGGGTCGAATGACGTCACGTGCTCGCTACCTCGAAATGGCTCTGCCTCCGGATTTTAGACGTTCTACACTCTAAACCCCATTTGCCTCGCTGTTCTACAATTCTGGAGTTTTATTTTCGCTGTTCAATATTTTTCTTTTCTTTTGAACATTCGTAGCAGTTGTTATTATTATCGAGCAGTTCTAAAATAATTTTCAGAGAAAGAGTTATCGTCAATTGTTTTGCCACTGCAAAATAATCTTCCTTGAGATTCAAGTTGCATTAATAAAAAAAATTGTTTTTTGCTATATTTACCACCAGTTAATTTTTCAAAGAGTTTAATAGTCAAAAGTGTATACATACAATGTTTATATAGAATGTTGTACTTAATTCAAAACGAGCATACTTTTAATCTGTAAAATGACTATTACTCAATAAATCGCTCTCCTCTCGTCCTTCCACCCTCGTCCAACAATTCGTTTTAATCAATTCGTTCGTCTCTGGATGTTACAACGTCATTTATGAAACATCGAGCCCGTTTTATTTCCAATATTTACAACCAAAATATAACTGCAAATAAATTTCGCTATATATGGTACAATTGGTCGAGGAAAGAATCGAATATCATCGCAACTCACGGAGCCAATTTCTGTGTCAGGGCGCGTTCGATGGAGGGTCCTGCTCATCCCCCCAAGAAAATACATATGCACCCTATTTAATTTCACTTATTATTTACCAAATTCTAGGTGATTCTATATTATATTTATTATCCCATTTCTTCCTGGGAATTTTCCTGACCACTATCAACAAAGCGTAAATATGGTGCTCTCAGATCAATGTCTTGTTTCGAAACCTTCAAGCTTCAATTTCCATTTTTCAACAATTTTCAGTCGCCAATTCCAGTCAAAAATTGTCAAGTCTCTCAAAGAATCTATAAAATTGTGTGAAAATGGAAACCTGGCCTCATTCAAAATGTTATAAAAAGATAATCGATGATCTTTGATGAAAGTTTGTGGTTTTGTTTCGAAGAGGAGACTTCAAGCTTCAATTTTAATTTCTCAACAATTTTCAGTCGCCAATTCCAGTCAAAAATTGTCAAGTCACTCAGAGAATCTATAAAATTGAGGGAAAAGGGAAACCTGGTCTCATTCAAAATATTAGAAAAAGATAATTGATGATCTTAGATGCAAGTTGGTGGTCTTGTTTCGAAGAGGAGACTCCAAGCTTCAATTTCAATTTTTTAACAATTTTCAGTCGCCAATACCAGTCAAATAATAAAAACGTGGTAACAAGTCTCTTAAAGAATCTATAAAATTGAGTGAAAAGGGAAACCTGGTCTCATTCAAAATATTATAAAAAGATAATCAATGATCTTTGATGAAAGTTTGTGGTTTTGTTTCGTAGAGGAGACTCCAAGCTTCAATTTCAATTTTTTAACAATTTTCAGTCGCCAATTCCAGTCAAAAACGTTCAAATTCTCAGACAGTCTATAAAATTGTGTGAAAAGGGAAACCTGGTCTCATTCAAAATGTTATGAAAAAATAATCGATGATCTTAGATGAAAGTTGGTGGTCTTGTTTGGAAGAGGGGACTCCAAGCTTCAATTTCAATTTTTCAACAATTTTCAGTCGCCAATTCCAGTCAAAAATTGTCAAGTCACTCAGAGAATCTATAAAATTGAGTGAAAAGGGAAACCTGGTCTCATTCAAAATATTATAAAGAGATAATTGATGATCTTAGATGCAAGTTGGTGGTCTTGTTTGGAAGAGGGGACTCCAAGCTTCAATTTCAATTTTTCAACAATTTTCAGTCGCCAATTCCAGTCAAAAATTGTCAAGTCACTCAGAGAATCTATAAAATTGAGGGAAAAGGGAAACCTGGTCTCATTCAAAATATTAGAAAAAGATAATTGATGATCTTAGATGCAAGTTGGTGGTCTTGTTTCGAAGAGGAGACTCCAAGCTTCAATTTCAATTTTTTAACAATTTTCAGTCGCCAATACCAGTCAAATAATAAAAACGTGGTAACAAGTCTCTTAAAGAATCTATAAAATTGAGTGAAAAGGGAAACCTGGTCTCATTCAAAATATTATAAAAAGATAATCAATGATCTTTGATGAAAGTTTGTGGTTTTGTTTCGTAGAGGAGACTCCAAGCTTCAATTTCAATTTTTTAACAATTTTCAGTCGCCAATTCCAGTCAAAAACGTTCAAATTCTCAGACAGTCTATAAAATTGTGTGAAAAGGGAAACCTGGTCTCATTAAAAATGTTATAAAAAGATAATTGATGATCATAGATGAAAGTTGGTGATTTTGTTTCGAAGAGGAGACTTCAAGCATCAATTTTAATTTTTCAACAATTTTCAGTCGCCAATTCCAGTCAACAATTGTCAAATTCTCAGACAATCTATAAAATTGTGTGAAAAGGGAAACCTGGTCTCATTCAAAATGTTATGAAAAAATAATCGATGATCTTAGATGAAAGTTTGTGGTTTTGTTTCGAAGAGGAGACTTCAAGCATCAATTTTAATTTTTCAACAATTTTCAGTCGCCAATTCCAGTCAACAATTGTCAAATTCTCAGACAATCTATAAAATTGTGTGAAAAGGGAAACCTGGTCTCATTCAAAATGTTATGAAAAAATAATCGATGATCTTAGATGAAAGTTGGTGGTCTTGTTTGGAAGAGGAGACTTCAAGCATCAATTTTAATTTTTCAACAATTTTCAGTCGCCAATACCAGTCAAATAATAAAAACGTGGTAACAAGTCTCTTAAAGAATCTATAAAATTGAGTGAAAAGGGAAACCTGGTCTCATTCAAAATATTATAAAATGATAATTGATGATCTTAGATGAAAGTTGGTGGTCTTGTTTGGAAGAGGGGACTCCAAGCTTCAATTTCAATTTTTCAACAATTTTCAGTCGCCAATTCCAGTCAAAAATTGTCAAGTCACTCAGAGAATCTATAAAATTGAGGGAAAAGGGAAACCTGGTCTCATTCAAAATATTAGAAAAAGATAATTGATGATCTTAGATGCAAGTTGGTGGTCTTGTTTCGAAGAGGAGACTCCAAGCTTCAATTTCAATTTTTTAACAATTTTCAGTCGCCAATACCAGTCAAATAATAAAAACGTGGTAACAAGTCTCTTAAAGAATCTATAAAATTGAGTGAAAAGGGAAACCTGATCTCATTCAAAATATTATAAAATGATAATTGATGATCTTAGATGAAAGTTGGTGGTCTTGTTTCGAAGAGGAGACTTCAAGCATCAATTTCAATATTTCAACAATTTTCAATCGCCAATTCCAGTCAAAAATTGTCAAATTCTCAGACAATCTATAAAATTGCGTAATAGGGGAAACCTGGTCTCATTCAAAATGTTATAAAAAGATAATCGATGATCGTTGACGAAAGTTTGTGGTTTCGTTTCGACGAGGAAACTTCAAGCTTCAATTTCAATTTTTCAACAATTTTCAGTCGCCAATTCCAGTCAAGAATTGTCAAATTATCAGACAATCTATAAAATTGCGTGAAAAGGGAAACCTGGTCTCATTCAGAATATTATAAAAAGTAAATTGATGATCTCAGATGAAAGTTGGTGGTCTTGTTTCGAAGAGGAGACTTCAAGCATCAATTTCAATTTTTCAACAATTTTCAGTCGCCAATTCCAGTCAAAACTTTTCAAGTCGCAGACAATCTATAAAATTGTGTGAAAAGGGAAACCTGGTCTCATTCAAAATGTTATAAAAAGATAATCGATGATCTTTGATGAAAGTTTGTGGTTTCGTTTCGAAGAGGAGACTAGTCTTGAATGGCAATTTTTTCAACAATTTTCAGTCGCCAATCCCAGTAAAGAATGTTCAAGTCTCTTAAAGAATCTATAAAATGGAGTGAAAAGTGCAATCTGGTCTCATTAAAAAATGTTATGAAAAAACAAACAAGAAAGCGAGCTAATAAAAACGTGGTAAAATAATCGATGATCTTAGATGAAAGTTTGTTGTCTTGTTTCGAAGAGGAGACTTCAGTCTTCAATGGCAATATTCTAAACAATTTTCAGTCGCTAATTTCAGTAAAAAAATTTCAAGTCTCTCAGAGAATCTATAAAATTGAGTGAAACATGCAACTTGGTATCATTCAAAATGTTATAGAAAGATAATCGATACTCCTAGATCAAACTTTGTGGTCTCGTTTCGAAGAGGAGACTTCAAGCTTCAATTTCAATTTTTTAACAATTTTCAGTCGCTAATCCCAGTCAAACGTGTTCAAGTCTCTCAAAGAATCTATAAAATGTAGTAAAAAGTGCAACTTGAACTCATTCAAAATGTTATAAAAAGATAATCGATGATCTTGGATGAAAATTTGTGGTTCTGTTTCGGGAGAACAACAATGGAATAACGTCTGGAGCGAAGATCTAGTCATAGGGGCTCGGATGACGATGCTCGCGCGTCCCGTTCCAGCGCGGGTGTGTGAAATGTGTGTCGCGCTAGGGGAGTCATCGGGTTCGGGGGAGGGGGAAAGTCGACCACGAAGGGGTGGAGGGAGGGGCGACGACGACGTATACTCTGAAGACTCGTTGCGGCGGCGTGGTGGGGGGGATGGAGGTCCAGGCATGGAGAGGGCGCAGTTCCGCGCCATCCTCCGTATCGTTGACACGTCCTACGAAAAGAGTGCGGAGTCAGTCAATCGCTGCGTTTCGCTCCCCTATAAAAAGAGTCGATTAACTACGTTTGGAGAATAATCGTGACTCTTCGTAGACACGTCTCTATCTCCTGGAACGATTAGTTATCGCATAGCATTCGAAAGCGGCGTACTTGAACGCGTTTCGAGGCAGTGCGCGCGCCGTGCGACCATCTGGTCGCTGCATTTAAAAACGATCAACGCGCCTTGCTGAACCGATCGACGACGCTGTGATTCCGATCCATAGATCGTTGTGCCTGCGTACTTTGTAAAACAGTGAGTGTGGTTTGTGACATTTCGAGAGTGAACGGCATTTATTACGCTCACCATGCTGTCGATCAAGATCGCCGTCCTCGCGACGATCGTCGCTGGGATCCACGCCGTCAGCATGGACTCCAAGATCCGCGATGACTCGGATCTCTCTCAGGTAAGATAGATCCTAATCTCTTTCTTTTCCATTCGAGAAATCGATCTTCCATTTGTACGACTTTTACGACAATGCACGACAACGTTTGGGAACTTCTTGAGGACCTATTTAAGTGGAAAATGTTTTTGTCGGGCTACAATAAATTTAATTTACAATATTGAGTGATTCAATGAATTTTTTAATTGAACATTATGCAGTTGTATGTTGCGTTTAGGGCCTCTCTAGAGTCGTACATCTTCTTGTACATACAAGAATAATTAAATATGATTTGTACTTTTATTCTCGTATTATTTGATTCATTTTTATTATTTTTGTCTATGTTATTTCCACGGTTGTTCGATCTAGAACAAGAATAATAATTAGACTGCGAATCTTCATGCAAAATAAAAATTGTCTGCATCGATTACAGGATGTAGAAACTGAATTGAACGTTATTTCCTCCCTTAATGGTTCTAATAGAGATCATATTATATTGACGTAGATTTTCAGTTTCAAAGATTTTTTTACCAATTTGAACCTCATTTACTCAATTTAGCTATAAATGCATAAAGATCCGCAGTCTAATAATAATTCTAGTAATAATTATTTGATCTTTCTGTGATCTCGTTCTATACGTATAGTTGGCTAAGATTATGTCACTATGCGGTGGTCCGATTATGTTTGGGTGAATCAATGTGTGAAAGTTGATCTTTTCGGACCTGATTTGCATAAATGTTTATTTATGCGTTGTGAAATATTTTTACCTGGGCCTGGAGATTTTAAATTAGGCTAATTGATTGCACGGAATTTTTTGGGAGTCGTTTATAGGTCAAGGAGGATCTAGGACTAATTTTAATGTGCCAGAGGCGTGACCTGTTTCGGTTTTTCATTTTCTATTGTAATTGAGGCAAAGAATGAAATTTAAAATTTCATGTAATTATTAAAATAATATTTAAAATTTACCATTTTTATGGATTTAATTAATTCAGATGTCTGCTTTTGGAGGATCTTTATTCTACTATCAACTGTCGAACGATACTACACTGTTTTCAACAGAATTAGGGACCTCCGTGATCGCGTAATTTTGCAGAAGACAGATGAATTTTGCACGCGTTATCACGCAATCTTCTAATTACATGTTTTATGCATTCGCAGTACGCACGTGCGTAGGCGTATACAAAACACGTTTGAAAGAAAACCGGCAGGGCAGAATTAACAATTTTTCCTTTGCTTTTTTATTAATAGTATGAATTTCAAATTTCCCTCGGTTGCTAAAGAACAGTCCTCGATTTGCATAAAGGTCCGCAGTGTCTAGTCGTAATGCACAGTTCTCCTTTGTTGCATTTGCTAAAATACTGCAAATGAAGCTGTTGACGAAATTACGAAATTATGGTTGCAGATGTTTTCGTGTCCTCGAGTTTTTATTATCTCGATTCCGGCGAAGCTGATATCGAGAAGTATAGATTTCATAGTCGTGAGAATTTTTGCGAATATTGCAAAGTCCGCGTGCGGTTCCATGTTCGAGAGACCACGAAGGTTACTTTTAATTTAGCCGGTTAGGCGAGCTGGTATAGTGCGGAATTAAATCCCGTTCCCAGCTTCATTGTTGTTTACTTTCACGCTGTGGCATTGCAAAGTGCGACACAAGTTTTGCGATAAAAAATTTAATGAATCTCCCAAGCTATTTTTATTTCAATTTAATTCTTCGAATTGTGTGACGCGGATCTCGTCGCAATTGCTGCGATTATGTCACTTGGTGATTTTGCTATTGTGTATTAGTTTTACTGTTATTATTAGACTGCGGATTTTATGCATTCATGGGAAATATGAGTATGTGTAATTTAAAATAGTAAAAACTTTAGAAGAATTCAAAAATACTTTTATATTATTTTCAACCTATTAAGCATATTAGGAAAGAAAATACATTCATGTTTCACTCCAGATTGTTGCAGTTCACGTAGAAAATTTTTATTTTGCATAAAGATCCGCTGTGTAATTATTAGATATGACAACTATATGTAAATGTTACCAGTATAAATGAAAGATTACACATTATTATATTATTGTATTGTATTATGGGCACTGGTAACACTAAGCTGTCATTTTCTATCAGACTCAACACTGTTGTTAACTAACAATTTCGTTCATTAAAAAAATATGGTAATTGTTTAGAAGAAGGTACTGCTCTCCGATTTTGATGAAATTTAAATATATTATAGATTTTTTTATACTTTTCCCTTTTCAGGTATGAGGGAGTCTCTTTCAGTTGTCGAAATCTATAACATATTAAATTTCATCAAAATCGGAGAGGATAATAATTACCAAGAATATTTCCTCTTCGATATTTCAGTTATTATAAAAATTTAATAAAATATCTGATAGTAGAAAATAAAAGTAATGTCCTATAAATGGACTATAAAATTTTTCCAACTAAATTGCACTGTGACGAATCCGATCAAAATCTCAGCAGGCACTAAAGGATTGGGGTCAAGGGATTTGATTATGGTTGCGCAAAGATTTTTATACGGCACAACACATATTTGTTTAGACGGGATACAGTTTACGATGTTTTTTCGGTTCGGCATCGCCACATCCAGTCTCCAAGTGTTTGGAATTAATTTCGTTTTATGTCTCCATCGAATTGGCAATAGAAACGATAATAGGCTTTCTTCGGCGCGGCTAGTGAATCACTTAATTTTAGGGTCCTTCTGTACTAACCTTTATAGCGAGGTTTACGCACCGCCTCGAATCATTCCGTTAATTAATGACGCAATAAAGGAGGGCCGGCTGACATAAAATCGAGTGCTGCTCGACTCCTTTTGTTACATTATTAAATAGATATGTCGTTCCCTTCGCCTCGTGACTCCTTTTCCCAGAGCGAACTTCAAAGGCAAGCCTTCAACATTGAATAATGTACAACAGAAACTCCAATATTTATTAAATCCTACTACAATCTTTTAACAATTTATACAAATTTTTCAATTTAAATTTTGCTCTCGTTCAAAATGTTATACAAAAAATAATCCATCATCCTACATCAAAGTTTGTGGTCTCGTTTCGAATAGGAGACTTCATTCTTCAATTTCAATTGTTGAAACAATTTTTAATCGCCAATTCCAGTCAAAAACTTTCTAGTCTCTCAGAGAATCTATACAATTGAGTGAAAAGTGCAATCTGATCTCATTCAAAATGTTATAGAAAAATAATCGATGATCCTAGATCAAAGTTTGTGGTCTCGTTTCGAAGAGGAGGCTTCAAGCTTCAGTTTCAAGTTCCTAAATAATTTTCAGTCATCAATCCAAGTCAAAAACTTTCGGGTCTCTCAGAGTATCTACATATAAAATTGAGTGAAAAGTACAACATGATATCATTCAAAATGTTATAGAAAAATAATCGATGATCCTAGATCAAAGTTTGTGGTCTCGTTTCGAAGAGGAGACTTCAAGCTTCAATTTCAATTGGCACAACAATTTTCTTTCGGCAGTCCCAGTCAAAAATGTCCGGATCTCTCACAGAATCTACATATAAAATTGAGTGAAAAGTGCAATCTGATCTCATTCAAAATGTTATAGAAAAATAATGGATGATCCTAGATCAAAGTTTGTGGTCTTGTTTCAAAGAGCAGACTTCAGTCTTCAATTTCAATTTCCTAAATAATTTTCAGTCACCAATCCAAGTCAAAAACTTTCGGGTCTCTCAGAGAATCTACATATAAAATTGAGTGAAAAGTACAACATGATATCATTCAAAATGTTATAGAAAAATAATCGATGATCCTAGATCAAAGTTTGTGGTCTCGTTTCGAAGAGGAGACTTCAAGCTTCAATTTCAATTGGCACAACAATTTTCTTTCGGCAGTCCCAGTCAAAAATTTTCGGATCTCTCACAGAATCTACATATAAAATTGAGTGAAAAGTGCAATCTGATCTCATTCAAAATGTTATAGAAAAATAATCGATGATCCTAGATCAAAGTTTGTGGTCTTATTTCCAAGGGGATACCTCGGTCCTCAATTTCCATTTTCTAAACAATTCTCAGTCGCGAATCGCAGTCCAAAATGTTCAAATCTCTTAAAAGTATTGGTCTCATTAAAGACGTCGTAAAACACGAACTAACAATCGTAGACAAATGTTTCTGGTCCCGTTCGAAACAGAATACTTCGATATTCTGCCCACTACAATTTTACAACCAATTTCCAAATATTAAACCCAGCAAAAAAATGGTTAACTCTCTCGGAGACGTTGTAGCAGAGCAACTAAAAATCGTGGATGAATGTTTTCGGTCTGGATTGAAACAGAAAACTTCAATCTGCGAGTCCATTTTCCGCTGGGATTTTTTTCCGTAAAAAAAGTGATTTCACGCGAATTGCGTCGGTTTTCGACGAAACCGTTTAGTTAATGGCTCCGCATTAAATCCCGGGAGATAGGAACGACAGCTTCGGATTCATCTGGCTGAATATTACAATAATGCCATGTGTCCAGGTTTCGAAGTCAGGGTGACATTTCCACCCGGCAACTTGTTGCTGCGACAAAAATCGTCAGGACGTTCTCGTTGAAGGCTAGTTTCGGTGCTGCGATCGATTCGGCAAACTACTTCGTCGGCGCGGCGCGAAGCGCACGGAACTCGATTTTCGCGGGATTTTATTTCGTTTCTCGCTTCCGCCGAACTTCTACGATTCTTTTTGCTAGAAATACGATTTACAACGTTTAATCTCTCCCTCTCTCTCTATATATATGTATTCGAGTTTTTAATTCCGTTATCAGATTTTGTTATTAACGCGTTACCTTCCATACGGACTGCACTCCCGGAAATACTGGCTAACGTCTCTAGGAAGGCAATCTTCACTCTGAACTAATATTTTCTGATGGAACACGTTCGCTCCAACGTAATGTTTTTTCGTGGCGCAAAGTATGCGATTTTCGAAAAATTTTTAGAAACGTTCTATTTGAATGAAAATTGGAAAAATATTTTCTATTCTGACTGCACCTACTCATTGTTATTCTGACTATACTTATTTTTATTCCGACTGTACTAGTTTTTATTGTTTCATATTTTTACCTATTCCAGTATAATGTATTATATTATAGTATATTCTAGTGTATTGAACAATGTTGTACTCTACGATGCAATATTCTTTTATATTGTACATCATTTAGAAATTAATTAATTCAGTATCATTATTATTACGGGTTTCCTAATTATTGAAATCACGGAGATACTCCTATAGGAAAATTATTAAATAAATTACATTGTTCATGGCACACTTTTCTACACAATGGAAGTCTAAATACTGTGTGTGTAAAAAGTATTCGTACGCCCTTTAAAACAGAATAACATTTTTATAATTGTACTAAACCACCTGATTTTGTATAATCAATTAGAAGCATTGGTGTTACGAAATAAAAAATAAAGACTGAATTTTTGAATTTGGGCCTTTAATGAACATTTGAAATATATGTTTTGTAGATCTATGTCAGTTATACGCACGCTGAAAATTTCATCGAAATCGGTTGACGCAGACAGAAACAACACGCATCGGAAGATGTGTGATTCTGTGGATTTTTAAACTGATCAAAAGTCGTGTAAAACTACGATTTTTAACCGCTTGTAACTCGTGTGTATGTTAACCGATTTTGATGAAATTTTCAGCATGTAGGTAATTACTATAGATGTACAAAACATATATTTTAAATTTTCTATAACGGCCCAAATAAAAAAGTTTTATAAAATACCGTTTATTTTTGCATGTAACCTTTACATTACCTAACATTTATGTTTGTATGTAACCTTGTAAATTATAATTTTTGGAAAATCCGTTTTGCATATCATTTCGTAAACCAATGCTTCTAATTGATTATAAAAAAATCAGGTCGATTGGTACAATTATAGAAAAGTTATTCTATTTTAAAAGGCGTACGAATACTTTTTGCACCCACTGTAAGTCTTGCAGTTGTGATAATAAGAGTGATATTCGAGAGAAACATTCTTTTCGAGCTATTATTTCTCATCCGAATCACATTTTATAGAATTGTTTATAAATTATCAATAAAATTCATTAAGTCACAAATGATTAACATAATGATTCAGATATTCTTCCTGGTTTGCACCTGTTCCCGCGACTTTGCAAGGTCGGCCGCGCGAATTTCCCACGCAGTTCCACTTGACCGGCTTCTTGGCGGAAAGTTGCACCGTTTCGCGTCCCCGACGCAACCAGCAGCGGTCACTGCCAACGCTCCAATGTCAATGTCACGCTCCGGCTCTCTCATTCGCGACTTCTGCCAACACTATAAACAGCCGCATGCCTTTCACTACATTTTTTTCGCGGGGCGGCGGTTTTGCGCACTGCCTACGTTAAGTCCCGCTAAGCTTCATTCATGGCTGAAGCGAAGGCAGGTGTGCAGACGACCTGGGGCTTTGCCGTGCAACCCTGTATGCACACGATAATGACCTTGTTGACTTTCGAAGCTTCTGTTCCGATATTACCCCCTCGAACTTCGTAATTTCCCCCCAACAACTCCGAATTAAATTTCCACCGAATTCACCAGGCTCCGCGAAGATTCGCCGCCATTGCATCGATTATCGGCGGACTGTACGCGTTTACGCCAACTGCAATTGTGGAAAATACAAGCGTTCATATTTCTAGGCAGATGTAGAAAAATTATATAAAAATCCGCCGTCCAATGTTCTTGAATTAGTAATGTACAGTTTTCAATGTAATTTACTGTTACTATTAATATGTCAGATGATTGCATAAGTTCGTGCCCGATTTGAAAGTAAAATTGAATGGTTAATTTTTAAAGAATACAACTTCGTTAATCAATTATACATATAGGCACCATTCTCTTCTAATTGTAGAAAATTTAACCATTCTTTAATTTTAATTTAACCAATCATTTACCAAATCTTTAATCAATCTTTCAAATTTAAGCATTGAATTTTATTTTCGAACCGGACACGAACTTGTGCAATCATCTGATACTATTATCTACAGTGGGAACCGAAAGTATTCGAACGCACCTGAAAACAAAATATCTTTTTTATGAATTGTTCCAATCGACCTGATATTTTTATAATCAATTAGAAGCATTGGTTTACGAAATAATATGCAAAAAAGATTTTCCAAAAATAAAAGAGGCATTTTTCAAAACTTTTTTATTTGTGCCTCTAATGAAAATTTAAAATATATGTTTTGTAGATCTATAGTAGTTACATGCTGACAATTTCATCGAAATCGGTTAACATACATTTGTTAACAATTATTAACAATCATTACATTTTATTACAATTATTATATTATTATATAAATAACAATTATTTGGGCCTTTAAAGAAAATTTAAAATATATATTTTGTCGATCTATAGTAGTTACATGCTGACAATTTCATCGAAATCGGTTAACATACATTTGTTAACAATTATTAACAATTATTATATTTAGTACAATTATTATATTATTATATAAATAACAATTATTAAAGAAAATTTAAAATATATGTTTTGTAGATCTATAGTAGTTACATGCTGAAAATTTCATTAAAATCGGTTAACATACACACGAGTTACAAGCGACTAAAAATCGTAGTTTTACACGACTTTTGATCAGTTTAAAAATCCACAGAATCATACATCTTCCGATGCGTGTTGTTTCTGTCTGCGTCAACAGATTTTAGCATGTGTATAACTAACAGAGATCAACAAAACATATATTTTAAATTTTCATTAAGGGCCCCAAAAAAAAAGTTTTAAAAAATGCCTTTTTTATTTTTGCATGCAACCTTGTAAATTGTGATTTTTGGAAAATCTTTTTTGAAGATCATTTAGTAAACTAATACTTCTAATTGCTTACAAAAAATCAGGTCGTTTGGCACAATTATAAAAAAGTTATTAGTTTTTAAATGGTGTAGGAATACTTTGTACACCCAGTGTATTAGATGATTGCATAAGTTCGTGCCTGATTTGAAAATAAAATTCAATGGTTAATTGTTAATGAATACAACTTCCTTGATCAATTATACAATAGTCACCATTCTTTTCTAATTGTATAAAATTTAACCACTTTTCAATTTTAATTTAACCAATCATTAACCAAATCTTTAAAATTTAACCATTGAATTTGATACTATTATTAATCTGATACTATTAGCTAGTTTTAAATGTACGCTTTTCAATCTAATTTAATGTACCACCTTCAAATGAACTGTTCTTGAAATTGTCAGGAAATGTTTAAAATTCACTCTGAGTTTTATGACGTACAAAAATTATATAAACGTCCACAATGTTTAATGTCAAAATGGAATTCGTGGTGAAACGAGCAGTCATTTCACTGCATACATGGTCTGCGTATAACGAACTCGAGATTTCGAGAATATAAATGAGCAACTTTCCAGAAGAATGAAAAATTAAAATCATGTCGAGATAGTGACGCGTAATGTTTTCACCGAGTTAAATTCCCTGACCCAAATAATTCGTCAGTGGAGCGTAACTGGAATCGATAGAAAGAGGGATTGGTTGAGAGAGAGAGAGAACGAGAGCGAGAGAGGGGGAGAGGAATCGTGGTACCGGATGTCATTTTTAAGTCGAGCGACAGATGGTTCTCAGAGTTCTGAAACGCAAGGAACTCCTTGCGTACCCAGAAGTCGTTTCGTCCCGGAGGCGGACCGTATGTTGACCGTGGAATTTCTTTTCTACTAGCCTCTCGCTTCCCTCTTTCTTCCCTACTAACCAGATACTTTACATGTTACACTATTCTTTTCACGGTATTTTCGCGGAATATTCTGCGGGATTTCTGAATCCCCGGATCCTCCGTTCCCCAAACTATTACCATTCCCAACCGTGTTGTAAATTCACGTTACGATACGTTTACCGCAAAGTGTCGCCGTAACAGTATATTTGTTGAGTGACTGAACAAATTTTATCCAGCTGGTAAAAATGAATCGGAAATACTAGGTCATTCAGAAAGTTCGTAGCCTGACAATGAAATTACATGAAATGATGAGTCAAAATACATTTATTCTTCAGAATATTCTCCCTTAAGCTCGATACATTTTTTCCAGCGATTTTCTAATTCATTTACCCCATCTCTGAAATGATTTTCCTCGAGACCTCTAAAATACTCATCTACGGCTGCTATAACTTCTTCATTTGATGAAAATCTTCTGGCACGTAGGAATTTTTCGAGGTTTGGGAACAAATGGAAGTCAGAGGGGGCTAGGTCTGGTGAATATAGTGGATACTGCGACAATTCATAGCGTAACTCCTTCAATTTGGCCATTGCGAGAACACCTTTGTGAGCCGCTGCATTGTCCTGGTGAAAAATGACTTTTTTCTTCGCTAGCCAGGTCTTTTCTCCCGAATTTGTGCATCCAGTTGATCCAAAAGGTTTCAGTAATACTCTCCTGTTATTGTTTTCCTGGTTTGAAGCTAATCAATTAACAAAATTCCTTTTGCATCCCAAAAACCGGATGCCACGACATTCTTCGTCGATTTTGACCAGTTCGGCTGCTTTGGAGCTGAACAACCGGGCTCAGTCAACTCTGTGCGGTTTGTTGTCGCAATGCAGGATCATAGTGGTAAACCCAAGTCTCATCCATGGTTACAAATCGCAGCACAAAGTCAGTTTTATTTTTCGCAAACGATCCAAATGTTGTTGAGAACATTTCACGCGAATGCGTTTTGGATCCGAATTTAACGAATGCTGCACCCATCTTGTCAACAGTTTTCTCATACCTAATTCATTAGTTAAGGTCTCATAAACCGATCCAGTTGAGATGCCTGTGGCCTCAGCTAAATCAAACACAGTTAATCGGCGATCTTCCAAAACCAAATCATAGACATGATCAATTATTTCTGAAGTGGTTGCAGTTCTTGGACGTCTTGAAGGTGGATCATCATTAATGTCTGTACGACCATGTTTAAATAGAGCAACCTATTTTTGACCATTGCATATGAAGGAGCACTCTCCACTAACACATTCACCATATCATCAAAAATTTAATTTCCGCTTAATCCTTTTTTATATAAATATTCAATGACTGCACGATTTTTTCAAATTTTCCATTTTTCTAACCAGAGCAAACACGTCTACTTTAATCAGCTGCCTGAAGTAAACTATTTGACAGATCGATTTGGAATGTATGGTATGTTCACATCAAGGACTGATGTTTTCAACAACGATATGTTTTTGCTGCTACCAATATCGTCTATGTGTCAGGCTACGAACTTTTTGAATGATCTAGTATACCTTGGCGTGTTTCCCAAATTTTCATAAACTATTGATCATTTGATTTAATTCACTTAAAGCGCGGCTAACATCGTCGCAAACTATTGGGTTGGCAAGAAAGCAATTTCGGTATTTTAAGGTGAAATAAAAAACCCAATGTTTCTATTCAAGCAATCAACTTTAATCAGTAAAATATTTTCCATCATGTTCGATGATCTTTTACCATCTTTCTAGTAGCTTCATAATTCCGCGCTCATACAACTTGGAAATTCTCCCAAAATTGGTTTTTTTATTTCATCTTAAAATACCGGAATTAAGGTGAAGTGCCCTATGCCTGGACAGCATGTTAATTTAAAATAAAAAATCATTGTTTAGGTTAATATCTTAATTGTATTAACAAGAATAATTCAAACCTATAGTTGGACATATTAAATCCAATCTAAGCTCGTACTTGGACAGAAATAAAGCCTATATCGGGACAAATTCAATTTACGAGTTGATCGAGCGAACATAACCTGAAACGTTGGTTGGTGGCGCTGTTGCGCATGACGAATAGAAGATGCTTTGCGTAATATGTAGTATTCTTATCATAGATTATAGTATTGTATTATTTAACCAAATATATATTTATTTTCATTTACTGTTTTAATAAAACTTGTCATAATACAACTTTTAAGGTTAGGTAGTAATACTGATAGATTGAAGATGTAAACACAAAGTATTATTAACGTCACAACCGGAATACATTTTCTACATACGTTATTCAAGCTAATAGAAGACTAATTATACGTACATGTAGTTAAATAATTTGCAAACAATGCGTTGATTTTATTCACAAACACGTGTCCGGCTTCAGGCGTAAGCACATTGCGCATAAGCTTAGGGTGGGACAGCTACTGTCATCGCGTCCCAGTATGGAGTACTTATATTTGAAAACAGTCCTAATCTTGGACATCTAATATTTGGATTAATAATTATTATTTACGTTAAGTTTGATTGCCAATTTATTTTAAAATATGAAGATTATTATGCGTGATAATTATTTTTTGTCTGAGGGCTTAAATTATATCTTTTTTTCTAACAAAAGTTCGAACTATAAATGCACATGATTCGCATGTAAATAGACTATTTTGTATACTATTTTCAGATGAACTTTGAATTCATTTTTAAATTTCAATTGATGTCTCAATGAAATAATATTCACACCTACTTGTAGCTAAGGCCTCAGAATATATAGTATAGTTATTTAATCTCTTAATTACTGATTTTACTATGAAAATTCAATTGTCCAGATTTAGGTATAACTTTTGGACTGTCCAGACTTAGGGTACTTCACCTTACTTTCTTGCCAACCCAATACTAAATCTGAATAGATTCATTTTTTTGCACGTGATGATAGAGAATCGCTCGATTCGGATGAAAGAGGTTCCACTAAATCGCGTTTTACTCGAGCAAATACGATCCGAACTGTATCGTGTTGGGTAGCATTTTACGCGGGGAAGAGCCGGGAATGTACTGGTAAAAGTTTTACAAGGATAAAATGAAAAACAAGAATGTTATATAAGAAAAAGACGGATAAAAATCGATTTGGTTTCGAATTTAAGGAGCAAGTCGCTCTGCCGCTGATTCTAATTCGACGCCGCCAACGTGAACTATGGGTATTTTCAACTGGAAAGTACCGAGCTATAATTGCCTCCACAGCGTAGATTATATTCCATTATACATTGTTTTCAATACAGATTATATTCCACTATACATTCTACCAGTCTATTCCCAGGAATTCGTAGGTTCGGATAGCAGAGGCTCCACGGAACCGCGTTTTACTCGTACAATCACGGTCCGAATTATATCGTGTTGGATATCATTTTACGCGGAAAAGAACCCGGAATGTTTTGGTACAAGTTTTACAAGGATAAAATTAAAAACAACAAAGTTATATAAGAAAAAAGACCGATAAAAATCGATTTCGCTTCGAATTTTTCGGTTAAGATTGATTTCTGGGGAACTTTTTCGCAAAATCGTCACTGATTGAACAGTGTGGAATCACCTGAAGAGGTCCAGGACAGATTTTGTCACATTACATGTTCGATTCGAGAGGATCGAGTGGCTGAACGACTGCTTGAGGTGAACGAACACTGCAGACAAGCCGACCGCCTCTCTTTCTCTCTCTCTCTCGTTCGTTCGTTCTCTCTTTCTCTCGATGACGCTGATTCTCTCCTGCCTCGGCTACACCACCGGATATTTATAACAAGCGGTTCATGTTGAAACGAAACAATGCGAGTCCCGCTGTGCGTTCGGCTCCCTGCTTTCCTATACACACACACACACGAGATGTAGTCACGTCCCTTCGAGATGTGGGCGTTCTTCCCATGGAAAAGCGTACGGGAAAAACTGCTTTCCCCTTTTCCTGTTAATTAACTATTCTCCCAAGTACACGGTCGGATTTTACAGAACATTAAAAAAGAATTTGGGACTACCGCGCGTTTGGGACAACACACCGCGGATGTTTATGCGAAATAAAAATTGTCTGCGTCGGTTCTCAGGGACGAGAGTTGAAAATAACTAGACAGCGGATTTTTATGTGACATATAAACTTTGTATCTGATTTACAAAAAATTGGAGTGAAATGGAAGTTTATTTTCTTTCTTAGTACGTTTAATAGGTTAAAAATTATATAACAGCATTTTTTAATTCTCCTAATGTTTCTTAATGTTTTTTTACTGTCTTAAATTACATCTGCTCATTTTTGTCATAAATGCATAAAATCCGCTGTCTAATAATAACTTTTGTCATAAATGGAAGAGTCTAATCCAGCGGTCTCCAACCTGGTGAAAAATTAATTTGTAATTTTCAGTTTTTGTTTCCAAGTTTTGTCGTAAGTTTTTATTATGTAAAACATTTTTTTGTTGGAAACCGCTGGTCTACTCGACTACTAGCCAACACACCGCGGATGTTTATGCGAAGTAAAAATTGTCTGCGTCGATTTCCAGGGACGGGAGTTGAAAATAACTTTTGTCATAAATGGAACAGTCTAATCCAGTGGTTTCCAACCTGTGGTGCCGAAATCTTTTAATAAAAAATTAATTGGTATTTTTCAGTTTTTGTTTGTAAGTTTTTATCATCAAAAACGTGTGTCTACATTATTAAAAAGAAATCTATAAAAAGACTTTTTAAAAACCACGCTTATTTTAAAATGCACTAAAAAGTAGATAATAATTTCTTTACACATTGGCGACTATAAATAAAAGCGTGGAGCGCTAAACTATATTGACGTAATCTTCGTGGCCGCTCCACGCTTTTATTTATAGTCACCAATGTCTAAAAAAATTATTTTCTCCTTTTTAGTGCATTTTAATATAAGCGTGGTTTTAAAATGTTTTTTTATATATTTTTTTATTTTCTACTTTTTAGTCTTTTTTAAATGGAACGCAAGATATAGTAATACTGGTATGAAATAGTAAGATGACGTACTACCGAACGTCGCGGAACAAGGTGTAACGGTTAATATTAAAATTTCTTTTTCTCCTAAACGCACAGTTTTTCTTTTACATTTGTTTTTTAATATTGCATTGTCATCCGGTTCTGAGCTATAGTTAAAGTTTCAAGTCTCTAGCTCATTGGGAAGTGGTTTAAAATTCGATTACAAGATTTGACACATCCAACAACAACACGGCAAGCTAATATAAGCGTGGTGAAAATAGTCTAATCGAGTACTAACCAATACGCCGTTTATGTTTATCCGAAATAAGAATTGTACGGGTCGATTGCCAGGGCCAGGAGTTGAAAGTAATAATTTTTCCCATAAATGGAATAGTCTGATCGATTTCCAGGCAATCGTGGATCCCTTTCTTCCGCGAATTTCCCGTTTCGCGAACGACAAAGCAGTGCGTTCTCCGGTGCTACGAGGACTTTTTTCCCCTCCCCGTGGAAAGGGAAATCCCCTTGGGCTGTGGAAACACGCGACGGCAATGAGGGAAAGGACGCGGCAAAAGTTCGCGCCGGGGAAAAATGCTCGACCGAGCGAAATAAAGAAACGAATTCGACGAGTTTATGTTTGGTTATGTGTGCGCGCGGCCGTCTGTGTACGCTCGCGAGAAAGAAAAATCCAAGGGTGACGAAAAAAGGGACGGGGGAGAGAAGTTGAGGGAGAAAAGGTGGCCAAAGGAGAAGAAAAGAAAGAAAGAGAGAGAAAAAAGGGATGAGACACTCCGGGAAAATTTTCCCGGTCGCCTTTTCGCTAACGCGATGCTCGAGCCCGACTGAGCCCGAACGCGAGCCCGAGACCGCCCTACCGCGCGCTCGCGCGACGCTGATCTTTATGGGTTTCCATATTTCACGAGTAACACGAGCGCAGCTTCTTCAGCTCTGCCTCTGGCGAATACGCGACGTATTGTTCTCGTTCTCGCAAACCGTCGTTTCACTATCGTCTGGAAGCTGCACTGCAAATGAATCGCGAATGTTTGCTTTCCGATGGTAATGCCTTGACGTCAATCCTCGTCGCGCCGATTGGTTTGCGAGATCATTGTGGGCCGAGTGTACACAATAAATTCATTATTATCTCTAATGATTTTCCATCACAAACTATTAAATCTGAACAGAATAACTTTAGGTTGAATTTCCTGGACGGTTCGGATAAAAGTGGCTCCACTAAACCGCGTTTTACTTGCACAAACACGAACCGAACTGTATCGTGTTGGGTATCATTTTACGCGGAATAGAACCCGGAATGTATCGGCAAGAGTTTAACATGGATACAATTTCAAACAACAAAGTTATAACAGAAAAAAGTGGAACACGATGTTATGAAATTCGGTTTGCGTTGAATGTCTCGGTGGAGATCTATTTCTAGGCAAGTCTTTCTCAAAATCTCGGCTGATTGGACTGTGCAGAATCGTGTGTTCGGCGGAAATCTCAATCGGATGTCCCATGAATATTCTTCCCCCGCATGCAATCACGACTGATGGGATGGTTGCGCATCGATAGGTGTATGCGGGCGATAGTCGGAGTGACGTGTATCGATCTTAGACGTATCGAAGGTCGCTGGTAATAGACTGGTTAGCCTATGTTTGCCAAGATCAACAGGATTGAACGCCTCCCCGGCTTGCAAGTTCAATTACGCACTGTACAAATCTCTATCGAATGGGGCATTTAAGTTTGATCGACCTCGTACAATGACAAGTTCAATGTACAATATTTCCTGTATGAACAAATTCCGAATAGCGTGAATCCTCTGTAAACTAGGGATGTCGATTTTTAACCGATTATTTAAAAAGTCGATTATTTTCATAAAATAAATCGATTTTTAGAATCAATTCTTCACTATACGATTTTTACAAATAATCGATTCTAAAATTGTAAAAATAATCGATTTCTATGGCAAATTGTATGACTGTACATGGAGACTGCATAAAGAGATCCAACTAGCATCAAAAGTAACTATACAGGGTGAATTCGATAAAGCAGGACACCTAAATATCTCCGTTACTTTTCCTTGTACAAAAAAACTTCTTAGGACAAAGTTACACTGTTTGAAGGACCACATATAACGGTGTAAGGGAAAAAAAATTTCAAGGTCATTTTTATGAGATTTCAAGGTTATCGATGTTTTTTTTAATGGAATGATGTATTTTCGTTAACGTAATGTTGTAGCTGACAAAATAACGAATTCATGCATGTAACACAATATGACCTTCAAATGACCTTCAACCCAGAAAAATGGCATAAATAAAATTTAACGTGTAAGATTCATTTGATGTATTTCTGTTACGCCAAATGTTCAAAATTATTCCCTTGAGCTGCTATACATTCAAATGTATCGCAATACACAACATAATAACAGATTCGGTGTTGACAGGAGGACAACTATGATATACCTTCACCTATACGTTCGTACAGAATCGTGTTTATCCACTACTAATTACTCAGAAGACCTTCTTGCTATCAGATTTCTACAGTTTCTAAGATTTCTCGATCAGTTTATCGATGAACGTTTCACAATGCGTTACTCGAAGGAAGATAAGATTGATATGATTTTCATTTATTGAGAAAGTCGACAGTGTTTAAGAGAAGCCGTGCACTTGTACAAGGACCGATTTCCTAATCGTAATTATCCATCAGTTTCCGTTTACTCCAATTTGTTAAATAAATTCCGTGAAACTGGTAGTATCGAAAATAAAAAACGTACAAAGGTGAGGACTGTAAGGAATGAAGCAAACACAATTAATGTTGTGGCAGCAGTGAATACAAACCCTCATGCTAGTACGAGGCAAATCGCACGAGGAAGTGGCATTAGTCAAAAATGTGTAGTGCAAATACTCCAGGAACACAAATTTCACCCCTTTTACCTATCAATTCATCAAGAACTTCATGGTAGAGACTTTGTAAATCGTGTAAACTTTTGCCAGTGGGGATTGAGACAATTGATAAACGATAGAGCATTTTTTAAGCAAGTATTATTTACCGATGAAGCTTCGTTTACAAATCACGGGCAAATAAATTTAAAAAACCTGCATTATTGGTCATCTGAAAATCCGCGTTGGTTACGGACAGTTGACAAACAAAGACCATGGTCCGTCAATGTTTGGTGCGGAATTTTAGGTAACCAAATAATTGGGCCTCACTTTATTACCGGAACATTAAATGCAGAAAAATACGTTGCATTTTTACGAGAATCGTTACCAATTCTCCTGGAAAATACACCCTTGAACATTCGTGAAAATATGTGGTATCAACATGACGGATGTCCGGCCCATTCTTCCCGTGTCGTAACACAATTCTTAAATAACAAGTTTCCAAATCGTTGGATTGGACGTAACGGACCCGTATTATGGCCAGCACGCTCACCAGACCTTACACCCCTTGATTTTTATCTATGGGGAAAACTGAAAGATGTTTATAGTGAACCACCAACGACTATAGACGACATGAAAGAAAGAATCGTCCAGGCTTGTGCGTCGATTTCCTCAGAAATGAATTACGCAGCAGTACGTTCTGTAACTTCACGGCTGAATGAATGTATAGCAGCTCAAAGGAATATTTTTGAACATTTGGCGTAACAGAAATACATCAAAGGAATCTTACACGTTGAATTTTATTTGTACCATTTTTCTGGGTTGAAGGTCATTTGAAGGTCATATTGTGTTACATGCATGAATTCGTTATTTTGTCAGCTACAACATTACGTTAACGAAAATATATCATTCCATTTAAAAAAACATCGATAACCTTGAAATCTCATAAAAATGACCTTGAAATTTTTTTTTTCCCTTACACCGTTATATGTGGCCCTTCAAATACTGTAACTTTGTCCTACGAAGTTTTTTTGTTCAACGAAAAGTAACGGAGATATTTAGGTGTCCTGCTTTATCGAATTCACCCTGTATATAAACGTTCCTAAAACGCGACAATTCTACTGCGCACAATGATTCTAACGGAACTCCTTCATTGGCTAATTCCCTACTGGTACTCGGCTTGGCTGACGCGCAACGACATGCGCGAAATAAGTACGTAATAAATTTTTCAACTTCTTCGATTTTCATATACTCAATTTTTTGGTATAGATGCATAAAGATCCGCAGTCTAATAATATTATTATTACTTTATTTCTTTAATAAAAGAGTCCAACAAAATTTTGATCTTCGTTTTTTTTATCATTTTTAGACATTTCTAAAAAAAATCGATTATTCAAAACATCCATTATTTTGGAAACGATTTTTTAGTGGATCGGTTCTTGAAGCTTCGATTATAATCGATTCAGAAAAATCGATCTTTTTGGAAATAATCGGCATGCCTAATATAAACGCAGAAGCCTCGGGGGGATTCGTTTGCATCTATCGTAGACGTGACACTATTTGTTTGAGCTTCAAAGGTTGAGGCGAACGTAGAGAAGGACAGCCCGAAACGTTCGTCGCGTTCATCGTCAATTAATCACATGGGCCTTTGAACTGTGCCGACGACTGCGACTCTCCGCGTCGCATTAGTAGTGGTCCACACCGATATACCCGAGCCGAGATCAGATTACTACAGTCGAGGGGACATTTCTTTTGCGTTTATTGTATACGGCCTTTTTGCGTTTACAGAGGATTTACTGTAAATCACTTGTGTGTAAGTGGACTGTGACGGTGGTTGAGAAAAATCAAATTTCTCTGACTGACGTACGACAAAGACGCGCGCGGAGATTCACGGAATCTCATTATTCGGGCAGTTTAAGAAACTGAGGAGCGCACTGTTGTTCGGCAACTCTCGAAACTTGATAACGCGTGTTTGATATGCTCCTTTGTGACATAATCCGACTAAAGTCGTCGGCGCACTTGTTTGATCTGCCAGAGAGAGAGAGAGAGGGAGAGGGGGAGAGAGTCGAGCGCCTCAGACCCGTGCTTACATTCCGAAATAAAACGGCGCTATTGAAGCGGTTAATTATACAAGCAGAGCGCAAGAAGCTTACTCTGAGGCGGGTTCAAATTGAAATGTGACTGCGGATACAAAGGACGACGAGAGAGGGAAAGAGCTTTCGTTAGAAAACTCGATTCCGGAACAAGAACCCTTCCTCTCTCTCTCCGCATTCCGCGAATTTACGAATTCCGCTTCTGTGTCGCTAAACTTTACGACCGTACGAACATTTAAGGAGCAACTGGCTCTGCCGCTGATTTTAATTTGACGCCGCCAACGTGAACTACAGGTATTTTCAACTGGAAAGTACCGAGCTATAATTGCCTCCACAGCGTAGATTATATTCCATTATACATTGTATTCAATACAGATTATATTCCATTATACATTCGATCAGTCTATTCGCAGGAATTCGTAGGTTCGGATAGCAGAGGCTCCACGGAACCGCGTTTTACTCCTACAAGCACGGTCCGAACTGTATCGTGTTGGGTATCATTTTTCGCGGAAAAGAACCGGTAATATGTTGGTAAAAGTTTTACAAAGATACAATTAAGAACAACAAAGTTATATATGAAAAAGTATCGTTGAGAATCGGTTTGGCTTCGAACTTCTCGGTTAAGATCGATTTCTAGGGAGCTTTTTCTCAAAATCTCCGCTGATTGAACAGTGTGGAATCACCTGAAGAGGTTCCATGACAGATTTTGTAAAATTGCCATAGAATAATAATTACAAGAGTGACATTGTTAAACGTGAAAAAACAAATCCTTCGGGTCGGAGCGCTTCGAAATCTATCTACGAATCTAATATAAACAGTTCCTGGAAAGAAATGGTCACTTGCCCGCCATCTTTCTCCTAGTTTCTTCAAGTTGGACCCATGTGACGTTCCATTCTAATGACGATGTGGAACGTGTTTGCTGATCGTCGCGATCGACTGGCTCGGTATCGATAGGATTGGCTGTAAAATCGGGCCAATGAGGAATTATGCACGAGAAGCGAAGAAATCGCGCCGGAGCTGGTGGGAGAGAGGAATTCCATTGAGAGGGTGGCACACGGCTTGCGTACCGTTCATCCGGTATGCGCTCGGTACACTTCGTTACGTGCCCGGCCACCAACCAGGTTATAATACGCGTCGATGTAAATTATATAAGTGATACGCGCTATAACGTCGTACCCGGCGTACCCGCCGACTCTCGGAATACCGGGACAATGCGTACCCGTGATATAATGCGCATACCGGCTCGACTTGCACTGGCCCACGAACTTTACCCCGGTTTTTCGCCCTAACCGTATTTATGGCCTGGCACTAACGACCGTCTCAGTATTTTCACAGTTCTCGGAATCGATCACTTGATACTCTCACTCTGCTCGTTAGCGGTTTTTCGACTTTTCTGAAGCGACTGTGCACTGTATCTGCATGAAATTTGTCCTCGTTCATGTGGGAAGTGCCTCTCGAACGACCTGGAACGATTGGGACCCTTAAAGTGACCTGGCGAGTCAGACAAGAGACGTAGAATGTCGGGCAAAATTCGATACATCGGTCAGACTATTCGAATTTCGTGCCATAACTTTTTAGTCTCGAATTATTTTTTGGGAACTCTTTTACCGGCGTGTGCGCGACGTTCTTCCGAGTAAAATGACACCTCACACGATATCATTCGGATCTTATTTGTCCGATTAATCCACGATCGAGTGGAGCCTCTGCTATCCGAACCGGTGGAGCCTTCCGATTCTTCATGTTATTTTTATGAAAATCATTTTATAATTTTAATAATAGTGGAGTAAATGAACATTTTTGATAAAATTTAGTGACCAGGATCATTCTTCGAATTTTTGCCTTTCGGATGATTGTTATTCCGCCGCCTCGTGCCAATCAATTAATACATTCGTTTCAATTACCGTGCGGCCGCCAACAGTAAGAAAGATAAATAACTGTTCGAAGGGGTGGGGATCCCCGCAATATTGTTATATTATTTACATACATAAAAAGAATGATTGTTCGGAGCACTGAAAATCGTTACCACGTCCATAACCGAGCTTCCTGTATGACCATCAACTTTCGATACGCGCGCACGCGGCGCATACACAATTGAAACCATCGAACACACCACCTCGGCTTTACACACCGTTAAAAATATATACATATACATATTTATTATATATATATACTGCAAAGCAAATCTTCGTGGGTGGGCTTCCGGCGGAAAAAAAATGAAATTGAATGCAACGACACTCTGTTTATTTAAACTCTCTCACGCCCATGCGCGCGCGCGCGACGTTGAATGCTAAATCCTCGGGGCCATAAAAAACGAATGGATGCGCCGGCATCCAGGCTTGCGTTATTTGCGAAAAACTAGTTTTGAGGATTCGGTTCGCGTTTTCCGGAGATATTGTTATTAAAATTCTCGTCACGCGCTGATGCCGAATTAACGCCAACCCCTTCTATATATGTATAGTGCTCGCTGCTATAATCCCGGCGAAATGGAGTTGCGAAAGACCATCGTAGAATTAACCACAGAACACTATTGTCCCCACATTTTTATTGTTGGCTCGCAATGTTTTAATCTTTTGCAGCGTTCCTCATTTTTCTCAAATTCTCACTGTAGGGAATGCAAAGTTTAATTACGGATATAACAACAGAATTAACCACGGAAAATTGTTGTTCCCCAATTCTTAGAGTTTGTCAAGACCCGTTTTTCCAATTTAAAAAACTTTTTTAGTTTGCCGATATTAGGTCCAATTTTTGAAAATCATTTTTCACAGCATGCTATTACTAGTTTTCGCATGTCGTCGTCTACTAAACATAATAACATACATAATAACGCTTTTCATACATATCTGCGTACAGGGTAATAACGCTGCTCGCCTAATCTGGCAAATTGAATCTTAATTCATGAGCGCAGAAACTACGGTTCCGTCGTGACAGAAATATTTTCGTTGACATAAGTCTCGCCTTCGAAACGCACTCGGACACATGTAACGAAATTAACATAACTCGTTAGCATTCCCAGCTCAGCTCTGTCCGCATAAACGCTAGTCTCGAATCAATATTCATGGCGACGAAATCTGCGAGAAGAATTCTTACACAACGTTCAGGAAAATATCTTAAGATGCCCGTCGAATGAGGAAAATAGTGGCGAGTCTGTGAAACGATTCTAATTTCATGACAGTGATCTTCTGCTTTTGATTATTTTTTTATGGGACTTTTACCAGCCCACGAGTGACATTTTTCCGAATAAAATGATTCCAAACACGACACAATTCCGATCATGTTTACCCGAGTAATCCACGATTGAATAGAGCCTCGAGTATCCGAACCGATTAGACACTTCACTTAGGTTCCATCCATTTGTGGATTAAATGAGCAAACGTGGACCGAAGTGGGTCGTGTGGGTACTCATTTTACTCAGCAGAGTGTCACTAATATAATAGGATATGTTTCATTACAGATCGTTTCAATTACAGTCACATACAAATTAATTTAAATTTTTTCGGCATTTTTGCTAGTGCAATTAAAAAATGGTTTAGACAAAAGTGTGTCAGTACTTGGTGAGCTACATGTTCGCATATTCTTAAATCTGAAAAAAATGCTTTTTACACCCATGTTTGTCTCTTAAAATTAATTTTTATATTACTGTAATTCAAACAATCTATAATGAAACATATCCCATTATATTGGTGACACTCTGCTGAGTAAAACGAGTACCCACACGACCCACTTCGGTTTACGTTTGCTCATTTAATCCACAAATGAATGGAACCTAAGTGAAGCGTCTAATCGGTTCGGATACTCGAGGCTCTATTCAATCGTGGATTACTCGGCCAAACACGATCGGAATTGTGTCGTGTTTGGAATCATTTTATTCGGAAAAATAATAATATATTATTTGTATACTGGTCGAGATTTTTGTGTCAATCCAAAGTTCGTTTTGCAATTCTCCGGGAAGAAAATGCGCTATAACTCGCGGTCGTTTCTCTTGTTGGTCGGAAGGCGTCGGCAGGATCAGATTCAAGGGCTGCAGCCGTCGACAGTGTATTGGCAGTTTAAGATAGTTGGAGTAGTATGCGGAAAGTAGCGATAGTTTGGAATAGTTGGTGACCACGATGAATTTCCGCGTCATGCGACGGGCCCGTGGGTGTGGATGGCAATGGTAGGGATAGTCCAGAGAGAAGGAAAGTTAGCCACGTCGACGACAGTCTGCGGTTTATTAAACATTCGCTCACGGAGATGTATATACTATCATAGCTTCCCCTAAGCCCATCCGCTCCAGCCGACGCCATTTTACTCTCTCGAATTCTGTCACATCACCAGCGAGAAACTTGCTCTCACTCTCTCTCTCTCCTTCCCACTCTCCCACGAAGAATTACTATAGTTTCTAATTTCCTGTTCAAATATTTCTTTCGTGAGTTGCGTGCTACGAGATTCTCGTTAACGATCTGCCATCTTGTTGACGGTGCACGATGTTGCGGGAAATCTTTGCACGCCTCTTCCCTTTACCGGGAGCTCACAAAACTTTGTTGTTAATTGTTTATTTTTTATCTAGTTCAATTATTTGTCCGGTGTGTACGACGCTTTAAAATTCGATTGGCGTGTGTTCGTTTATTTAGTGTCACACTGAGGATTTTACAAGTTTGAAAATTTTTTAAAACATTTGAAATTATTCAATAATTGATTATAGGAATTTTTTGTCGAGTTCTAATTATGTGTCCGGTGTGTACGACGCTTTGCAATTCGATTAACAAGCTGCTGCTCGCTTATTTATTGTTAGACTGAGGATTGTTTGTGTCGAAAATTTTTTAAAAAATTTGAAATTATTCAATAATTGATTATAGGAATTTTTTGTTGAGTTCTAATTATGTGTCTGGTGTGTACGACGCTTTGCAATTCGATTGGCGTGTGTTCCTTTATTAAGTGTTACACTGAGGATTTTACGCATTTGAAAATTTTTTAAAAAATTTGATATTCAATAATTGATTATAGGAATTTTTTGTTGCGTTCTAATTATGTGTCCGGTGTGTACGACACTTTGCAATTCGATTAACAAACTGCTGCTCGCTTATTTATTACTAGACTGAGAATTTCATGCGTTTGAAAATTTTTTTAAAAATTTGAAATTATTTAATAATTAATTATTGGATTTTTTTATGACACTTTACAATTCGATTGGAAAGCTGCTGCTCGCTTATTTTTTGTTAGACCGAGGATTTTACGCGTTTGAACATTTTTTGAAAAATTTCGGGATCTGTGGAGGGATTATAGAAATTAATATTAATAAATAATTTGTGTGATTTAAGTTGTTTTTATATGAAATGCGTGATAAAATAATTTTTCCGTTTTTATTTATTCTTCGTGAAAGAATCGATCGAGTGTAACGTGTGCGTTTTAGATTTCCCGAGGTCATTCGTTTCGTGATTCCAGTCTCGCCTCGGCTCGTTCATTCGCAGACTAACTTGACGCGCTTGTAGGATGAGTCAATCCCGTGGCATTTCACCACTGCAGGATGCCTTAAGTGCTATAATTACTCGAAACCGAGAAGGCTCGCCGGTGAAAAGAGAGAAATGATCCAACATGTGCCAGGTTCCCTGCTTTTTGACGGTCGAATACTATGACCTTGGGGAACAGACTCCTACACACGTTCGCATGGGCGGAACTAAATTTAAACTTCATTGGAAATGGCTAACTTTATCAAAAGCAAGTTTTCGGATCTATAACAAAGATTTCCACTTTAGTTTATTAATTTATACAGGTGAATGAAAGTTCATTTGGCGCCGGACCAACTTGCAGATGATGCACAGGCATACTATGAATTTATGAATACAGTGGAACAATCTCGGACTATTTAGGCTTGCAAATATCTTAACGCAAGGCACGCGTTTGCATATTTCAGGTATGCATATGTTAGGCCACGCCTCCAAGATCAATTCATTGATTTTGTAGTATCTGCAGAATTTCATAAAAACTTATCAAACTGTCTTTCAATCAATATTTACTAAATTATCTTACTTATTTAATTAAACAAAAAATAAATAAAGTCTTCAATTTAAAACAATTTTTTACTTTCTTTCCAGTTGTACTGAAATTAGTCTCGTTGAAAAATTGCTTTCCCCACAATCAGTCCCTGTTATAAATATGATTGTCTCCTGTGTCTTGCAATCGATACAAACAGTTTTTATTTTGCATAAAGATCCGCAGTCTATTTATGACGTATTGGTAACAATTTTTTTCCGGTTGTTTTTATGATAAATCTGATAGCAATTTTGGTGAAGTAATAATCAAGAAAAGTAGAAGAGAAAATTTGTAGAAATTGCATACGAAGGTTCACCATCATGCGGAAAAAAATTTCTTAAATCGTGGACTTCATCCATGTTGTTCGAAAACGATTTTCCGAGTCCGAAATTTTCACCACGCCCACCACTAACAATTACACATACACCACTATGCAAGAGAAAGAAAAAACGTTTCTTAAATCGTGGACTTCATCCATGTTGTTCGAAAACGATTTTCCGAGTCCGAAATTTTCACCACGCTCATCACTAAAAATTACACATACACCACTATGCAAAAGAAAGAAATAAAATTTCTTAAATCGTGGACTTCATCCATGTTGTTTGAAAACGATTTTCCGAGTCCGAAATTTTCACGCCCTCCACTAACAATTACACATACACCACTATGCAAAAGAAAGAAATAAAATTTCTTAAATCGTGGACTTCATCCATGTTGTTCGAAAACGATTTTCCGAGTCCGAAATTTTCACCACGCCCACCACTAACAATTACACATACACCACTATGCAAAAGAAAGAAAAAACGTTTCTTAAATCGTGGACTTCATCCATGTTGTTCGAAAACGATTTTCCGAGTCCGAAATTTTCACCACGTTCATCACTAAAAATTACACATACACCATTATGCAAAAGAAAGAAATAAAATTTCTTAAATCGTGGACTTCATCCATGTTGTTCGAAAACGATTTTCCGAGTCCGAAACTTTCACGCCCACCACTAACAATTACACATACACCACTATGCAAAAGAAAGAAAAAACGTTTCTTAAATCGTGGACTTCATCCATGTTGTTCGAAAACGATTTTCCGAGTCCGAAATTTTCACCACGCTCATCACTAAAAATTACACATACACCACTATGCAAAAGAAAGAAATAAAATTTCTTAAATCGTGGACTTCATCCATGTTGTTTGAAAACGATTTTCCGAGTCCGAAATTTTCACGCCCTCCACTAACAATTACACATACACCACTATGCAAAAGAAAGAAATAATATTTCTTAAATCGTGGACTTCATCCATGTTGTTCGAAAACGATTTTCCGAGTCCGAAATTTTCACCACGCCCACCACCAACAATTACATATACACCACTAGGCAAGAGAAAGAAAAAACGTTTCTTAAATCGTGGACTTCATCCATGTAGTTCGAAAACGATTTTCCGAGTCCGAAATTTTCACCACGCCCACCACTAACAATTACACATACACAACTATGCAAGAAAAATAAAAAAAATTTCTTAAATCGTGGACTTCATCCATGTTGTTCGAAAACGATTTTCCGAGTCCGAAATTTTCACCACGCCCACCACTGACAATTACACATACACCACTATGCAAAAGAAAGAAAAAACGTTTCTTAAATCGTGGACTTCATCCATGTTGTTCGAAAACGATTTTCCGAGTCCGAAATTTTCACCACGCTCATCACTAAAAATTACACATACACCACTATGCAAAAGAAAGAAATAAAATTTCTTAAATCGTGGACTTCATCCATGTTGTTTGAAAACGATTTTCCGAGTCCGAAATTTTCACGCCCTCCACTAACAATTACACATACACCACTATGCAAAAGAAAGAAATAATATTTCTTAAATCGTGGACTTCATCCATGTTGTTCGAAAACGATTTTCCGAGTCCGAAATTTTCACCACGCCCACCACCAACAATTACATATACACCACTAGGCAAGAGAAAGAAAAAACGTTTCTTAAATCGTGGACTTCATCCATGTAGTTCGAAAACGATTTTCCGAGTCCGAAATTTTCACCACGCTCATCACTAAAAATTACACATACACCACTATGCAAAAGAAAGAAATAAAATTTCTTAAATCGTGGACTTCATCCATGTTGTTCGAAAACGATTTTCCGAGTCCGAAATTTTCACCACGCCCACCACTAACAATTACACATACACCACTATGCAAAAGAAAGAAAAAAAATTTCTTAAATCGGGGACTTCATCCATGTTGTTCGAAAACGATTTTCCGAGTCCGAAATTTTCACCACGCCCACCACTAACAATTACACATACACAACTATGCAAGAAAAATAAAAAAAATTTCTTAAATCGTGGACTTCATCCATGTTGTTCGAAAACGATTTTCCGAGTCCGAAATTTTCACGCCCTCCACTAACAATTACACATACACCACTATGCAAAAGAAAGAAATAAAATTTCTTAAATCGTGGACTTCATCCATGTTGTTCGAAAACGATTTTCCGAGTCTGAAAGTTTCACCACGCCCACCACTAACAATTACACATACACCACTATGCAAAATAAAGAATAAAAATTCTTAAATCGTGGCTTTGATCCGCGTGCTTCGAAAACGATTTTCGTCGTGGCGAAACAATTTCGGCGATTAAGGAAACTGCGGGGGTCGTTTACGCGTCCCGCAAGGTTGGCAATTTTCGCGGAATCGTCGTGCTAGGATCGATTCACAGTGCCAATTAGCCGTACGTACACGCTTCGCGAATGTAGGTGCATCAGGCCGGACATACTGCAGAATTTTCATTAAATTCCGTTTTCGCGGGTCGCGAATTCGTTCGGGTCTCTCGGGTAAATTTCGGCCGGAAGTCCTCCGTGGAAAATGTGTAGTCGCGGGTCGCGCAACTGTTTTCCTAAGCCGACTGCCTTCGCCTCGGTCAAAATCTCTTCCGCGAGTGTTAATTGGCAGGAACGAAGTGTGAACTGCGCATAGGGGTATCGTTGAACGAAGCAGTACGACGCGCGGCCGAAGCACCATGCCGGCCGAGGTGTGGGTGAGGATGAGACATGATTACCTCCTCAATTACCGCTCAATGCTATCCTCTTCGCATAATTCATAACGTCATACATATACCCTGCACCGAGATTCATTCGACCCTTTGTACCCCGCAAAAGTGAAATTTCGTGGGCGTGTTTCACTCGCCGTTTCCGCGCCCCGTCATTTTCCTTAATTGTTGCTCGATGGAATTTCCTATGTGCGATACGGTGCCGCCATTGTGTTCCGCCATTTTTCAACGCCCTTTCTTGCCCCTTCTAATTGCACTTGTGCTTCTCGACCTTTCTTTTTCTATTAACCCTCGATCTTTCATCTCCGGGTGTACTAAATTGCTTCGCCACGTATTTATTGTAAATCTGATAGCAATTTCGGTGAAATAATAGTCGAGAAAGAATGAAGAGATCATTTTTAGGTAATTGAAATTTGTCGGGATCTTACATCGCCCTAAATTTTTTAATTGAAATTTTGGTGAAATAACAACCAAGAAAAAGATAAGAGGAAGTTTGGAGAAATTAAAATTCTGTGCTAACAATTATTTCCAGTCGTACTGAAGTTAGTCCCGTTGAAAAATTGTTCTCCACGTTTTTATGATAAATCTGACAGCAACGTTGGTAAGATGATAGTCGAGGGAAAGAGTGGTGAAGATTTGCAGGGATTAAAATTGTTGAAAAATTGATTGCACTCCTTCGTTACGTGAATATTGCGGAATATAGAATATTTATGACGTGTTGGTAACAATCACGTTTTAATATTCATATTTCGCCATTTCTTTTGAACGCGTGCACTTTCGTTCTGACAAAAAGGAGACTTAAATGCATTCACACATCTTCCTCTCCTGTTAAGTGTAAATTTCGCGATCTACCCTTTTCTCGTACAGTATGCATCTGGCCTCTCGGACGTTGTAATATACTGAGAAAACATTGAATTATGCATGAATTATGAATTCTTTTGCATTCATTTCTCCGGTTAGAGAAGTTCCTCTATTTCTTTTCGTCCTCTTTGTTTTCCCTTCTCCCGGCGAACCCTTGAATACGAAGTTCATTCCTGAGAATTGATTATAAATGATAATCAAGCGGAGCCATTTTACGGAACCTTCGCAATATTCCCTTTTTTTCGAAAACAATTGCAGAAAACATTGGACATTTTTATAATTTCTAATTTCAATTCTGCGGTTCGTCTGAGAAAATATGAGCCACCCGGTACGTGGTTATCGCGAAAGCGAATAGGCTAGGGTGGGATGCTCGCGCAATAGGAAGTGGGTGGTGATTTCTAAATTATTTAGTCTAGACTAAAGTGTGTCATGATACGAGTGCGATTTACCGGCTCTTCAATTTGCATATTGAACAGTTCGTAGAAAATCTTTCTACATGAACATTTACATTCTTTCCTTGTTCTGGTAAAAATATTTTTCAAAAATCCCAGTAGCTCCATAGCTCACTATTATTCATTTTTACTCTCCCATTGTCAAAAATTGTGCAGCACTTGATCGAAACGGTAGCGCCGAAAGCATCACTAAATTAAATATTGAACATTTACGATCGACAATTGGGATTATTTTATTGTGCAGCACTGTTTGGTCGAAGTACATACAGTTAGGAGCAAAACTGCCACACGCACTTTAAATCAGAATAACTTTTTTATGAATGGAAAAAATGCATTTGGTCGGAATTGTGAAAAACAATAGTAGAAATTGATTTTTACGACTTTTTTAGCTGGGCCAATAACGAAAATTTAAAGGATGTGTTTGGTCAACCTTTATAAATTATATACGCTCCGAAAATTTCATTGAAATTGATTAATTGGTTTAATAGTTATAAACGATCAAGTGGTAAAAAGGCCGAAAATCTTGGAAAATTGCAATATTTACCACTTTTGATCATTTATCACTCGTAAACCAATTAACCGATTTCAATGAAATTTTCGGAGCGTATATAATTTATACAAGTTGACCAAACACATCTTTTAAATTTTCGTTATTGAACCAGCTAAAAAGTCGTAAAAATCCATTTTTACTATTGCGTTTCACAATTTCGTCAAATGCATTTTTACAACATATTTTTAGGCGTCATTTACTAAACTAATTCTTCTAGCCTTACAGAGAAATTGAAGTCCTTTGGTCCATTCATAAAAAAGTTATTCTGATTCAAAAAGTGTGTGATCAGTTTTGCTCCTAACTGTATTCCAGCGCTTGTAAAAGAGGAAAAATAGTGACACTCACGATGTTAATAAAAATTTAGTAAAAAGTGCACACTGCCCCGCTTGGATTTTTAATTAATAGTGGACAAAAAATAAATTATACAATGAAAACGGGTGACGATCAAGTGCCGAGTACTTGATGGAACATAAAAATTTAGTGAAAAGTGCACACTACTGTCTAGTTGAAGTGCACACTGGCCCGTTTGGAATTTCAATTGATAGTGGAAAAGGAATAGTGGATAAAAAGTAAATTATAAAATAAAACGGGTGACGATCAAATGTCGAGTACTTGGTGGGACTTTCGAAAACAGTTTTACAATGCGATCGATGGTTCGAGCGCGAGCAGGGTCGTTGGCAGCACGCACAGTTCCTCCTCGACGAGGGGACAATTGACCCGAACAAAGTAAAGTTAATTAAAGAGTAGAAGAAGACAGGCCGTAGCAGTGAAAAAGCGAGAGACGACAGAGAGGATAGAATAGAAGAGAACGAGGCAGAGCGTATTTCTCGCCTCTCGCTCGGATAACAGAGCTCGTGGAAATAACTACGATCAAACGAAACGTTTCGGCGCCGTTCAGGGCCGAGTTCTCTGCCGGTTGGACACGTATTATCGTTTTTTCCTTTCGAGTTAACCCTTGATTATTGTCACGCAACACGTCATGCGAGACAACCGGGGCCGAGGGGTGTACCGGTGATCGATACGCAACGTGAAAAACTAACATGAAATCGCGTGCGTACACGTAGGTATATCAACCCCGTCGACGACGAACCGAACGAGACAGAGCGAGAGGGTGAAAAAAAACACGCGCGATTTATATGCTAATCATAAAAGTTCGTCGGCAATCGCGTTACCATGATAGCGATTCGTTACGATTCACCTAACAAACAAAATCCGCAAGAGCGTTTCCGGGAAACTTGATTTGCACTATCGATTCTTTTTCTACCGACTTCGGGCAGGTTCGATCAAATTGTGCACGGGCCTTGATATTTGTAGAGTACCGGGATACTGCGCGTTCGAAATACCACGCGTCGAAATTTCGAAGCGCAGAGTTTACAATTGAATTTGAAATTACTGCGCACCGAATTTGCTACGCGCCAAAATTTCAACTTGATAAAATTTCGGTTTACCAAATTTTCAACACGCCAAGTTCCGAATGCTTAGAAATTACAAGGCGCCAAGTTCGTAACTCGTAGAAATTACAACACGCCAAGTTCGTAACGCGTAGAAATTAAAACGTGCCAAGTTCGAAACGCGTAGAAATTTCGATTCGCCAAAACAACGCCCCGAAATTGCAACTTGTCAAATTTGCAACGCACAGAAATTGCAACCTGCCAAATTTGAAACGCGTGAAAATTAGAAAGCTCTGAAATTTCAATTTAATAAACTTGCGGCGCGCCGAAATTTCGATTTACCAAATTTTCAACGCGCCAAGTTCGATACGCTTAGAAATTGCTTCGCGCCAAGTTCGAAACGCGTAGAAATTACAATGTGCCAAGTTCGAATCGCGTAGAAATTACAACTCGCCAAGTTCGTAACGCGTAGAAATTACAACGCGCCAAGTTCGTAACGCGTAGAAATTAAAACGCGCCAAAATTTCGACTTGCCAAATTTGCGGCGCGCCGAAATTTCGATTCGCCAAATTCACAACGCCCCGAAATTGCGACTTCTCAAATTTGTAACGCACAGAAATTGCAACCTGTCAAATTTGAAACGCGTGAAAATTAGAAAGCTCTGAAATTTCAATTTAATAAACTTGCGGCGCGCCGAAATTTCGATTTACCAAATTTTCAACGCGCCAAGTTCGATACGCTTAGAAATTGCTTCGCGCCAAGTTCGAAACGAGTAGAAATTACAATGTGCCAAGTTCGAATCGCGTAGAAATTACAACTCGCCAAGTTCGTAACGCGTAGAAATTACAACGCGCCAAGTTCGTAACGCGTAGAAATTAAAACGCGCCAAAATTTCGACTTGCCAAATTTGCGGCGCGCCGAAATTTCGATTCGCCAAATTCACAACGCCCCGAAATTGCGACTTCTCAAATTTGTAACGCACAGAAATTGCAACCTGTCAAATTTGAAACGCGTGAAGATTAGAAAGCTCTGAAATTTCAATTTAATAAACTTGCGGCGCGCCGAAATTTCAATTTACCAAATTTTCAACGTGCCAAGTTCGATACGCTTAGAAATTGCTACGCGCCAAGTTTGAAACGCGTAGAAATTACAACGCGCCAAAATTTCGACTTGCCAAATTTGCGGCGCGCCGAAATTTCGATTCGCCAAAACAGCGCCCCGAAATTGCGACTTGTCAAATTTGCAACGCACAGAAATTACAACGCGCCGAAATTGCAAACTGTCAAATTGGAAACGTGTGGAAATTACAACGCTCTGAAATTTCAACTCGTCAAATTTGCAACGCTCCGAAATTGTAACTTGCCAAAATGACAACGCTCCGAGATTACAAGTTACCAATTTTGCAACGCGCCGGACTCGCAACTTACTAATTTGGAAACGCATAGAATTTGCAACTTATCAATTTTGATACTTGCCTTTACAACGCCCAGAAATTGCAATCCGTCGACTACGGATGCCCAGGAAATGGACCCCGCCGAGTTCAAAATGGCGTGCAGATGGAATTGTCACAGTGCTCTCTGTTTCTTTTTACACACATAAAAAGGTTAATGATGAACAGAAGCGTCTGAATTGCAAAATCCCACAAAGTCGTCCGGCATTAAAATATCAAAGTTCTTCGCACACTGTAACTCGGTTTAATAACTTTCCAGATGATTCCTGGGCGCGCGTATAAAGCTCCCGGCATATAGTGGACAGTAACGAATTTTTGCAAACAGGATTAGCGAGCGGGGATCCCGCAGAATTTCGATAACATGAAAAACAGCTGTCGAGGTAAAACCGTTCGGCCGGTATATTTTACCAGAAACGTCAAAAAACATACATAAAATTCAATCTCTTGCAACAGCGTCACATACATCGATGAGATAGAATAGATGGATCCTGCATATATCGGGTGGCGCAATAACTTTGCCCACCTTCCATATTTCCGTTCGCTGGGAAATATTGTGATGTAAACATTTGCAGATTTCAAGGTCACCTTGACTTCTGTAAATACAATATCTCGATATCTGTTAGGTCTAGGACATTTGAAGGTCATTTTTATACAGAATTCGATGATCCATCGACTCACGAGACAAAAAGCTGATGTTTACATTTTAAAACAAACAAACAAACAAGAAAGCGAGCTAATAACAACGTGGTAAAATCGGAGCGCTGCAGATCGAAGTTTCGTTCCTGTAGGATCAATGGTTCAGGAGTTATGCTTGGTTAAAGTTGAGCAATCTGCAGTGTTTTTGACAGATAAGGGTGCCGCCATATCGGTTTCTAGTGATGGTCGCGCGACGCTGACCGAGTTGGTTGGTGATTAGGTCGGGGGGGGGGGGTTGCTCGGTAAGCGGCTCGCGGTCGTTACTACAAACCAATATGGCGGAGGATTCAATCTTTTAATTCATTCACCGTTACGTACTGTTTGCCATTGTTGTAAACTTTTCCTGATAAAATGCCCCATAGATTTTCAATGGAGTTGAGGTCTGGGCTTTTTGATGACTAAGGTAAAACCTCAACTTCTGCCATCTGAAAATATGTGCTAATTGATTTTGCACAATGAATTGGTGCATTCATGTTAACATTTTAAAAAATGCACACGCACATAAAAATTGTTTACGTCATAGTATCTCATTCTTTATACCATGCAACTTTTGTATATATGTTTTTTTCGTATTGTTGTAAATAACAGAGATATATTTATGATGGACAATGTTATTATCCCACACTGTACATTCCTTTTTTTATTTTTCATTTCATGCCGTCGAGCTAACGAGTTTAATCGCGATAACAATGACACGTGAACGAGTATAGTATATCACAGTTCGATGCAAGTGACGCGTCCATGTAACACGGCAGCATTAATTTAGTTGGGACAGGATAAAATCTTGTAATTGACGTAATTGCTGCCAGTTAACCGGTGAGTGCGGTATCTGTCTCGCATCGTGGAGCTTTGTTTCACGATTTGGCGGACAAATAAATGGAATCTCTATTTTTGTGCTAAAGAGTCATCGAGCTTGGAATACGGTTAGTTACTTTTATGCAATACTGTCGAATGGAGATCGCAAAAACTTTTATTCGCAGGCTTGTTCACTCTTTTGTGCAATGTTTTAAACGTTCAACATTTGCAGGCTCGTCGTTAAATTTTTACTTTATTTCTTTGGAATGTGTCAAGCGATTTTTTAATGATAGTGTTGGATAATAATGCTTATTCAATTCGTACTGGGTGGAAATTAAAATAATTTTCAAATCAAAGAAACAGCGAAAACATTCCAAGAAATTAAAAATATTCTTGCACTGTTCCAACTTACCAAAACAGTGAGAAAAGAAATATCTTAGAACGAATGACATTTTTGTTCTGCATGAAAATCCGGAGTCATATTTTTCCGGAGTTTGCCGATCGCCTACACGCCGTTTTATTTGGGACAGGATTGGTACGAAATTCTCGGGGCGTGAATTTCCCGCAATTAATTAACTCACCTGTAAAAGAAGCCCACGCACCTGCAGCTTTCTCTCTCTCCCTCTCTCTCCTCGGGAGGGTGTAATTCATCACGGGACTGACACCGGAATTAGAATCGCGCGAGCGTTCTGTGTTGTCCGTCTTACATTGTTCCGAAAACAACCGCGCAATCGTCTCGCGGGCAATTCATTAGCATTAACCGCGAAGTTCACGCGATATTGTGCATAAATTAAACAGGCCGGGATATCGCGGAAGAGCTCTCCCCTCTTCTCCGTAGAACAACGGGTTCATATTTCATCCCGGATCGGAAGGGACTGCACAAAGGACAAGCAAGAACAGCAACCGAGACGTAATGTCTGTTGTCGCGAGATGAAAGAGTGTTTTATGCACTTGCAGCCGTATCACGTTTGCATAGTGCAACGCCTATGCGAATACATGCTCGTTGTGCAGGTGTTTACTTCCTGGATACACACATTCGTGAAAACGCTGCTTAATGTCACCGATCGCTTTTCGATTTGAAAAAATCCTCAGGTCCACGCTGTTTCTTAGATCCTGCAGTTTCACGTGGAGAGGATACTCGTTTTTCTTAGATCGTGTAGTTCCCGTTTTTCTTAGATCGTGTAGCTCCCGTTTTTCTTAGATCGTGTAGTTCCCGTTTTTCTTAGATCGTGTAGTTCCCGTTTTTCTTAGATCGTGTAGTTCCCGTTGTTCTTAGATCGTGTAGTTCCCGTTTTTCTTAGATCGTGTAGTTCCCGTTGTTCTTAGATCGTGTAGTTCCCGTTTTTCTTAGATCGTGTAGTTCCCGTTTTTCTTAGATCGTGTAGTTCCCGTTTTTCTTAGATCGTGTAGTTCCCGTGGTTCTTAGATCGTGTAGTCCCGTTGTTCTTAGATCGTGTAGTCCCGTTGTTCTTAGATCGTGTAGTTCCCGTTTTTTCAAGACTTTACCGTATTTTAGAAAATCGCACTGTACCATTTTCTAGGTCACCTACTGACGTCACCAAACACATCAACAAATATTGGGTTGGAACGAAAGTTCGCAGCGTTTTTAAATCAGAATTCAAAGATAAAGTTAAGGTATTTATTCATAGGTTTATTGAATAACATGATAAGCCACCTAAAAGATGACAGAAACTACATAATAGAACAGAATGGAAAATATGTTATTGAACAAATCTATGTATAAATATCTTAATTTTATCTTTCAAGTTTAATTTACAAACGCTACGAAAACTTTCGTTTCAGCCCAATACAATTTTTTAATCGCTCCACTCTGAACACTTTCAACAAACTCAACAAAAAAGATTTTTCCAAGAAACAGGTTCAGGTATCTTTTTGAACCTGTCTACACACTGCGCATCATAATCAAATGATATCCCAGTTAATTATCATACCGTATCAGGATTCGCGCAAATTCTCCAGCTCCAGCTCAGCATTGAATGCTAAGAGGATTGCAAACCGTTCGTTAACTTCCAACGCGGAAACTATATCGCGAATTTGTTTTATTTTTCTACGCGGAAATTAAGCTCGCAACGGAAGCGCTCATGTTAAATCTGATTAGCGGTGGACAAAACAGTCCGTAAATTTCAGTTTCTCCCAGACGTCCTGCCGAGGAAACAGAAAGGAGCTTTTTCATTTCTTACCGGAGGATTTACGATTTTCCGCGAGGAATTCTGCTGGGGGTTGACGAGGTATTAATCAACAGTCAAGTGTTCGTTTGGACTGCATTCTGCGACGAAGATAGATGATATTTTTCGACGGATTTAGGAATTTCTTTCGGGGAAATTAGTGAATCCCTTGCAGGAAGATTTTGCGTACACATTGGTGGGTATTTGAGGTGCGTTCATGATTTTTTTCAAGTAAAAATAATGAAAATCGAAGGAGTTATATGTCTTTTAATGGTACCTGTTTTAAGGGTGGTGTTGCGGTCTTGAGTGCCAAAGCCAATCTCTGGGAATTTTTTACAGAAAAACTATTGCACTTTCTGCAATGAGATTTTTCACACATGTTTATCAGCCTTCGAACAATATGTGTGATTTTATTCAAGCAAAAATATTTAATATTACACGAGTTAAAAATTGTAAAAAAATGAGAAACCTCGTTTAATTTTATTTCGCGTGATCGACGTATAATCGCACAAAGGCCCAGCGCTAAGTAGAGGCGAAAATGGTGATTTCGGTTCGGAAAATTTGCTCGATTTTGGCTGAATTCAATCGACGAATGCAATAGTCCCGTTTAATGAGAGGCCGCGCTGTGTTTGGCAGGGTTTAATGGATGTTTTAATCACGTTCCTTTCCGATATGATTGCTACGTGTGATAACGGCAGTAAATTTCATTGTATAAATTTTCGATAACCTGTTGCTAATTTCGCCGGGAATTGCGAAGTTGCAATTTTTATTATTGGACGTTGCCAGTTTATGCATATGTATACCCCGGAGTGTGCTCGAGTCCGCGTTCTCGTGCTCGGGTTTGTGATAAAATAACGATACTATTTATTAAAGCTTCCAATTGAATTAAACTCGTCTTTGTCCGATTCTGCTTTCACGTATTTCCCCCGATTACGTTACGTGCCATTCTTTTTACTTGATATCGAGTCTGCACAGATATCACGGGAACCGTAAACATACACAGTTATTCGACCTGTGCGAAAGGTAATCGAATTAAAATTTAGTTGAATTATGAATTTCATTTAGCAATAGAAATACCTATGTCAAAATTTCAATTCGGTTTGATTGCGGAAATTATGCAGACGTTTAGCTTTTCACATCCTTTATTGCAGTCCGAGTTAATGGATCAAACTGTTGGATAAATTCTCGCGTAATAACTATTATAAATTCCGGGATTTTGCTCAAGGGCCCATTCCAACCATTGCGAAATTGCACGTATATTAGGAAAATATAATCGACCGTTTTTAATATCCCGAAACAATAAACATTGCTGACACCTTACCCGGAAAAGTATCGCGCCAGAAACATTATTAAATTTTTTCGCTAACGCTTTGTGCGCGGATCTAATAACGTTAATAAGGCACTCTTTCCGCAAGCTCGAATGAGAATTCGCGAGAAAATGAACTTTCCCGAATTTAACAATAATTTGTCCTCCGCCGTCCGCGAGATTTCATAAAGGCCGGATTTCATTTCCACTGTACAGGAATTACGAAAATATTTGTACCTCGCGAATCTATGCGTTGCTTTCCATTGTGAAATACGTTCATTAATCCTCGGTCGTTGAACTCGAACCATATTCTTCAGCAACAAATTATTCTAGTTAACTTCCCGATTTTATAGAGAAGTTATTGTAATTACCCCGAAAATCGAATTTTTAGCAGATCTTCACGTTTCATGGTCATTGGAGTCATTTTAGACTATTTTTATCAAAATGTCGGTGTGTGTGTGTGTGTGTGTGTGTGTGTGTGTGTGTGTGTGCGTATGTCCGTTTCTATGGTATCAAATTTTTCGTTAACGTTTTCAGAAAAAGTAACAACGCGATCGGAATGATGAATGATGCAATCGATGTGCCCCGCTGTAACTTAGAGCTGATTAGATTTTGGTCCATTTTGGTCAAGTAGTTTTTTAGTTTTTTTCGAAAGGAGTTGATTAAACATTGCAATTTATACGAAAGGCGTATCCACCGAAGAAGTAAACGTAACTATATATATATATATTGAAAAAAAAAAATTTTTTATAAAATTAAAAAAAAAATTTTTATAAAATTAAAAAAAAATTTTTTCTTGTTTTTTTTTAATTAAAAAAAATGTTTTTTCCAATTATGCAACTAATGCTAATGTAACCGCTTACAATAATCGAAAATTATTCCAATGCTAGAGTGAGTTAATCATCGCCGAGAATACATTTTCAAAGAATATCGATGAAAGTACAAAAACATTTATATTACAATCTTTAAATAAACAATGAGTTCAAAACGAATTGTTAACTGAGATTAAATTGAAAATTAATATAAAATATATGATAATTAATAACATTGACGTTGAAGACGAATTGGTTAATGGAGCATGCGGAATATTAAAATTTATTACTTTTCAAGAAAATACTAAAATTCCGTCTATATTGTGGTTAGATTTTCAATTGGCCAGAGTAGGAGTGAAAGTAAGAACTCGTTATCGTGATTATATGAAAAATGCAAATATAAATCAAAATTTAACACCAATAATAAAAAAATATCGAATCAAGTAAATATTTCGAGTGAAGGAAAATAACAAATTACACGTAGTCAATTTCCAGTGGTTCCTGCTGAAGCGATTGCGATTCATAAAAGTCAGGGACAAACATACGAGAAAGTATGTATGGATTTTAAAACATCAGAAATACGAACTTTACAAATGTTGTATGTAGCACTGAGCAGAGTTTCAAAATTGAGCGGTTTATATATTTTGAGAAAATTTAAATTAATAGTATCGAAGAAAACTAAGATCAATAGTGCAAACCCGGATAGTGATGAGTTGTATCGTTTGCGAAAAACTAATTAAGACCATTTATTTTGCAACATTAGTATGCTATAACAAGGAACCAAGCGAGCAACGAGCATACGATATTGGTTTAATGCGACGCCATATAGCAAACGTTTTGATAAGTAGAAAACTATTGAATTTCCCTGAAAACGTATAATCTTCTTAAAACGTACACTTAATAAATAATAATAATAATATACAGCAACTAACGAATCGGGAAGTTCTTTGTGTGGCCCGTGGAGAGTCACACACAAAAAGGAAGACATTAATAGCTGTGGGCCCTACTAGCCATGCGTACCACTAACATTCTCGCAAGAGCAGTCCTGCCCGCGAGCGAGCAACAATAGCCCTCTAGTCAATTTTTCTGGAATTGTTGCACGTTTATATACATCTTCAGCGTTCCAAAAATATTGAACTTGATGATTGAGAGATGATTCCTGAGGTTATTTCAAGCAACTTTTTCCTTTACGAAAATCTTCTCCGTCGCTTCGTTAAGGAGTTATTAACGAAAATCGAAAGAAGGGGCCGGGTCCCGTTAACTCCGCCCCTGCGCTCCGATTGGTCGGTGTTTTTCGTTAATAACTCGAGAACCAAGAATCAGAGAACATTTTCGCAAAGGAAAAAGTTATTTCAAATAACACGAAGGATCGACCCTTTCAAGGAAATACATTTTCGGGAAAATCGATACAGTTTCGCTGTTTCCCTGGGAATTTTCGTCCCCGGGGACATAAATCTTTGCCAATGGCTGATTTCACGACGTTATCAGCGAAATTACCGGGACGTAATCGCTCCTCGAGAACCAGAACCGCGGCTTTCATCTTCTTAAATGGGTCCAGGGCGAATTGTGAGCACACCTTGTTTATCCCACGTTCACGGTCCTTTTCGTAACGAGCAGGTCGACTTTAATCACTCGAAAGTAATGAGATTGTCGGAATGGACGTGGCTCGTTGTCGTCCGTGGACCACATCGAGGTCTGTTTGCTCCTCGTTGAAGAATTTGCACGTCAGCCATGCCCTCCATACCGTATTTACAATAGCGAAATCTCGGTTACCTCGGTTTGAACTTCCTCGACATGGAAAACCGTGAAAAAATTGTTTGCCGCACTCCGGAAAAATGAATACAGCGAACGAGGATGCTGCTGTTTGCTTTTGCGGTCCATGCCGAGGTGTCCTTCAGAAATTTCAGGTTCTTTGAGCCGGCTGAAAATTGTTGTGCAAAAACAATGCACGAAAAGGGACGTGTACGCTTTTATTAGAGCTTCGTAATCAGCTTAATCTGGACGGTGTGCAATTCTATTTTGCGCGTCCGTGCGCATATAAACAAATGAGATACGGTGCATACATAGTGCTCACTGGGATTAGTTTAATGGTATCACATAATTATCTCTATTACTTACTGTTTGTACGAACGATATTCTCAGGATTAAGTCCCACCGAGCTAGAAGTAATTTTTTAACGTGATTTCATGGTTCTTGAGATTTTGTTTGTAACGATGCCACATGGTTTTTCTTGGATATTATTGTAGGCCTTGAAAAGACGAATCCAACGAGTACCATAACCATATCATTATGATCATTCGTTCTCGAGATATTCGTGTCTGAAAGGTAACATAATCAATGTTTTTTTCCTGGATATCTCGAGATTGATCGATCGTAATGGTATGGTCATGGTAGTCGTTGGACTCGGCTTTTCATGCTCTATAAGAATACTGAAGAGAAAGTATAGATCTCCAGTTAAAAAGAATTCTGACCATCTTGTAATTTTGTTAATAAATTGTTTAAAGTATTAATTCATTTCTGTACGACAATAAATAAGTCACCTGCTCTTATGGAATCTACTAATCTGCCAGGAATTGTATTTTCCCGTTCAATTTTCCACAAGTCGAGCTTATCGGGGATGCAGCGCACAAATTACTGAGATTATGATGTCGAGCACGCTCTCGAGCTCGCAACCGAGTCATCCGAATGCTCCCAGTAAGTATTCAATCTTTGTGAAAATCAATTATTTTCCCAGACACGATGCGAATTGAAAAGCCTGGCACCATCGAGTGTTCTCCTCGATACCGTGATCGATATATACGAAGCCCGCCGTCTGCTTTGTGCGTCAAAAGAACGCCGGCTGCGACGAATACACAACGACCATTAACAATTTAACCCTCTTTAGTCCTGGGAAATGGTTACTCGAAACATACTTGGGATTATTCAGTAATTTAACGTTACGATGGTGATTAGGTATAATGAAATGTTAGTACTAGATCTACCATTAAATTACAAGTTTGTATAGCAGTCTGTAGTAATGTTCATCTAGTTCTACTGGACCAATTGATAAAAAATCTGTGAAAAAATTCCCTGAATTTTCTGGTCCAATTTTTGTAAGCAGATTTCCAACGTTCCCCGAAGAACATATTTTAATTTATATTTATCCAGTGTTGATCTAGTTTTAATTGACCAATTGATTAAAAATCTGAAAAAGAAATTCTCTGAATTTTCTGGTCTAATTTTTGAAAGCATATTTGCAACATTTCCTGAAGAATATATTTTTATTTATATTTATCTGGTTGATAGTGTTTAGCTAGTCTGAATTGACCAATTGATAAGAAATCTCTGAAAAATTTCCCTGAATTTTCTGGTCCAATTTTTGTAAGCAGATTTCCAACGTTCCCCGAAGAATATATTTTAATTTATATTTATCCAGTGTTCATCCAGTTTTAATTGACCAATTGATTAAAAATCTGTAAAAGAAATTCTCTGAATTTTCTGGTCTAATTGTTGTGAACATATTTGCAACATTTCCTGAAGAATATATTTTTATTTATATTTATCTGGTTGATAGCGTTTAGCTAGTATGAATTGACCAATTGATAAGAAATCTCTGAAAAATTTCCCTGAATTTTCTGGTCCAATTTTTGTAAGCAGATTTTCAACGTTCCCCAAAGAACATATTGTAATTTATATTTATCCAGTGTTGATCTAGTTTTAATTGACCAATTGATTAAAAATCTGTAAAAGAAATTCTCTGAATTTTCTGGTCTAATTTTTGTAAGCATATTTGCAACATTTCCTGAAGAATATATTTTTATTTATATTCACCTAGCTGAGAAATAGTGATAATCTGGTAAAAAATTTTCGGAATTTTCTGGTCCAATTTTTCCAAGCAAATCTGCGCCGTTCTCCGAAGAATATATTTTGTGCCACGACGCCTTTCGAGGAACCGGGGTCGAAAAGTTGGTCTCGATGCTTTTGTTTCGTGTGGTTTTGCTGCCACAAAGATCAGCCCGTCGGGGTCTGAGTTAGGGTTAACGGTGGGATGGGTATAAAAGGGAATCCGAGAAGGATCGTGACCGCAAAAATCAGGTTGAGGTCAGTTCGAAGGCTCCTACGGCCTTCGTGGCTCCAGGAATGTGTACATATATCCTCGAGCATCATCTCGAAGGATCTGTTTGCTAGCTCTCTCCCATTTATCTCTGTTTTCGTAGCTAACCGAGAAATGTCTCGGAGAAACTAGGCCAACCTATTAGGCAGTCCGTCAGCCGCAAATTAATTGAATGCCTTTTACCAATTAAAAATTTTTGAACGTATCCACACATACTGGATCATGCTCCCATTCCATCGCAGTTCTCACAGCACTGTCTTTCTTGTCTCTCAGCTGCAGAAACATATTATTCCTCTCCTAACCGTTGCACCCTTATCCAACAACCCTCACCCTCAATTACCCTAAGCAACGTAAGTTACGCAGCAGTACTTAAGGAGTTCACTTCAGTCCTAATCTTACAATTAAGTCAGACACACCAACACTTCACGTACGTTCCGCATGATGTTAAGTCATAACTCCGGGCCGACATGGCAGCGCAACTTCTGCATAGTTTTCGCGAATGTCGGGAGACAGGAGTCGCGAACCTTCCAGCGCGGTGTTGTAACAAGCTGATCTCGCATTTTAACAAAGATAATCTCATTTCTCTTAACACTAAATTATTTCGTTGCTAAACCCATTTCCAGAAAAATTCTCGGTTTTTTCATAATTTTTAACAATCGTATATCAAACTGGATCCTCCAATAAACATACCAGAATTTTTTCAGATTTTTCAAAATCCTAAAATAACAAGAAATCAAGCTTAGAATAGAAAGACTTTCTACTCGCAACGTGGAAGTGTTCAATAAAAATCGATATTGTCAGCGAATGGTTAACTATTTTTTAATGAAACTTTCACCACTACTTGCGTCATACTTTTCCGCTTAGAACGATACCAAATACGATACAATTCGAGTAAGATCTACCCGTGTAATCCACGATAAAGTGGAACCTCTTCTATCCGAACGATTTGGTTTGAAGCATATTCCCGCGAAATTGGACAATGTTGAGGATCGAAGAACACGTCAGGGAGGTTTTTGTCGGATAGTTCTCGGTCCATTGTTAATGCCAGGGGCAGTTTGTTGTCGTAAACTGGAAGATCGTTCGCGCGCCGTGAAAATAAACTGTTCGCTGCTGCTTACCTCATCAAGCCTCTCTCCGGCGGTCGTTGCAATAATATTTACCGCGGATTCGCCGTGAATGGAAATCAGTGTAAACACTATAAACCGAGCGTGGCCGGCTGCGTTCCGCAAACACGTGCTTCTTGCGCCGAACGAGACAGTCTAGTCGATCGCGTGCCTCAGCCGCCGAGGGGAATTAAGCCAGACGAGATCGATGCATCCTCAAAGAGATGATCGAAGGCCGAATATCAAACACACACACACACATATGATATACATGAGCTATACCGAAATGAAAATTTTGATATCTTTTTGCATCCAATCACTCTGCAGGCTAATATTCAGATGCAGCAAATATTTTCCGTGCTCTCACAATTTTCCGAAGTACCCGTATACAGTGGCCGAAATAATGATAGGTCCATATCATTTTTATGATGTAACAGTGTGTTTCATGCAACATTTCTATCTTTTATTACTGTGCAGTAAGTGATTCATCACAGTGTAATTAGTATAACACATAATGTACTTAAATAACATCATTTTTATCAATGTGTTTATCAATCAATATTGCAAAAATTTGGGGGTAAACTTTACTTTACCGGACTCAACATTTGTGCCTTTCTCCTATCAATTATGATATATTTGGTATGTAATCCAGTAGATGTGTACCCGGGTCGGCTGCAGATCGAAGTTTCGATCATGTAGGATCAATGGTTCAGGAGTTATGCTTGCTTAAAGTTGTGCATTTTTCAGTGTTTTTGACAAAGGCGCATATTGGTTTGTAATAACGATCGCGCGCCGCTTACCGAGCAGAACCGCTAGATGGCAACACGGGCACACAGCAATATCGTTAACATACTTAAATTTCTCCGAATTTCAGAAAAAATATTAGACATTCGAGTGAGAAAAAACTGAAGGTGACTCTCGTATCTCGATGAATAAGCAAAGTTATGAAAAACAGATTAGAGCAAGTTGTCTTCGAAACATTTCTTCGTACAGCAAATAACTTACTTGAGTTATTCGAGTATCGTCATGTCACGAGACTCACCCTGTAGCGGGAGCTACTAAAAAATTGTGTACGATGGATAACGATGCGGTAGAAAAATAATTCCCGGAGAAACATTTCCCCGTAAAATATTCCGCCTGTCCGGTTGAACATCGTCTTGGTGGAGTTAGGTGGAGAAAGAGAGAGACAGAGAGAGCATGGTTGCGCGTTATTAAACCGACGGATAACAGGTCGGTGGCAAAACACATCGCGGAAAATTACAAGTACACGTTCTCGACGGTTCTTCTTCGCTCGACGCGTGGTTCCGCTCGCGAACGAAACACACTGCACGCCGAAAGCGCGAGATGAGCTACGGCACGCTCGTCGGGAATTATCGCGGGAGTTCTCTTTCCCCGGAGAAACTCGCGGGAGCGCGAATATAATTTTTCTAATTCGTTCGCTCTTAATCCTCGCAGGACTATCACTCGAAATAAAAACAGGAAATAGAAAATAAAAATAATATTAACTTACTCGAGACAATGGGATCGCTGAATGAAATTTATGAAGAAGTTCTCACGATTTTAAAATAACTACAAAACTATCTTCCATCTTCCATCTTCCATCTTCGATCTTCCATCTTCGATCTTCCATCTTCGATCTTCCATCTTCGATCTTCCATCTTCGATCTTCCATCTTCGATCTTCCATCTTCGATCTTCCATCTTCGATCTTCCTCTTCCATCTTCCATCTTCCATCTTCCATCTTCGATCTTCCATCTTCGATCTTCCATCTTCCATCTTCCATCTTCTATCTTCTATCTTCTATCTAACTTCGTCTACAATTCCGATCAATTGCAATTTTTGGATAAATGTTCTTTCACATCCTGTAGTAAACTAATTGATCCAGCTTCCAAAAACGTTCAAATCGTATAGTACAATATTAAAAAAGTGATCGTCTGTTTTAGAGCGTCCGAATATTAATCCGAGTCACTGTAAAGTGGCTACAGGCGTGCAAGTAATAGTAAAAAAATATTAAAAAAATTTTTTAAAAACCACGCTCATATTAAAATGTACTACAAAGGAGAAAATAATGTTTTCAGGCATTCGTTACAAAAGTAATATTTGGTATAGTATAATAAAGTAATAATTGGTAATAAAAGCGTGGAGCGCTAAACTATTATATTGACGTAATCTTCGTGGGCGTTCCACGCTTCCGGGAGGTGATTTAAAATTCGATTACAAGATTTGACGCCTACAACGACAACGACAACATCGACAACTCGGCAAGCTAATATAAGCGTGGTAAAAATAGAATGAAATCGTCACATATTAAGCTGAATAGTTAGTTGAATGTTGATTCCTTAATTTCCCGTCCGAGCAATTAAAAATGGCACGCGGGCGAGACGACAAAGCAGTGGCGAGCTTAAATACGAATGATCCCGGGACCGGGTTAGGTTTCATGGCAAAGCTTACGGCTTAAGCAATCTGCTTCCCGTGCTGGGTATCGCCGCTGACGTTTCGAAACGAACCGGAAATGGAACGGATGTGTGGCAAAGGAATGGAGAGCCGGGGAAAAGACGAGGTTTGCAGAGGGAAGGGTTTCCCAGGGTGGGATAGAGGGATAAGCAAACGCGTCAGGGGTTGAACGTCGCCGGGAATGGAGGATCATCGTTACCGAAACCCTTCGACCGGAAATCTTGCCGGCTACATGGCCGAGCAGCTCCCTCTTCCACGGCTTTCCGGTCTTTCGCTATTCAATTTGCACTTTTCTGCGTTTACGCGTTTCTCGCCGGGACCGTTCTCCCGTTAACGCGGGGGCCGTCGCTTTGTGCAACTTTCATCGCGTTTATGTTGCTCGCCGGATTTTTAAGGGCCGGACGCTCGCGAAATTGCACCGCCTCGCGGCTCGCGGAACTCTGTTTGTCAACGGCATCGAGTTGGATCGTTAACCGTGCTCCTTAAACAGTTCACGATCCAGAATTTCTAGCCCACCGTAACACTTTGATATTCGGATTCTTTTTTTTAACCGATACCCTATGGTTTTCGGTAGATATTGTGGTAGAGCGTCGAGAGACGAGTTCAACGAGTACCATGAACGTACCATTACGATCATTCAGTCTCGAGATATCCGTGTCTGAAAAGTAACATTTTTATTTTGAAGATTTTAGAAATTACCTTTCAAACACGAATATCTGGAGATCGAGTGATCGTAATGGTACGGTCATGGTACTCGTTGGACTCGTCTTTTTACGCTCTACAATACTGTCGAGGAATAACACAACCACATAACACTTTCGCCGAATCATTCTCATCGGAAATGCATGAATGCATTTCTGAATTATTATTCGGGTGAACGGTGGGCGATGGGCGATTGTGTAGTAAAGGGAGGATCGAGGATGAGCACGCAGAGCTTTCTATAAATCTCTCGAAGGCACGGCTAGTGAGTATCCTTTCATAAATCTCCGGCTCGGCGAGTCCTGAATCCATGCTCCCCGTGTTTAAGAAACTCCCATCCCGGCTTCTGTCTAAATAATGCAGCATAATTGAGATTTATGGTCTGGGTTGCGCATCCACATACCGTTCCCTCCCCTAAATAAACGTGTTGCCTTGAATTAAGTTGCCTTCGGTACAGGTTGCGGGACGTCGAACGCGGAATAACGCGAAATAACATCGCTACACCGGTGCTTTATCGTTCCGGGAGCCGCGAGTTTTACAATTTTATAACTGCGAGGCGGGTTTTACAATTTTACAAGAGCATCCGTAAGAATCCTCCAAGCGTTCGGCGAGCAAAGGAGAGAGAGTTGGGACCGGAAGAAATTTCATTACGGTAGATCACGCACTTAACCTCTTCCACCCCCGCTCGCGCTTTTACCTCTGTCGGGCCGTGTAACGCTGTCCGTCGTTGCGCAATCTTAATTACGTTTATTCGCCTCCGGCCACGTGTTTCTCGCGTTAAGACTGCTAAGAAACTTTGTGTCCGGATGTCTGAGGGCCGCCGCGCCGCGCCGCTTCTTGTCACGGAAACGGATTTTTTCTCGCGAGCGAGGAAACTTTCACGGAAATTGGACGTCTCAAACGTTTGTAATGGTAACCGGACCTGCCGACTTCAGCAGACAGACGAGGTCCAACAAGGGAACTGTTTTAATGAGTCTCCACGACGATTTAATGCACTGCTTCGCTCCCTAAACATTTCCGGACGATAATCAAATTTGGACGACACTCAACTCCTTGTAATTTCGTAAAAAAAAATTGCACGACCCTGAACCTAGGCTCATTTTAAAGCTTGAAGCCTCTACTCTCCCACCGCTTGGTTCAGCTTTGTCAAAGATGTGTTTATAGAAAATGACCCAAATTCAAAATTCTGTGGAAACATCAACAAATTTTTCTCGTGAACGAATCTACCACAGATTTGAAGATTGAAGCCTCCTCTTTCCAACGAGACCTTAAAAATTGATGTACAACTTTTTTTCGCCGTTTTACGGAAGAAGAACGAAGACCGTGTTTTGGTCATCGATGTACCTAAACTTACCAAAAACTTGCTGGTACATCCTCCCGCTAAAAAATCGATAACTGGAGCAAAAAACATGGTAGATCAAATTTTTAGGTCTCGTTTCGAAGCTTGAAGTCTGTACTTTCCCATAGGATTACTAATTTTTCTCTGAGAAATGTTTACACGATGCGGCAATTGAGAAACCGATGTCACGTTTTTCCAATGAAAAGGTGTAAATTCAAACTTCTGTACAAAAGTTAAAAAATTTTTCTCGGGAACGAATCTTGTACAGATTTGAAGAATCGAAGCTTCCTTTTTACAATTAGATTTTAAAAATTGATGCACAATCATTTTTGACGAAATTGTGACGGTTTGAGTGTAGGCAATTTATCATAAAGATTCCCTGCTAATGATCTACAGTACGAATAGTCGACGGTTTAATTGATTTAATGTTAATTCGATTGGACCCTGAAGAGGCGCGAGTTCCGCGCGTCTCTTCGTTCAGAATGGGATCGGTCGAACGCGCCTGATCCTATTAGGCTGGAAGCTCGTCAAGGGAATCAACGGCAGACACCGTCACTTTATAACGAAGACGAGGTGTTGTCGGCGCCGATATTACCCATCGGGGTCGAACCTCTTCTAAAGCCGACGGCGTGACACGAGCGACCTATTTGCCGTGCAAAAGAGCGGAAACGATAAGTGACATCGAGGCGAGGTGGAGGCGCAGTCGACTATGATCAGGAACATCATGCTCTTTGGCCCCGGGAGTTTGCTTTGAGATGTGAAAAACGTCCAACGATTTTCTGCACACCTTCAACGATCCCTCAACATGTATCTATGTGTGTGTGTGTGTGTGTAGATCTTCGAGATACAATTTCCTTTTGTCGAGCAAGTGGAAGCTGATCTACAAATTTCTCCAATGCTCCTTCGGAGTCACCGGATACATTTTTGCAGACTAGGTTGGAGCAATTCTGATGGTGTCTTTTGCGACGACAGTGAAGCCTCGATTTAAGAAAAACCGTCGGAACAGTGCAGTTTCTTAGATCTTGTAATTCTTTCAGAAATAAAGTGCTTTTCTAGCAGCAATAAAGCCTCGATCTAAGGAAAACTGTCGAGACCGTGCTGTTTCTTGGATCTTGTAATTCTTTCTGAAACAAAGTGCTAGTCTTTTCTAACTGCAATGAAGCCTCGATCCAAGGAAAACCGTCGGAACCGTGCAGTTTCTTAGATCTTGTAGTTTTTTCAGAAATAAAGTGCTTTTCTATCAGCAATAAAGCCTCGATCTAAGGAAAACTGTTGGGACCGTGCTGTTTCTTAGATTTTGTAGTTCTTTATGTGCTTTTCTAACTGCAATGAAGCCTTGATCTAAGGAAAACCGCCGGGACCGTGCAGTTTCTTAGATCTTGTAGTTCTTTCAGAAACAAAGTGCTTTTCTAACTGCAATGAAGTCTCCATCTATAGAAAACCGTCGGGACCCTGCTGTTTCTTAGATCTTGTAGTTCTGTCAGAAACAAAGTGCTAGTCTTTTCCAACTGCAATGAAGCCACGATCTAAGGAAAACCGTCGGGACCGTGCTGTTTCTTAGATCTTGTAGTTCTTTCTGAAATAAAGTGCTTTTCTATCAGCAGTAAAGCCTCGATCTAAGGAAAACTGTCGGGACCGTGCAGTTCCTTAGATTTTGTAGTTCTTTATGTGCTTTTCTAACTGCAATGAAGCCTCCATCTATAGAAAACCGTCGGGACCCTGCTGTTTCTTAGATCTTGTAGTTCTGTCAGAAACAAAGTGCTAGTCTTTTCTAACTGCAATGAAGTCTCGATCTAAGGAAAACCGTCGGGGCCGTGCTGTTTCTTAGATCTTGTAGTTGTGTCTGAAATAAAGTGCTTTTCTATCAGCAGTAGAGCGTCGATCTAAGGAAAACTGTCGGGACCGTGCAGTTCCTTAGATTTTGTAGTTCTTTATGTGCTTTTCTAACTGCAATGAAGCCTCGATCTAAAGAAACCGCCGGGACCGTGCAGTTTCTTAGATCTTGTAGTTCTTTCAGAAACAAAGTGCTTGTCTAACTGCAATGAAGTCTCCATCTATAGAAAACCGTCGGGACCCTGCTGTTTCTTAGATCTTGTAGTTCTGTCAGAAACAAAGTGCTAGTCTTTTCTAACTGCAATGAAGTCTCGATCTAAGGAAAACCGTCGGGGCCGTGCTGTTTCTTAGATCTTGTAGTTGTTTCAAAAACAAAGTGCTAGTCTTTTCTAACTGCAATGAAGCCACGATCTAAGGAAAACCGTCGGGACCGTGCAGTTTCTTAGATCTTGTAGTTCTTTCAGAAACAAAGTGCTTGCCTAACTGCAATGAAGTCTCCATCTATAAAAAACCGTCGGGACCCTGCTGTTTCTTAGATCTTGTAGTTCTGTCAGAAACAAAGTGCTAGTCTTTTCCAACTGCAATGATGTCTCGATCTAAGGAAAACCGTCGGGGCCGTGCTGTTTCTTAGATCTTGTAGTTCTTTCAGAAACAAAGTGCTAGTATTTTCTAACTGCAATAAAGCCTCGATCTAAGGAAAACCGTCGGGACCGTGCTATTTCTTAGATCTTGTAGTTCTTTCAGAAACAAAGTGCTAGTCTCATCTAACTGCAATGAAGCCTCAACCTAAGGAAAACCGCCGGGTTCGTCCTCTTTCTTAGATCGTATAATTTGAATCGTCGTGTTTTAGGCCGTTCAGGTTTCTTTCTAACCTCACAATGATTATGCACAGTGCTGTGTTTTTTTTCTCGGAGGAAAGTTTGATAAACGCAGGCAAAATAGAAAAGTTATCGACCGGGATGTTCATCCGACGAGCATAAAAGGGACGCCGCCTCATCGGAACTTTTCCAACTGAAATCGTGTTCCGAAAGTTCCCTACTGTTGCACGTGCACGTCAAACGGCATGAATGAGTGACGTCTTGGAACGCAGTGGACGCTGAACCCGCGTCGTCTGCATCACTGAATGATGCATGTGCATGTGCAATGTGCAGACGACGACGGAGCGACGCGACGCGACGCCTGGCTCTTGGACCGTGCGACAGGTTCCAAGAGGACGATAACCAACTTCTGGAAATAGTTCCAGCTGTATTCCGACTTTTCCTCCTGGATCGATGGGGTAGACGAGTCCCCTGAAACGAATCCTTGCCGACGTTTAACCCGTAGCACGCTAACGATCATTGCAGATAGCGTCTGAAGCGTTTTCAACTTTATTTCACGACTTCTTGGAAACCACTTCTTCAAGATCTATGTTAAGTGCTTTATTGGACGAGTGAAATCCTTGTCACTTTTATTTCGTGTATTTTGAGTCCACTTCTTCAATACTATAAGATCTGTGTTAATTTCGTTATTGGACATGTCAGGTCCTCATTCATTTGATGTATTTCGAGATCCACTTCTTCGAGATAAATGTTAATTTCTTTTAACTGGACCTGTCAAATCCTCATTGATTTTATTTCATGTATTTTGAGACCCAGCACTTTGAGATCAATACCAATTTCTTTCTAATTTGACATGTAAAAGTTTTGTCAATTTTATTTGATGATCCTTGAGATCAATGTTAATTTCTTTTAAACTGGACGTTCCAAATTTTTGTCCATTTTATTTTGTGAATATTGAGCCCCACTTCTTCGAGATTAATGTTGATTTCTTTATTAATATACACGGTGAGTCACCTAACGTTGCCACCTCAAATATCTTTGTTGTTTTCAAAGATACGTCAAATGTCTGAAGGACAAAGTTGAATGGTAAAATGGGGCTCATACGATAACAAAAAAATGTTTGTTTTTATGTAATTGTTTTTAGAGATATCAAGGTCACCTTCATTTATTTAAATGGAATGAAGTATTTTTTAATACATCAATCGGTGCAGCTGGACATTATAAAAATGTATTAACCTATGTATGTTGAAAAGTTAGTAGTTCAGGAGATATTTCAATTTAAATAATTCTAAAACACCATTACTGTCGTACTAAGACGTTAGCGTTTATTTACTAGTGTAACGTCTTATTGTTAGTACAACAGTAATGGTGTTTTAGAATTATTTAAATATAACGGATGTATTAAAAAATACCTCGTTCCACTTAAAAGAATGAAAGTGACCTTGGTATCTCTACAAAAATCACATAAAAACAAAAATATTTTTGGTATCATTTGAGCCCCACTGAACCATTCAACTTTGTCCTTCAGACATTTGAGGTATCTTTGAAATCAACAAAGATATTTGAGGTGGTAACGTTAGGTGACTCACCCTGTATATCTTTGTCTCAACGTGAACAGCTAATAATTTAGATAGACTGCTGAAAGACTAGAATTGGAATGTGTGACGCGTGTCCGAGTCAAAATTGACCTGACTACTACCAGGCTAATGTTTAGAATGTTGAGTAACTGTACGTAATTTGATTGAAATTGAACAATTCCGAAATATGATGTGCAATTGAAAAAAAAGTTGCTGCTACCCCGATTGGGTAGCTCGTGTCCCCGGAGCGTTGACACACGTGTACTCTATTCCGCACACATAACTGCAGCACGCAATGGACGTACACGCAGGGGTAACGCAGGCAGCCATAGTCTGCCGATGATACAATCTAAAAATAGCGGACTACGCCCGCCATTAGCCGAGCTGATCAATTGCTGCAGGGGAGGAACAATTAGAGGGACTTGATCAAGAGCTTGGGAATTATTCAGAAACCTCGGGTGGGCGTGTGCTGTTACATTTTTTATGAATTGATCAATCAATCGCCGAAGAAACGTTTCTGCAATTAACGTCCACTGTTGCTGTCCGACAGTTCCTAGATAACAGACGTGTCAGAAATGTCGTGTCAGTTAGACGTGTCAATTATATCAGACAACAGAGCAATAAAATTTTGTTAACGCTAAATGTACCACGGGGGATCGATCGACCCATTTTAGACTTTTTATTTCCCAATTATTGAAATTGTAAAGGTGTTTTCATAGGAATTTATTGAATACATCTTTTGTAAAAATTTTTGTAAACATTTTAGTAAAAATCACATAAAATGGAAAAAAATATAATCTTATTATTTTTATAATACTATACACATCAGTCACTTTTGATGGTCGGTAGGTTTACTGTTAAAAACGACTTCTCAGAAAAAAGGCGACAATGTTTTCAGTAACGATTAGCAGTTCGGTCGACGACCGTCAATTTTCAATAAGAATATTTTACGAGGAATCACGAATTCAGGGGAAACAACTACCCCCTCCAGTACCGAGATCAGTCACGTGTGACGTTGTGACGCACGCACGACAGATACAGAACGCGTCACGTGATCTTCGATGTGCTAAGATGCTTATCTAGTTATACATAGTTCTTCTAGAAAAAATTGTAACTCCTGTAATAACGATTATTTCTGCTTCAAAAAAATCACACATGTACTTCATATTCCAGTGCATACGTGTAAAAAATCTCGATACAAAAGGTTTCGTAGTTTTTCCGGAAAAAATTCCAAAAAACTAGACAATTTGACACTCAAGACCCGAATACTTAAAACAGGTCCGATAAAAGAAAAATATAACTCCTGCAATCATGATTATTTCTGCTTCAAAAAAATTACACATGTACTTCATATACCAGTGCATACGTGTAAAAAATCTCGATACAAAAGGTTTCGTAGTTATTCCGGAAAAAATTCCAAAAAACTAGAGAATTTGGCACTCAAAACCCGAATACTTAAAACAGGTCCGATAAAAGAAAAATGTAACTTCTGCAATCATGATTATTTTTGTTTCAAAAAAATCACACACGTACTTCACACACCAGTTCATACGTGCACAAAAACTCGTTGCAAAAGGTTTCGTAGTTTTTCGGGAAAAAATTCCAAAATACTAGACAACTTGGCATTCAAGACCCGAATACTTACAACAGGTCCGATAAAAGAAAAATATAACTCCTGCAATCATGATTATTTCTGCTTCAAAAAAATCACACATGTACTTCATATACCAGTGTATACGTGTAAAAAATCTCGATACAAATGGTTTCGTAGTTTTTCCGAAAAAAATTCCAAAAAACTAGAGAATTTGGCACTCAAAACCCGAATACTTAAAACAGGTCCGACAAAAGAAAAATGTAACTTCTGCAATCATGATTATTTTTGTTTCAAAAAAATCACACACGTACTTCACACACCAGTTCATACGTGCACAAAAACTCGTTGCAAAAGGTTTCGTAGTTTTTCGGGAAAAAATTCCAAAATACTAGACAACTTGGCATTCAAGACCCGAATACTTAAAACAGGTTCGATAAAAAAAGAAAAATATAACTACTGCAATCTTGATTATTTTTGCTTAAAAAAATCACACACGTACTTCACACACCAGTTCATACGTACAAAAAAACTCGTTGCAAAAGATTTCGTAGTTTTTCGGGAAAAAATTCCAAAATACTAGACAACTTGGCATTCAAGACCCGAATACTTAAAACAGGTTCGATAAAAAAAGAAAAATATAACTAGTGCAATCTTGATTATTTTTGCTTAAAAAAATCACACACGTACTTCACACACCAGTTCATACGTGCACAAAAACTCGTTGCAAAAGGTTTCGTAGTTTTTCGGGAAAAAATTCCAAAATACTAGACAACTTGGCATTCAAGACCCGAATACTTAAAACAGGTTCGATAAAAAAAGAAAAATATAACTAGTGCAATCTTGATTATTTTTGCTTAAAAAAATCACACACGTACTTCACACACCAGTTCATACGTGCACAAAAACTCGTTGCAAAAGGTTTCGTAGTTTTTCGGGAAAAAATTCCAAAATACTAGACAACTTGGCATTCAAGACCCGAATACTTAAAACAGGTTCGATAAAAAAAGAAAAATATAACTAGTGCAATCTTGATTATTTTTGCTTAAAAAAATCACACACCTACTTCACACACCAGTTCATACGTACAAAAAAACTCGTTGCAAAAGATTTCGTAGTTTTTTGGGAAAAAATTTCAAAATACTAGACAACTTGGCATTCAAGACCCGAATACTTACAACAGGTTCGATAAAAGAAAAATATAACTACTGCAATCTTGATTATTTTCGCTTAAAAAAATTTTTTATTTGCCAATTATTGAAATTGTAAAGGTGTTTTTGTGGGAATTTATTGGATACATTTTTCGAGTCCTGTATAATTATAGTAAAAATCGTACAAAATATCCATAAATATAATCTTGTTATTTTTATAATATTATACACTTCAGTCAACTTTTGATGGTCGGTGGTTTAGTTTTAAAGAGGACTTCTTACCAACAGAAAAAGTATCTTACATTATCGATCCATTTTTTTCCAGTCTGTAAATAAAAAACAAAGCCCGCACAAAAGTCTCAAGTTTCGAAGCGCGGTAGGTCAAAGAGAAGGCAGCCCTTCCGGAGCAAGATAATGAGCTGTTCGTGGTTCCGGTGATTCGCAAGGCCGCGGGTGAAATTGAAAAAAGTTTCCTCGCGATTATCCCGATCAGAAAGTCCGGAAGGATCTTAATCTTCCGGAGGAAGTTCACCGCCGTTGCCAAAAACGGGTTCGTGGAATTTGAGGATGATCCGGTGGCCCAAACGTGTCCCGATAATTGTGAGCTCGAGGTGCAATTATCGTCGACTCCTTTGTCACGGGGACAGTCAACTTTGATCGAGAACTATGGCGACGTCGGCTGATGCATTTTCTTGCGCTCTCGAGCCGTTTAATTAAATTTTTCAGCAAGAGCCGTTCGTTAAGGATAAAAATTCTTCCTGCAGGAGGTCTGCGACCAACCAGCCCCCCTGTCACTTCAGGGACCGGCTAATATGATAATTAAAATTACTCTGTCGAGGAGAGCGCCCCGGAGACACACTGAGAGCCTCGAAAGGGATCGTTCGAGCGTTTCCCATTAAAATACTCGGTCCCGGCGAGCTTTTCGAGATGCAGGTGTAAACATGGCCGCCCTGCAAGTTCGAACCTCACCCAACCATCCGACCAATTATCACACCGGCCCCTCCGAATTCGCAATTATGCCTTTCTCCTGATGTCCATTTCTTTTCATGTAAAATAGAATGATGATTTCGGCGCTTAGGTTCGATCAATTATAAAAATTAAAGAATTCCATTTTTTATAACAAATTTGCAGTTTGAAATCTCGACGTTTCGATCCTGGTGAGGATCATTTTCAAGAGATTTTTGCGTCTGAAACAAAATGTAACATTGCAAAAGAAAACCATAGATAGAAAACGAATAGAATTTTTTAAACTGGAAAAATGAAATAATTTTTCCTTACATGCTATATGGAAAAATTTAGAAATTTAACTTTAGTAACTACGTGTTGCTTCCATGCTGGTAGATAATGGACTGACACCTTGTTGAAGGTTAAGATGTAAACAGTGAATACAAACGGACAAAATTTGGAATTTGACCAATTAGAAAACATGATCTATGTTTGCTGAATCTATAATAGGCGGTAAATTCAAAAACTCAATATCATTCATCCCAAGCAACCACACAGTATATTACCACTTTTAATTGTGGTAATAGAAGAAAAGTTCAACACTCAAATAAAATTGAGAAAAATTGCAGTTTTATCAGAATCAAAATTATAGTAATTAAATTATATTTAATACTATTAAAGCATTAATTGCAAACTAAGCGCCGAAATCATCATTCTATTTAAAATCCTTTTCGATCGCAAAATTGATTCTTTTCATGTAAGTTTAAACATTTTTTATCAAACCTGAGGTGACATTGGACGGGGAAAATTATTTGACGATGTTCCAGCAGCCTTGGAAAGTGTTCCAGAATTTTTTTCGATTTTTAGAAGCGCAAGAATTGTTTAACCCCTTGCCCTATGATTTATTTTACTGTTTCAGTGATTAGAACTTTTTTTGTATTTCGTAATTTCCTAAAGAAGGAGAAAATTTATATGTATTGTATGCCTATATGTTCTGCAAAAACTATACATTAACAAAACGAAAATAGAATGTAATCTCGGTTTAAAGGAAAAGTTAATAACATACATATATTTATTAGACTCTGTTCTGAATTTTCATCACGAGTCTGACACGAGATATTGTAGGGCAAGAGGTTAAAAACGGGTCCTCTCCCTACTCCTGGGTCCTCTCCCTACTCCTGGGACCACCCCTACAAGCTCCTGCGGATCGTAGGAGGAAGTGGGGGAGACTTTGAGCAACAGATTTTCCGGAGACGAAAAACCAGAGCACACATTAACTTGCCTCGGTCATTTTTCCTCTGGCAAGCGCGGGAGACAGCAGACAATCTTAAAAACAATTTGCGAGTAGTGTTTTTGCTGGTTAAACCGCGAGGTTATCTTTCACGGGGGAGCGGTAAAACAGCGCGTGTTTTCTCCGGAGGAAATTTTATGGACAACTTGGCATTCAAGACCCGAATACTTCAAACATGTTCGATAAAAGAAAAATATAACTCCTGCAATCTTGATTATCTTTGCTTTAAAAAAATCACACACGTAGTTATCATATCAGTGCATATGTGTAAAAAATGTCGATGCAAAAGCTTTTGTAGTTCTTCCGGAAAAAATTCCAAAAAACTAGACAATTTGGCACTCAAGACCCGAATACTTAAAACAGGTTCGATAATATAAAAATACAACTCCTGCAATCTTGTTTATTTTTGCTTCAAAAAAATCACACACGTACTTCACATACCAGTTCAGACGTGTAAAAAATCTCGATGCAAATGGTTTCGTAGTTTTTTCGAAAAAAATTCCAAAAAACTAGAGAATTTGGCACTCAAGACCCGAATATTTAAAACAGGTTCGATAATAGAAAAATACAACTCCTGCAATCTTGATTATTTTTGGTTCAAAAAAATCACACACGTACTGCACATACCAGTGCATACGTTTAAAAAACATACATATATTTATTAGGCTCTGTTCCGAATTTTCATCACGAGTCTGACACGAGATATTGTAGGGCAAGAGGTTAAAAACGGGTCCTCTTCCTACTCCTGGCTCCTCTCCCTACTCCTGGGACCTCCCCTCCAAGCTCCTGCGGATCGTAGGAGGAAGTGGGGGAGACTTTGAGCAACAGATTTTCCGGAGACGAAAAACCAGAGCACACATTAACTTGCCTCGGTCATTTTTCCTCTGGCAAGCGCGGGAGACAGCAGACAATCTTAAAAACAATTTGCGAGTAGTGTTTTTGCTGGTTAAACCGCGAGGTTATCTTTCACGGGGGAGCGGTAAAACAGCGCGTGTTTTCTCCGGAGGAAATTTTATGGAAAATTGAACAAACGGGCGCGGCAAAAAAAAAGAGCCATGCTGCGGAGGAGCCGCGAAACAATGAAACCGTGCGCTCTACGTGACGCGTTAGCTACCGACGACGATGCAGAAGGTGTCGCGTGTGCGAGAACGGGTGCAATAATAATGTGCTCGACAACAAATCCAGCGAGAAGAGGAAACGCGTCGCGGCGCGGCGGGAACACCGTGGGACAAAGAGAACAACGGGCGACGAGCAGACGTTCGCAATAAAATTACAAACGGCAGAAAGAAAGAGAGAGAGAGCAATGGCGATACTTTCCGCCGCGGGAATTACCGAATATTTTTCTTCCTTTCCTTGCTTGGCTTCCTGCGTTTTCATGTTACCGCGGATTTTTTCTTTTTTTTTGTGAAGGTGATCGCCGACCGAGACGAATCGATGGATCGAAACGAGACGCGGCTCGTCGACGGAAACGATAAAGCTTCCGGCGCTCGGGCCGACTCTTGATGCATTGTCCCGTTGTAAATCAATACCGGGACGAGCCTCTCTCGAAATTTACGGCGCACCGGGAACTGTAAAAATTACGTCGGTATGGCGACGCTCGCCATCGTCGCAGGAATTAGGAGACAGTGGCGCCGGAGGGGTGGGAGCAGTTGTGGGGAAAGAGCTACCCCGTCTCTGCCAGTACCGGATTGTTATTCATGAAATTATCACAATATTACAGTAAATCCTCTACAGTCGCAAAAGGCGGTTTGTTTGTTGCAAACTTTCGTTGACAGACACTACTTTTCTGAGCTTCAAAGGCCGAGCCGAACGTAGAAAAGGACAGCGCGTGTAAAGAGAGACTGCGACTCTCCGCGTCTCTTTCTTTCCCATACGCTGTCTCTTTCCTTGCGCCCGAAACTTTCATCGTCAATTAAACAACTAAATACAGTTGAATTTATATCGTGTTTGGCCTTATTTTAATCAGAAAAATGCCACAAATATATTGGTAAAAGTTTCATAAAAACATAAGTAATAAAAAGATTTTTGTATTGGTATTACATTGTCAGGACGCGCGGGCCTTTATCTGTACCGGCGACTGCGACTCTCCGCGTCGCATTAGTGGTTCACACCGATATCCCGAGCCGAGATTACATTACTACAATGGAGGGGATATTTTTTTGCATTCATCGTGTAAGACCTGTTTGCGACAATGGAGGATTTACTGTAAATATCGATGAACAGCAATTTATATTGTCGTCTATTTGGAAATATGATAATTTATCCAAGGGGGAATTTATTGAATTCCGGTTTATCGACAGTCCATTCATTCGCTCGACGCAGTTCCTGCAGCCTAATTAGTATCCCAGGCCCAAGAATAACCGAGCAGTCGACGAGTTCCCCAGGATCCACCAGCTGCAATTCGCGGAATTATTGTGTTAATTGCATTGTCTTACATCAGGTGTCTATCGTAGAGGATTTCGATGAATGTCTGCGGTTCCCGCGATAGAGCAGCACATTGCAGTATGGAAAATTGACTCGCCCGATGAATTCCAAGCTTAATCATCCGACCTTCGTTGTTCTAAGGAATCTATTCAAAAATTCTTGAGATGCGGCTCTCTCCGATGCTATTTATAACTTATTGAAATTCGAAGAAAAAGCACGTTTTCTGGATAAAATCTAACTCCTACAATTTTGATTATCTTTACATGAAAAAAATCACACATGTGGTTCACATACCAGTGCATATGTGTAAAAAATTACAGTGCCATGGGCTCCATAGTTTTTTCCGGAAAAAATTCCTAAAAATTAGCTCTGCAAGAACCACTTCCTCGGAAGAGGCTCTATAAAAAAAAATGTAACTCCTACAATTTTGATTATTTTTACATGAAAAAAATCACACATGTGCTTCACATACCAGTGCATATGTGTAAAAAATTACAGTGTCATGGGCTCCATAGTTTTGTCCGGAAAAAATTCCTAAAAATTAGCTCTGCAAGAACCACTTCCTCGAAAGAGGCTCTATAAAAAAAATCTAACTCCTACAATTTTGATTATTTTTACATGAAAAAAATCACACATGTGCTTCACATACCAGTGCATACGTGTAAAAAATTACAGTGCCATGGGCTCCATAGTTTTGTCCGGAAAAAATTCCTAAAAATTAGCTCTGCAAGAACCACTTCCTCGGAAGAGGCTCTATAAAAAAAAATATAACTCCTACAATTTTGATTATTTTTACATGAAAAAAATCACACATGTGCTTCACATACCAGTGCATATGTGTAAAAAATTACAGTGCCATGGGCTCCATAGTTTTTTCCGCAAGAAATTCCTAAAAATTAGCTCTGCAAGAACCACTTCCTCGGAAGAGGCTCTATAAAAAAAAAATGTAACTCCTACAATTTTGATTATTTTTACATGAAAAAAATCACACATGTGCTTCAGATATCAGTGCACACGTGTAAAAAATCTCGACGCGAAAGGTTCCATAGTTCTACCGAAAAAAATTGCTAAATATCAAAGAGATCGCAGTACAGTAGTACCTCGCTCGATGCACGAGCTTCCAAAAATTATAATGGCCGGTGTTGACGGACACTTAACAGAGAACTACGTCTTTCGCGATTCCGGGCCATTTGCGTGGTCGCAAATCCTTCGGAACTTCGGAGAGCTTCGAAATTTACGTTCTCCGAGAGCTCAGTTTTGCGAGAAGTAAATCGCGTGGGTTGGTTCCTTCGGTTTCGCTCAGTTCGGTGGTCGCGGATGGTTCAGCAAAGGAACTTCCGGAAGTAATGGCGGTGCTTGGTATTCGGACAGGAGGTCGGTTCGTCTTCGAATAATCCGGCTCTGAAAATGTCTTGCCGGTTCGGCCATTTGTTTTCGGTCTCTTTCGCGATCATACGCGATGTGTCCTCTCGCAAGCTGCACCAGCATGTCGCGATTCATGGCTCGAGGGGTGGAGTCGGCTCGACGGGATTGAGAAAGGGGTGAGCCACGGATGAAGGACCGCTTCGTTCCCATAACCGATGAACTGTCCCCCCGAGCCAATGAATCATGGCGGGATCGAACGCCATATTGCGAGACCCGCCGATACACTCCGGAAGATTCAACCCTTACGATATTTAACAAATTCTCCGTTCAACAAATTGTACAAACATTGTACGTTGTAAAAAAATTGTAAAAAGACAGCGTTTTTTATCATTTAAAATAACATCCTAATGAAAGATCCTGTATAATTTGTTTCGGATGATTCATTGCAACATCACTCCGGAAGATTCAACCCTTACGATATTCAACAAATTCTCCGATCAACAAATTGTACAAACATTGTACGTTGTAAAAAAATTGTAAAAAGACAGCGTTTTTTATCATTTAAAATAACATCATAATGAAAGATCCTGTATAATTTGTTTCGGATGATTCATTGCAAAATCACTCCAGAAGATTCAACCCTTACGATATTCAACAAATTCTCCGTTCAGCAAATTGTACAAACATTGTACGTTGTAAAAAAATTGTAAAAAGACAGCGTTTTTTATCATTTAAAATAACATCCTAATGAAAGATCCTGTATAATTTGTTTCGGATGATTCATTGCAAAATCACTCCAGAAGATTCAACCCTTACGATATTCAACAAATTCTCCGTTCAGCAAATTGTACAAACATTGTACGTTGTAAAAAAATTGTAAAAAGACAGCGTTTTTTATCATTTAAAATAACATCCTAATGAAAGATCCTGTACAATTTGTTTCGGATGATTCATTGCAAAATCACTCCAGAAGATTCAACCCTTACGATATTTAACAAATTCTCCGATCAGTAAATTGTACAAACATTGTACGTTGTAAAAAAAATTATAAAAAAAGACTGCGGTTTTTAAAATTTAAAATAACGTTGTAATGAAAGACCCTGTACAATTTGTTTCGAACGATTCATTGCAAAATCACTCCAGAATTCTCCGATCAGCAAATTGGAAAGAAATTGTACATTGTAAGGAAATTGTAAATTGTAAAATAATAGCGAGTTTTCATCATTTATTAGGTCGTTCGGAAATTAATTTCGTTTTTGGTATAACGATGGCATTGCTTCCATTTGTTATTGCTAGACTCCGGATTTTATTCATTTATAACAAAAATGAGCAAGTGCAATTTAAAACAGTGAACATATTAAAAGACTTTAAAAGTATTAATATATTATTTTCACCACATTAAAATGATTAATGAAGAATATAAATTTATATTTACCTGCTGCGTCTTCCAATTGATGCACAAACTTTTTATTTTGCATAAACATCCGGAGTCTAGTTATTACTGAACCTTATTTTAAATCGCAAAATCGGACGTCATTTCCTGCCTTTGTAGTGCTCTCTAACCTTTCAAGTATTTTTCTCAATCAAATCACCCTTTACTTTTTTTTAATATTGCTGCAAGAGTAAGAATGCAGTGCAGGAACGAAAAAGTTGTGTGCTGTTTAAGATGTACCATCGGATTACCATTTTTTTTGCTTCTGTCAACATTTTTCATGCGCTGCAAATAGTGTCGTAAAAAGTCATACAATTCAATTTCTTTGGCAATAAAAAACAGGAATTCTACGAGCATGATAAAAAATTGGGTTTCATCGTCCCTTGAGAAAACGAAATTACTTTCCGAACGTCCTAATAGAATAATACCTCTCAATGAAAGACCCTTACTAAACCCTTGCTAAAAGTTGCACATTCTAAAAAAAAAATGGTAAAAACCAGCGTTTTTCACAATTGAAAATAATGACTTAATGAAGGACCCTGTACAATGTATTTGAAAGAAATGTAAATCTACAAAAAACAAACTAGTTTCGCTGTTCCTCGAACTAATCTTCGGGATCTAGGAGACAGCGGATGCAAAAGTTGTGAAAAGTGGGGGGGAGGGGGGAGATAGCTACCTTGAACTAGTTCTTCTCTGCGCGGGCTATACCGCCGAAATCGATAGCCCGGTGGACTCGAAAGGCCGAGAGTAGGCCAGCACTGCGGCAAAAATTAATCGCATATATTTCTACATTGCATTTAAACAATCCATGACATAGTAAATAAAAAAATATATTAAAAAAACATTTTAAAAATCACGCTTATATTAAAATGCATTGAAAAGGAGAAAATAATTATTTTAGACATTAGTGACTATAAATAAAAGCGTGGAGCGCTAAACTATATTGACGTAATCTTTCTGATCGCTCCACGCTTTTATTTGCAGTCACTAATGTCTAAAATAATTGTTTTCTCCTTTTCAGTGCATTTTAATATAGTAGTGGTTTCTAAAAAGTTCTTTTTTAGATATTTTTCTATTTTCTTCTTTTTAGTCTTTTTTAAATGAAACGCAAGATATAGTATAGCTGGTATGAAATAGTAAGATATAGAAACGCAAGATATGGAAAGACGCGAGATAGAATGAGGGGATGACTCCGAGAGACGACGTCTCTTCATGGACCGATCGAAAAGAAAAAAAAAAATTTTTTTTCCTTTCTCTTCATGGAGTCCGAAATTGTCCGAAATGGAACTGAATGAACGGAACACCACACTGACTGATCTCCTTCGATGCCAAATGGGTCAGGGGAATGGGGATGAGTCGGAGTGGGAGTGCGTCGTGGAGTAGGGAGCGCTGGCGGGCGGAGTGGGGATCGCTGAACGCGATCACGTACTACCGAGCGTCGCGCAATGAGGTGTGACGGTGAATATTAACATTTTTTTCACTCCTATACGCACAGATTTTTTAAAAATTTGTTTTTTAATTTAATTGTCATTTAGTTCTCAGCTATGTTTAAAGTTTTAAGTCTCTAGCTCATCGGGAAGTAATTTAAAATTCGATTACAAGATTTGACGCATACGACAACAACGTCAACAACAACAACGACGACAACTCGGCAAGCTAATATAAGCTTAGCAAAAATACCTTCTTTTATTTACTACGAATATTCAAATAACGCAGATTTCACATTATTTACAGACACTCCAGTACGTTTCGATTAACATCAACATTGGAATCTGATGCTTCGGTCGCAGTCACAATACATTTGCGTTCGGATAAAATCATTAAAACCCCTTTATTATTATTGTCAATGCATTACCGAACAATGTACTTTAAAGTCGCGCGTTGTTTCATCTCGAATTCCCTGGAAATTATATTTGCAAACGTTTGTTTGAGCGCAGATTTCGAGGTAAACGAATTCATTAACACACATGTATATCCGTCGAACGGTGATAGAATGGACGATAACTAATAATTAATAGAACTATGAATAATAAATAGCTTGCGACGTAGAAATACTTCATTAATACATGTCGTTCCCGTTAACGTTTCTGTTTAAATGAATTAAAAGGGGCGGACTGGTAAAATCCTCGAATTTTTCCTGTTATTTGCTGAACTAACGGGACGAGCGAATCGTACTAAATTGTTTGCCGAACTTGACGTTCCCCGACGATTTTATTGACCGCGTTACGTCACTCTGTTACGCAAACGCGTCCTAGAAAAGTGATAGAAGCCCGGGCGCAGAGACAGCGAACGCTTTTCTACTGGACTCGAAATAAATGAAACGTTTCCGCCTCCGCGTGGCCGCGCGGCCTGTCGCGGATTTAATTAACAGAAAAAAGGCGACGATGTTTTTAGAAACGATTCGCAGTCCGGCCAGAGACTATCAATTTTCAATAAAAATATTTTACGAGGAATCACGAATTCAGGGGAAACAGTTACCCCCTCCAGTACCGGGATCAGTCATGTGACGTTGTGACGCACCACGACAGATACGGAATATGTCACGTGATCTTCGATGTGCTAAGACGCTTATCTAGTTACAGTTCTTCTGGAAAAATTATAACTCCTGCAATAACGACTATTTTTGCTTGAAGAAAATCACACATGTACTTCACATATCAGTGCATACGTGTAAAAAATCTCGATACAAAAGGTTGCGTAGTTTTTCCGGAAAAAATTCCGAAAAACTAGACAACTTGGCATTCAAGACCCGAATACTTAAAACAGGTTCGATAAAAGAAAAATATAACTCCTGCAATCATGATTATTTCTGCTTCAAAAAAATTACACATGTACTTCATATACCAGTGCATACGTGTAAAAAATCTCGATACAAAAGGTTTCGTAGTTATTCCGGAAAAAATTCCAAAAAACTAGAGAATTTGGCACTCAAAACCCGAATACTTAAAACAGGTCCGATAAAAGAAAAATGTAACTTCTGCAATCATGATTATTTTTGTTTCAAAAAAATCACACACGTACTTCACACACCAGTTCATACGTGCACAAAAACTCGTTGCAAAAGGTTTCGTAGTTTTTCAGGAAAAAATTCCAAAATACTAGACAACTTGGCATTCAAGATCCGAATACTTAAAACAGGTTCGATAAAAGAAAAATATAACTCCTGCAATCTTGATTATTTTTGCTTCAAAAAAATCACACACGTACTTCACGTACTAGTTGAGACGTGTAAAAAATCTCGATGCAAAAGGTTTCGTAGTCTTTCCGAAAAAAATTCCCAAAAAAATACAATTTGACATTCAAGAACCGAATACTTAAAACAGGTCCGATAAAAAAAATATAACTTCTGCATTCATGATTATTTTTGCTTCCAAAAAATCACACACGTACTTCATACACCAGTTCATACGTGCACAAAATCTCGTTGCAAAGGGTTTCGTAGTTTTTCTGGAAAAAATTCCAAAATACTAAAAACTTGGCATTCAAGATCCGAATACTTAAAACAGGTTCGATGAAAGAAAAATATAACTCCTGCAATCTTGATTATCTTTGCTTCAAAAAAATCACACACGTAGTTCACATACCAGTGCATACGTTTAAAAAATCTCGATGAAAAAGGTTTCGTAGTTTTTCCGGAAAAAATTCCATAATACTAGACAATTTGGCACTCAAGACCCGAGTACTTAAAACAGGTTCGATAATATAAAAATACAACTCCTGCAATCTTGATTATTTTTGTTTAAAAAAAATCACACACGTACTTTACATATCAGTTCACACGTGTAAAAAGTCTCGATGTGAAAGGTTCCATAGTTTTCCCGGAAAATATTATCAAAAATTAGCGTCGTTTATTGCCTTCTCTTTTTATATTCAGCGATTGGTGATCACGTCACTGATTTCACGGAGTACATTTAGGCAAATGGCGACTACGTGGTATCGCCTAATGGCGGAATGAAGGTTTTCGTAATTCGCGGGACAGCTTGACTGGTATAAATTAGCAGACTCACGAATATCCAACGAGTTTTAAAGCCGGTATGCTTATTCAGTCGTGAATGGACTATTCCGATGATATCGCAGTTGTATCCATTCGGTATATCGGTCCCAATGGCCCCTGGAAAATTGACGTCGCGCATTATGCCAATGATCGCATTTACTCGGACCCAGCGCGAAAAGCAGATTCCCAATGCTCTCTGGGAGTTTTCGCGGACGTGTGCACCGGTGGCCTAGATTCCATATTCCTTTGCCAGCGGACGCATAATTAACGGGATTCCCTTCTCGCAAAACGCCTCTGCGCTTTCAACCCTTACCCAGAGATTTTATTCGCGACCCTGACCACTTATTGTGTATGATTTTCTAGAAAAAAGGAAATTATTCTGCACTCGAAGCAATTTTTACGAAAATTCAAAAGAAAAATTGTTGAAAAATGTTCATACATTATTTCAACCCTTGCCCCCAGATTTGATTCGCAATCTTGACCATCAATTGTTCATCATTTTCTAGAAGAAAGGAGTTCCGGTTGTTCAACTCTTTGCAACTCGAATCAATTTTTACAAAACTCAGAAAATAAAAATCGTTTAAAAAATGTTCATAAATGACCTCAATCGTTCTATATTTTTAAACGACACATATTTATGCATAAAATCTGATAATTCAACCCTACGCCCTCGAAGCAATTTTTCCAGAAATCAAAAAATAAAATTGTCCATAAACTATCTCAATCGTTCTATATTTTTAAATGACACATAAATGCATAAAATCCGATTATTCTTTAAAAGATTAAAGGATTGTTCAAACAATGTTCATGAATGATCTCGGTTGTTCTGTATTTTTCAATTGCACAGAAATGCACGAACTCCGCAATTTAATTATCCACGTGCGATTCGAAGTGCGAGAGCGTTCGTCGGTCAATTGATTTGCCAACGGGGTGCTATAGCGTTTTGGAGCTGCAGCGATGACGTAGCAGGATTTCGTCGAGACGCAATGCAGTTTTCGATACTGACGCCCTGGTCTCGCGGCGTCAACCAGAGGAATCGATACACACCCTCTCTATCTGTGTTTTCCTGGTTCAGATATTACTCGATGGGGTAATTGCGGCTGTCGATCCGATTAGCTAGCTGATAAATTCGTTGTGACGCCAATGTTAATGGACGATTATTAGACAATGCAAGTTCTGAGAAGAACCTTCTGGTGGGGACCAAGAGTTCGTGGAAAGTTTGCGGTGAATTTAAAACAACCAGCCGCCATACGTACTTCCAAACTTGGTAATTCAATTTACGATCCCGGGGCTGAAAAATTCAGGCAATTCGCCTTTTAGATCGTGTCCACAGGCTTCGCTGTCAACTTCATCCACGTTGTCTGAGGATTCGCGATGACAGCTTGGAAAATAGCCTCTCCTCGAGAACTGACATCACTGAGTGGGTCAAATTAATCCTATACTGCGATAACTTCTTTTTGACACATGTCAACAGATTATTAAGGGTAGAAAGAAAAATTGAAAAAATATAGCTGCTGCAATTACCGTTACTTTCACTTGAGAAAAATCACACATGTGCTTCACATACAAGTACATATGTATAAAAAATCTCGATGCAAAAGGTTCAACAGTTTTTCTGTAACAAATTCCCAAATATTGGCATATTTGGAACTCGAGATCAAAATACCCCCTGAAACAAGTTCCATAAAAAAAATTACAACTCCTGCAATTTTTATTATTTTTGCTTGAGAAAAATCACACATATACTTTACATACCAGTACACATGTGTAAAAAATTTCGATGCAAAAGGTTCAACAGTTTTTCTGTAACAAATTCCCAAATATTGACATATTTGGAACTCGAGATCAAAATACCCCCTGAAACAAGTTCCATAAAAAAAATTACAACTCCTGCAATTTTTATTATTTTTGCTTGAGAAAAATCACACATGTACTTTACATACCAGTACATATGTGTAAAAAATCTCGATGCAAAAGGTTCAACAGTTTTTCTGTAACAAATTCCCAAATATTGGCATGTTTGGAACTCGAGATCAAAATACCTCCTGAAACAGGTTCGATGAAAGGAAGATACAACTGCTGCAATCTTGATTATTTTTGCTTAAAAAAAATCACACGTATACTTCACACACCAGTTCATTCGTGTAAAAAATCTCGATACGAAAGGTTGCATAGTTTTTCCGGAAAAAATTCCTAAATATTAGCTTTGCCAGAACCATCTTCTCGGAAGAGGCTCTATAAAAAAAAATATAACTCATGCAATTTTGATTACTTTTACTTGAAAAAAATTACACATGTGCTTCAGATAGCAGTACATTTACGTAAAAAATTACAATGCAATAGGTTCTATAGTTCTCCCGGAAAAAATTCCTAAATATCGAAGAGATCACAGTACGGTAGTACCTCGCTCGTTGTTTAAGCTGTTGGAGTATTCAAAAAATTAGCATCTACTTAGACTTAGACTTAGCTCCTGACCCGAAAGCCGTTCTGTCGGCGATTGATAAAGTATAATGAACAGGAGGCACGAGTTTCGACCAGCTCTTGTGATTCTGGCGGAGTGGGGATGGGTCTAAAGCAGGGATTGATCTATGGTAGGTCGCGATGCAGAGTTCGCTGCCTTCGATCGTTCCGGTAGTCACGGAATCCTGTGACCCGGTTCCTGTGATCTATAATCATCGCGGTCGGGCGAACGTGTCCCGAATTACAGGGGCCGGGGCTTTTAAATTGCAACACGGTGCCCGGCGGAGCCAGTTACGTGCCTGGCGAAGCCTTGGCAAGGTCGACCCAGTCGAAAACTCGATCGACCCAGTCTCGTTCGACTGGTGAATCCAGCAATTTGCCATCCAACCAGCTAGCCTAGGATCTCGTCGGACCGTCTCCGCGATATCTTGTTTAAAACTGGGTCCCGTCCCAGTTGCACCTGGCCAAGGACTCCTCGTGTGCAGGATATCAAATTATTCCCTACCCGTCCACCCACCTCCTACTTGCCGCATCCTGTTCCCGGTTAGGATCCTTTAAGAACAGACCCCCGTTTCCGTGTCGAGGCTGAACAACGCTACAGGACCACGGGTGACGTAAGCCACCACCGACCTGCTGAACTTCGGCACCTCGAATCGATATCGGACGACCTTGAACTATTTTAAGCCCACCCGTTATATGTATAGACAAACCACTGCGGAGAAAACCGAGAGACCCACTGCAGAGACCCCCTCCGCGAGACGATGCGGCCGAAACTTTCGGCACGAGTGGAACGCGAGAGACAGCTTTCGTCTCGGTTCGGATAATCGAGGCTCCACAAGATCGTGGATTACACGAGCAACTGCCCTCCGAATCGTATCGTGTTTGAACTCATTTTAATCGGGAAAGAGTCGCGCGTGTATTGGTAGAAGTTTTATAAAAATATAGTTAACCGTTCGCCATTTTTTATTAAAAATATGCACGGTCTGTGTCTTTCAATGCTCGTTGTTTCAGCGATTCAAAAAAAGCGGAAAAAATTCTGGGGATATTTTAAATATTTTTTGCGGAAGGGCTCCGAGGACGTGCACACAGTATCTTCTTTAATCCCCCGGTCCTGGCGGTAACACGATACTCCTGGGCGCCGGAGCATATGACACTGGCGAGGACGAAGTATTGCGGTTGACTTGGCCTTCGTCGGGCATCAAACACTTAGGTATATCGCATTAATGCAATATCGAGTTACCTGTAGGAAAGTTGAAGTGCTTCGGTACGGGACCACACACACTCACGCCCATGCGTGTACTATGGCGCGTATGGTACAGTCCCTTGCCCACTTCCTTTCTTCCTAATCTCGGAGGCAACTCACGGAGAGACACGCGTGCACAGCTCCTGCGTAAACTGCGACACGAGGTGCCAACCGCAGTCGCAATTCCCTCGGAAATAATGTTAAGCTTAATTTGCCGAGGGTTCTGCGGATAACGGGTCTCCATATAACCGGCCCCCGGCCTTTTATCTCGCACTTAATAATACCGCTAGCCGGCCGAGAATATATCTGCCCGGGTTTTTGTTAAATTTAAACGCGCCTATTCCCAGGGCAAAAGGCGCCATTCGTTTCTGGTTAAGGGGACATTCTTATTTTCCGGCCCGTTTTTCGCGCGAATTTTCCCAAATTTTTTTCTCGACAATTACGGAACCTCTCGCATCGCCATTTCGCACACGCGTACGCGGGTATTTCAAGTGTATTTCAAATTTTTTTCACGTAAAAATAACCAAAATTGCATGAGTTACATAGTTTTTAAGAGAACCTGTTTCTGGGGGTATGCTGATCTCGCGCGAGTGCCAAATTTGCCAATTTTTGGGATTTTTTTACAGAAAAACTGTTGGACTTTTTGCATCGAGATTTTTTACACGTATGCACTGGTATGTGAAGTACATGTATGATTTTTCTCAAGTAAAAGTAATCAAAATCACCTGAGCTATATATTTTTTTATGAAGCCTGTCTTATGCAGATGAAACATCTTCCGGCTGATTTCCATCAAATTTTCGAGACGATTTCGTATTCCATGTTTAACCAAACAGCCCCTATCACAAAGCGCGATCCTTCAGTTTCGATTTGAGCCGTCGAACATCCAGAAATTCCTACTGGAACATATTCTAAAATTGTCCTAAAATCGAGACGATTCCAGTTCGCATAATCGAGGTTCCACTAAATCGTGGATTATACGATGAAATACGATGCGAACGGTATCGTGCTTGGACTCATTTCAATCAGAAAAATGCCGGGGACCTAACTGCGGTGAAATGAACGCAATTCTCGTTTCGCATAAAAATTTGCAATTTATTTATAAGCACTCTTACCGAGAGGTCGACGGATATTCATTTCAATTTTGGCGGTTCGGTAAAAAATTCATACGCGCAGGCAGACTGAATCTCTGTCGCATCATGCCGGCAAAAAAGCCGCGGCGGTGGGGAGGTGGAGAGGTGGGGGAGGGAAAAAATTGCCGCTTTGGTAATTTACATTTTATACCGCGCGCGGCGGCCTATAACAGCATACATATAAATTGACCAACAGACGCGCGAGACGCGTTCGTTTTTCTTGCTCGTTTTTTCTTCCCGGCCGAGAGGCCGGACAGAATAGATCCGGGGCGCATAAAATATTCGTTACGTCATTAATGCGGGCAACCGTGTGGCGTTACGCGGTCGAAATAATGAAATATGAATCGCCGGTATATTTCAATTGGTGATTTTTAAGCGAATCAGAAATCTTCGTTATACGCGATCTCACAGAGCGAAGAGATTAATTATGAACCGGATATTAAAAATTTGGTTACTGTGCTGATAACGGGTTTCGTTTGAAGAGGAAAAATGGGTTTGGAGTTTAAATATTGTTTAGGGAGTCGAGAGAAAGAATCGGGGGAATGCTTTCGCATGATGGATAAAATTAATTAAAGGATCATGCTGTGCCCCTCTGTGTCATTAAAAATAATGAATATGCACCCCGATGCGCGGCGAACTTTTTCACGCAAACGAAGCTCATCTGGTCAAAAGGAAATTACACGAAATTCCAGAATTAAAGTTACATTCGCATGTTGCGAGTATAACCGCTCAAAGTGTGCTTCTCTTAAACCGCCTTCAGAAATTATATGTTTCTCTGTTGATTTTTCTGCAATTTGACTGAATAAATATAAAATCTCAGCTAATTCCCCCGGCAGCGGATAAACACGCGAGGAGGAAATCTTTATCGCGCTCGTAGGCAATTTTGATTCAAAATCGCTGCCATGGGAAACGGAGAATGATCGTTCATGCCCCTGATTTCACCTAGGTCGACCCCGTGGCTCGTGCTAACTTCCCTCCTCTAATATCCTGGATATTAAATACTCCTGCCCGGGCAGATAACGTATCGGCCCGAAATTCTCAAGGGGTGCAGAATTCCGTGCCTGCCGACCTGGCAACGAAGCTATGAAACCGGGAGAGCACGATGAACGAGCCACAGACATTTTACCTCGGAACCGAAAGAATTATACCTTGCTACCAGCTCGTCACGCCCATTTTCCCGCTGGGGCAAAAGTTCAGGGGAAAAACCCGGCCTAGCCCCTTAATTAACGGAATTTTCATTACCAGAAAATTTATTTTAATTCGGTGCACGCAATGTTATTAATTGCAGAGTATGACTCCCTTTTATAATCGTCTTAAGCTGTTGCTCACGACTGTCAAGGCTTTTGAAATTACCGGGTAAATCGCCATTGTGCGACGATTACTGAATTTCTTCAATTTTAAGCCTTCGAGCTCCCGAGGCAGTTTAAATCCTGCAGAGCGGTGACTAAAGCCGTCTTCATTCTACTTGCAATTGTTTACGTTGGACTGATGCATTTGGAATTTTTATTCTGCTCGGAGTAGTGTTAATTTTTTTGCAATTCAAGTCCATTAAAGTAGCTCAATTAAATTTTGTGATGTTTTTAGGATATATCTATTGCAACAGCGAGGACCGCAGAATACAGTCACCGAAATTTCTATAAAGTCGCTGTGTTTTGTAGTGAATTCTTATAATTATGCCATACCAATGAAAAAATTGGATTTGGTAGCATTACGGGATTCCATAAAGAAAGCATACGCACCGATTTCGAAACATAAATATAACATTTATTCATAAAAGAAGACAAAAATATCATTTTACACAGAACAAACTTTCGAAATTTCTAAATGTCAAACCGAAATTACTATAATGTCAGTTTAGTTTTACCCGGATAAAGTTGAAATTAACAATTGTTTTTTTATTATTTCTGTTTTAATATTTAGTGTAACCTCTATTTTTTTGAATTATATTAAAAATACGATTGGGCATTGACCAAACTAACTTTTGTAGCGTTTCTGTTCTAACAGACGCCCACGCTTCATTCACCGAATCCCTTTGTTCGCTAATGGAGTTGTATTGTTTGCAGTTTTTATAAACTTGTTACGCAATTATACCCCAAACATTTTCAATAGGGTTTATATCGGGGGAACAAGCAGGCCATGGCAAAACATTGATATTTCTTTCAAGAAGCCACTGCTTTGTGTGCTTCGACGCGTGTACTGCAGCATTACCATGCTGATAAATAAAATTGTCATCTTCAATATTTTCTGTATTAATAAAGGGTATTAAAACCGTGTCTAGCACATCTGTATAATTTTCCGAATTCATTTTGTGATTTATGTAACACATTAGAGTTCTTTTGTCGGCTTTGAACGCAGCCCATATCATTAGGGAACCACCGCCAAAGTTACGACTCATTGTCACACTTTTCTCAGATCGTGCCAATAATATTTACAGCCATCAGACCCATCCAAATTAAATTATTTCTCATCTCAAAAAATGACAGATTCCCACTCTTTCGTCCAGGACATGTGTGCCCGTGCGAAATCAAGACGGGCCTGTTTACGCACTTCTTTAAGGCCTGGTTTACGTTGCATTTTTGTCCACACAAATTGCCCAGAAGAATTTAAAAGTTGTTGCATACGTTTTGTTGTTACTGGTAGCTGCAATTCAGCTCGAAATTGTGCTGCATTTTTCCTTTCCTTAGCCGCAGACCTCATTAATAATCAATGTTGTCTCTTTCACAATTTTTTATTACCACCTTTAATATGATTTTTTTCTGAATTTTCACGTAAATTGATATAATTATTAATCACACTGTGCGACCGATTAATTTTCTTAGCAATTGCGCGATTAGAGAAGCCCATATCTTTATAAGCATCGATTGATGCTTTTTTTTCACTTGTTAGTACTTTTCCTCTCGGCATTCTAATACACGTGAATCAAATTATGATAAACAGGATTGCTATGAGTTCTAAAACTAATACTTTTAGAATATTTGCAATGTTCCGTAGTTCTCTGCTCAGAATACAGAGAAACACTAAGTGACTTTATAGAAACTTCGCACTTGTGTTCTGTACCACACAGAAAAAAATTAAAACAAACGTACATAGTAAACATAGCGGTCTAGAGGGGGCAATCCCTCTATCCGAGTGCCAACAAGGCACGAGATCAGATACGATAAATGAACAAAAAGGGTGATATTTTAAAAATATCTATGAAAATGTAGATGACTTTACAGAAATTTCGGCCACTGTATTAATGAGAGATTTCTTTTAGACTGATACATTTAGAATTTCTATTCTGTTCGGAATAGCGTCCATTCTTGTACGATTTATATCCATACGATTCCCTCGATTAAATTTTGCAATTTTTGTGGTATTTTTAGAGAACACCTATTGTAAAAGCGAGGCCCGCAAAACACCGCCCATCCCCCATATATTTCTTCTCTTCAGCCGCACCGTTCACCGCATCCGATAGCATGCTCGATACACTAATGCCGCTGGCAACAACGGCCCAGACGATATACAGTGACGCGCACAATGGACAAGGAATACGGGTAGCATCCGAGTTTCGGATTACCCTTTCAGCGCAGTTCTTCTGGTTAACCCCCTATATCTCCGAACACGCGTCACTAAATGACAGGCTCGTTAGCTCGCATTAAGTCGGGATTCGGCTGTTGAAGACGCCTAATCACAATTACGGCACAGCGTGCTGCGGGCAAACGAGTGCGAACATCAAAACCGCACTAGGCCCGAAATGACGTGCATACTTCATACTTTCAGGATAAAATGATTCCAGTACGAAAGAGTCCATATATTTATAGAGGCACACGTTCAAGAAAGCTGAGTTCGTCAGAACGCATTTAATCGCGATTCAATTACGGCACAGCATGCTGTGGGCGAACCAGTGCGAACACCATAACCGCACTAGGCCAGAAATGACGTGCATACTAGGGTGGACCTAAGCTATACTTGGCGAAAAATTTTTATAGAGATACGAAGCACGACGCCCCTCAGAATGGTTCCTTTTGGTGAAAAAAAAATTTGTGCAAAGTTTGAGATCGATTGGAAAAAAGGATCACGTGGCGCATTTAAATTGAAAATTTTGAAATTCATCGTAACTATGAAGTATAATATATCGTTGGATTTGTAATTTTTTTCTAAATAAGAATATGGATAAATTATATGACCTTAATTTTAAAAAAATGACGATGACCTTGAAATTTCGAAAATTTGATTAAAAAAAAATTTTTTTTTGCCATTATATTTACCATATTGAACAGTGCAACTTTCTCCTCTGACATTTTTTCGTATAACCACAAATAACAGAGATATTTAATTTTGTATCGTACTATATATGTGAATGAATATATTCTACAGAATAGTAATATGGAACTATTTGTTATATTCTAATGTAAGACTATCCGCCTTTAGGATGGGAAGGACAGAGCGGGTCACCAAATCATACGCCGATCGACGGTGAAGCTGCTCGCCAAGAATGCGTTTTATTAAATGAACAGACAAACAATACAAAAGTTAGAGAGAGAATCCAAACTTGACAACAGTCACTGGAAGAGCGATGTTGTACCAATCGCGATCACGGGAAGAGTGGGTCGTCAGGCCCGAAGTGGCTGTAAGGACCCGCGCTGCCAGCGTATTTTATGACGCTACCCCTCTGGGTTCTTCCTGAGAGGGAGGTAGCTGTGTAGTCCGCCTGTGCTGCGGACTCTCGACGTTCGATTTTTCTTACACTAAAGAACTCTATTTTATATTTACACGTTCTTCGCTATTGTAGTTTTCGTTGCGTCAGGATATTGCTGGCGGTAATATTGTACCATTTGCAGTACCAACTGCTTTTCTTCCTCATTGCGAGCTAAAATTTGATTGTAATCCTGTATTAGCTTAACGGCTCTTTCTACCGAATTATTGACCACAGGTAAAGCCTTAACTATATCTAAACCTAGTTTGTAAGAATCTTCATCTTGCCAAACTGGATCTTTATTTAAAAATTCTGTCGATATATTAAATCTACTAAAACATTTTCGACTTTCGTCCGATATAAAATCTGAAATGTCCTTTTGCATGTGATCGGCCACATTAGTTGGTAAAATGACAAATTTTTTATAATAATCGCCGCTACTAAAAGATCACTAATTGATCAAGACACTCTTGTTCCCGTTGATCTCGTATCTGGGATCGTCGTTTATAACTCTTTTGTAAGACCTTCCACTTGTGGTATAATGACTCCAATTTCTCGACGCAGCGACTGTTTAACTGAACTCGAATTCTGGCCTTTTCCCACACTTCCACTTCTTTAACAACAAGGTGTGCACTAGACCGAAGGTTCAATTTCACTTTCCGCAAATTATAAAATAGCACTCTTAAAACTTGTCGTTTCGATGGCAACTTAGTGCCAATTATCTGATTTTCATCATGTTCTAATAAGAACAGTTTTTCGTGACTTCTACTCTCCATTGGGCTTCTTAATTTATATAGAAATTGAGTAGTCTTCCTGTATGACTACTGTAACGGCTCGCGTATGCCGACTCTGGATTGAACGACAATGATCGCGAGTCCGATTTTGTAGGTTGAGGTAATAGTTGATCAAAGACAACACTTGAGGTTGTATGTTCGCTTACTCGATACTGATGATTACAGTTCGTTAGCTCAGACAGATCTAATCGGTGGTTCTCTGATAGATCTAAATCTTACTTCGGTGTGGGTGTCGTTTTTTTGAAAAAGTGTGATGATTGGTTGATGGAGTTGAAAGTTATTGGTGGAAAAACTAGTAAGGGTAGGAGTAGGAATAGGAGTGGGAGTTTAAGTACAAGTGGTTAAAAATTTTATAACGAGGGTTTACATCTGTTTTCCGGGTGTGCGCTTACGAATTTCAAGATAGGTAAAATTGTAAAAAAGTGGAGTCCACTTAAGGTCCACGGGGTACATCTGGAGGTAACGTAATAAATTATATTCGGTCATAGGTAATAAATGAATATATTTAAATATCTGTTATTTGTGGTTATACGAAAAAGTGTCAAAGGAAAAAGTTGCACTGTTCAATATGGTAAATATAATGGCAAACAAAATTCTTTTTTAAAAATCAAATTTTAAGAAATTTCAAGGTCATCGTTATTTTTTAAAATTAAGGTTATATAATTTTTCCATATTATTATTTAGAACAAAATTACAAATCCACCGATATATAATACTTTATAGTTACGATCAATTTCAAAAATTTCAAAATTTTCAATTTAAATGCGCCACGTGATCTTTTTATTCGATCGATCTCAAATTTTGGACAAATTTTTTTCTCACCAAAAGGAACCATTCTGGGGGGCGTCGTGAAAAAAATTCGTTGGTCAAAAAATAAGGTCCACCCTAGTGCATACTCCATACTTTTGGTGTAAGATGATTCCAGTACGAAACAGTCCATATATTTATAAAGGCACACGTTCATGAAAGCTGAGTTCGTCAGAACGCATTTAATCGCGATTCAATTACGGCACAGCGTGCTGTGGGCAAACCAGTGCGAACACCATAACCACACTAGGCCAAAAATGACGTGCATACTCTATACTTTTGGTGTAAAATGATTTCAGTACGAAACAGTCCATATATTTATAAAGGCACACGTTCAAGAAAGCTGAGTTCGTCAGAACGCATTTAATCGCGATTCAATTACGGCACAGCGTGCTGTGGGCAAACCAGTGCGAACACCATAACCGCACTAGGCCAGAAATTACCTGCACACTCCATACTTTTGGGATAAAATGATTTCCGTACGAAACAGTCCATATATTTACGGAGGCGTAAGTTCGAGGAAGCGAGTTTATCGGAACGCAGTCTGCTTCATTTCCCAGACACATTAGACACCGGGGGAGTTCCCCCAGGGCAAAAACCGTCGACTTTACACAGATATTTCTGGTAGCAGAGAGCCGGACGACCGAGGGAACCGGCTCGAAAGTTCTCGTCTTTGCTTGGCGATGCGGTAGCAATAAGCTTCGGCTCCGTCTGCTTCCAGAGGAATCAGGGATAGAAAGACGATCGACGTTCGGTTATGCCGGGGGAGGATCTCTGTTTCTCTCTCTCTCGGCAGCAGACTTTGGCTCGAATGTAGGTTACACATGTTGTACGTGCCTAATGCACACGGAGATTCTCGTTCTTGGACTGGAAACGTGACTCGAGGGTTCTTACCGCAACCAAGCGGGAAGGATAGACGACAGAATCCAATAAGAAGTTCCGGATCTCTTTGTACTTATACCGCCCTCCTTTTTCCCTCGAATTCGTCTCACGGCCCTGCGGAACACACTGCTCCTAACTTTTCCCCGGAATTAATGTAACTACTGTAATGGGAAATCAATGACGTCTCTGCACCAAATTCACTTGACACTTTTTCAGGGCATGAACGAACAATTCCAACGCGCCATAGTGTTCGGTCACACTCGTTCCCGAACGTGAATCACCGTGCAAACTTATATTAACGACGCTTTACGATGCGGGCCTCGGGCTCACCCTATTTTGCGGGCGGGAAAACCGGCACTGCCCGAGAGAACCGCCCTAAAACACCCTAAACTATACGCGGTTGGCCATGTGGAGAAGCTATGGGGTTGGAGATTGCCCGCACGGTATCACCTTACGTTGGAAAGTATCGAACCGCTTCGCCCGGGGAATAGTTCGCTTTGTGTCTTTTTCGGCGGCTCCTCACCGGTTTTCATAGAAACTCCGTGAAAACGGAAAGTTCGCTCGATGGAGCGACCCGTCGCCCTCTGGAAATTCGCACGAGGATCGGATTCGATCAAGAGTCCGGGTCCCGAACGTCGGTTGTATCGTGTTCGAACACAGAAAACGGTGATAGTACTTTGTCGGTTTTAATTATTTTTTTATAAAATTGTTGCTGACATATTCGTGACACTTTTCTCGTTAAAATGAGCCCAAGCACGATAGCATTCGGATCTCACGTGCCTGTTTAATCCACGATTAAGTGGTGCCTCTGGTATCCGAACTAAATCGGAGAGGGTTTTTTGAAACAATTTTAGAATGCGTTCCCGTGGTAATTTTTGGACGTCCGAGGACTCAAATTGAAGGTAAAAGATCACGCTACGTGATAGGGTTAGGGTAAAGAAAGAAGCGCCGGATCAAGTCGAGAAATTGAGAAAAAGAATTAAGAACGAGTCTCTCTAGGAGAATTTGAACATCGAGAGAGGATGGTTTCAGCAAGCGGCGATTTATAAAAACGTCCGTGAATTTCCGGCGGACTTGCACAGGATCTGAGCGTGTAAAACGGGTGGCCCGGCTCCCGGGGCTCTCTCTCGGGCATTAAAACAAAATTAATCCAGGAAACGACGGAAAAAAGCGGAGCTCGCGACGGAACTAATTCAGCCTAGCACCGAGCAGGTTGCTGGGGAAGGGTTGAAGGGAGAGAAGGGGTGGAAGGGTTGAACACTGTAAAGATCCACTCGGTTTCTCGGTGGAGACTCGCGGCCCCTTAGGCACCGTCGACCACGAAACGGGATATGCCGGGTAATATTTTCAGTGGTCGCGACGTGCCTAGGGTAAAACGTCGTGCGAGGGTGGCCGGCTGGGGGGTTGGAAAAGAGTAAAGGAGTAACGTAATCCCTGGTAATTTGTCATCCGCCGTGTAACCTCGCTTCTTATTTTTCCGCGGCAGGTACCGTTCGTGCCGTCGCTGACGTCCTTCGTCTGGCTTCGTTCACTATGCTACCAGGATTTCCTGCGAGTCCCTGGGTAATAGCAATTTTTCGGAAGCTGGCCGGGAGAGACGATGGGAATCCGCGGAGACCCGGAGAAAGACCGTCGGCTTTCGGGTCCCTGAAGACGTTTAACTTGCTCGATGGTGCGCTAGACCACTGGCGACCCCCACCACGAGGCGCTCAAGGTTATGGGACTCGTGGTGGGGGAACAGTTCGCGTAATTGGTCACCTCTTTCGATGCACATCGATTGCTTCAAGAGAGTATTCTGATTTTGAAGAATTTTTTCCAAAAGTACTATAGAACCTGTCGTATTGAGATTTTTTATACATATATACTGGTATGTGAAGTACATGTGTGATTTTTCTCAAGCAAAAATAATAACAATTGCAGGAGTCATAATTTTTTTTATGGAACCTGTTTCGGGGGGTATTCTGATCTCGAGTGGCAAACATGCCAATATTTGGGAATTTCTTACAGAAAAACTGTTGAACCTTTTGCATCGAAATTTCTTACACATAGGCACTGGTATTTGAAGTACATGTGTGATTTTTCTCAAGCAAAAATAATAAAAATTACATAAGTCGTAATTTTTTTATGGAACCTGTTTCAGGGGCCATTCTGATCTCGAGTGGCAAACATGCCAATATTTGGGAATTTCTTACAGAAAAACTGTTGAACCTTCTGCATCGAGATTTTTTACACATAGGTACTGGTATGTGAAGTACATGTGTGATTTTTCTCAAGCAAAAATAATAACAATTGCAGGAGTCATAATTTTTTTTATGGAACCTGTTTCGGGGGGTATTCTGATCTCGAGTGGCAAACATGCCAATATTTGGGAATTTCTTACAGAAAAACTGTTGAACCTTTTGCATCGAAATTTTTTACACATATGTACTGGTATGTGAAGTACATGTGTGATTTTTCTCAAGCAAAAATAATAACAATTGCAGGAGTCATAATTTTTTTTATGGAACCTGTTTCGGGGGGTATTCTGATCTCGAGTGGCAAACATGCCAATATTTGGGAATTTCTTACAGAAAAACTGTTGAACCTTTTGCATCGAAATTTTTTACACATAGGTACTGGTATTTGAAGTACATGTGTGATTTTTCTCAAGCAAAAATAATAACAATTGCAGGAGTCATAATTTTTTTTATGGAACCTGTTTCGGGGGGTATTCTGATCTCGAGTGGCAAACATGCCAATATTTGGGAATTTCTTACAGAAAAACTGTTGAACCTTTTGCATCGAAATTTCTTACACATAGGCACTGGTATTTGAAGTACATGTGTGATTTTTCTCAAGCAAAAATAATAAAAATTACATAAGTCGTAATTTTTTTATGGAACCTGTTTCAGGGGCCATTCTGATCTCGAGTGGCAAACATGCCAATATTTGGGAATTTCTTACAGAAAAACTGTTGAACCTTCTGCATCGAGATTTTTTACACATAGGTACTGGTATGTGAAGTACATGTGTGATTTTTCTCAAGCAAAAATAATAACAATTGCAGGAGTCATAATTTTTTTTATGGAACCTGTTTCGGGGGGTATTCTGATCTCGAGTGGCAAACATGCCAATATTTGGGAATTTCTTACAGAAAAACTGTTGAACCTTTTGCATCGAAATTTTTTACACATATGTACTGGTATGTGAAGTACATGTGTGATTTTTCTCAAGCAAAAATAATAACAATTGCAGGAGTCATAATTTTTTTTATGGAACCTGTTTCGGGGGGTATTCTGATCTCGAGTGGCAAACATGCCAATATTTGGGAATTTCTTACAGAAAAACTGTTGAACCTTTTGCATCGAAATTTTTTACACATATGTACTGGTATGTAAAGTACTTGTATGATTTTTCTTGGGTGAAAAATAACAAAAATTGTAGGAACAACATTTTTTTTGTGAACGAAGTTGTTTGCATGGGACATTTCTTGCAGCTTGAAAAATCGTCGAGATCAGCCATAAGCGCTCCGAATGAAATTTTGCGGAAACGCGATAACAACGATCACCCAGTTCCCTTCCGATGCACCATTGCTTGCTCAACGCGTCGGAATTCCCAACGCCCTTTCATGGAACTTCTCTTTCGCATTCGCAGACTCGTGTTTCCGCGTAGGTTCGCGCAATAAATACACACAGCCCGTTTACCTGTGAAGCTGCGAATTCATTGGCTTCGTAAAGTGATCGAAACACCTTCCCTGTGCTCTTGACAGTCCTGACATATTCTTCGATTCCCGAGCAACTGGTGACTATCGTAGGCATTGTTGAGTTATCCTTTAAATGGTCCAGATCCACTGCTGGAGAATGTGCCATTTTCGCCAGAAAATTTTAATACTCTCTGAATGCAATTACTCAATACAATTTGTGAAAGTTTTCACAAATATCTTCATTTGCATTTAACTGATTATTAATTTGCAGGCATTGTTGAGTTATCCTTTAAATTTTAAATGGTCCAAATTCTCAGCCGGAGGACGTGCAATTTTCGCCAGAAAATTTAAATGTTCTCTGAATGCAATTTTTGAGCACATTTGTTAAAATGTGGAATTGTGAAATTGAAGAAAATAAAACCTTTCAATTAAAAATAAATTGGAATATCTGCGTTTGCATTCACTTTGTACTTCGCGTCGTTCATATTCGAAATTGATTGGCTGTTTTCGTGGAAGTTGAAGCTGCGGGGATTTCGACAGCGCTCCGCTGTTAATTAAAATTCTTTCCCTCGAATTTAATGTAGTAAGGGGATTACTCGGTGTTATCGTTAACTTGAAATAAATGTTTTTGTTAAAGAAATAGTTCCGTAAACTTCGGGGCGTAGTAATAATTCCATTGAAGTAGCTTCACGGACACAGAAACTTTCTATAATCCCTTCTCTACTTCGTGAATGGGGGAGAAGCTCAGTTTCTGGAGGGATATTCTATCTTTGCTTCGGCAGGCGCTGGAGGGTAGTTCTCCAGTAATTTGCATAAATATGGCGCTGTAAAATAATTTTATGTTGCTGTTAACGCCTTGAATCTTTAAATCTGAATATTTAATAACAAATTGCTTCTTTTTCTGTTGCAGGTAAGGCCCAAAAGCTTAAATTAAACAATTCAGTAAATGTTGACCGGATTATGTGCATTACTGTAAGTAAAACATAATAATAATAATAATAATAATGAAAATTACAAGAATCTTAACATGCTCTAATATCCACATCAATTTGTTAATTTCTCGCTAATCCATAAGTGCGTAAGCTGGTGACAAATATTGTTGTTTATCCTACATGCCGTATTAATTATTTAAACCGCAATGAGACTGGAACCAGTATGCATTGCGAGATATCGCATCAATTACGCTTAAAATAATATTTGCCCTGTGATGTACTACAGCATGATGTTTAATGCAGTGAGGATGATAGAAAAATTACTAAATAATAGTAACAAGCGCATATTTCAATTTTTCCACGCGAAACTCAATTTCACGGTGAACTTTACTCCGAGATTTTAATAAACGAGCGGCAATTAGAAATTCACTTTCGAGCGCAATCGAGCCGTAATTACAGCAATTATTCTCACTGTTTAGCCTTCCATGTTAATGCACGACGTAGCAGCTATTGTTCGAGCAGCTCAAACAAACAAATAATAACAAGCAATTAGACACCGAGGATATCGTCGTCCTGCCTGGTTCTTCGTATCGGAAGGGCGTTTTCCTAGGCGCAGCCGGTCGCTAATTGCTCAGCCACCTGCCTGTTATTCAAATTTGCACAGGGATCCCGTTTCCCTCGGCTCAGCGGCAATGTAATTTAAGAATTTCTGCTCGGCACATGTTTGCCAATGGGAAGTATCGCTTGCTCTTCCGGTAACACTGACTCCAATTTATCCTGTATTCTCCTTATACCCTTCACTCGACTGCAAAAATCTCCAGCAAGAATGTATAGCAATAATTATCGGCCAAAATGTCCAGCAAAAATGGCCAGCAATAATTATCAGCCAGAATGTCCAGCAATACTTATCAGTCCAAAAGGTCTAGCAATAATTATTTGCCAAAATGTCCAGCAAAACTGTCCAGCAAAACTTTCCAGCAAACATGATCAGCAATAATTATCAGCAAAAATGTCCAGCAATAATTATCAGCCAGAATGTCCAGCAAAAATGTCCAGCAATAATTATCCGTCAAAATGTCCAGCAAAAGTGATCAGCGAAAATGTCCAGCAACAATTAACAGCCAAAATGTCCAGCAAACATGATCAGCAATAACTATCAGCCTGAATTTCCAGCAATAATTATCAGCCAAAACGTCCAGCAATAATTATCAGCCAGAATGTCCAGCAATAATTATCTGCCAAAATGTCCAGCAAAACTGTCCAGCAAACATGATCAGCAATAATTATCAGCCAAAATGTCCAGCAATAATTATCAGCCAGAATGTCCAGCAATAAGTATCAGCCCAAAAGGTCCAGCAATAATTATCAGCCAGAATGTCCAGCAGAAATATCCAGCAATAATTATCCGTCAAAATGTCCAGCAAAAGTGATCAGCGAAAATGTCCAGCAATAATTATCAGCCAGAATGTTCAGCAATAATTATCTGTCAAAATGTCCAGCAAAACTGTCCAGCAAACATGATCAGCAATAATTACCAGCCTGAATGTCCAGCAATAATTTTCAGCCTGAATGTCCAGCAATAATTATCAGCCCGAAAGGTCCAGCAATAATTATCAGCTAAACTGTCCAGCAAACGTGATCAGCAAAAATGTCCAGCAATAATTATCAGCCAGAATGTCCAGCAGTAAGTATCAGCCCAAAAGGTCCAGCAATAATTATCAGCCAGAATGTCCAGCAAAAATGTCCAGCAATAATTATCCGTCAAAATGTCCAGCAAAAGTGATCAGCGAAAATGTCCAGCAATAATTATCAGCCAGAATGTTCAGCAATAATTATCTGTCAAAATGTCCAGCAAAACTGTCCAGCAAACATGATCAGCAATAATTATCAGCCTGAATGTCCAGCAATAATTTTCAGCCTGAATGTCCAGCAATAATTATCAGCCCGAAAGGTCCAGCAATAATTATCAGCTAAACTGTCCAGCAAACGTGATCAGTAAAAATTATCAGCAAAAATGTCCAGCAATAATTATCAGCCAGAATGTTCAGCAATAAGTATCAGCCCAAAAGGTCCAGCAATAATTATCAGCCAGAATGTCCGGCAAAAATGATCAGTAGACTGTGGACGTCCATGCAATTTTTAATTTTTGCAGTCGGACACTTCCGAGATTTTTATACAAAATAGGTTAGCATCATAGCAATATTTTAGAATTTTTTGGTAGGTGTCAACCCAGGGGAAGATAGTTAAAAAACTTCCCAAAAAATTAATGAATTATTTTCAACTATAAATAATTAGCAAAAAATTCCGAAAAAAATCTGAAATATAGAGTGTATCTATATATTTTGTTTGCCGTTTATCTCATGTCGATATCTTTTCTCGTTTCAGAGCAAATTGCATTTAAGTGCGGGGGAATTTACCCCAATATCACCCCTATCGGTGGGGTGACATTTGAAATTTTACAGAATGTTTTTTTAGACATAAAACGATGTTTTAAGACAGGAATCAGGAAAATTGGAGCGGGGGCCGCTGGCCCATGCTTATCCGCCAGTTAGAGAAATTCGTTTTCGCCAAACAACGAAAAGAATTTTCATCAAGACTCTCCCGCTTCTGCCATCAAATTTCCCTCTCATTAATGATTATCAAAAATGATCAGCAAAACTGATCGGCCAAAATGATGGGGCAAAATGTCGCGCTCGTTGACTGGGAATATTAAGCAATATTACGTAATTTGGCGCCAGTTCATTGAAACAAGAGAGTGAATATAGTCCGGAATCCGTCAAAGGACCTTTGAACAGGTGGCGACGGTCTCGATCGGTCGATTTCCTGTATTCGAATTTTGCACGGGGGTGCGAGGGGTGGGTCTGGTTTCGCATCGAAGCCTCGCCCGGTTCATTTATCCCGGCCAATCGAGCGTAAACAGTTTCCTGACTGCATTTTACTCAAGAAAGAGAATGCCCAGTGAGGGGACAAAGGAACAACGACCGTGTAATTAAAGGTAACCGGGGTGTCGGTAATGAGTGTGCTGGTTAATGGGAAAAGTTACCGTCTCGCTGGGAAGCGGCCATTTTCGATCTGGGAAAAATTGCGGAAATAGTATCAGATTTGCAATAGAACTAGTACTGTGCGTGACTTGTAACTAAGCAGTCCCACGAAGGGGTCGCGTAGCTGATTGGCGGGATTGCAGAAGGCCACGCCCCGTTGCGTACGCTCCCTACCCTAGCGACATACTCATTGGCTGCGACGGTGAGGCGTGTCGCGTGACGTCAGCTGTTGGGACTGTGGTTTCATAAAAATGATTAAAAAATGAAAAAAAATCTACAGTCTGGCAGCAAGGTAGTATGGTGAAAATAATTTTGAATCTCGAAAAACGTGCGTTCGTAATTTGCTCCCATCCGCGACTGTCATGAATGCGTAAGTCCACCGCTATAGTAAAACTGGATTTAAATTCATGAACGTGACACGGTCCGTTTTATAAAATTGCGTGGAAATTCTCAATTTCGAAAAGGAACTCGTTCCAAAAATGACTGATTTTTAATTCGGTATTACAATCCTCGCGGAATGTGATTGTTGGACATATTCTATGGTAGTCTTTGTTGGACAATGATAGTTTCCAGGGCCATTTTCCTTTGACGGGTGACGCGCTGTTAGATCACATAATTCCCAACAAAATTCGTGGGCCTTTTTCAAGGCTCCACGGCTCGTTACTCGCCGGGGCAGAAGTTATCGGCGTAACTTTTGGCTCCGGGACGACAAAGTCGAGTTACTATGCCGGTCGCGGTTGGTAGCCAGCGACATGGCCCCGGGCTGAATATATGCTAATGCTATAGCACGCTGCCCTGATGAACTCGAACCGCCAGAGAACACTTCCAACGATGCATATTTCTCATGTTAAGCTGAAGTTGCCGCGTATCTGTCTCTGATAAAAGTTCGCCACGCCGACCGACGCGACGGAGGAACGTTTCCGAGTCATTTGAATATTTCTGAGCGGCCAGGAACCACCAGCTCGCTCGCCTAATCGCTCACACTTCGCCGTGCGAACGTACACTTGTCATTTATACCGAATCTCGTCCTGAAATTACACGTTGACATCACCAGCTTCGTCTGGTATAGCTAACTGAACTATCACCACGTTAATTTTGGAAAATTTATAAACAATTTTCGCCCGAAACGTCACTCACACGATGTACAAATAGTGTACCATTTGATCTCTCACTGTTAGAGTCGAATAAAGCAAAGAATAACGAAGAAACGAGAGCGTTGACGTCAAAGCCATGCTAATTTTGTAACATAACTTTTTTGTTTATAATCATTCTTGCATAAAACCTTTACTAGCCCATCCGTGAGACTTTCTCAATTAAAATGATACCAAACACGACCCGATTCGGACCTTATTTGCCCGTGTAATCCGCAATAAAGTAGAGCCTCTCTTATCCGAACTCTTCGACGGAACATCAGTACTTCGATAATAGAACATATTTCGATAATAAAACTGGCTACAATATCGAATAAAGTCTTCACACACGAGTTTTAAGCTTACAATTACTTTGCAATTATTTAATAACATTTAATTAAAAAATGCGGATCATAACTTCGGCGTTAACGAACGCGTTTTCGGGCGCCGTGTTCGTCCGGATCGCTTGACGCATTCGTTATAATGAGTTGTAGAGCATGTTTACGCGCGGCGATCGTGTCAATTAGTTTCTGAAATTCGCGACGCTCATTAGCCGCGTCCGAGGCGACAACGTCACCATTAATTTATTCGCATTGTGCCCGGGTCTGTGTTTCTTTTTCCGTACGATGTTCATTAGTCATAACGATCGATAAAAACGATCGAGAGCGAGCGCGCGCGGGCCCCCGGGGGTAAGATGGCAGTAACTTGACGCGAGTCTCTTTCGCGGACGCGATCCGATGCCTCGGTAATTATCGGCGCTCAAGTATTTTTTAATTAAGCCCTCTCCGACGGCCGCGCGTCTCCACCGAGAGCCGGCATTCTGTGAAAATTATTGGTATCCAGAACAGACGGAAAGAAGACTCCTGTCGATATTCTCGATATCGTTCAAGAATGGACATCGACAGACGACGGCATACCCGGAATTTATTTTTGCTTCGTTGTTGTCTGTAGTCGCCGTCCCTCCCGCCTCCCTCCCAACCCTCGCTTTGACTCGCTCTCGATAGGAAAAAAATTCGTTGATAACGGACAAAGGGGGTTTGCGATAACCATTCTCCTGTTAGGGGATATCTGCTTCTCCACGTCAAACGTCCAAGCGGTATTAGTATTCGTTAATTCTGGACTCGGCGCCATCTTCTTCCTTTTTCAATATTTCACGTTCCACATTGTTTTACTCCCGCCATCTCAACCGTGAAATGATCAATTTCAAGATAGACCAGTTGTTAGATACAGCATTGCCCGTAGGGGCGTGGCTTTGGAGCCACAGGGCGTGGCTTTGGACCCACAGGGCGTGGTTTTGGATCCACAGGGCGTGGTTTTGGACCCACAGGGCGTGGCTTAGGGCCTACAGAGCGTGGCTTTGGGCCCACAGGGCGTGGCTTTGGACCCACAGGGCGTGGCTTAGGGCCTACAGGGCGTGGCTTTGGACCCACAGGGCGTGGCTTCGGCCCATTCTGCTGCATATGAACGAAATATCATCATGGTCATAATTAAATGAAGTTAAAAAGTAAATTCTATGAAGAACGGTTACTACAATTCCATCGTTCCGTACGACCCTGGTTGAGATGCAAGATCGAAGTCCAAAATCAAGAATTCGCTGCGGCCCCATAGAAATTTCGGATGCCTCTCGATTCCTCGTACATCATCCCCGGCAACACATGGCGCCATACCCAGAAGAGGGAGTATCTCGGAGGGTGTGTCTCTCTGGTTCGAAAGCAAAGGAGCAGTCGCTTGTGGCTGCGCCTTAATTTATCACCGTTCGCGAGGTGACCGTCTTCTCCGGAGAGAAACGTCGGCGTCCCGAGAAGACGCACGCATACATACACACGAGTGCGCCATGAGAATGCCTCTTAATCAGCTCTGATATAGCTGTCTGTGCCCCCGTAAACACACGGGTCTCTATTGTCGACCGCCCCGTACACTTCCGGGGGAATTCTCGGAGAACCCGCAGACAATGAAGTGGATCGGCAAGTGACGGTGGATGTATCGTGATCAATGGTAATTGAGTGGAGTAACTGTCCGATCAATTAGCCTACCGCGACCTTGCACTCCGGCTCTTCTATTATAAATTCGCTCTCGACGTTCATGCTCTCGCTCGTCTGCACGGAACATTAAAACACGCTATCTTTAAATGTTCATTGAAATATACTACCAGACCTGAAAATTAGGCGAACTACACGATCAGTTCGGTGTTTAAAAAGTAGATGCTTTCACCTTTAATTTGAGCCCTCGAACGTCCAAAAAAACTCCTTCTGGAACCCATACTAAAATCGTTTCGAAGAGTCGTTCGGATAAAAGAGGCTCCACTATAACGTGATTTACGCAGGTAAATGCGAACCGAATTGTATCGTGTTTGGTATCGTTTTATTCACAAAAGAGTCACGAATACGTTCCCGAAAGTCTTATAAAAAAATATTAAAAAATACGGAAGTTATGGCACTAAATTAGTATGTAATCCTACCGAAACTCTGGCGTTAATGGTCTCGTAGAAGCAAGAGATCAATTTGTATGTATTGTACAATGTGTGCACATAATATAAGTGACATGTTGGACATATATCGAGGTATTACCGTACATCGATCACCTTTACGTACGATAATTTCACGTTAAGAGGAATATTTGTTTTACTGAACGCCATCGCCGGACGATCTGGATCTGATTCCGGATGTTTCCAGGTCCATTGGACAAATCCGTATCCGAAGGCGAAGCATAGTAAATTGTCGGTAACAAGTGAATGATCCGGATTACCGTTGCATTGGCAGCGTTTCAATGGTCCTCGCAGGTCCGCGTACAGGTCCGCAAGGTTTCCTGATTCAAACCATAAAATACAGAGCTCGGCAGAGGCAAAGGCTCGTTTCGCAGTTCGCATATGTCGCGAAACGTTGATTTCCCAAGCGCCATCACGGCGTGGACGGTTTCCCCCCACCTCGGCCTACTCTCGCTCGGCGTTCAATTATGACCGTTCCTCGGTGTTTCTTTTTTACGTTTACTCGTCGTCCGTTGTCCCGCCCTTCCCTGTGTTCTTTAACCGGCCCCCGGAGAGGCTGCGTTGCAGGCCATTTATGTGCAAAAGTCTTCCTGGTCCCGTTTTATCCCTTTCCCGAACAGACGGGTATTGATTTCTCTAAACGATCGTGTAAGTTGCTGGAAAATCTATCGACTGCTGGCTTAACGGACTTATTGGAGAGTTGGACAAACAATTTTTATTTTGCAAACCCGCAGTCTGTTTATGATTGAACGTGCCTGTTTGCCAGTATACCGTACAAATGTACAGTAAATTCATTGTCTTCTTAGTATGATCGCACTTTTCGAGTAAATTTTTGTCGCGATCAAGGTCGTTCGAAGGTCATCGTGTGACCACTCTTTGAACTCGTCTCGAGGCGTACTACACCACTGAACGATCAAAACCGAATGTTCATCATCCAAAAACCGTTGAAAAATCGAAAAAATTCATGTCCTGTATAAAGCAGAGTCTTTAAAGGTTTCGCGAATGGGAATCACGAGTCGCGTAGCGGGGTTCTTGTCGTAAATACTGCGCTGCCGATGTCGGCGCTTTGAAATTTCATCTCGTTGCACATTCGACAATTTTTAAATTACAGCGTACTGCGGCGCTTTGAAATTTTAGCACGTTGCAAATCTGGCGCTCTAAACTTTTAACGCGTTGATAATTCGACAATTTCCGAACAGCATGTTCCGATGCCGGCGCTTTGAAATTTCAGCGCCTTCAAAAATTGGCGTTTCGAAATTTTAGCGCGTTGCAAATTCGACAATTTTCAAACAGCGCGTTCCGATGCCGGCGCTTGGAAATTTTGGCGCCTTCAAAAATTGGCGTTCCGAAATTTTAGCGCGTTGCAAATTCGACAATTTTCAAATTTCAGCGCGTTCCGATGTCGGCACTTTGAAATTTCAGCGCGTTGCAAATTCGACAATTTTTAAATTACAGTGTGTTGCGGCGGTTTGAAATTTTAGCGCGTTGCAAATTTGGAACTTTGAAATTTTAACGCGTTGCTAATTCTACAATTGTCGGACAGCGCGTTCCGATGTCGGCGCTTTGAAATTTCAGAGCGTTGCAAATTTGGCGTTTTGAAATTTTAGCGCGTTGCAGATTCGACAATTTTCAAATTTTAGCGCGTTCCGATGTCGACGCTTAAAAATTTCAGCGCGTTACAAATTCGACAATTTTTAAGTTACAGAAATTGCAAATTTGGCGTTTTGAAATTTTACAGTAAATTCATTGTCTTCTTAGTATGATCGCACTTTTCGAGGAAATTTTTGTCGCGATCAAGGTCGTTCGAAGGTCATCGTGAGACCACTCGTTGAACTCGTCTCGAGGCATACTACACCACTGAACGATCAAAACCGAATGTTCATCATCCAAAAACCGTTGAAAAATCGAAAAAATTCATGTCCTGTATAAAGCAGAGTCTTTAAAGGATTCGCGAATGGGAATCACGAGTCGCGTAGCGGGGTTCTTGTCGTAAATACTGCGCTGCCGATGTCGGCGCTTTGAAATTTCATCTCGTTGCACATTCGACAATTTTTAAATTACAGCGTGTTGCGGCGCTTTGAAATTTTAGCGCGTTGCAAATCTGGCGCTTTAAAATTTTAACGCGTTGCTAATTCGACAATTTTTGAACAGCGCGTACCGATGCCAGAACTTTGAAATTTCAGCGCGTTCAAAAATTGGCGTTTCGAATTTTTAGCGCGTCGCAAATTCGACAATTTTCAAATTTCAGCGCGTTCCGATGTCGGCGCTTCGAAATTTCAGCGCGTTGCAAATTCGACAATTTTTAAATTACAGCGTGTTGCGGCGCTTTGAAATTTTAGCGCGTTGCAAATTTGGCACTTTGAAATTTTAACGCGTTGCTAATTCGACAATTTTCTTTGAGCGCATTGCAAATTTGGCGTTTTGAAATTTTAGCGCGTTGCAGATTCGACAATTTTCAAATTTTAGCGCGTTCCGATGTCGACGCTTAAAAATTTCAGCGCGTTACAAATTCGACAATTTTTAAGTTACAGAAATTGCAAATTTGGCGTTTTGAAATTTTACAGTAAATTCATTGTTTTCTTAGTATGATCGCACTTTTCGAATAAATTTTTGTCGCGATCAAGGTCATTCGAAGGTCATCGTGGACCACTCGTTGAACTCGTCTCGAGGCATACTACACCACTGAACGATCAAAACCGAATGTTCATCATCCAAAAACCGTTGAAAAATCGAAAAAATTCATGTCCTGTATAAAGCAGTCTTTAAAGGATTCGCGAGTGGGAATCATGAGTCGCGTAACGGGGTTCTTGTCGTAAATACTGCGCTGCCGATGTCGGCGCTTTGAAATTTCATCTCGTTGCAAATTCGACAATTTTTAAATTACAGCGTGTTGCGGCGCTTTGAAATTTTAGCGCGTTGCAAATCTGGCGCTCTAAACTTTTAACGCGTTGATAATTCGACAATTTCCGAACAGCGTGTTTCGATGCCGGCGCTTTGAAATTTCAGCGCCTTCAAAAATTGGCGTTTCGAAATTTTAGCGCGTTGGAAATTCGACAATTTTCGAACAGCGTGTTCCGATGCCGGCGCTTTAAAATTTCAGCGCCTTCAAAAATTGGCGTTCCGAAATTTTAGCGCGTTGCAAATTCGACAATTTTCAAATTTCAGCGCGTTCCGATGTCGGCGCCTTGAAATTTCAGCGCGTTGCAAATTCGACAATTTTTAAATTACAGCGTGTTGCGGCGCTTTGAAATTTTAGCGCGTTGCAAATTTGGCACTTTGAAATTTTAACGCGTTGCTAATTCGACAATTTTCGAACTGCGCGTTCCGATGTCGGCGCTTTGAAATTTCAGCGCGTTGCAAATTTGGCGTTTTGAAATTTTAGCGCGTCGCAAATTCGACAATTTTCAAATTTCAGCGCGTTCCGATGTCGGCGCTTCGAAATTTCAGCGCGTTGCAAATTCGACAATTTTTAAATTACAGCGTGTTGCGGCGCTTTGAAATTTTAGCGCGTTGCAAATTTGGCACTTTGAAATTTTAACGCGTTGCTAATTCGACAATTTTCTTTGAGCGCATTGCAAATTTGGCGTTTTGAAATTTTAGCGCGTTGCAGATTCGACAATTTTCAAATTTTAGCGCGTTCCGATGTCGACGCTTAAAAATTTCAGCGCGTTACAAATTCGACAATTTTTAAGTTACAGAAATTGCAAATTTGGCGTTTTGAAATTTTACAGTAAATTCATTGTTTTCTTAGTATGATCGCACTTTTCGAATAAATTTTTGTCGCGATCAAGGTCATTCGAAGGTCATCGTGTGACCACTCGTTGAACTCGTCTCGAGGCATACTACACCACTGAACGATCAAAACCGAATGTTCATCATCCAAAAACCGTTGAAAAATCGAAAAAATTCATGTCCTGTATAAAGCAGTCTTTAAAGGATTCGCGAGTGGGAATCATGAGTCGCGTAACGGGGTTCTTGTCGTAAATACTGCGCTGCCGATGTCGGCGCTTTGAAATTTCATCTCGTTGCAAATTCGACAATTTTTAAATTACAGCGTGTTGCGGCGCTTTGAAATTTTAGCGCGTTGCAAATCTGGCGCTCTAAACTTTTAACGCGTTGATAATTCGACAATTTCCGAACAGCGTGTTTCGATGCCGGCGCTTTGAAATTTCAGCGCCTTCAAAAATTGGCGTTTCGAAATTTTAGCGCGTTGGAAATTCGACAATTTTCGAACAGCGTGTTCCGATGCCGGCGCTTTAAAATTTCGCGCCTTCAAAAATTGGCGTTCCGAAATTTTAGCGCGTTGCAAATTCGACAATTTTCAAATTTCAGCGCGTTCCGATGTCGGCGCTTCGAAATTTCAGCGCGTTGCAAATTCGACAATTTTTAAATTACAGCGTGTTGCGGCGCTTTGAAATTTTAGCGCGTTGCAAATTTGGCACTTTGAAATTTTAACGCGTTGCTAATTCGACAATTTTCTTTGAGCGCATTGCAAATTTGGCGTTTTGAAATTTTAGCGCGTTGCAGATTCGACAATTTTCAAATTTTAGCGCGTTCCGATGTCGACGCTTAAAAATTTCAGCGCGTTACAAATTCGACAATTTTTAAGTTACAGAAATTGCAAATTTGGCGTTTTGAAATTTTACAGTAAATTCATTGTTTTCTTAGTATGATCGCACTTTTCGAATAAATTTTTGTCGCGATCAAGGTCATTCGAAGGTCATCGTGTGACCACTCGTTGAACTCGTCTCGAGGCATACTACACCACTGAACGATCAAAACCGAATGTTCATCATCCAAAAACCGTTGAAAAATCGAAAAAATTCATGTCCTGTATAAAGCAGTCTTTAAAGGATTCGCGAGTGGGAATCATGAGTCGCGTAACGGGGTTCTTGTCGTAAATACTGCGCTGCCGATGTCGGCGCTTTGAAATTTCATCTCGTTGCAAATTCGACAATTTTTAAATTACAGCGTGTTGCGGCGCTTTGAAATTTTAGCGCGTTGCAAATCTGGCGCTCTAAACTTTTAACGCGTTGATAATTCGACAATTTCCGAACAGCGTGTTTCGATGCCGGCGCTTTGAAATTTCAGCGCCTTCAAAAATTGGCGTTTCGAAATTTTAGCGCGTTGGAAATTCGACAATTTTCGAACAGCGTGTTCCGATGCCGGCGCTTTAAAATTTCGCGCCTTCAAAAATTGGCGTTCCGAAATTTTAGCGCGTTGCAAATTCGACAATTTTCAAATTTCAGCGCGTTCCGATGTCGGCGCCTTGAAATTTCAGTGCGTTGCAAATTCGACAATTTTTAAATTACAGCGTGTTGCGGCGCTTTGAAATTTTAGCGCGTTGCAAATTTGGCACTTTGAAATTTTAACGCGTTGCTAATTCGACAATTTTCGAACTGCGCGTTCCGATGTCGGCGCTTTGAAATTTCAGCGCGTTGCAAATTTGGCGTTTTGAAATTTTAGCGCGTTGCAGATTCGACAATTTTCAAATTTTAGCGCGTTCCGATGTCGACGCTTAAAAATTTCAGCGCGTTACAAATTCGACAATTTTTAAGTTACAGAAATTGCAAATTTGGCGTTTTGAAGTGTTACAGTAAATTCATTGTCTTCTTAGTATGATCGCACTTTTCGAGTAAATTTTTGTCGCGATCAAGTTCGTTCGAAGGTCATCGTGTGACCACTCTTTGAACTCGTCTCGAGGCGTACTACACCACTGAACGATCAAAACCGAATGTTCATCATCCAAAAACCGTTGAAAAATCGAAAAAATTCATGTCCTGTATAAAGCAGAGTCTTTAAAGGATTCGCGAATGGGAATCACGAGTCGCGTAGCGGGGTTCTTGTCGTAAATACTGCGCGGCGGGTTGGTTTTACGATATTCGGATAGTGTTTGGAGACGGGATCCGTCACCGGGGGGGACCACCGTCTATTTAATGTGTCCGACCGTAAAGCTGCTGGTCGAAAATAATAATTAAACGCGGTTAACGTAGTTTGCCGGGGTTTACGGGCCACTAATTCAACGGACGGGTTCGATCGGCAAATAAATCGCTCGGCCCGTTAGGATCACCTGATACCCGGGCGTTTAATACCGCACTTTATAGCCAGGAGAGTCCTCGCTAACGAATATCTCTGGCGCAGTCTATCGTTCCCGGGGTCTTTCTGCGTACACATCGAATCACATACAGTCGCGTACTCCAAAATACTAGATAGATAGAGAGAGAGAGGGAGGTAGAATGGGAGAGCAGTGGGTGGCACACGCGCGCAACAGAAAATCCGCTTACGGAAATGAGGGGTTAGTTTCGAACGTTTCGGTCCCCCTGCCTGTCCTAATTTGGTACACTCGCCGGTATTACGAGACGAGGAAACGGTACGTAAACCCTGTTATACCTGGGCGCACCAGCTGCCGCACCATGGAAAAGTAAATAGATAGACAGGCTCGGCGTAAAATTCACCGAAATTGGAAAGTTTTCGCCCAGCGGCCAGCTGCCGCGGCCCGCCTGTTCCGAACCTCTCGAATTGCGATCCCTTCGCGACGCACCAGTCATCCCCGACTAGCCGCAGAGCTCGACTATTAATTATACGTTTACCCCTGCGACCCGGGAAAATTGGAATTTCGGGATCTGGGTCGCCGCTTCCGACGAATTACCCGCACACCCGCCGCCCTGCTTAGTTTTTCAAACCCGCAAACAGCTGGAGGTGCGAATCATTCCGGACATGATCGCGGTAATTCCGACCGGGAGCTTGGGATAGAGGGCTCGGGAGAGTATCCAGATGAGCACAACGTGCAGGAACACACGCTTGTATCAGAATGTCCTTCATCTCACCGTTGCCGGAGCCAGCGTCGGCGAATTAGGGGTGCCGAGAGCAACGCATTAAGCAACTTGCACTTTCCCAAGAGTCGTTGTCTTACGCTAGAGAGTAATTTGTGAGCGGGACACCGTCACGAATGCAACTGGACACCCCGTGCAAACTTCTGTTTTATGGCTTTGGCTCTCTTGACGCTACTCTCGCTGGCGGAGGCCATATTTGGACATGACTGGCATGACCAATGGAGTGTACTCCGCTCGATGAATCATGGTCCCTCTGTCAGGATCAAACGCGGTGCTGTATCATTTCGCGATTCACTGTACTGACCCTGGGTTAATACACTTTGCCGATGCTCTTTCCTAGACGGTTTCTTGGGGATGTTCTCGGAGAAGAGTAACATGGTCAAAGGACATTTTTAGATCCAGCTCTTTGATCCAGGTAGATCTTGACAGAAGGTAGGATCAGGTCAGTGGCGCGTTACCCTATGGACAACTTGGGCAAATGCCCGAGGCCCCAAGCAAAAGGGGAACCAAGATCCAAGATCCAAATTCTACGTTTTCTCATAAAGTTATTCAGTTGGGGTTAGGGACTCTACTTTGCCCAAGGCCCCAACTAGTTATAACGCGCTACTGGACCAGGTAGCTAATTGGATAACAGGGTGTAACTATTGATGATAACTCCTGCGCAAAATTGATACGTTGAAACAACGTTCGAACGAAAGTCCAGCTCCTAATGTTTAACCACTGTTTGGCCCATCGTCGTGATAGATAATTAAAGGGGCTGGTTTACATAATCATGCAAATATTAATTAACGATAAGCTATTTATAGTCTAAACGCTGCGTCGGATCAGGGTAATCAATGTTTCGTTGCAAACATTCATGTCAATTAACGCTGGAATTGGTTAAATTGCTGGAGCCGCCAAATCGATTACGTGACCATGCTGGTAAACCAATAAAACCAATTAATCGCCAGGCTACGTTCAGCTGCACTCTTGATAATTACTAATTAACGAAAAAAAAGCCCGTACGAATTTCCCATTATGGGAACTATCAATAATACGCGCTCGGGAGCAAGCATTCTCGTTCATCGGCACTTTTCAAACACTTTTTAACCCGAAATTTACTTTCCAAAAAATTCATATTTATTCGTTTATACAAACGAATCCTCGTTTTTAATCATCCTGTACACATTTCAATTCGTTCGTTTTAGATCCCCCGCTCGATATAAAATCGCTGACCGCAACCCATAATCTCATTTTCGGTTTTTGACAGCCGAGCTTAATTGCTGCGGAAAAGTGATCACGTTCGTTCGAAATAGCCGTGGTCGGTTTTACGTTTGGGGGTGAGGGGGAGACGTCTCGGCGGTCATATCTCAGAAACGATAAAAGTCTTTGTCATGAGAAATGGCCGTAACAATACGTCGCTTAAATCCCGGCGAGAGAAGACGCGAAGCTTAGTACAGCCCGCCTTTTATTCCGGTCGCGAGGAATCGACGTGTCTCGACAATTGTTTTCTATCGTTCCTGTTCGCACGGCCATTCCTGACAAATGCATGATCGAGAGTTTCCGGCAGCGGCGGTTGCGCACAAAAGAAGGAGACGAACACGCCCCCCCTCATCCCCCTCCTGCACCTGCCACAGTAAAGTTGATTTCCATGGAGGAAATTTCGCGCTACCTTGGTCCTTGGCTCGCGCAGCTTGTCCGAAGTGTCGAAGGTATTTCATCGGACTGACAAGGGAAGGGGACCCCAAGTGTCCGACTTCGATTTTGATAATCTTTTGTGAGACGATGCTATATGGATCCCTAATGATGTCTGCAAAATATTAGGTGTAGTTACTCAATAGTTTTAAAGATATAAACAATTGAACGTAATCTGCTTACAACTGTATATCAACAAGGTATGAAAGTTTAATTGTTTATATCTTTAAAACTATTGAGTAACTACACCTAATATTTTGCAGACATCATTAGGGATCCATATACCATGGGTACACAACAAATTATCAAAATCGAAGTCGGACTCTTGGTGTGCTTCCCTTGTGATACCCGTCATTTCATGCCGCCATTTTGCAAAATCATCACAGTCAATCCAATCCTCAACACCACGGGTATACTATAGCACGATCTCGTTACATTCCCTTCACCCTGTTCAGGTAAAATTGAAGAAACGCGTCGGTTCGGATATGAGGGACTCCAATAAATCGTGCATTACGTACGCAAATAAGATCCGAAAGCTATCGTGTTTGGTATTGTTTTGTGCGGAAAAGAGTCAGGAATGTGTCGGTGAAGGTCCCATAAAAGAACTATTAACGAGTTAACAATTATAATACAATCATACAATATAATACAATTCAGTTGCTGTTTGTACACGATCTAAGCAACATTTTGGTCCCGATAGTTTCATGAAAAGATCCGTCACTTTCCGATGGCATGGGCTTCTCAGCAATCGGTCGCCGATAAATAAGATTGGTGTACAGTGGTGCGACTCGGTTGCGCGTTGAGAGTTCCGTATAAACACAAGAGCGCGGGATTCAATGGCTGTCGAGAGCAGCCGAGGTTTCCCCCCGTTCATAAATATCGTGTTTCTCTCTCTCTCTCTCCGTCCCGCGTTTCTCTTTTCCTCGTGATTTCCACGAGCCGCCTGTTACTCCGTTTAGTTTCTCTGCGGATCGAGAGTGCACTTATCGGCGCGATAGTCGTCGTCGTCGTTGCAATAAGCCGCCAGGCAGGCGGCAGATAGAAGAGAGCCTAACGCGCCGGATAATTCATGCTTTCGTCGTCGTTCGGTTTGCATAAACGCCTTGACATCAAGCTCCCTCTCCTATGGCAGTCGATCGCGGCTGATATTTGCGATGACTGCTTTCCCTTGGGATATCGGGAATCCGAGAAGATTCTAAAGGACTCGTTATGAAAGCGACGAGGATGCTCGATTACCAATACCTCGTACCTCCCCAGCATGATTCTTCTCGGCTGTTTTCAATACGCGACTGTTTTACTTGCTATATATTTGCAATTAAACAAAGTACTGTTTACGATTTGATTTTATGCATTTAGTAGAAAAATTAGTAAAGGTCACTTTATTATGTTTCCAGAGCGTTGCGAAGTCGGCGCTTTGAAATTTCAGCGCGTTGCAAATTCGACAATTTTCAAACAGCGCGTTCTGATGTCGGCGCTTTGAAATTTCAGCGCGTTCAAAATTTGGCGTTTCGCAATTTTAGCGCGTTGCAAATTCGACAATTTTCAAATTTCAGCGCGTTTCGATTTCGGCGCTTTGAAATTTCAGCGCGTTGCAAATTCGACAATTTTTAAATTACAGAAATTGCAAATTTGGCTCTTTGAAATTTCAGCGCGTTGCAAATTTGGCGTTTTGAAAATTTAGCGCTTTGCAAATTCGACAACTTTCAAATTTTAGCGCGTTCCGATGTCGGCGCTTAAAAATTTCAGCGCGTTAAAAATTCGACAATTTTTAAATTACAGAAATTGCAAATTTGGCGTTTTGAAATTTTGGCGCGTTGCAAATTCGACATTCTTTAAATTACAGAAATTGCGAATATGGCGCTTTGAAATTTTAGCGCGTTGCAAATTCGACAATTTTTAAACATCGCGTTCCGATGTCGGCGCTTTGAAATTTCAGCGCGTTCAAAATTTGGCGTTTCGAAATTTTAGCGCGTTGCAAATTCGACAATTTTCAAATTTCAGCGCGTTCCGATTTCGGTGCTATGAAATTTCAGCGCGTTGCAAATTCGACAATATTTAAATTACAGAAATTGCAAATTTGGCGGTTTGAAATTTCAGCGCGTTGCAAATTTGGCATTTTGAAATTTTAGCGCTTTGCAAATTCGACAACTTTCAAGTTTTAGCGCGTTCCGATATCGGCGCTTAAAAATTTCAGCGCGTTAAAAATTCGACAATTTTTAAATTACAGAAATTGCAAATTTGGCGTTTTGAAATTTTGGCGCGTTGCAAATTCGACATTCTTTAAATTACAGAAATTGCGAATATGGCGCTTTGAAATTTTAGCGCGTTGCAAATTCGACAATTTTTAAACATCGCGTTCCGATGTCGGCGCTTTGAAATTTCAGCGCGTTCAAAATTTGGCGTTTCGAAATTTTAGCGCGTTGCAAATTCGACAATTTTCAAATTTCAGCGCGTTTCGATTTCGGCGCTTTGAAATTCCAGCGCGTTGCAAATTCGACAATTTTTAAATTACAGAAATTGCAAATTTGGCGCTTTGAAATTTCAGCGCGTTGCAAATTTGGCGTTTTGAAATTTTAGCGCTTTGCAAATTCGACAAATTTCAAATTTTAGCGCGTTCCGATATCGGCGCTTAAAAATTTCAGCGCGTTAAAAATTCGACAATTTTTAAATTACAGAAATTGCGAATTTGGCGTTTTGAAATTTTGGCGCGTTGCAAATTCGACATTCTTTAAATTACAGAAATTGCGAATATGGCGCTTTGAAATTTTAGCGCGTTGCAAATTCGACAATTTTTAAACATCGCGTTCCGATGTCGGCGCTTTGAAATTTCAACGCGTTCAAAATTTGGCGTTTCGAAATTTTAGCGCGTTGCAAATTCGACAATTTTCAAATTTCAGCGCGTTCCGATTTCGGTGCTTTGAAATTTCAGCGCGTTGCAAATTCGACAATTTTTAAATTACAGAAATTGCAAATTTGGCGCTTTGAAATTTCAGCGCGTTGCAAATGTGGCGTTTTGGAATTTTAGCGCTTTGCAAATTCGACAAATTTCAAATTTTAGCGCGTTCCGATATCGGCGCTTAAAAATTTCAGCGCGTTAAAAATTCGACAATTTTTAAATTACAGAAATTGCGAATTTGGCGTTTTGAAATTTTGGCGCGTTGCAAATTCGACATTCTTTAAATTACAGAAATTGCGAATATGGCGCTTTGAAATTTTAGCGCGTTGCTAATTCGACAATTTTTTAATTACAGCACGTTGCTAGTTCGGCGCTTTGAAATTTCTAAGCGTTTCGGTTTTGGCGAGATTGAACTCGTCACGCGTCGAAATGTCAAAGCGCCGTCTCATGCAACGCACTGAAAATTGAAAGTTGTTGAATTTGTATCGTGTCGAAATTTCAAAGCGACGAATCCGCGTCGCGCCGAATTCGGAAATGGTCGAATTTTCACCTCGCTGAAACGTCAAAGCGCCGAATTCGCATCGCTTAGTAATTTCCTTTGAATTTCGGCGCATCAGAATTTGCAACGCGTCGAAATGTCTGTTGCGAAATCAGTTGTGCCTAGGCACTGTGTATGCACAGACACGAATAGACGTGTGCAGACACGGATAGGCTGACGCTACTGGGAGAGTGAGCGACAACGAAGGCTTTTGAATGGCAATCGGGACTCTTTTCAGCCCGCCTTCTGCTTTGCATTCGGCACCCTTCGTGGCACCACCCTTGCGAACCACGGCCAACCCCCATGAATCAAGGACCCCTTCCGACCGACAGCTCGTGCCCTATCACCGGATAGATCCGGTCGCCTCTTCAGGACAGCCAGCGACGGTATTTTCGAGCTGCAACCCCTTGACCACTCTCTTTTTCCGCTCGACGAATCGACGAGTTCGCGGCTGGAGACCTCGCCGAGTGCTTTCATATGGTGTTTCTTCCCCATGGGGGTGACTGATGGATTGGTTATGGAACAGTCGTTGATCATTGCGACTGGGGATCCATGGAAACACTTATCTCTCGTCTCTGAACGAATTCTCTGCGTTTTATTGCATGTTACAAAAATTATTACAAAATAAAAATCTGCATCGATTGCAAGACATAGAAACCAAATTGAATGGTATTTCTTCCTTTAATGATTTTAATATAGGAGAAATGATATATCGATATCTTGAATTTTATAAATTTTTCAACAATTTTGAATTTCATCTACTCAATGTTGTTATAAATGCATAAAGATCCGCTGTCTAATTATGAAACACGATTTTGGAATGTGCTTTCTGTGTTTACATAGAGAGTCATATTGTTCAATTAATGAGAGTAAAAATGAGAGGAAAATAGGAGTACCGTCTAGTGAAAGAGTGTAAACTAGCGGGACGGGAACGGGGCTAGAGGGTCGCGAAGAACACCTGAGTGGTCAGACTAGAAGGTAGACGCCTATTCTCACACGCATTCTTGGCTCTAACGCGCTATTGGCGGAGACGCTCACATTAGAGCCGGATGTAAACAAGCAAACGAGACAGAGCGAGCGGTGCGGTTGACGGCAATCCATTGGCGTAGTCGGCGTAGTCGGCGTAGTCGGCGTAGTCGGCATAGTCTGCGTAGTCTGCGTAATCGGCGTAATCGGCGTAGTCGAAGAGTTAGCTAACTCTCAAGTTGATTTCATTTTTTAATTACTTCTGTAAAATGTGCAAGGTCTATCAGTGCCTAATAGACTTACAGAATAAATAAAACGTAAAAATTGTAAGGGTAACTTAGTTCTTCGCGGAAAAGACGTAGAAAAAATCGGTTTTTATATTTTTTAACAACGGCGCACCAAACCATAAAATCTTAAAAAATTCATGAACAATAACTATAACAATATATCGGTACTGTAAAAATATAAATGTTGTCACTGTTGAACTTCCATGTGAAATCTTCATTTTTTCGATTTTTTTGAGGTTTTTGATTTTTTACAAGCAGGATTTTCAATTTAAATATCTGAAATCAATTGCAGAATATGTATTTGAGTCCTTGATACGTGTCAGATTTTTCTCATAATTTCTAAACATCGTTAACTGGGAAAAATAGGCCAAAAACTGGTTTTTCTATTTTACCTCATAACTTACCCTCCCGATCGAGGTACAGGGTTGAAATTTTACTCGGTACACTTTTTCTTGATGCAATATTGAATGACCCATCGTCGTTATAATTCGGCTCAAAGGCACTTTTGACCATCTTATCCATAGGAGTTATTTGTGATCGACGAATAACTGGCCATGGAATAAAATTGCGCGCGCGTTATTAGTTATTCACAAATTATCATAGTAGAAATGCGTAGTAGCAATATCTATTCCTACGCCTATGAACGGCACACAGTGGGGTATTTTCCCGAAAAACGGGAATAAAATATTGTAGCGTTATTTATGGGCTCAGGGTCATAAAAAAGTAGGTCGTTGGATTCGTCTTGACACCTGCTATGAGATTATGAAATAAAAAATGTACTTTAACATTTAAAAAGTCAAAATAATTTTTATTTTTTGTCGACAAAAATATTTTTTTGAAATTTTAAATATTTAATTTTGTACATGTTTCAATACTGTTCAACTTTTATTGGAACCATTTTGTCGTCAGATTATCCGAACTCTTGAAAAGTAGTGATAATGATTACGATGATGTACAGAGTTGAGATAGGTGTACAAACCCTTCACAGATTTCATTCTGTTATCATCTAAATTAGTATTGTTATTAATATTTCAACATTAACCATCATTCTGTACGTTTTTTTTTGAATTCGAAACTTTATTGACGATTTTGGTATACTATTGAACTGAATTGAGCACTCCTTCTTGTACCATTACATTCTATAAAGCTTTCCGATCATAGTCCAACATAAATTTCTTCCTGATTTTTCCGGATTGGAGAGTTATAACTAATTTAAGTAGAAATGAGCGTCAAAAGTGGCGACTTTCGTTTCGAAATCGAAAAAAAAACTTACAGACTGATTGGTAATGTTGAAATATTATTAACAATACTAATTTAGATGATAATAGAATGAAATCAGAGCATCGTCGCAATCATTATCACTACTTTCAAGAGTTCGGATAATCTGACGACAAAATGGTCTCAATAAAAGTTGAACAGTATTGAAACATGTACAAAATTGTATATTTAAAATTTCAAAAGAATATTTTTTCGACAAAAAATAAAAATTATTTTGATTTTTTAAATATTAAAGTACATTTTTTATTTCATAATCTCATAGCAGGTGTCAAGACGAATCCAACGACCTACTTTTTTATGACCCTGAGCTCATAAATAACGCTACAATATTTTATTCCCGTTTTTCGGGAAAATACCCCACTGTGCGGCGGGAGCTACGCGTGAGTCGAAAAGTGGGGATCGGGCGGAGCGTCCGCAATGCCCTTCTTGCCCCGTTCCCGTCCCGCTAGTTTACACTCCTGCACTGGACAGTACACACATGAATGTACTGGAGAGCTGGCAGCATGAATAAGTGACAAAGCTATCGGTCTATCTCCTGAGCCTTATTAATAAATTATGCGGCACAGAACGGAAATGACAATCATGACCCTGCGGATTCATACTGCGTACAGCATGAGTAATAATGTCATAGTTATTATCACGCTATCGAAATGGGAACAATAAAAATCACAGAAAATGAAAGTTTATAATTCTTTTAATAAATGCATTTTGCAAATGAAATGAAATTAGAAAAGAAAATTTTTAAAAAATTAGAAAATTTGTCAAATTCCTAACGCTCTGCAAATTTGAATCCCGTAATTTTATCAATTCCGCAGAAATGGCGCCTGTAAACTTTCCAAACCGACTGTATACGTGTGCAAGCATATTCGGTTGGTTGGCTTCCGTCCCCTAACAGAAGGTTCGAGTGTCGCCGTAAAAAATGTGGAGGGTGGCACTTCTAATCGGCCGTGAGTTCTCACTGTACGAACCTTCGTTCGTCAAGTGTCGTATAGAATACGTGTACATTCGTAAACGTTATTCCCAGCTCCCCTAAACCACCCCCAAAACCACCCCAAACCGTGCGACGAGTGGCGTTCCGAACTTCGTTCGACTGGAGGACCCAGTATATTCGTTCGCGAATGATACTACACGATCGGTTTTACACATACGTACCATACACTGAGAGTTTGTTTGATTTCATTTGACGGCTCGACTGTTGTCAGTAGCCGCCACTCGTCTTTATCGCTCGCTTTGATACGAAGCTTTTCACCGATCCTGATTTCCTCGAGAGCACTACAGTCTGAATCACGCGTTTTACTAGCTCGACGGCGTCTTCGAGCAGCGTTTTTAGATACATCGACAAACCGAAGCACCCACTTCCGTGTTTACTGTGTAGACAGATAGTTTGACGTTGTTTGAAGTGTCACCTTTTTCATTATTGGACGGCAGACTTTATTATTGGACATACGTCAAGATATAATTAAATTCACCAAATAAGTTGATCGTTAATTAATTAATTCAGGAAAATGATATTGGCATTTACTTTCATTTGTGTCTGGTTCATTATTTAATAGAAAATTATTCCTTTTGGAAATAGCTTGTGAAAATTCGACTGGGACATAGTCGTCTCAAATGATCCTTACTGAACATCGTGATTGTTCATTTAAAAATTGTAGAATTCAAAATATAATTAAATTAATTTAGGATTTCTTCAGAAAAATAATATTCCTGGAGAAATATATATCTTGCTGGTTTCCGCAGTTGGAAATCATGGGAAAGAATAAACTATCATTGTAGCGCAATACGCGGAACGTTTCGCCTGGTACACAGTACCTGTTTTCTCCCCCTGTTGTCTACGTTTCAATTGCTTCACAGTTGCGAGGACCACTCGAGCAGAATTCGGGGGCGTGCTGGTGGATGTTGAGCTCTGAGGCGCAATTGTAAATCCCGAATACCGCACCCATTGCAGCCGCCTTTGTATCGGGAGAAAGAATAATGCCGGCTGGCCCTCCGTAAGAGCACTTGTTCCCCGGCCAGGTATTATTCGCGTTACAGACGCGAATGTTTATTCGAGAGCCTTCGGGATAATTGTGTGGCGTTAAAAGCAACTCTTAAACGAAATGCTTTCGAACACGTTTGCTGGACAACATAAAACGACACTCTATATATTTATACATTTACAGAAACAATCTTCCAAAGGACATTTATAACAGTAGGAATTATGTTTTTATACGACACCCTATATATTGTAGTGGATATTCTTGTAGAGCTTGGAAAGACGAATCCAACGAGTACCATAAGTGTATAGTTTCGATCATTCGATCCTGAGATATCCGTATCTGAATGTTCCAAGGGCGTCGATCATCGAAAACGTCATTTTATGTTTCAGACACGAATATCTCGAGATTGGATAATTCGAACTATACACTTATGGTACTCGTTGGATTCGTCTTTTCATGCTCTACAAGAATATCGAGACCATGATCTCCCCCCCAGCAAATATTTTGATTACAAACTGTATCTTCTCTTCCGGTGCATCTGGAATCCGTACAACTTATTCGTTACGGTTCTCCATGAAACTATACTGATTCATGGATAGAGTACTGCGAAAGGGTTGACATAAGCGTGAGAACGGATTGCTTCTTCTCCAGTGTCTGTCGAAATCGATTAGCTGGAATTTTTCGGATATACTAAATCGTGGAATACAGTGTTACCAAAATGATAAATTGATCAACAGGATCGGAATACCTTATCTCGGCGAACCGGACTGCACACAGATGATTCTTTTAATTGTGTCGGATCAAAGGTCCATTACCGTCACACAAAATCGCCGGGGCAATGATTTACGTGCTCTAATGACATTCGTGCTGCTACATTCGCCGAGCATAATTGCAGTAAAACCTCGTTAATTCGGATTAATTGAAAGGGAGGTTAGGTCAAATGAAGCGGAAGTAACGGATTAAATCGAATTAGCCTGGCTTCTAATTAATACGGTTACAAAATGGACGTTCACACGTGAAATCTCGGGTGAAAATCGACGAATCTCGTACAATGAAAAAATAAAACTATCAATTGTCTCAATAAGAACTGTGTACAAGGATAATCTACAGGGTGTTTGAAAAATGTATTTTTTTGACGCAGGTGATTCCTGGGGTTCATTTCAAGCAACTTTTTCTTTTGCAAATATGTCCTCCGCGGCTTCGTTCAGAAGTTATCAACGAAAAACTGGCTGGCTCCGCCCCGGCCAATGCCAGCGCCGCGGAGGCGGTGTTCCTCCACTAGCCCCGCCCTAATCCGCGTTTTTCGTGAATAACTCCTGAACGAACCCTCGGAGAAAATTTCCGCAAAGGAAAAAGTTGCTCCAAATCTCCTGAGGAACCAAAAAATTCAAATGACTCGTATCAAAGAAGTACATTTTCAAGGCACTCTGTATAGAGCTGATTAATAATTCCTGTGCTACAGAAAGACGAATAGTTCGGCTTTTAACGGGTTTATTAGGGAATGAACATCTCTGGGCGCACAAAATCAGATACATTTATAATTCGCTCGGTGCTCGAGGCCCACGGTGATAGTGCTCCGACTGTGAACGCTTTCATTAATCAACAGCGTTGCAAAGGGGAGTGAGCTCTGCCTATAGCTAGGCCGTTAGTTTCGTGAACTTGATGGACTTATCGGAACGAGATAATACTAGTTCGTGACGCGAAGCTGTCTGGGAAGAAAGCAACTCAGTGGCTTTCCTAAGAGTTGTTCCACCCTTTGCTTGGCCTCATGGTTAGGCGCCTAACACGAAAATTGCCTGACCTCTGGCCCTCAAGAGCGAGCTTTAAACGATCATTGCAAACCATCGTTTATTCGAGTCGAAGAAAACTTTTTGCGATAACAATTTTGCACACATTTCCTTCTAAATTCGGTGCTTTGAATCAACAACGATAACAATTTCACACATTTCCTTCGAAAAGGAACATACAGGGTATAAAATAAGTGCGGTATCATAACCACGTGAAAAGCCGACGTAAAACATACTGGCGGACATCATTCTTGAAGTCTCTCTTCAGGGTCCCGCGAGAGATATCATTCAAGCTTGCCATTCACGTCGATTTACCCGAAACCGATACACCTAACTCGGGAAATAGTATCTTCTCTTTGAGCTGGGGGGACAGCTCTAAACCTTTGCATTCGCCTGTAACCAGTCGGTCGTTTGCGGGGTTTATCGAGGAGCTCGTCGAGAAACGGGAAGCTTTCTTCGGGGTCCAGGCTCCTCGGGGACATCCGGACCGAACACATTCCTCCGAGGAGTATCACGGAAAAAATGGCGACGTTGGAGGTGTGGCGATCGCCGATTCCTTGTGCGGCTTCTCTTCCATCCAGACATCCATTCTGTCCCTGGGAAGCTGAATGGGCTTCTGGGAGATCCTCTTTTAGGATCATTACGACCGGGATTTTCCGGACTTGTGGATTCTAACGAGGGACGTGTCTCGGTTCTATAAAAAAATACATTTTGAACATAATACTCTGATCTCCAAATCTACGTTGGTTACGTTGATTAAGAATATGTTTTCCTGATCTCAATAAAATTTCTGCACTGTGAGTTCCGCGTTCCAGTTTTAAAATAAACGTTTTGTGAAAGTTAATTGCCACTCGAAGTAACAGTTCTTAATGTTTTAGAGTGACAGCACAAAATTGGTGTTTCCAAATTCAATTTCAGGAACACCGCGAGACGTCTGCCGACGATCCGGGTTTAAATGAATCTCGTCATTGGCGATCATTCGGGGGGAAACTTCCGCCAGTAATAAATTCTTTCCTGTCGGAATGAAACGAACATCACGAATTTATTTTCGCCCGTAAGCCAGTCGTTCCGAGTGTCTTGATAGCTTCGGGAATATGTCGAGGAAGCAAAACATCTCTCCTTTCTTCCCGTGATAGAACTCTCCGGGCGAGTTTGATGAAACGTTCGACCGTGGAACGAGATGGATCGTAACGTTTCTAATTGCGCCTGCCCCTGTCACGATGTCGATAGCCTCCTAGATAATTCGCCGCACGATAATGGAAACTTAATTGAAAATTCGCTCTTCCGGGAAACTGTGTGCGCTTCCTGTTAACTAAATTTATACATCTGCGTTCCGCGATCGGTATATGTGCGCTAGCCTATTCTTCAGGCAGATCACTCTAATATATTTATTGGAATTAGAGCGGGGAGCCTTGTGCAAAATTCAACTTGGCCAGATTCAGTCCGGGACTCGGGAAACTGATTAAGGTATAATTAGAAGGGATAAGAAGAAAGGGGAAAGGGTGGAATTTTTATGAGTGGCTAACTTGTCGATTTGACAGTTTCGCGAACTAAATTCGGCGTTTTGAAATTTTTACGCGTTCCAAATTCGACGCATTGCAAAGAAGCTTTGAAATCTTTGCGTCCCAAATTCGGCGCTTTAAAATTTCTGGGCGTTGCAAATTTAGCGCTTTGAAATTTTTATGCCTCAAATCCGAAGCTTCAAAATCTCTGGGCGATGCGAATTTGGCGCTTTGAAATTTTTGCGAATCAGATTCGGTGCTTTTCAAACCCGGCGTTTTAAAATATCTACGCGTTGCAATTTCGACGCTTCAAAATTTCTGCGCGTTGCAAATTCAGCGCTTTAAAATTTCTACGCCTTTTCAGATTCAGCGCTTGAAAATTTCTGCGCGTAGCAATTTGGACGCATCAAAATTTCTGCGCGTTGCAATGTTGACGCTTTAAAATTTCCGGGCGTTGCAAATTCGGCCCTTTGAAATTTCTACGCATTGCAATTTCAGCGCTATAAATTTCTGCGCGTTGCAAATTCAGCGCTCGAAAATTTCTGGGCGTTGCGAATTTGGCGCTTTGAAATTTTTGCGCATCATATCCGGTGCTTTTCAAATCCGGCGTTTTAAAATATCTGCGCGTTGCAATTTCGACGCTTCAAAATTTCTGCACGTTGCAAATTCAGCGCTTTAAAATTTCTGGGCGTTGAAAATTCGGCGCTTTGAAATTTCTACGTATTGCAATTTCAGCGCTTTAAAATTTCTGCGCGTGCAATTTCGACTCTTCAAAATTTCTGCGCGTTGCAAATTCACCGCTTTAAAATTTCTACGCCTTTTCAGATTCAGCGCTTGAAAATTTCTGCGCGTTGCAATTTCGACGCATTAAAATTTCTGCGCGTTGCAATTTCGACGCTTCAAAATTTCTGCGCGTTGCAATTTCGACGCTTCAAAATTTCTGCGCGTTGCAATGTTGACGCTTTAAAACTTCTGGGCGTTGCAAATTCGGCGCTTTGAAATTTCTACGCATTGCAATTTCAGCGCTATAAATTTCTGCGCGTTGCAAATTCAGCGCTTGAAAATTTCTGGGCGTTGCGAATTTGGCGCTTTGAAATTTTTGCGCATCATATCCGGTGCTTTTCAAATCCGGCGTTTTAAAATATCTGCGCGTTGCAATTTCGACGCTTCAAAATTTCTGCACGTTGCAAATTCAGCGCTTTAAAATTTCTGCGCGTTGCAAATTCAGCGCTCTAAAATTTCTACGTCTTTTCAGATTCAGCGCTTGAAAATTTCTGCGCGTTGCAATTTCGACGCTTCAAAATTTCTGCGCGTTGCAATGTTGATGCTTTAAAATTTCTGGGCGTTGAAAATTTGGCGCTTTGAAATTTCTACGTATTGCAATTTCAGCGCTTTAAAATTTCTGCGCGTTGCAATTTCGACTCTTCAAAATTTCTGCGCGTTGCAAATTCACCGCTTTAAAATTTCTACGCCTTTTCAGATTCAGCGCTTGAAAATTTCTGCGCGTTGCAATTTCGACGCATTAAAACTTCTGCGCGTTGCAATTTCGACGCTTCAAAATTTCTGCGCGTTGCAATGTTGACGCTTTAAAACTTCTGGGCGTTGCAAATTCGGCACTTTGAAATTTCCACGTATTGCAATTTCAGCGCTATAAATTTCTGCGCGTTGCAAATTCAGCGCTATAAATTTCTGCGCGTTGCAAATTCAGCGCTTGAAAATTTCTATGCGTTGCAATTGTAACGCTTCAATATTTCTGCATTTTGCAATTGTAACGCTTTAATATTTCTGCGCGTTACAAATTCAGCGCTTTAAAATTTCTACGCCTTTTCAAATTCAGCGCTTGAAAATTTCTGCGCGTTGCAAATTCAGCGCTATAAATTTCTGGGCGTTGCAAATTCGGCGCTTTGAAATTTCTACGCATTGCAATTTCAGCGCTATAAATTTCTGCGCGTTGCAAATTCAGCGCTATAAATATCTGGGCGTTGCAAATTCAGCGCTTGAAAATTTCTGCGCGTTGCAATTTCGACGCTTTAAAATTTCTGGGCGTTGCTTAATTGGAGCTTTGAAATTTCTACGTATTGCAATTTCAGCGCTTTAAAATTTCTGCGCGTTGCAATTTTGACGCTTCAAAATTTCTGCGCGTTGCAAATTTAGTGCTTTAAAATTTCTACGCCTTTTCAAATTCAGTGCTTTAAAATTTCTGCGCGTTGCAATTTCAGCGCTTTAAAATTTCTGCGCGTTGCAATTGTAACGCTTTAATATTTCTGCGCGTTGCAATTGTAACGATTTATTATTTCTGCGCGTTACAAATTCAGCGCTTTAAAATTTCTACGCCTTTTCAAATTCAGCGCTTGAAAATTTCTGCGCGTTGCAATTTTAGCGCTTTAAAATTTCTGCGCGTTGCAATTTTAGCGCTTTAAAATTTCTGCGCGTTGCAATTGTAACGCTTTAATATTTCTGCGCGTTGCAATTGTAACGCTTTAATATTTCTGCGCGTTACAATTGTAACGCTTTAATATTTCTGCGCGTTACAAATTCAGCGCTTTAACACTAGATCTACCGAGCACTAAGCGCAATTGGCATACATTGCTTTATATTAATGACAACATTGCATTTGTTTAGATCTCGTTCGAGTTTGGTTTAAATATGTGCTTCAGTAAAGAAGTTCACTAAAAAAATTTCTCAGAAAAATATATTTATAATATCAATACTTCTAAAAGAAAAAATCTGAAACCAATCAAAATGACTGGTCTGGTAAATCTAGCGTTAAAATTTCCGCGCATTGCAATTTCGACGCTTTAAAATTTCTGCGGATTGCTAATTTGGTGCTTTGACATTTCTGTGCGTTTCAAATAGGTTGCAAAGGCGGCGCTCTGAAATTTCTGCGCGTCGCGTCGTGAGTTCAACACTTTGCAAATTCATCACGCTAAAATTTCTGCGCACAATCAGTGTGCCTCAATTTCTGCGCCTCAATTTCTGTGCCGCAGTTTCTGCGAGCAACGACAGGCAACTGTATTCGTAAGATCTAAAAATTGTAGAACATGAAAAAGTGGACACTTTTACGACCACCACACGCATGATCCTCTATTGGAAGCTGCCACAAACTCCGAACAAATCTCGTGGACGTATGTCTCCCCTGCGGCGAAGGGCGCAGACTTACCGTTCGGGGGAAGATGTTAACGAAAAAGAAGGCGTTGCCAATGTTTTGCCCGGAAGGTATTGACAACCCTAGGTTCGGTTTTGTAGGGCGGTGCCCCTGGAGCCCTATGTGCGGTTCCTGTACGCTTGCAGACCCCGGCCACATCAAAAGAAACCTATATTCTAACAGCAATCGACTCGCTCTGTCTCATTGACGGATCGCAAAGCAGCAGCTGCGACTCCGTTCAATGGGAAACCAACGCCCGTGTAATGTCGTGCCAACAACGGATTTAAGATTTGCATGATCCCCGGACGATCATTCTTTCCAGTTGTTTGATCCAGGCAACGAAACATGATTTCAACGTCATCAATAGTCTCAAGGGGTTGTGGCGAAAAACATGAATAAATTATACAATTTTTATGACTACGAGAAAATAATTCAATATAAAATGAAGTTGACGCATTATTTACAACATGTCTTCAGGTACTCGGAACAATTTTTTAAGAAATCGCAAAAATTGCAAAATCGCAGCTAATTCTTCGCAGAAATAATTGAGGAGGATATTCGGCACGGCGAAATACAATAGTTAAGGCTAATGAACAGCCTCGCGAAAGAGAGATAAGCGATTTTTCATTTTTCCAAATTAATACACGCCAGATTGGACAATCCTTGGCGGTCCGATCCGTGTGATTCGAAGCGTGACGGCCAATTCGCAGATTCGACGTTGCTTCGATTGAAACGATTTCGCGTAATCGAAAACCGTACGGGTTTCCCGGAGGAAAAAAACAGCTCAGTGCCGCATCGGCGCGTTAATATTTGTTAAAAATGGATCAGACATTCTTTCCGAAGCCTTATCAATCGTCCGCATTTCTAGCGCCTCGGTGTTCGATCCATAAATCGATACCTCGAAAAAGATTGCGGCTTACTCTCGCTCGTTTTGTTTGCAAGGAATCGCGATAAAGTATTACGTTTTGTTCATTGGAGAATCACAGTAAAATATATTACGCTTTGTTGCAAGTTAAAACGAAATATATCGCATGCGAATATCCTGTTATATTGTTGTAGTCCATAATTTATGACAAAAATAAGTAAGGTGGAGTGGGGTGAGTCCGACCTAGTTTTTGCAAAGTTGGACTTTCAACTGGTGTATTTTCAGTCTGGTATGTAAAAACTTCACGTTCTTCGTTTGATAACTCTTGTCACAGTTATTACTGATGAATTAGTATTATGTAGGAGTCTAATTTTGTTTGAAAATTATCATTCTGATAGGATATTGTACAAAGTGTCAACTAAGACGCACTTGCCCCGAAAATTGGGCAAGTCCGTTTCTGAGAGATAAAAATTCTTTCGAACCTTGTTCCAAGTGCTACGGGGCAAGAAAAGAATGATTAACAAGCCTGCTATAAAATGCTACCTATTGCATTAAATTATATTGTTTAGTTTTATAGTTATCCATTTTTAAGCGAACAAGTACTTTTATGCTGAAATATGAAAGCGGATACAGTGATATTAAAACAAAGTTTAAAAATGCTTTCGAAGCTTGTTTCAAGTGCTACGGGACAAGAAAACAATTATTATCAAGCCTGCTACAAAATGCTTTTTATTGCATTAAATATATTGTTTAGTTTTATAGTTGCCCATATAATACGGACTTACCCCACCGTGACAGTACGGACTTGCCCCGTGTAGTAATATCTACGGGGCAAGATCATTTTAGTGCTTTTCTCAATAAATTTTAAAAAATACAATAAAAACGGTATATTTAATGTAAACCTACATCAATATTTGTTGGACTTACCTAAGATAACAACACAGAATATATTAATAACTTGTAAACTATTGCACGTACAGGGTAACCTCAAAGTTGTACGTGTACCTCGCACGTGACTGTTTGGCATTGGTTGATTTAAGCGAGGAGAACACCTTTATTCTTAGGCGACATCTATGTAGGATAGCTCATACTAACTTATACTACATTAATAAACACAAGCTAGAGAAGTTTCGTTCATATTATAATAAAAATAACCAATTAACGGACTTGCCCCGTAAACGGACTTACCCCAATCCACCTTAGGTGCAATTTTAAAGCTGTAGACAAAATTTTAATAAATATATTGCAGCTTGTAAACATTTAATTTATAGAAATAAACGCTGATACAAATTTATATCGTATTTAGCTCGTTTATGGTTGCAGTGAGGCTCATTATTCAGAACGTTAATGTTAAAGCAAGAACAAAGTAGTGTAATTGAGTTAGAAGGAAATGTGGAGTCTCATTAAACTTCATTATCGTTTTCGTGTTAACGTGTTTTAATCGTACACCTAAGTAGGCAGTGTTATACCTGCAGAAAATGGCCAACCTGCTTATTAGGCTATTACGTAGTAAAATTTCAGAATGTATACGAGCAAGAGATTTTGTGATAGTGGGTGGGGTGCATAGCTCCACAGGCTGGATATTATGTTCGAGTGATGGATGATGAATGGGAAAGTTATTACTGCTAATTACAGGACATCCTGTGTAATCGCGAGCATCTGCGTTAGTTTTAATCACCGTATTGCGTATGGTGTTCAACATAGTCATTTATAAAGTATTCGAGTTTTATAGCAACCGCATCAAATCCTCAACTGTTTCTATCAAAGGCAATTAAAGATACAGCGCGCTGCAAATTTGACGCTCTGAAATTTCTGCGCGTCCAAATTTGGGCTTTCAGAGATTTCTGAGCGTCCAAATTTAGGATTTAGAATTTTCGGCGCGTTGCAAATTTGAAGCATTAAAACTTCTGCGCGTCCAAATTTGAGGCTTTCAGAGATTTCTGAGCGTCCAAATTTAGGATTTAGAATTTTTGGCGCGCTGCTAATTTGACGCTTTAAAATTTCTGCGCGTCCAAATTTGGGGCTTTGAGAGATATTTACACGTCCAAATTTGGAATTTAGAAATTTCGGTGCGTTAGAATTCGGCGCGTTGCAAATTTGACGCTTTAAAATTTCTGCGCGTCCAAATTTGGGGCTTTCAGAGATTTCTGAGCATCCAAATTTAGGATTCAGAATTTTTGGCGCTTTAAAATTCGGCGCGTTGCTAATTTGACGCGTTCAAATTTCTGCCTGTCCAAATTTGGGGCTTTGAGAGATATTTACACGTCCAAATTTGGAATTTAGAAATTTCGGTGCGTTAAAATGCGGCGCGTTGCAAATTTGACGCTTTAAAATTTCTGCGCGTCCAAATTTGGCGCTTTGATACTTCTGCGCGTCCAAATTTGGCGCTCTGAGACTTCTGCGCGTCCAAATTTGGCGCTCTGAGATTTCTGCGCGTCCAAATTTGGCGCTTTGAGACTTCTGCATGTATAAAATTTGGAATTTTGAACTTTCGGCGCGTTAGTAATTCGAAAAATTGCAAATTGGGCCCTCTGAAATTTCTGCGCGTTCCAAATTTGGTTCTTGAAATTTGCGCGTCGCAAAAGACGAAGATTATTCTAATTAAGAAAACTTATTAAGAAAACAACTTCGTCACAGTTCGTGTCAAGCGTGATCCATTCTCAGGATTAAGGTTTGATCCATCCCTCGATGTGTACTATGATCGTATGCGCACGAGGAAGTGAATAACGAGAGTGTCCAGGTTGTGTACACTGCAGCGTATTCTTCGTGGTCATCGCGTTCGGTTACAGGGTGGATGAAATGGTCTGGGCTAGGTGTTCGTCGTGTCGTGTGTCATCGAAGAAGGAAACCCTGTTTACAGGAGCTGAGCTGCGAGGCACGAGTTCAGAGGTGCTTCAACGGTTTCCAGATTATTCTATTACGAGGATCGATTCGCAGACACAACGACCGTACATCTGCCCGCAGAAATTCTGCGAAGAAATTCTGCAATGGCAATGCTCCAACAAATAAACTGTCGAATCCATTCAATCCAGGAAGAAATAATAAATTTTTAACTTCCCGATTTTATAGGGAAGTTATTGTAATTACCCCGAAAATCGAAAATCGATTTTTTAGCAGATCTTCACGTTTCATGGTCATTGCAGTCATTTTAGACTATTTTTATCAAAATGTTTGTATGTGCGTGTGTGTGTGTGTGTGTGTGTGTGTGTGTGTGTGTGTGTGTGTGTGTGTGTGTGTGTGTGTGTGTGTGTGTGTGTGTGTGTGCGTATGTCCGTTTGTATGGTATCAAATTTTTCGTTAACGTTTTCAGAAAAAGTAACAACGCGATCAGGATGATGAATGATGCAATCGATGTGCCCCGTCGTAACTTAGAGCTGATTAGATTTTGGTCCATATTGGTCAAGTAGTTTTTTAGATTTTTAGTTTTTTTTCGAAAAGAGTTGATTCTACAATGCAATTTATAAGGGAGGACGAAAATTTTCCACCAAAGAACCAAACGCAATTACATAAAAAAAAATTTTTTTCTTAATTTTTTTTTAGATTTAAAAAATTTTTTTTTAGATTAAAAAAAATTTTTTTTTTTAACTGATGTTAATGTTACCGCTTGGAATAATCGAAAGTTATTCCAATGCAACAGTGAGTTAATCATCGCCGAGAATACATTTTCAAAGAATATCGATGAAAGTACAAAAACATTTATATTACAATCTTTAAATAAACAATCAGTTCAAAACGAATTGTTAACTGAGATTAAATTGAAAATTAATATAAAATATACGATAATTAATAACATTGATGTTGAAGACGGATTGGTTAATGGAGCATGCGGAATATTAAAATTTATTACTTTTCAAGAAAATACTAAAATTCCGTCTATATTGTGGTTAGATTGTCAATTGGCCATAGTAGGAGTGAAAGTAAGAACTCGTTATCGTGATTATATGAAAAATGCAAATATAAATCAAAATTTAACACCAATAATAAAAAAATATCGAATCAAGTAAATATTTCGAGTGAAGAAAAATAACAAATCACACGTAGTCAATTTCCAGTGGTTCCTGTTGAAGCGATTACGATTCATAAAAGTCAGGGACAACATACGAGAAAGTATGTATGGATTTTAAAACATCAGAAATACGAACTTTGCAAATGTTGTATGTAGCACTGAGCAGAGTTTCAAAATTGAGCGGTTCATATATTTTGAGAAAATTTAAATTAATAGTATCGAAGAAAACCAAGGTCAATACTGCAAACCCGGATAATGATGAGTTGTATCGTTTGCGAAAAACTAATTAAGACAATTTATTTTGCAACATTAGTATGCTATAACAAGGAACCAAGCGTGCAACGAGCATACGATATTGGTTTAATGCGACGTCATATAGCAAACATTTTGATAAGTAGAAAACTATTGAATTTCCCTGGAAACGTATAATCTTCTTAAAGCGTACACTTAATAAATAACAATAATAATATACAGCAACTAACGAATCGGGAAGTTCTTTGTGCGGCTCGTGGAGAGTCACACACCAAATAAAAAACATTAATATCAGTAGGCCATACTAGCCATGCGTATCACTAACCCTCTCGCAAGAGCAGTCCTACCCGCGAGCTCGCGAAGCGAGCGAGCAAAAACAACCCTACTCGCGAGCGAGCGAAGCGAGCGAGCAACAATAGCCCTCTAGTTACCACACTTGATTAGCTTGCCGAGTTGTTGTATGCGTCAAATCTAGTAATCGAATTTTAAACCACTTACCGATGAGCTAGACACTTCAAACTTTAAACATAGCTCAGATCTGGATGACAATGCAATATTAAAAAACAAATTTTTAAAAAAACTGTGCGTCTAGGAGGAAAAAATTTGAGTATTAACCGTCACAACTCGCCGCGCGACGCTCGGTAGTACGTGATCGCGTTCAGCGATCCCCACTTCGCGCGCCAGCGCTCCCCACTCCACTACGTGTTCCCACTCCGACTCATCCCCACTCCACTGATCCACTTGGCACCAAAGAAGCTCAGTGTGGTTATGCTGTTCCGTTCATTCAGTTCCATTTCGAATAATTTCGGACTCCATCAAGAGACATCGCACAGTGGAACTTTTCGTCCATTTCGGAGACAAAATCAAAGAACTTCCGATAGAAATGAGATAGTAAGCTGAAATTTTTTTTTGTTACAGCTGAGACTTCACAGAATATGGGAAAAATAGGGAGATTATGGTACGAACATTTTTCAACCTTGAAAAAAATCGTCAAACTTGCACAATGTCACGAAAATTGTGGTTTTTGCAATACCATGGGTAGAAAAAATTTTTTGTAACATGCCATACATCATTTCCTGTAGATTTTTTCATGCTGAATTCAAATCTAGTCTCAAAATTTGTCTACGACTTCAGGATTTTACAAGAAATCGATTTTTGTGAACGAATTGTTTAACGAATTTTCTCAAGGTTATAAAACGTTCGTACCATAATCTTCCTATTTTCCCATATTCTGCCAAGTTTCAGCTTTAATTTAAAAAAAATTTCATCGCTCATTTCTATCGAAAGTTCTTTGATTTTGTTTCCGATTTGGACGAAAAGTTCCACTGTGCGCCGTATCCCATGGAACGCCTCACAGTGTGGGACCTTTCGTCCAAATCGGAGACAAAGTCAAAGAACTTTCGATAGAAATGAGGTAGAGCGATGAAATTTTTTTAAAATTAAAGCTGAAACTTGGCAGAATATGGGAAAATAAGAAGATTAGGGTACGAACGTTTTATAACCTTGAGAAAATTCGTTAAACAATTCGTTCACAAAAATCGATTTCTTGTAAAATCCTGAAGTCGTAGACAAATTTTGAGACCAGATTTGAATTCAGCATGAAAAAATCTACAGGAAATGATGTATGGCATGTTACAAAAAAAATTTTTCTACCCATGGTATTGCAAAAACCACAATTTTCGTGACATTGTGCAAGTTTGACGATTTTTTCAAGGTTAAAAAATGTTCGTACCATAATCTCCCTATTTTCCCCATATTCTGTGAAGTCTCAGCTGTAATTAAAAAAATTTTCAGCTCTCTATCTCATTTCTATCGGAAGTTCTTTGATTTTGTCTCCGAAATGGACGAAAAGTTCCACTGTGCGACGTCTCTCGGAGTCATCCCCTCATTCTATCTCGCGTATTTCCATATCTTGCGTTTCTATATCTTACTATTTCATACCAGCATTACTATATCTTGTGTTCCATTTGAAAAAGACTAAAAAGTAGAAAATAAAAAAATATATAAAAAGCTTTTTGAAATCCACGCTTATATCAAAATGCACTAAAAAGGAGAAAATTATTTTTTTAGACATTGGTGATTATAAATAAAAGCGGGGAGCGCCCACGAAGATTACGTGAATATAGTTTAGCGCTCCACGCTTTTAGTTATAGTCCCCAATGTCTAAAAAAATTGTTTTCTCCTTTGTAGTGCATTTTAATATAAGCGTGGTTTCTAAAAAGTTTTTTTTTCAATTTTAAGCAGGATTGATTAATGCTGATGGATTTTCGAGGTATCAGGATCAAAGATCCCGGCAATCAGATACGGGGATATCTGGCAAATTCCAGTCACAGTTCCTTCACCATAGTGCGAGCCAGTTAGGTGGTTTCAATCACGGTTGTCCCAAGATCGAATGCAAATAGCATGTAATGCCGAATATGCAGTTTACCGGCAGCAATTATAGCTACATATTGATTTATAAGGCCCTATCACGGGGCTTCAGGATTAACCGGTGTTTTGTTAATTGCCGTTGTAATGCTCCGGTACTGTAAATTAACTCTACGAACCTCTGATCATAAGATGACGAATCTACACCGATAACAAGACGGTATTTAATGAAACAGAACTTTAATCAAATCGTTCAGATAATCCTTCAAAGAATTGCCAATTAATCAACTGTTTATCAATTAAATTTTCGGGAGGACGAATAGTTCGAAAACAGAGGAAAGAGACATTTCGAAATTATGTTTCATCGTGGCACGTCGATCCCCATTGGAAATAAATGGATTCCTGCTCGAAGCACGTGTGGAATGTGATCGAAAATATTTTAATTAAACATTATCAATCAGCCGACAGGAATTTCATTTGAATTGTTAAATGTGGGAATGATGATATTTTTGCATTGGGACATTTTCCAATGGCAATACGAATTGTTAGAAAATGGTTGTGATAATATTTTTGTACCAGAACATTTTCAAATTGTCAATTGAAAAAATTCCCAAAAAATTACTGTAACTCGGATTGAACATGCTACTTCATAAAAGATGTCTCCGCCGACAGTGGAACTTTTCGTCCAAATCGGAGACAAAATCAAAGAACTTTTGATAGAAATGGGGTAGAGCGATGAAATTTTTTTTAATTACAGCTGAGACTTCACAGAATATGGGAAAAATAGGGAGATTATGGTACGAACGTTTTATAACCTTGAGAAAATTCGTTAAACAGTTCGTTCACAAAAATCGATTTCTTGTAAAATCCTGAAGTCGTAGACAAATTTTGAGACTAGATTTGAATTCAGCATGAAAAAATCTACAGGAAATGATGTATGGCATGTTACAAAAAAATTTTTTTCTACCCATGGTATTGCAAAAACCACAATTTTCGTGACATTGTGCAAGTTTGACGATTTTTTTCAAGGTTGAAAAATGTTCGTACCATAATCTCCCTATTTTTCCCATATTTTGTGAAGTCTCAGCTGTAATTAAAAAAATTTCAGCTCTCTATCTCATTTCTATCGGAAGTTCTTTGATTTTGTCTCCGAAATGGACGAAAAGTTCCACTGTGCGCCGTGACAAGATTTTGCATATGTTGCACATTAGGCGCAATTACGGAACTCGGAGAAGGGTAACTGTGTACATCAATTAAATCAGCGCGCATGGTAACTGGCTGAACGCGATCAGCTGTCAATTCGCAGCGATAGAGTCTCGACGTTCGTCTAAATAAATTACAGGGGCTGGAACGAGAGATAGGTTAGCAGTGTTATCGAATTCCTTGGTGGACACAGACTTATTAGGGGACTGGCATCATCCTTGTCAATCGGGGAATGTTCGTAGTTCAATACGGTCCGTGATCGAACCTTCAGACAACGGAGAAGCTTGCCGGCATGGTGAAAATTAATCGATGCCACGGTGGTTTCACGCTGGTAACCGACCCGTGACTGAATTTCATTAATGCGCCGAACGATTTCTACCCTCACGCTCTCTCTCTCTCTCCGTCTTGTCCTCTGTTACCCCCACCCTGGTTCTACTTTATCTCGCTTTAAAATCATCCCCGGATCCCTGCCTCACCCCTTCTTTCTCCCGATCCCATCAGTTCTAAGCACCCCAACGTAGACGAACTTTGGTAAAATTAACTTCACTCAATTAAGCCTTTGCTTCTCGAATCGAACTTCCACGCTGTGCTCGTTCTCGCGAGACCGAGAACACGAGGAGGAAGAAGAAGAATAAGGCATCTCTCACCCTTCGTCCTCTGCAGAACGTTATTCCCGCAAGGTTGATCATGTTTTTTAGCCGAAATGCGATCTAGACGAACGTTTAATCCACTCACCGAACAGGTAAACTTCCCCGGGTAATTGATCGCCCAATGTTTTCCCGCGAACGATGAAAAATTTGGCCGATAGGTAATGGATCCGGTGTGGTCGGCTCTGTTTTATTGCGTACAGCGAGCTTCTTTCGAGCCTGCAGATCGATGTCTGCTCGGTTAGACTGTTGGGAACTTTTGAAATCATCTCTGTCAATTGTACCGTATATGAGCGAGCATGAGCCCACCCTTATTGTAAAGTACAGTCCTTCAGCTTTAATTTGAGCCCTCGAACGTCGAAAAATTCCTACGGGAACATATATTAAAATTGTTTCAAAGAATCTTCTTCAAGTCGTTCGGATAGTCGAGGTTCTACTTAATCCTGAATTACACAGGCTACTCCGGTCCGAATGGCATCGTGTTTGGTATCATTTTAATCGGGAAAGTGTCACGAATACGTCAGTGAAAGTTTCACGTATATGTAGCTAAAAATAAAATAGTTATATGACAAGTAATGATCGAGTGTACCTGTTGTCTTCGGTCTTTTCACTCTTTCTTCGAGGAATAATTTATCCTAACATGAGTGAGGACCTTTGAACAATAAGAATTGTTTAACAATTATCGCGATTCTTTTTGTCGGGTGACACCTGTGACTATGAACATCCGCTTCACGATTAACGCGTGCGCAAATCGGTGATAGTCCTTGATTAATTGGAGCACCGTCCTATTAATCTCGAAACGGTATCAGCATATTATCGATACTTTTACGAATAGAACAACGCCGGGACACGGGCCACAGAGGACTGATTAATTTTGACCACAAACACCAGCTATTGTCGTCAGAACCGCAGCTCTCTGTTATTCGGTTAATTGAATAATTATTCCGTTAATCGCCATTGTCATTGAACCATTTATTGCTTCACGCGATACGGATAAGCGGCCGTAGCTGACATCAAAGGTTCTTCATCAATGGAGATTGTTTACGGCGCGTACAATGTCCAAGTTTTGTTCGTTTGCCGACCGAGAGGCTGCGCGACGGATAATTAGATTGCAATCAACGTAACGGAACGCCAAAGCAATCGATTATGCCAAAGTAATCGATTTCCTTGCCGATTGCTATCCCACCGTTAAGAGATCCGTCTGATATCAAAAACATTGCTCGTATTATGCAAAATTAAAATCGTCGTCAGCTTATAGAAAAGTACAATCTTTCAGCTTTAATTTGAGCCATTAAACATCAAAAAATTCCTATGGGGACACATACCAAAATTGTTTCAAAGATTCTCCTCGAAGTTGTTCGGATGGTAGAGGTTCGATTTAACCGTGGATTGCACAAGTAAATAGGATCAGAATTGTGTCGTGTTTGGGCTCATTTTAATCGGGGAACTGTCAGGAATAGATCAGCGAATGTTTCACTAAAAAATAATGCTAAACAAAAAAGTAATATAACAAATTGTCAATAGTGTGCCAACGTTTCCTATCTTTCCACACTTTTTGTGCTCTATCCGAACAAGACAGATGACCGTTCGAATAGAAAAATCAGCATCCGAGAACAATGGTGGAGAGATTGAAACGTTTCATCACCACGGACCCAGAAAAAGTCGCCACGGACCAGCGGCTCGCAGGAACACGGTCGGACTGGTTTCATTCGTTTCGCCAACAGGTGCGAAACGCAATAACAGGAACAGCGCCGCACGGATAGACCCCGGAAGAAGGATAAAAACCGGGATAGGCGAACCTGTTACTAGTCGCATGGATCCCGGCGCCAGTAAATCACTGTGATTCGAATAAATCACGTATTATTTCGAGCATGGGGCTCGCAGGAGATCGGAGGGGTGCCGTGACGGCTCGAGAGATATACAGCCGTGCTGCTAACTCGCCGCAAAACCTAGGCTATGTGTTACACGGTCAACCACTGACGCGTGTTTCAATGACGAGGGAGATGATCGCGCAAAGCGCCCCCGTTCAGATATGGGCTCGCAGATGCGTGCACACGGCGGTTTACCATAGCGGTTTCGCCATAGAGGGAAAGAGAGGATCAACCTACGAGCGCTGCCCTCTTGGCCATCCCACTCCCCACCCTACGGTTTTACGCTAGCCAAAATTCCACGAATTGGACCACGGTCTATAGGGATTTCGCTATTAGCCCATGGTTTGCTGGAAACGCATTCCTAGCCGCGGCGGTGTTGACCTTTGTAGTCGAACGACTAGTCCTCTGCTTGCTCCGGGGCTCCCGCCCTTTGGGGATTCTCGCGTAACAGGTTCGAAACGGGGATTTTTCTTTCCTTTGACGATCGAAAGTGCACTATTTGAGGAATCTGATCGCGAAATTTTGAGGTCGAATTTCCAAAATTGGAGGAGTTATGCTCCATTTAGTGCGACTCAACAGTCTCTGGTTTGGGGTGCCTTAGGGGACTCTCGCGTAACAGGTTCGAAACGGGGATTTTTCTTTTGTTTGTGAATAGAAAGTGCATTGTTTAAGGAATCTGCTTGCGAAATTTTGAGGAAGAATTCCCAAAATTGGAGAAGTTGTGCACCATTTAGTGCGACTCAATAGGCTCTGGTTTGAGGTGCCTTAGAGGATCTTTGTGTAACAGGCTGGGAACGGAGATTTTTCTTTCGTGCATAAATTAAATATACATATGTAGAATATGCTCGCAAAACTTTGAGTTTAAACTTCCAAAATTTGAGGAGTTATGCTCCATTTAGTGCGACTCAACAGTCTCTGGTTTGGGGTGCCTTAGGGGACTCTCGCGTAACAGGTTCGAAACGGGGATTTTTCTTTTGTTTGTGGATAGAAAGTGCACTGTTTAAGGAATCTGCTTGCGAAATTTTGAGGAAGAATTCCCAAAATTGGAGAAGTTGTGCACCATTTAGTGCGACTCAATAGGCTCGGGTTTGGGGTGCCTTAGAGGATCTTTGTGTAACAGGCTGGGAAACGAAATTTTCCTTTCGTGCATAAATTAAATATACATTTGTAGAATATGCTCGCACAATTTTGAGTTTAAACTTCCAAAATTGGAGGAGTGGTGCTCCATTTAGTGCGACTCAATAGGCTCTGGTTTGGGGTGCATTGGAGGATCTTTGTGTAACAGGCTGGGAAACGAAATTTTCCTTTCGTGCATAAATTAAATATACATTTGTAGAATATGCTCACAAAACTTTGAGTTTAAACTTCCAAAATTTGAGGAGTTGTGCATCATTTAGTGCGACTCAATAGGCTCTGGTTTGGGGTGCATTGGAGGATCCTCGTGTAACAGGCTTGGAACGGAGATTTTTCTTTTGGGTACAAATCAACTGTACAACATGGGAAAATTTTGTAAAAATGAAGAAATTACAGGCCATTTAGCCGCGAACATACCGCACGCGACAATTAAAGTAAATTAAATTAAACGTCGCAGTGTTTCATTTTGAATATTCGTCGGTTATACTATGTGGCCGAAAGAATGTTACACATTTAAACGGCGTCTGTAAAAAACGTAAATTTCACGTAGAAACCATTACGCGGATGCATTAACTTTGATACCCAGCGCGGGTCGAAACGGTCCATTTCGGATTTTTTATTTTACAATTACTAAAACCGTAAAGCTTTGTATGGAGAATTGTTAAATAAATTCATTTATTCCCCCGCACGTTGAACCAACTGAATGCGATAACGCACCGCCGTATGGATTTGTAACTGCGAATTAATGTTTCAAATAAATAAATTTTTTAACAAATCTTCATCATCGGATTTGTCCCTCATCTTTGTAAAAATTGAAGAGTACAATTTTCACGAATAATGTGAAATAATAACGCGGTTCGGATAATCGAGGTTCCACTTTATCGTGAATTACACAGGGTAGCGTGATTCGAATCCTATCGTGTTTGGGCTTGTTTGAACCAGAAAAGTGACACGAATCAAGTCGCTTGTGATTTTTTCCCAAAAGGCAACTGACAATTGATTGCGCGTGGAACCGGAAACGCAGTATCCGGCGTCATGAGAGGCGCCCTTAAAGCGGGCTTTTGGCGCAATTGGCCAAACAGACTGTCGAGGAATGAACACGTCAGTGTCGGGGAGAGGGATTTCCTTCGTGGCATACAAAGTAGCCGACGCCAGGGGATGTTACACGGAAGACCTCCTAACCAGGATGCTAACCTCCTCCTCCCTCACGTTCTCCGTTTTCTCTGAACCGCCGTCTTCCGCGGGTTTCCTCTCTTTTCACTCTACAGAACACGGCCGTCACGGGCTGGGTGCTCGCCAGAGCCGAGCTGTATGCCGAATACAAATGATCGCGACAAATTAGGTCGCTGCTGAAGGGATTCCCTCGGCCCTGTCCGCCGCAGAACGTGGCCATAGGCTCGAACTGTCCCGATTCTTGCCGTGATTCGAATCCGATGTAACGTTCCCTCGAGAAATCTCTATTTGAAACACGCCATCGATTCCCGTTTGACGCGATAATTAACCCTTCGTTGGTCTACCAATACGCCTCTTCAAATGGATTCTTTTCCAGTGGATTTTCATGCGAAATTAGTATCGTCTCTGCTAATTGAATACCCTCGTCGGAAACTAGAATCTTTCACCTTTAGTTTGAGCCCTCGAACGTCGAAAAATTCCTACGGGAGCATATACTAAAATTGTTTCAAAGAATCTTCTTTAAGTCGTTCGGATAGTCGAGGTTCTACTTAATCCTGAATTACACAGGCTACTCAGGTCCGAATCGTATTGTGTTTGGTATCGTTTTAATCCGGAAAGTTTCGCGCATGTATTGGCGGAGGTTTCGTTTAAAAATAATTATGAATGAGAAAGTTATAACGATAATATCACTGCTATATTAATACACTGCTGTATTATTTATGTCACACAATAATAACAATTGAAAATCAAGATTAGAAGCCAATGAAATTTTCGCAAAAGCCACGAGTACAAGCTTGTAATATTTCCCCTTCCGCATTCGCTGAAGATTGACACGTGTTCCATAATGCAACATCGATCAATCTGGCCATCAAAATAATTAATAGAGACACGAGAGGTGCAGCTGAATCCCTGCTCGTTTGATAATTTTATGGATACAAGAGCCCGGCAATTAATCTTCCGAGCCCGTTAACAAGACGAACAACAATTCATTTCAGTATCCCAATTTGTCAGCGCGGGCTAAAGCCTGCCCCACAAGAGCTTTTCACCAGTGGACTCTAGGCGACTTTCTTTCCTTGTTCCAAGTGTAATTTAGCCGCGACGGGCGCGCATGGTTGCGATAACATTATCGAATTCTGGTGCTACTCGCGTGCCTCGCGTCGTGAGATATGGCGAGGGACGAATATTTATAGTTCGCGTTCTCGCGAAAACGTATCAGATGCGTGGATGTACCTTATGCCGGGTTCTCACGTTATCGCGTGGCTGACGATCGAATCATCCTTGCCTGCTTAATGTAGTCTTCGCTCGAGTGTCTAGGCGATTTACCGAGCTGAACTTGCTGGCGAACCAATTAAACGCACTCTTATTGCTTATTTGTGTTCCACCCGGTATCTATATCCACATTCTACCGGATATGATCGTATCTTTATCGGAAAGTACAATCTTCCAGCTTTAATTTGAGCCGTCGAACGTCGAAAAATTCTTACGGGAACACATCCTAAAATTGTTTCAAAGAATCGCCTTGACATCATTCGGATAAGAGAGGTTCTATTATATCGTGGATTACGCAGGCGAATGGGATGCGAATGGTATCGTGTTTGGTATCATTTTAATCGGGGAAGTCTCGCGGATATGTTAGTGAAGGTTTCATACAAAAATAATTATAAACAAAACAATTACGGCATCTTATATATCATTCTGGTATGAATTCGACATTTTTTGAGATGTACGTACAAATATCTCGGCGAGGAAGGAATTGGGACGACATATTGAAAAAGGACATTACGTCTATCGGAGATGTCTTATGACGTCGTGTTTCGCCGATTGCGAGTCTTCCACTGAGGGACCAGACCAGCATGATCGTTTCAGATGTTGCGCGATATATACGAGGCGTCGTTAGACGCGGCATTGACTGATAAAAATGTCATAGTAGCCGGGTTGCTTGGTCGATCACTTTTCAGCGTCGTAAAACGTCAGCAGAACTGGAGGTCGAAGCTCAGATTCATCGGGGCTCCTGTCGCAGTAAATGAAATCGTAAAGGCGGAACGCGGAATCTGAGCTAGTCGCTGTGCAGACAGTTCCTACAGGATAGTTGGCCGATAAAGAAAAACAGTTCTCATTCGATCGTAAAAGGGGCGAACGATATGGTGCAACGGAACAACGGCAGGTCCGAAACATTCAACTATAAAGGACCCGTACGCAATTCCGACGACAGGCTGGCTTCCGAAATCCTGCTGGCGCTACACGACCTCCCAGTCAGCAAGTCCTGTCACAGAAGAATTCCTGTCACGTGGCAGGATCCCTGAAAATATAAAGATCAATTTCAACTCGCAGGAACACGCAGGAATTTTTATGAAAAATTACAAACATGAATATGAACGTGCCCTTGTTGGAAAGTACGTTCCTTCAGCTTTAATTTGAGCCCTCGAACGTTGAAAAATTCCTACGGGGACACATACTAAAATTGTTCCGAAGAATCTACTAAAAAGTCGTTCGGATGGTAGAGGTTCGATTTAATCAATGGATTTTACAGGCAAATAGGATCGCAATTGTATCGTGTTTGGGCTCATTTTAAACGGGAAAGTGTCGCGGATACGTTGGCCAATGTTTTACTAAAAAATAATCAGAAATGAGCAAGTTATGGCATGAAATTAGTGTTGTCCCACCGAGACTTTAGTAATTGTGCTTTTAAACGAATAAAGGTGTTTTTAAATGGAAGAATTTATTGTTCTGTCGCAAATTTTGAGGACGTAGATGCGCATGGCAGTGGCGACGATAAGCAGGTTGCTTGTCAACCAGTTCCCCGAAGAAAAAGTAGTGTAAAGATCAATTTAAACTCGCAAGAACAGGTAGGAATTTTTATGAAAAATTACATTCGTGAATATGAACGTGCCCTTGTTGGAAAGTACGTTCCTTCAGCTTTAGTTCGAGCCCTCGAACGTCGAAAAATTCCTACGGGTCACATATTAAAATTGTTCATAAGAATCTACTCGAAGTCGTTCGGATGGTAGAGGTTCCATTTAATCAGTGGATTGCACAGGCAAATAGGATCGCAATTGTATCGTGTTTGGGCTCATTTTAAACGGGAAAGTGTCGCGGATACGTTGGCCAATGTTGTACTAAAAAATAATCAGAAATGAGCAAGTTATGGCATGAAATTAGTGTTGTCTCACCGAGACTTTAGTAATTGTGCTTTTAAACGAATAAAGGTGTTTTTAAATGGAAGAATGTATTGTTCTGTCGCAAATTTGAGGACGTAGATGCGCATGGCAGTGGCGATGATAAGCAGATTTCCTGTTAACCAGTTCCCGAAGAAAAAGTAGTGTAAATGGTGTTTGTGTTTTAAAAGCTAAATGGAATAGCCTATATGCGGAGGGATTTGGCGGTGTGTACACATCGCTACACCTGGCCTTGGAAAAGACACATCGTGTGCTATGCAATCGACGAGAGACTATCGGATAAATCGTGTTGATAAGCGTTCGCCGGCTTTGAGAACGCGAGTACCAATATTTGACAGGACCGAAAAAATTCTGAAGACTCGAGGATTCTCAGGAGCAAAAACAAGTTTTTTTGGGCACGGGTAGTTTCGAGTGAAACTACGAAGTTCGGAAAAAACTTGAAAGCATGGAGAGGCCAGTTACGTTTACGATTTGATAAAAATTAATTATCCCCGTCCCGTCGAGGGGATATTAACTTTTTTGTTCCTCCGCAATGAAAAAGTAAAATGTTCCAGCGCTGATGCTACTTAGCGCGATATACTGTACACGCTGGCGAGTGCGCATAAAAGTCGAAAACAACCCTCGGAACCCGACTGGAACTCGGTTAAAGTTCGTCCAACTTCGTTGAATTACAGAACAGCGTTAAGGACGCGTCGGATTCAGCTTCTGTGACTATCTGACGGAGAATAAAACCTCGAAATTGACTGCCTCTCTCGTGAAACAAGCACGTACACAACGAACATTAATGAATGTTATCGTAAAGTTCAATTAGGCCACAACTGCTATTATTCCACATTACAGTCGGCTTTTCGTGGAAATATTGTCGGAGTAATAATTGGTGACAGGCGAGCATACGTTCAACGCAGGTACTTTTCGTTTTCTATTTTTCTTCTAGAATTTCGGAAAAACAGCAAATAGCTAACTCTTGTTGTTTTCGTTACGTCCGCTAACACGCACGCCTTTTGTGCAATTTTCGAGAGGCTTTTAACGCTGAAAACTTTTCCGGACACTGCAGTCTGGCATATTGGAGAACCTTGCACCCGCATAATTGCATTCTGCTAATTTCAGAGAGACCAGAAAATTTCCACACGATGTATGGCAACTTGACGAAAACAGGACTCGCTAATTATTCTCATTGTATTTAGTGTTATCGTTCGGAGCAATATTTTGGAGATTAAAAATCGTGTTATTAATTTTTTCATTAATTTAGGAGGAACTTCAAATGCGCTGCCATTTATGTCGAGTGTTTTCCAATTATTGCAGTTGCAATAAAAAATAAACTGGGGAGGATTAAAAACATTTATCTATATAAATTATCATTCGGAACAATATTTTGGGGATTCAAAATCCTATTATTAATTTAGAGGCAGCATTTAATGCTGCATTTAATTACTGCAGTTGCAATAAAAAACTGGGAAGGATAAAAACCATTTATCTATATAAATTATCATTCGGAACAATATTTTGGGGATTAAAAATCCTATTGTTAATTTAGGGACAGCATTTAACGAACTTGCATTTATTTGGAGTGTTTCTAATTATTGTAGTTGCAATAAAATATAAACTGTCAGGGATTAAAATTATTTCGGAAAAGGTCCACGAGTCCTGAGGTGTTTCGAGACGATAGGAGAGCAGGCCATCACAGCCCCATAAAAAATAGGAGCGACGTGTACGATTGTAGGAAGAAACTGTTCCAGCAAGTTTCCCGGTGCGAGAAGGGGGTTGCTTATGGCAGCCATAAAGCCTCTCGCGAGGAAGTTAACGACAGGTCTTAAGGGCGTCGGAGGAATCATAGTTCTACTCGCGGAGCCGCGCCTCGAGAAGTCGGAAACGTACGTACGTTTTTCGGATGTCCGGGTTCGACGGACGTGATGTCACGGCCGCGCAAACTCCTCCGTAAATTCCTTTGCACCGAGCTTTACGGCACAATCACGTAGCGAACCAGCGTCTTGAAGGTTCCTGCAGGGACCAAGTGAAAAAAAGAAAACAGGGCCGAAGGGACCAAGGACCTCCTTAAAGGGACACGAGACACGCCGTGAATCCCCGAAATTCAATTACCAAAAAAGTTTTCCTGTTCGACGTGCCGACGCTCTACCGACTTCGCGATTTCGCGCGAGACAGCGTTCGCGAAATGATAGAGTACTTCATTTAATTCGTCAATTTATTTATTGGTTTATTTAAGCATTAAATTTTGATATTTCTGCGGACGTGGACACTGAAGATATGATAACATTGCTGGAAAAACTGTCGCTTGCAAATTTGTTATATAACAAATATAGAAATTGTAAAATTTTTAAAACATTATGAAATTGTAAAAATTTTATATTGTGAAATATGACTGCTCTTTACTTTACCGGACTCAAGATTTGTGCCTTTCTCCTATAAATTATGATGTATTTGGTATGTAATCCAGTAGATTTGTACCCGGAGAACCTGCAGATCGAAGTTTCGATCCTGTAGGATTATTGGTTCAGAAGTTATGGTCGCTTAAAGTTAAGCTATCTGCAGTGTTTTTGACAGGTAAGGGCGCCGCCATATTGGTAGTGACGGTCGCGTGCCGCTTACCGAGTTGGTTGGTGATTAAGCTGTGAGTAAGTGGCTTGCGATCGTCACTACAAACTAATATTGTGTTTTGTAAGGCGCCCTGTCAAAAACACTGCAGATTGCTCAACTTTAAGCAAGCATAATTCCTGAACCATTGATCCTACCGGATCGAAACTTCGATCTGCAGCCGCCTCGGGTACAAATCTACAAAATTACATACCCAATACATCATAATTTATAGGAGAAAGGCACAAATTTTGGGTCCGGTAAAGTAGTTTACCCTAAATAATAGTAAATTATAAATTGTAAAAAATTGTAAGATGCTGATTCTCTACAATTTAAAGTAACACTTCGTGACGGAGGTCCCTGTATATCGCGGGACAGGCGTCGAAAATGATTGGAGAAAGAAAGGGACGATTTCTAATTGGCAGAGGAAACCATGGGCGTTCATAGTCGTTCATAGGCGTCGTGTTCGCGCGTAATTGAGAATCGATGAGTAAACCGGACAAAGTATAGCGTGGGCGGATGGTGACAATGGAATAAGAGGAGCAGGGAAAGGAGAGGGAGGGTAGGGGATCGCTTAGATTTAAGCGACATCGGGCAGCGAACAATGGCGTTGATTGCCGAAATTAGCTGGCACAGTCTCTCTGGCAACCGGTAACCGGCTCACGAGCTCGTCGTCGAGTGAGTTAGGCGAACGCTGCGCGCCGTGTCACTTAACGAGAGAAAGAGCGGAGAGATTGCCACATCGAACCGGAGGCAGCAGACAGAGGAGACGGTTCAAGGGAAACAGAGAGAGAAAGAGAGAGAAATGGCTGAACTGCAGCCACACGGAGTTACACGTGCGGATTGCCGGAGACAATTGCAACTTCCTTTGTAACATCGTACGCATATCTGCAACGTGTTGCGACGATCCACGGATTCTCTTGATCCCTCCACTGTTTGTTCGTTGGTTCTCTGATGCGCTACATAACGCGCCATCAGTAGAATCTCTTTACGCTAAATCAAACTTTTCTGAACTGGATAAATAAAGTTTCACAAACGAAATTCTCTAAACAAACGAATTTTCTTAAAATTCTCTTACGCCACTGGATTTCCCCACTCGAAAACGCACAATTTAAAAAAAAATTCAATTTCTTACGACCTCTCCTTCCTGAGATAACCGGAGAGGCGATCACGTAGAATCGGCTACCCCCATTATCGCGCTGGCCGGCCGGGTGGGGGTAGCCGATCTTACGTCATCGATTCTTCGCTTGCCCAAACCTGATGTAATCCTCTGAGTGGCGGCTCGAAACAAAATAAATCGACAACCATCCACACTCAAGGGGTGAAAACAGCCTTGAATTGAGGGTTGAAACCACATTTGTTGAGATATCTCGGGAACCAGAGGCCGGAAAAGATTGAATTTTTTTGTAAACTGTTTGTTTTCGAATGAGAAATCCATTCGGGGAAGAAAATTTTAACAAAACTCATTTGTTTAAACAATATATGAAAAATTCGATTTATTCTCTACTGTTTCTCCTATTTTAGTCCAGTCAATGAATGCTCATAAGAGGGGTGTAGAGGGAAATGGAAAGAACACAATTTTTAACTTTGGGACTTTGTTTGGACTAGTTAGTAGGTAAACATACTAAAAGTCCCTACTCCTAGGAGGCGAGCGGGGTGCAGCGTGGCACGTAGAAAGTTCCCTTTTTTGGTTCTCCGCTTATATCTCGGAAACTATGTGTCCTAGCGATAAGACCATTCTATACAAAATTAAAGCTGACAAAATGGGCCATAAGATCAATTCCATTCAGTTTTTCGCTATCTCGCATAGTTTCCGAGATATCCGCGCTCAAAGTTCACTAATTATGAAAAAGAAGTGCCTTATTTGACTAGCTAACTTTTCAGCACAATTAGTGAACTTTGAGCGCGGATATCTCGGAAACTATGCGAGATAGCGAAAAACTAAATTGAATCAATCTTGTGGCACATTTTGTCAGCTTTAATTTTGTATGGAATGGTCTTATCGCTAGGACGCATAGTTTCCGAGATATCCGCGCTCAAAGTTGACTAATTGTGAAAAAGAAATGCCTTATTTGACTAGCTAACTCTTCAGCACAATTAGTGAACTTTGAGCGCGGATATCTCGGAAACTATGCGAGATAGCGAAAAACTAAATTGAATCAATCTTGTGGGACATTTTGTCAGCTTTAATTTTGTATGTAATGGTCGTATCGCTAGGACGCATAGTTTCCGAGATATCCGCGCTCAAAGTTGACTATTTGTGAAAAAGAAATGCCTTATTTGACTAGCTAACTCTTCAGCACAGTTAGTGAACTTTGAGCGCGGATATCTCGGAAACTATGCGAGATAGCGAAAAACTAAATTGAATCAATCTTGTGGCACATTTTGTCAGCTTTAATTTTGTATGGAATGGTCTTATCGCTAGGACGCATAGTTTCCGAGATATCTGCGCTCAAAGTTCACTAATTGTGAAAAAGGAGTGCCTTATTTGACTAGCTAACTCTTCAGCACAATTAGTGAACTTTGAGCGCTGATATCTCGGAAACTATGCGAGATAGCGAAAAACTAAATTGAATCAATCTTGTGGCACATTTTGTCAGCTTTAATTTTGTATGGTATGGTCTTATCGCTAGGACGCATAGTTTCCGAGATATCCGCGCTCAAAGTTCACTAATTGTGAAAAAGAAATGCCTTATTTGATTAGCTAACTCTTCAGCACAATTAGTGAACTTTGAGCGCGGATATCTCGGAAACTATGCGAGATAGCGAAAAACTAAATTGAATCAATCTTGTGGCACATTTTGTCAGCTTTAATTTTGTATGGAATGGTCTTATCGCTAGGACGCATAGTTTCCGAGATATCCGCGCTCAAAGTTGACTAATTGTGAAAAAGAAATGCCTTATTTGACTAGCTAACTCTTCAGCACAATTAGTGAACTTTGAGCGCTGATATCTCGGAAACTATGCGAGATAGCGAAAAACTAAATTGAATCAATCTTGTGGCACATTTTGTCAGCTTTAATTTTGTATGTAATGGTCTTATCGCTAGGACGCATAGTTTCTCCTGGACTAGGAGTCTCCTAGGGAACTTTTAGTATTTTTACCTCGTAACTAGTCCAAACAAAGACCCAAATTTAAAAATTGTGTTCCTTCCATTTCCCTCGACAATTTTTCGTTGACTGTACTATTTACTGTTAATTCGTAAACGATCTTCGACCCAAATTTCTTTCTTTTTTACCATCCAGCAATAATTGTCGGCCTAATTGACAGAGAGACAATCTATTGGCCCAGATCTGTTAACGAATTTGGATTTGAGGGATGGTCGCGGTGAAATTGTGCGAAAGAACCGGGTATAATTATTGAGCAATCAGCGTCGGCGGTGATGTCGGTGTTGGTCGGTAAAAGTCGCCTAACAGAAGCGTCGCACGCGGAAATTAACTGGCCGGGCGGGCAAGCAAATGCAGCCGTGTAATCGTTGCGGCAGGTTTAACCTTCCACATCACGGTCCGCACGCATATGTGAAACTACAGACGGGGTGAGGCTCGGAATCGTGCAAACCGCGCCCGGTGCTTTATAATACGTTTAATCGGTCGCAATTTTAATCGTAACCCGCCACCGGTTAACCGCCGCGCGTAGTTATCGGCCGGTGCAGACGCGGGCCCGACAAAATATGCAGAATAACCATCATGTCTATATCCTAAACATTTTATCCGGTTTAACGAGTACACGACCCACAGCCGCCGCCGCCGCCGCCGCGGCGCGGCGTCCAGCCTGGAATTTAATGATAAGATAAACGTCCAAAATTATCGTACCGAATAATAATTCGTTTCGCAAACGCTAGGTAGGCCGTACATCTGCAAACCATTGTCCACGACATATACGGAACTTTCCGAATCGCTGACACATTTTCGGTGAAATCTGTCATACCTTTTGCCCCCGGAAAATTGATATTGTAATTACAGGGATTAGGATACCAGCGAGCTATTACGTATTGCTGTGTTGCCAGTCTGCCACCGACAGTACACCGGAATATCGCGCTCGGCCGCCGCTGTGACCATAATCACGCGGAACGGGACGGAATTTGTAATTTCGGGCCGTTATTCACTTTTGATAGCACTCGTGCCTCATTAACTCCTCCGGCCTCTAATTATTTTATATTTTGCCGAACCACACCTCTCGATGCCTTTCGATTAAATTGTAACGGTATGAAAGTATTGGGTTGGTAAGAAAGTTCGTAGCGTTTTCAAATTAAGAATCGAAGACAAAATTAAGGCGTTTATTCACATGTTTATTCAATAACATGAGAATTTACCTGGAAAATGGCAGAAAGTAATATAGAGAAGAATGGAAAATGTGGTATTGAATAAATCTATGATTAAATATCTGATTTTTAGCTGTCAATTCTAATTTGCAAACGCTACGAACTTTCGTTCCGGCTGCTCTTTACTTCACCGGACACAAAATTTTTGCTTTTCTCCTATAAATTATAATGTATTTGGTATGTAATCCAGTAGATTTGTACCCGGGGCGGCTGCAGATCGAAGTTTCGATCCTGTAGGACCAATAGTTCAGGAGTTATGCTTGCTTAAAGTTGTGCATTTTTCAGTGTTTTTGATGGGTAAGGGCGTCGCCATATCGGTTTGTAGTGTCGCACGCTGCTTACCGAGCAGTGCTGCTAGGTGATAGTTGGTTGATTAGGTCGGTGGGGGCGGCAAGGTAAGCGTCGCTACAAACCAATATGACGGCGCCCTTACCTGTCAAAAACACTGCAGATTTCTCAGCTTTAAACAAGCATAACTCCTGAACCATAGATCCTACAGGATCGAAACTTCGATCTGCAGCCGCTCCTGATCCAAATCTACTGGAATATTACTGGAAAGGCTCAAATTTTGAGTCCGGTATAATAAAGCTTACACTTCGTACCCAATCCAATGTGAATGGGCCACCTAAATATTAAAAAAAAATGTTTCGACCGGTTGTTTCTACAAGATTATCGTTAGTTTTTCGTCAGGAATACTCGTATTCTGTTTTATTCCATCCTGTAGGGCCTGAAGAGAACATTTTAATATTTTTAAGTGATGTTTTCGAATTAACCTTGAGTAACCAAAAATGTGATAAATTTGTAGAGTGATGTTAGAATCGTATTCGAACTAGTATGTTCAGCTGAAATATACTTACATTGGGTGTACAAAGTATTCGTACACCTTTTAAAAACTAATAACTTTTTTATAATTGTACCAAACTACCTGAATTTTTATAATCAATTAGAAGCATTGGTTTACGAAATGATATGCTAGAAAAATTTTCCAAAAATTATAATTTACAAGATTACATGCAGAAATAAAAAAGGCAATTTTTAGAACTTTTTTATTTGGGCCCTTAATAAAAATTTAAAAAAGATGTTTTGTAGATCTATGTTAGTTATGCACATGCTTCAAATTTCATCGAAATCGATTAGCATACATACGAGCTAGAAGCGGTTAAAAATGGTGAATATCGTAATTTTAGACGACTTTTGATCAGTTTCTGCTTAAAATCCACAGAATCGTTCATCTTTCCATGCGTGTCGTTTTTTCCTGCGTCAACCGATTTCGATGAAATTTTCTGTATGTGTATAACTAACATAGATCTACAAAATGTATATTTTAAATTTTGATTAAGGGCCCAAAGAAAAAGTTTTAAAAAATGCCTTTTTTATTTTTGCATTTAACCTTGTAAATCACAATTATTTGGAAAATCTTTTTTGCATATCATTTCGTAAACCAATGCTTCTAATTGATTATAAAAAATCAAGTCGTTTGGTACAATTATAAAAAAGTTATTAGTTTTTAAAAGGTGTACGATTACTTTGTACACCCACTGTATATACTTCGTCACTCCAACCTGTAGAACATTTTAATATTTTTAAGTGACGACCTTCAGGCGACCTAGAGCACAAAAAATGCGATAAAATTATAGGATAATATCAGGATAACGTTTGAAGTCGTCTGCTGAAAAATTGGACTTGTGCTGCACGGTTGTAACAAAAAGGAGTGGCTGCGAGGAACGGTCGTAAAAAATGGCAAGATATTATGCATTGTGTAGCGCTGCACTTCGCCGGTTCTTACCTGGATGGAGTCGCACCTGTGCCAATCCGACTATGCGTGTCAATTTACTGTCTGTCTTAGCTGGTTAAAGAGCGAACACGTTCCTGTCAGTCTCGAGGACGAAAATCGAGTATAATGTTAGAAAAATATTCATCAATATTTACCGGAATAAAATATTGAATGTCGGAACCACGAAACCGTGTATTCTCTTGCAAAATTGCACTTACACGTTGAAGATCTTCTGCATGGACAAAGTCACTTCCGGGCACTTTTCTCGATTTGCAGTCGAGTTCTCGGGCGGTATGGGAGAGCCTTCTGCGCCCTTATGTGCTTACGGAGCAGCCCGGAGACATTTGAAATTTATTCAATGGGATTCATTCGACTCAGTCGTGGCAGAAGTCTCTTTCCGACGAAGCATGCGACGTCCGGTCAAGACTCCGGAATATTTTTACCAACTGTGTGTGTGTATGTGGATTGTTTTTTGCACAAGCCGACAGCAGGGAATTTGGCACACGTGCTAGTAACGACGGGAAACTGTTCCACCGCAGTCGAGAAGAAGATCTGTGAAGAACAAGTTGTCGCTTTATGCGAATGACGTGGCCCCAAAATTTTTGTCCGAAAAAACTCTACAAACCTGAAGACAGTGATTGACACTGATTGCCAAGCGTGAATTGCTGGAGAACTATCCCAGGAATTCTCGTGTAAATATTATATGTATACAGGGTGAATTCGATAAAGCAGGACACCTAAATATCTCCGTTACTTTTCGTTGTACAAAAAAACTTCGTAGGACAAAGTTACACTGTTTGAAGGGCCACATATAACGGTGTAAGGGGAAAAAAAGTTTCAAGGTCATTTTAATGAGATTTCAAGGTTATCGATGTTTTTTTAAATGGAATGAGGTATTTTTTAATACATCAATCGATGCAGCTGGACATTCGTTATAAAAAAGTACTAACCTATGTATGTCGAAAAGTTAGTAGTTCACGAGATATTTCGATTTAAATAACTCTAAAATACCATTACTGTCGTGCTAAGATGTTACACAAGTAAGTAAACACTAACGTCTTAGTACGACAGTAATGGTATTTTAGAGTTATTTAAATTGAAATATCTCCTGAACTACTAACTTTTCGACATACATAGGTTAGCACTTTTTTATAACGAATGCCCACCTGCATCGATTGATGTATTAAAAAATACCTCATTCCATTAAAAAAAACGTCGATAACCTTGAAATCTCATAAAAATGACCTTGAAATATTTTTTCCCTTACACTGTTATATGTGGTCCTTCGAACAATGTAACTTCGTTGTACCAAGTTTTTTTGTACAACGAGAAGTAACGGAGATATTTAGGTGTCCTGCTTTATCAAATTCACCCTGTATATTTGCACGAATATCGTATAAACAAATGTCGCATGCGGTAGGTTACTGCATTATGGGAATTTCAGCCCGGTTCCCAGCCATTGCCACATGATCCGTTGAAAGTGATTGATTTTATGCTTGCTCATTAAGCATTTAGGATAATTAAGGCACTACCGTATTGCCTACGATGATCCCCGCACGTATTACCGGTGTCGACTACCGATGTTCTCATTTTCATTCGAATAGCCGGGCTAGAGGTAAATACCATTTGTGCTATCCGCACCAGAATTTCATTAAACATACACAGGACCGCGCGTTTGCACACTGGCAGGAGAATTACATCGGCATACATCAGCTGGGCTATGCGGTGTAATCGACCAGCTAGAACGCTTCGAAAACGTTAATTTTGGAAATGATCGTGGTTAATGCGCGACGGGGACAGTGGAATCGATGCTCTTTGCAATGCGCTTTGTCCCATCTCGATATCTCGATTCGTTCTCGAGATACGAGCGATAAAAGTTTTCGAGTATGCGGCTCACTCATAAATAGTAAATGTCGGTCACTGACCGCCTTGACTTTACGTTGCGTTGGTCAGTGACCACCGGTGACCACAGAAAGAGTGAAATTGTTCAAAGTACGTGTGTCTACCCGCGGGGTTTTCTCAGATTAAGGCTTTTCTGCAATCAGAATCGATTTTGATGGATTCTAAAATATTCACTCGATTGTTATAAACACTCTCCCCCATTCTGAAGGCCATCGACCATCGTGCTATACCGAAACGTCGTTGCAGGTCATACGACGTCCGATACGGGGGAGAATTGATAATAAACATATCCCTGTACAGGGACGGTAAATCTTTCAAGATTCTCGTGACCATAAATCCTCGAAGGTAGGGCAGGAGTGTGTGGGAGGAAGAGTAGGGGAAAGGGGGATGGCTAGCTGACCACTCAATTTTTGTAATCGTCGATAAAACGGCTTCTAAACTTCGACCCGTGTCCTACACACGACACTGACCGACCCAACGGCTTTGTCCCATCTCGATATCTCGATTCGTTCTCGAGATACGAGCGATAAAAGTTTTCGAGTATGCGGCTCACTCATAAATAGTAAATGTCGGTCACTGACCGCCCCGACTTTACGTTGCGTTGGTCAGTGACCACCGGTGACCACAGAAAGAGTGAAATTGTACAAAGTACGTGTGTCTACCCGCCGGGTTTTCTCAGATTAAGGCTTTTCTGCAATCAGAATCGATTTTGATGGATTCTAAAATATTCACTCGATTGTTATAAACACTCTCCCCCATTCTGAAGGCCATCGACCATCGTGCTATACCGAAACGTCGTTGCAGGTCATACGACGTCCGATACGGGGGAGAATTGATAATAAACATATCCCTGTACAGGGACGGTAAATCTTTCAAGATTCTCGTGACCATAAATCCTCGACGGTAGGGCAGGAGTGTGTGGGAGGAAGAGTAGGGGAAAGGGGGATGGCTAGCTGACCACTCAATTTTTGTAATCGTCGATAAAACGGCTTCTAAACTTCGACCCGTGTCCTACACGCGACACTGACCAACCCAACGGCTTTGTCCCATCTCGATATCTCGATTCGTTCTCGAGATACGAGCGATAAAAGTTTTCGAGTATGCGGCTCACTCATAAATAGTAAATGTCGGTCACTGACCGCCTAGACTTTACGTTGCGTTGGTCAGTGACCGTCGATGACCACAGAAAGAGTGAAATTGTTCAAAGTACGTGTGTCTACCCGCGGGGTTTTCTCAGATTAAGGCTTTGCTGCAATCAGAATCGATTTTGATGGATTCTAAAATATTCACTCGATTGTTATAAACGCTCTCCCCCATTCTGAAGGCCATCGACCATCGGGCTATACCGAAACGTCGTTGCAGGTCATACGACGTCCGATACGGGGGAGAATTGATAATAAACATATCCCTGTACAGGGACGGTAAATCTTTCAAGATTCTCGTGACCATAAATCCTCGAAGGTAGGGCAGGTGTGTGTGGGAGGAAGAGTAGGGGAAAGGGGGATGGCTAGCTGACCACTCAATTTTTGTAATCGTCGATAAAACGGCTTCTAAACTTCGACCCGTGTCCTACACACGACACTGACCGACCCAACGGCGCCGTAAGTGTCTCTTAACCTCGAAAAAGGTGAACGCTCGATCCTCCGGCGGAGGCGGCAGCGTTTCATCGATTTTCTTTTTACCGTGGACAGCGCACCACTTTCCTACGATAAATTTCAATGTCTACCGACTGCCGTAAAAAATGTATTTTATATTTCGCGCGGGGCCCTTTCAGGAAAATTGACCGTTTATCTGCTTGTCATAAAACGAAATAATTATTCTAAAGAAATATTCGAAATAAAAAATGCCTAAATAAATATTCGAGATAAAAATTGCCTAAATAAATATTCATGACAAAAATTGTCTGAATGGCGGCACACAGGGAATATTGGCTTTTTTAATCATTCAAAAAAATCCTCGACCACGTCGACTTGGAAAAATTACGCAATAATCGCCGACGGATGTGAACGGTGAGTTCAGCGAGTGCATTCGCGAGGATGCAGCCTGCGCCCGGAACAAGAATAAAGGGTTGGGTCAATCCGTAGTGAAAAAGGCACTCGATATTTCCGACATCAGACGTGGAGATCAGTTGATGGAAAAAGATAGGAACGACTGGAGAGGCTGGTGTACGAAAGCTTGCGCTCGACAGAGTGGTTCGTGGAGGAATGATGGCCGTTCTTTTTTATCCTGTCGTAGCACGAGCTTGCGCAGGCTGCTGGGAAATATCATAGTTCTCGCGATGGCGCCGAGTTGCGAACGATTTTTCTTCGTTTGACTGCGGCCGGGCTCCGGCTTTAATCTCGAAGCCGCAGCGTCCATTTCGAAGTCATTGTTCATTGAATTATCAAAATTTTAAAGATGTTATTTAGTCTCCCAGGAAAATATTTTTTGAAATCCCCGAAGGGCTAATTAGCTCGCTGATCGTGTCGCAGAGCTGCGAGAAAGGTCCACAGCGAAATGGGCAACGAGTGTTTAGAATCGCGAGGATGTCGTTGGATGTTGCGCGAGATTCTGAGACACCAAACTGTCGAAGTTCGCCCTCACGGTCCAGCTCGTTAATGGCGATCCTACGAGGCTTCCATAGGGGTTGTTTGAAAGTTTAACTAGTTCCTACTTGTTCCGGGTTTGAACTGGTAACCCCATGAAGCGAGACTCGGCGTTGTCGGTGCGACATTTTTCCAGTGGAATTAGTCCGGTGAAGTGCTCGACGTGTTTCGCCGTATTGGAACGCGGATATTAGATTCGAAAATATTCACGGTAACTCTGAATTTGCAATAATTGACGTGAATGCGAATATACTGTTCCCGTTGGCATCGCAAAAATGCTGTATTCGTGTCTCTTCATTTGACTGTGCACGGTTACCATCTTTAAAAAATGATAATAATAAACGATATTCCTACTCAAGCACATTGGAGTGCACGGAACGCACGAGGGAAGTCGTATCCAAATTACTGGATATTTAAATTGACCTACTAGCTTTTAACCTGGTGGCGCCATTTTGACGAACCTTGGCTTGTTAGAGAGCGCGAAGTCTGCGCTTCAAAACGGCGTTTCTTTCGTTACGATAGGACGTCTGGTTCCCGAGATATCATCGTGGCCCGTGAAGTTTCTAAGATCGTGTATCAAAAACTTAAGCGTAGTAAGAACGGTGAATATTTCAGATTCCATGGCAAATCGATTCTGATTGCAGCAAAGCCTCGATCTGACAAAAAGCCGCGGGCCTGTGCTGTTTCTTAGATCGTGTATCAAAAACTTAAGCGTAGTCAGAACGGTGAATATTCCAGATTCCATGGGAAATCGATTCCGATTGCAGCAAAGTCTCGATCTGAGAAAAAATCGCGGGCCTGTGCAGTTTCTTAGATCGTGTATCAAAAACTTAAGCGTAGTAAGAACGGTGAATATTTCAGATTCCATGGCAAATCGATTCTGATTGCAGCAAAGCCTCGATCTGACAAAAAGCCGCGGGCCTGTGCAGTTTCTTAGATCGTGTATCAAAAACTTAAGCGTAGTCAGAACGGTGCATATTTCAGATTCCATGGGAAATCGATTCCGATTGCAGCAAAGCCTCGATCTGAGAAAAAACAGCGGGCCCGTGCTGTTTCTTAGATCGTATACCAAATACTTAAGCGAAGTCAGAACGGTACATATTTCAGATTCCATGGGAAATCGATTCCGATTGCAGCAAAGCCTCGATCTGAGAAAAAACCACGGGCCCGTGCTGTTTCTTAGATCGTGTATCAAAAACTTAAGCGTAGTCAGAACGGTGAATATTCCAGATTCCATAGGAGATCGATTCCGATTGCAGCAAAGTCTCGATCTGAGAAAAAACCGCGGGCCCGTACTGTTTCTTAGATCGCGTATCAAAAACTTAAGCATAGTAAGAACGGTGAATATTTCAGATTCCGTGGGAAATCGATTCTGATTGCTGCAAAGCCTCGATCTGAGAAAAAACCGTGGGCCCGTGCTGTTTCTTAGATCGTGTATCAAAAACTTAAGCGTAGTCAGAACGGTGAATATTTTCGATTCTGTGGGAAATCGATTCTGATTGCAGCAAAGCCTCGATCTGAGAAAAAACCGTGGGCCCGCGCTGTTTCTTAGATCGTGTATCAAAAACTTGAGCGTAGTAAGAACGGTGAATATTCCAGATTCCATGGGAAATCGATTCCGATTGCAGCAAAGCCTCGATCTGAGAAAAAACCGTGGGCCCGTGCTGTTTCTTAGATCGTGTATCAAAAACTTAAGCGTAGTCAGAACGGTGAATATTTTCGATTCTGTGGGAAATCGATTCCGATCGCAGCAAAGCATTGATCCAAGAGAGTTTCTTAGAGAATGTCAATGAATTTTCAATAAAAGGAACCCTAATTTTAACGAGCACCGTTTCAACAATCGACTACGGTCAAAGTAATGATCGGAGCGCGGCGCAGCGCATGCAATTTCCACCGGGGGTGGATTTTTCAGTTGGCCGCACCATAAGTTCGGATCACGCGGTCCCGATCATCCCTTTCCGAGAGAAGTTTACGAGTCAATGGGTCAATCGGTTGATCGTGTAACTTCATCCACAACATAGTGCGCGTTTAGGCGAGCGAGGGAGCGCGTGGCGAGCGCGCGTTGCACGTCCAGCGCACACACGGTGTTCCCGGCTGCGGATGTGCATTCATCGCATGCATTATTGCCGCGTGGGTGGGGCCCCCGGCCTGACGTGACTATGAATAGAGAGCAAGTTTAAGACCACGTCCCGCAGCACGTGTGTGCGTCTGATACAAGCCGTCCGGGATCCTTGACAGATTTACACGCGAATTCTCCTCTGATACAACCTCCACTCTCTCCGTCTCGAATCACGCTAAATTTCATTCCGCTTTCCTCTTTCCTCGGGCTCCACCCCGTTTAATAAAAAATTTTACAATTATCTCAACGCTTCGTGAAATAAATTAAATTTATTATACCATTTATTACTTTAAACCGTTTAAATGTTTGATCATACTGTTCGGCGGCCGTTCAGCGTGGTCGGAGCGCCAACGTTTGTTAAAATAGCGCTCGCGGAACGGGTCGCTCCCGTGCACGGCCAGTCTCTGTCGGCTGAAAATAAAGCCCGTACCAAAGGCAAACTCGATTCCGGTTTCGTTTTCCGAGACACTTTGGCCGAAAGCTGGCGCAAAAAAATATTAATTGTAAAACACTTTGCAGCGGGACGTGCATATTCATGCGAGCATTGCCGTCCTGCGAATTCCTTCTGCGAGGTATTCAAATATTTGCGAAAACTGACGCGCTTGGGGCGTTCTTTCACGATTATTGAAACAGATATAAAAAAAAGATATATGAAATAACAAATCCGAACAACAGTGTATCAGAGAAGTCAATAAACCTTGTAGGAAGACAAACGTGAACACTGGTGGACGCCTGGGCAGTTGGTGCTCCGAGAGTTGATGACGTAGACTGCCCCCACCCGGTCGACACGGCGCACAGTGGGCCAGATCGACGCGCTAGCTGTTCATGAGCTAAAAAATCGAAGTCCTCATATCGATTTTTAACGAATGTACAATGTTTCTTAAATGTCCATTACATTCAATAACGATAATATTAATTAAAGTTATTAAAAACTCTCGTTACAATAAGCGTTCAAAGATCAAACTTTTTCAGATACGATTTATCACCGAAAAAATTCCTTTTCTTCATAACGATGTCCTGGAAAACCTACTAAAGATTAAGTGCCCAATTTGTTTTTGTATGAAGAATGTATATCTATGTTGAGAACGCACCAGGAACTAAACATTAATGTTCATAATTTGTTATAAAAAAAAATACTTAGTCAACCAAGGAATACCATCAAAGTTTTTCACCTTTGACAAGGGATAAGTTAAAAGTGTTATATAGTGTCGTGCTCTAACAAAGTGAAACAATTTCAGCAACGTCTCCTCTAAAAGATCCTGCAAATTTCACATCCAAATCGATCCAAACTTGGAAATTATGATGGTTTAAAGCGTCGCGTGTCACGCAATTCCGCGGCGAATCGCGTTACGCGAGACGCATTGACGACCACTCAGCAGCTCTTAAGAGTGTAAAGACCTAACCCAGACCTATCTTATGAATTTTTTAGATTATACGACCATTGATAAACATTCGAACTTATTACTAGGTCACAGTTGAATCATTTTTATTTGAGAGATTATAGTAACAGCATCGTAGTATAGCATCAGAGCAGTTTTTCCATATTAAAGACCTGTATTTTACCTTTGTTGAGAGGAATTATAGTATAGATTTTTGTTTATTCATAGATAAACAGAGTTATAAGCAGAAAATCCGTATGATCAATCGAATATAGTCAGTAACTTTGTAAAATATAATACTTAATCTTGTTTGAATTTTTGTAATTTTTTAAATAAGACAGTAATAACACATTCTTGTTATTTCATTAAATATAATAAACTTCATTCATTCAATAATTATGAATTACTCTTGTTTGAATGCCTGAATAGCCAGTTTTCAAATATTATTCATTATTCACACGAGTTTACAGACATTTCCGGTGGTGTAACAAAAAAATGTTTCCTACAAAAAGTAATCAGTACTCAGTCTTCTACAAATCTCAATACAAAAAATTTCAATAATTTCTTTTTTTTAATAAAAAATGGTGTTTACCTTCATTATTTATTTATAACTATATATTTTTTGTTCAATAATATTATAGCTGATGCCAAGACGAATCCGACGATATATTTAATGTGGTCTTTATGTTTTGAAATAATGGTGAAATACGCGTGAACAGCTAGCGCGCCGATCTGGCCCACTGTGCGGCGTGCCGCGGCAGGTTCGGACACGCCGCCGGAGCCGACTACGTCATCGACTATCCCCACCCGGCTAGCCAGCGCGAGTGAGCCTTATTTTTTTAAGGATGTGGTAAAAAAATGCATTACGCACACCTGAGAAGAGGGTAGTGTGGGACTCGGGTGCCAGATGGTCGCCGCTATCCATAACCACAAAAAACATCTCTACAATCAGAATATGCCCGAGATAATAGAAGACCGAGGCCCTGCTGTTCGCATTTCTCTCGACTTCTTGCTGCAGCAGTGATGCCATATGGAGCTCCAAACGGAGCTCCCGTACTCTCCTCCTTTCCCCTTCCACTATTCCATTCCAGCACCGTGCGCAGGCGCACACTCCACGGTCCCCATCGCGCACGTGCACCGTGTCTCCCATTTGCTCCACTCATTCCCCGTCATCAGAGAGGGGGTACATCATTTCACCGTGACTCCCCGCATCTGGCATCACTGTGCTGCAGGCTCTTCTCCACTCCTGTTCTTGTCTCTTAGCGCCAGTGAGCCTGTCACGGCAGGTTCGGACAGGCTCCTGGATCGCGGTAGTGGGGGTAGCCGCTTCTACGTCACCGTCTATCCCCACACGACCGCTCAGCGCGAGTGCCTGTCCGGACCCAGTGTTCCGATACGGTGCATCTTTTCTCGCGCATGCGCGGCAATTTCAGCCTCAGTTAGATTCTCGATAAAATGGGGTACCTTGAACACCCCACAGAATTTTAAAAAATTATTATGATTTCACTCGGAAAAATTAATGTTTAACATGTGTATTTGTGTACATTTTGTAACTCGTAGGACACGTACTGGCGTCTTTTTGTTCGGAACAGATTGTTTCGGTACATTCCCGCCAATATAACTGCCTCAGGGCTCTGCTACCTCATCATCCTAATATAGATACGTTACTGTTTTGCGCGAGAAAAGATGCACCATATCGGAACACTGTCCGGACCTGTCCGGACATGTCCTGACGGGCGATCAAGCGCGATACATAGTGGGAACCAGTGCCGCTAGATCGAAGAAATCGAGGGGAATACAGTTTATCCCCTCTCTGATGACCAGATTAATACGTGACCAGCCCACGGTCTTAGTGGGGGATGTTAGAGTATGCTCATAGTGCTGGAATGAGATAGTGGAAGGGGAAAAGGAGGGGAGGACAAATCGGCCAGTTTTGGTCGATTCTGGCGGCACTGGTGGGGACGTAGATGACGTAGAAGCGATGACGTAGACACGAAACGTAGATCGACTACTCTGGGCGAAGGCTCCACGGAAGAAAACTTGAAGCGGTAGGAGATGAGTCAGAGGTTGGGAAAGACGCGGAATGTCGAAGAGCAGATTTCCAAGGTCAGCGCCTCGCGATTATTGCCGCGGCGTCGAGCCCGTCCAATTTCATTAACGGACGGCAGGTTGCTCGCGGTGTAATGAATAATCATTTGCCTGGAAAAATCCTGGGTCTCGTCAGTTAGGTTCTCTCGTAACGGTGGCCACAGGGACGTAATTAAATGACGTTCGCGGTGGGGCGTCGCCCCAGCGTCGGTATCATACTGCAAACGCGTTATACAGGGATACTTAGCGGCGCCGTGGCGCTATGCCGCCGCACCACGCCGTGAGTCCTGGGTTTACGTGGTTAGCATGTGCACACGCCGGCCTATTAATATGCTCGACATCATGCGAACCGGCTCTGTAAACTCCCTGCCAAAGAAGAAAATTGAATGCGGACACGGCCGCGGCGAGAGAGAGAGAGAGAGAGAGAGAGAGAGAGAGAGAGAGAGAGAGAGAGAGAGAGAGAGAGAGAGAGAGAGGGGAATACCGGCTTGCAGAGTGCGAAGTCGCGAGCCTTGAACTTCCGAGTTGATTTCTGGTCTTTGCCGTTCTACAATCTTTTCTGTAATGATACCTACACGAGTACTATATTAAAGAGATTTTAGGAGCAGTCAGGAGCAATACGAGTAGTGAGACCCTGACTGCTCCTCCTCTTGACTACAGAAGAGGAAACGGGTGTGAGCCCTTGGGCAGTGGTGTTTTAGTGGGTATGGGTAGGGATAAGTCCCGTTCCCCCAAATTCCATCTTAAGGGGAGTCGAGCCCTGCACTATCCCCCAACTTTAATCTTAGGGGGCTGTGCGTAACAGCATTTCCCCATCGCCTTTAAACACAAAAAAAGGTATAATAATACCTGTAATGATAATAATAGTAGTAATAATTTATTTATTATAGTAGTAATAATAATATTACAAATTATTGATTATAGCAATTTCAAATAAAGGAAGCAGCTGTCAAATTTTGAAAATCCCCCACTGTTATCAGGGAAGTTAGGAGATAGTGGGAGAACCTACTGTCCCTACTCCTGGGTTCTCCCAACCGAGCTCCTTTTTTTTAGATTAAAGACGTGTGGAAAGATTACGTTTACGTACACCCAGAAGGGGTAGTGTGGGACTCGGGGGCAGGGTCACCATATCCTTTTTTTTTAAGGATGAGGGGGAAAATGCATTACGCACACCCCAGAAAGGGTTAGTGTGGGACTCGGGCCGCGGATGGTCGGCGTGCCCATACCCACTAAAAACCTAACCTCACCCAGGACGGTCAATGGACCGCCCCTCTACTTCCAATCTGGACCCAGAGATGCCGACAAGGACTCGTTTCAACAATTCACTTGTCGACATCCCACCCCGGGATCGGCTACTCCTGTTCTTGGCTGTTCGGGTTACCATATCCTAGTCTCGCCAGGCCCCTTACCCTTCCGCCCCTCGCCCAGCTGCGCAGCGAAGCCCGCCTATGCTTCCCCCACTCTTCCCACTAATGCTGAAGAGTACGGTACATGTACGGGACGTATCAGCGTTAGTGGGAAGAGTGGGGGAAGCAAAGGCGGGCTCCGCAGCACAGCTGAGCGAGGGGCGGAAGGTTAAGGGGCCTGGCGGGACTCGCAGATGGCAACCCTGTCCAGAAAGTCGCCAGAAAGTGCCCAAACCAGCACTCGAGGGGAATACAAGGTACCCCCTCTCTGATGACCAGATTAGGGTAATATGTGACACGTTGCGCGTGCGCGGCGTTGTTCTAGACAGTACCAGAGCGGGGAAATAGAGGGGAATACAGTTTTACCCCCTCTCCGATCACCAGATTAATACGTGACCAGTTTACGGTCCTAGTGTGGGCTGATGGAGTATGCTCATGGTGCTGGAATGGGATAGTGGAAGGGGAAAAGGAGGAGAGGGAATCTCGACCAGTTTTGGTCGATTCTGGCGGCACTGGTTCTAGAGGACTCTATGAGTCCCAGAAGTTTGTTGTACCAATACGATACATTGAATACAGTAATGTACGCAAAGCTCGAGTCTCAGCAATACGTTTTCTAACAACTAGGAAGGGGGAAGGGTTGTTGCGGCTTTAACCCTCGAGTTATTATTATTGCCGAACCTGTAAGCCTTTCACTGGAGTCGTAGAATCGTGCTAATTGCGCAATGTTAATTTCTGCTCGGCTCGGGAACATCGGGGAGCTGCTTTAATACAGCGTTTTATGGTGAGCGTGCCGAGGTGGCATTATTTCGATCGGTGACGCGGGGAAAACTTGTTTGCGGATGTTATTACAGTTGGGAATCTGATTTTCTGAGTCATCTGACGTTTTCACATGTTAACTCGACCGTGGTAATATTATTTATTACTAATGGGAAATGAATTACATTCGTACGACGGAGTTTGCTTGATTAAACATAATAAATGCAATAAGAAGAACAACATGAAACATTAAACATAAATTGAAATCTTTGGATTTTGTTAGACTCGACAAATTAAAGTTTCATCTACTCAATTTTGCTACAAATGCATAAAATTTCATTTTAGTAGTATGATTATATAATCATATTATAATATAATGATTATATACTCCCTCTGCCTCTCCAATTTTCGGTTCCCGCCAAAAGGCTTCGCCGTTCGGAGTTTTTGCGTGATAGAACTACAGAACTATTTCATATAATAGGAAGATATTTCCAAATAGTTCAACCATTTCCATAATTATGCAGATTTTGCAATTATTCTACTTATCTATTGAATCGCGACTCGCGATGGAATTAGTAGATAATTTGCGAAGCTTTTCAATTTAGGATAACGCGACAGTCGACGTTCCCGTTGCAAATTCATTTGATTAATGCAGTTGAGAGCGGTATATTTTCAGAATACGGTTCCAGAGAATGCGAATCAGTGTATTTATCCGAACATTCTTTATCCTCGAATATTGTTCGTCGGACACACGCAAAGCGAAATTTTCGTACAATTAAAAAACCGGCGATCCTTTCATCAAGGAAAATTCTCATCAGCCCGGCATACCGTACAACACGTTTGCATTCTTTATTAAATATTCTCCGTATGAAAGCGTAATGTAAAACCGCTCAACGCAAAAATTACGAGGCTTTAATATTCGTATAACAACCGATCCGGGGTATACATTTCTGTAATCAATTTATTAAATATGCTGAATACATTCCATAACAATTGTTGCCAATACATTTCCAGCTCGACATGCTGCGTCTCTTCAGTATACTTTCGTCTCGGATTCCACGAATTTAACAATAATGTGTAATACCATACAAGTGCCGAATAAATATTGACTTTCCAATCAATCCACTTGTTTTATTTTTTGCTGTGTGTAACGAACGATTTCCAAATTATTTAACGATGAAATTCATACAGCACAAATATTTTTTTCAGTCTTCATAGTACAGTTATTAATTGTATAAAATAACATGTTATATTATTTTATTATTTAATAGAATAGTAATAATCACTTTTAATTTCTTTTTCTTGTCATTTAACAATAACATTATTTTCTTTTCTGTTTCAGGTACTATACCGCTACTACAATCAATATTTTTAGAATGATGCTCTCTCGATTCTGGTGAGTTATACATATGTATAAGAAAAATTATAGCTCTTGCAATTTTAATTATTTCTACTTGAAAAAAATCACACATGTTCTTCAGATACCAGTGCATATGTGTAAAAAATTACAGTGCGATAGGTTCTATAGTTCTTCCGCAAAAAATTCCTAAATATCACAGAGATTGCAGTACAGTAGTACCTCGCTCGTTGCACTTCGATTGTTATTTAAGGATGTTCTGGAGGTACAATGGGAGACAAAAGTACAAGAAATTCGAAATCCATCAGTACATGGTAATGAAAGCCATTCATGAGTATATTTGGCATTAAACTTTTGCGAATACTGTACCCTCTGTAGCTATATTCAGTAGTCTACACTTGTCGCGTTTCCATGCTAGTGAGAGACAACACGATAAATTTGACGTTTTGTAACAGTTTATAATTTTTTTGCTCTGTAACTGTTTAGTGAATCCTAATAAATTTTAAACATAATTAATTACATAATTTTTACTATATATAAAAAAAACTGGAGTTTCTAGTTGCGTTTTTTCAAGGTTTAAATAGAGTTTAAAGTGGAATTTTATGAATTCTCCATAAGAAGACGTGTTAAAATGCGCAAACTTTAAGTTGCTATAATTCTTAAACGGTGCAGTAAATCGAACCCAAACTTTGGTAATTGCATTAATTTAGTAAGAATTATATCTTGTCAAATTTTCAAAAATTTTGTTGCGTTTTTATATACCTCCAGAACATCCTTAAAAAAGATCCGCAGCTTATACGCATTTACTGTATTGCTCGCCGGGTGTTACCGTAAGAAATTTGCGAATTCCAGTTGCTTACAATCCCGTCGAATACAGGATTCGCTGGAATTTGCATTCCTCTCGGGACGACTTTGCCAAAAGAATCCGAAATAAGCCGTATGTCCGTGCTCTGTGCAGATTTCGAGATTTCCTCCGTTGAGCCGTAAATATTAACACTCGTTCACAGTCCCTCGCATCGAGAGAACTCGCGTTGTCTTCAAACACGATTTGCCCGAATTTATACATTTTCACATAATAATATTTTCGTGGCAGAGTTTCGCAAACATTTCATGCGATAATGGCATTGCCGCAGCCTGTCTTTCCGTGAGTTAGGTGAATGATACGAGGCGCGAAATAGAGCCCGAAGCCAGGAAACTGGCGGGGCCCCGAAACACTCGACAAGAAACTGCGCGCGGAGCGTGTAACGCTACGTTTGCCGGATATCTGCATGAGTATCGGAATACCTGGTCGCGGCAAAAGCTACACGAGGGGGCTGTAAACGATCCGTGTAAACGTTGCCGGTAGACGGAACTGATTGCTTCTCTCGTCCCCTCGCAAATATGTGCGAAACGGGAACGATGCGTGACACGCGCGTGTGCCTCTCGCCCGAATAGATTTTCTACACGGGAACCGAGCCCGTTTCATCTCATCCATAACGCATTTCGCCCGAAAGAACCACCATTTTAAGAATCTCTTGAAATTTCTCTGAAAAAATTTTTCGGGAAAATTTTTCGGTCGGTTCGGATAGTAGAGGCTCCAGCAAACCGTGGATTACACCGGCAAACGTAGATCGAATAATGTCATGCGACGGCTCTTTTTAACCGGAAAAGAGTGAGGAATACTCTGGAAAAGGTTTCATTAAAATTTCATTAATTCCACGTTGAAAATATGGATTTCCATTGGAAAATTGTAGGGTTTCGTTGTAGTGGGTATTTCTTTTTTCGTAAATCATAGAGAATGTTTAAACTTTTTTTGCGGTGAACGTGAGACGGAAGTGGAAGAGTGTTTAAAAAATGAACGACGCAAAGTCTGAGCTGTTTTTGTACGGAGAACAGCGAATTTAAATTGTGCTTTAGCATTCTAGCGAGCGCTAAAAGCTTTCAAACAGGAAATAATGGTACTCGACTAGCTTCCTCATTGTGACTCAAAACGTTATGTCACCTGCAACATTGCGTTTGTCTATAACAAAATTCTATTTCGATTCAGTATGTACATATGTACATCACCTGGAAACTGTCGAATAATAACTAAACATGAAACATGCAATAATTGATAATCAACGCAATCATCGTTTAATTCTTATCTTTTTACGAATTCATTGGAGAACAGACTTCACTAAATATCAGATCTGATTATAATTCCACACATGCTGTTTTACTATTAAAAATAAATTTCATTCCACAGAAAAAATTTAAAAATATCAAAAATGTAAGAAATGGCAGAAATTGTAAACTTATTAAAAAGGACGTGCCGAATGTTCGATGGTCTGAAAAATGGATCCTGATTTTCATAAATCGTAGTCGGCGAGCTTTTTAATGGACACACTCACAATCAGCAGGCATTCACATAATCTCGCGAAAACAACATTTGTTAACAGAACTCGCAGCATGAATGCCAGTATTGGCTGCGTACTCCCTTTTTATCGACGCGGTGTGCACACACACAAAACGCAACGAAAAAGAAAAGAAAAAATCGAACCGGTGTGAACTGTCAGCTTTAAACTGTAATCCCTGTATCAGTGGTAGTGGTGCCATTTCGCTTTAAATGGTAATTCTGAATGAAACTTGTGTCCATCGTTCGATAGGCACCGAAAACGTTGATCGTGTGTACGGAGCATTGTGAACTGCGAAAAACCGACGCATTTTTTATTCACCGAAACAACTGCGTGTTTGTATAACTGTTGTGCAGAGAGAAAATCTGCTGTTCCGCGCCGATTATATTTTATAACGTCACAGCACCGTGTGCCGGTGCCTGTTGAATTTCAATTTTCACAGACGACGAGTATTTGCCTTTGCTATGTATTTTTTTTATCAATTTTTAAAATGATTTTTCCGATTCTTTTATTAACTTTTCCCGGTATTATTCAGTTGTTAAAACACCATTTCCAGTTTCATTGCTTGTCGTGGTCAAACATAGTTAAGACGCAAATTGAATTTGTAAAAATATTCGGTGGACTTTTATTATTACCTATGAAAATAAATTTAAAAAATGTAGAAGTATTTATTTATATCTAAATCGTAAGTTGTTGCTCTCGATTGCTTCTAATGTTCTTAGGCGCGTCGCATGCAACGAGTCTCGCATAAAACTGTTCCTTGATCATGTGGTAACATGCGAGAACAACATTTACCTGGCTGACATTTACCTTTGTTAATTCATCATCGTCCGAACGTCGAAATAAAACAATTTAGTATTTTTTTCAGAAAAGTTTTGGGTCGTTAAAGGCGGCCATAATTGTGAGTTCCCATGAAGGAGACTTTAAATGTTGTTTCAAGAACAGGTTTACATAAATAATTCATTTTGATTTCCATGAAAGGGATTTTAAATATTGTTTAAATAATTGTGGAATTTTTTGAGGATTTTCTTCTCTTCTAATTTCGCGGTATAACAACGTTTCTATGAAGCTCTGGCCACAATTCGTTTTTCCGCGAAATTGATCGAAACAGAAGTTTCGATACCGCAAGCCAGCTAACGCAGTGAAGAAAAAGCGACTGCATAAATGGCACGGAAATTGTTCCTTGGCGAGGCGAACTGAGACCGATATTTTTCACGGTTCATCTCTCGCGATAAACACGATGTTGTCTGCAGTTGTCTGATCGCTCGTTGCCAACATAAACTCGAGAGAAGATAATTTCAACAGAATTTCCAGCCGGAATATACACTTCAATCAATACAGTGTCCGTTGTGTTTCCATTAACGTTCCAATATTTCAGCGTATACTCAAATATTTACTGATTATTAGAAGATGAAATATGGATGCGTCCGAAATACTCGATGGGCCAATTATTCTCATTAATAATGACCGAATTTTTATCCTCATGGTATGCACGGTTTGTTAATCCCGTTAATTGGTTACGTCGTTCACATGAATTCTAAATAATATACAACATGATGTTTGGAATACGCGTACCTATTACCGAAATTTCAATGTTGATAATACTTTTTCACTGACAGCCCATAGTTTTTCTTCGATATACTTGTAGAGCCTGAAGAGACGAATACAACGAGTACCATGACCATACCATTCCGATCATCCGATCTCGAGATATGCCTGTTTCGAAGGTAGAGCCTAGGTTAGCTACCTTATCATAAACAGGATTATCTTGAGATCGAGTGATCGAAACTGTACACTCATTATACTCGTTGAACTCGTCTCTTCATGCTCTGCAACGACATCCAATAAAAAACATAGGATGACGTTTAAAAAAATGTTAATCAACTTGAAATTTTATGCTAAAAAAGATCGAATACGTATATCCGTTGAGCTAGTATAACTTTCGCTGCAGGTACCGAAAGAGACACTCTGCATACTAATTTTCTTGCGACGTCTTTCGATCTAAATTTGCGAAACAACAGCGTTAGTGTATGTTGGTGTGCGCGATGGCATCATGAATCGAAAGATCGTTGCTCGCCGGAAGTTTGGCAGCGAGAGAGGCACTCAAAGAGAGAACTTAAAATGCGTCCCGGGGGATGCAGTAGGTTATTAAGTCTGCGCGGAGAATCGTGGCCAGAAGAAAGGACACTGGAGAATGCGGATGGAGGTTAGGAGAGGGACAGAGGGAGAGACTAAAGTCCTCTCGCAGACTTTGATGAATTTGCCTCTCGCGAAACTCAACGGTACACTGCGTGCCGGCGAAAATAACTGCCAGAGAGACTTTGTTTACCTTTCGACTACGTCCAGGCCTACAATGGCAGCGAGGAGAAGGGGTTTGAAAGAACCGTGTGGCGCGGCGGTGCGCAAAAGGAGGCTGCTGCCTGCATGCGAAGACCGAAGCGGGAATAACCTGAAATCTCAAAGAAATTCGCGCTTGAACGGAATGAGACAGACGTTCGACGGGAACTTGTTCCGAGTTTCTACAATAACGCTGCCGGCATTTTCTTTGCCCGAGGGATTGCCTCTTTGATGCGGGAAGTGTTGTTCGAGAGGGATGCTGTTAATGATCGGGAATTTGGTGCAGCGTTGCCAGATCGAGGGGAGTGCTATAGTGCATGCCCTATAGTCAGAACCTCGGTGACGTCACCGAGTTACAGTCTGACTAGGGACCATATCGCGAGCCCACGGTGTGGATCGTGACGTCACAACGCCCCCTATTGGCCCCGACGGGCGACCGGAGCGCGGTAGTGGAGTTAGCCGGTTCTACATCATCGACTTCTGGAGCCCTAGTCGTGCTATAGTAGGAACCTCATGATCTCACCGAGCTAAAGTCGGACCCAGCGCCGCACAGTAGGGTATTTGGTCTGAAAAAGTGGAAAAAACTATTGTAGCGTTATTTATAGGCTCAAGGTTATAATATTATATATCGTTGGATTCACCTTAAGATCAGCTACAACATTATGAAATCCAAAATACATTTTAGTATTTGAAAAATCAAATTTACCTCAATTTTTTGAAAAAAAAATTTTTTTTTTAACTTTTAGATATTGAAATTTGTAGACGTCTGTATACTGTTCCTCTTTTGTTCGAAACATTTTTTCCTCAGATTATCGAGAACCCCTGAAAAAGCAAGGCGATAGTGGAATATTTGCACTATTATAACTTGAAAAATATTTAAGAAAAAAATATTTTAATATAGTGTTTTGGAAAGCTGTCAAAACAAGCTACAAGAATATGCAACAAAAAATAGGGAGTTCTATTTAAGAAATGGAAGATGACCTTCACGTGATTTTCAAACGACTATCCAAGGTCAAATCAATGACATCATTTTATGCCCCCCTCTAAACCATACAACTTTTGTCTGAAACATTTTTCTCCAAAATAGCTTCATTTCCAAGATATACGTCTGTTTCACGTTAAATTACTCACCCGGTATGTTATAAGAATATTTTTAAATGATTACCATTAATTTTCATCGGAAAATACATAAGAAATTTCTTCCTCGGATAATGTTTCTTCTTCATTTGAGGCCAAGCGTAGCCGAACGTACGCGTACGCGAAACGCTGCTAAACACTTAATTCTAAATTAGCTATAAAATTTGAATCCGGACATATCCGGAATCAAACTTTGTTGGCTTATAATGAAATAATCACGAATCTTTACCGAATGTAATGACACCAAAAAGAGCACTCAATACGGCTTTATACTATAACAAAATTGTCAATAAAGTTTTGTAATTGTTAAAAAGCTTACAGAATGATTGGTAATATTCAAATAATCACGAATCTTTACCGAATGTAATGACACCAAAAAGAGCACTCAATACGGCTTTATACTATAACAAAATTGTCAATAAAGTTTTGTAATTTTTAAAAAGCTTACAGAATGATTAATATTCAAATATTAATAACTATACTAATTTAGATGATAACAAAATAAAATCTGTGCGAAAGTGCTCTGTGTACCTACCTGAACAACTTTTGTGATACAAGAATTTACAGAATTTCCCTTCAAACACATGAAAATCGCCAATGGACAGACGCTGTCTTAGAGACTGTTTAAGAACGCTAAGCGCGCCTTAAAATCTCTCGACTTTCAATGAAGTTTACTACTTCACGGGTGTACAAATAGAAAAAATAATATTGCAGCCTTATTCTTCAGACCTTTAACTACAACGAACAACAAAAATTTTATGCCATACGCAAAAATTTAGAAATTGAATTTTTTCCACTTTTTCGGGCCAAATACCCCACTGTGCGCCGTCGCGACTCGTGCTGACCGTGGGGACCCTATCGCCAGCCCACGGTGCGGATCGTAACGTCATCACGCCCCCTAACAGCCCTGATGGGCGACTGGAGCGCTGTAGTGGGGGTAGCCAATTTACGTCATCGACTTCTGAAGCCCCAGCCGTGTTATAGTCGGAACCTCGGTGACGTCACGAAGCTATAGTCTGACCCAGTAAGGTCGCGACTCGTGCTGAGCGTGGGGACCCTATCGCGAGCCCACAGTGCGGATCGTGACGTCACCACGACCCCTACTGGTCCTCTTCTCTAAATGTGACGTTAAATATTGTCTCGGAAGGACTTTTTGAGCCTCCGCTGCTTAGAGTACTCGGACAGAAAAGTTCATTATGTCCCCAGAAGATCGACACTTGCAGATTACGTTTCATTCTAGCAGAATTCCCATAATTTCTCTGGAACAGCGTCGATAAGCCGACTAAAAATACCAGGCCACACTTGTGCGAGATATTACACTATGATAGTCGGCTTTCGCGAAGGATTAACGTTTTTACCAGTGATCGTGCTGTTGTAAATTATATGGACGTCGCGCACGAGACCATTAAAGTCTTTATGGGGCTTGCGCCATCGTTCTTCGTCAATTCCTGCATTTTTTTCGCCGTTCAGTCCACCGTAGTCGATGTTGTGTGTTCACGATTCGAGATAAAACGCGATGACCATTCCGCACAGTTTAACAGCAACAAAATTGAACGTACAGCAAAGTCACCCTCGTAG